>JAVGWX010000018.1:48111453-48711453 GCA_036924085.1 Ariolimax columbianus
TAGTAATAGTAATAGTAGTAGAAATACTAGTAGTAGCTTTACTAATGGTAGTAGATTCAGAATAAGAAATAACAAACGATAGATTGGTAGTAGAAATCCTCAGATTGAAGATTAGAATACAAACATCCAACGGTAGTAGGGCACCATTATACCTGAGAGGTAGATGTGTGTGGCTATCAAGAAATGAAAGCGTCAAATGGTGAGGTCTCGAATTCCACATGTTCAAGCGGGGTCTGGTTCAAGAGAGTTGGGACCAGCGCCTCGTCATATTGGAGATTGACGAAAACCCAAGATATTATGTGAATACGCTGTGCAATAAAAATAAAACTTTACAGTTGTAAATCGATAAGAGTTGGTTGTTAGCCACTTTACGGAGAAATTTGTAAGTTTTGAATTTTCTACGAAATACGAAGACGCGAGTTAACGAACGATCTTCCGAGAGATATACATATTGTTGCATTAACTAACGTCCTTCTTGAATTATCGTTGTCCAGTTCTTCATTGTTGTCTTAGACACACTTTTGTCACCATACACTGCCTGCATTCTGCTATGAATGTCAACTGGTCGACACCCTTCAGCTGTTAGGAACCGAATCACCGCTCGCTGATCAACTCTGGACGGATTCCGTAAAACACCTGCCATGTTATTGAATGGTCTGCCGAGGAAACTGAGTCGAAGGATAATGCAATTTTGCAAACTTGACGGTTGTTATGTGCTGTTTACACCAGAAGTGACGTCATCACGCGCATCGTACGTATGTTCACTTGTTGCAATTTGGTCCAGTTTCATTTGAACACGCCTCGTACATAACCTTACTTCCCTCAGGGCTTGTAGACTACAGGGAGTTGAAAAAAAATTGCAAAAATTAAACATACTGCAGATAGCCATCGGTTACCTGGCAACAGACATAAACTGGTTTGATTATCAGTTATCCCAAACAAGAATAGATATCAATTGAAAGAAACTCTCACTTACGACAGTTATCCTCTAGAATAACATCACCATCTCTAAGGCTGTCAAGGATGCATATCCCTGACAACAAGAATCCACATTTATCACACATGATTGTCACAACAAACTCTGACGTTAGTTTGACGTCACACATTGATAAATAGCACTCTCACAGAAAGCGTATCTAAATATGGATCTTAAGTCTTGTGCCATTTTCCAACTATTTTTGACATATATACTGCATTCATATATATATATATATATATATATATATATATATATATATATATATATATATATATATATATAATATATATATATATATATAATATCTGTGGTGTCCTGATCGATAGAAGATTGACTATTGTTTGGTGTACGGTCTAAGCTGTGCTAAGTAACAAACAGGAATAAGGATAGAGGAGTTATAAAACAGGAATAAGGATAGAGGAGTTATAAAACAGGAATAATGATAGGAGTTATAAAACAGGAATAATGATAGAGGAGTTATAAAACAGGAATAAGGATAGAGGAGTTATAAAACAGGAATAATGATAGGAGTTATAAAACAGGAATAATGATAGAGGAGTTATAAAACAGGAATAATGATAGGAGTTATAAAACAGGAATAATGATAGAGGAGTTATAAAACAGGAATAAGGTTAGAGGAGTTATAAAACAGGAATAATGATAGAGGAGTTATAAAACAGGAATAATGATAGGAGTTATAAAACAGGAATAATGATAGAGGAGTTATAAAACAGGAATAAGGATAGAGGAGTTATAAAACAGGAATAAAGATAGAGGGGGAGTTATAAAACAGGAATACGGATTGAGGGGTTATAAAACAGGATTAAGGATAGAGGGGTTATAAAACAGGAATAAGGATATAGGGGTTATAAACAGGAATACGGATAGAGGGGTTATAAAAACAAACTGCTGGATAAACGATTTCCGTTTACATCGTTCCTGAGTTCCAGACCCGAGCTGTGTGTTAATTATGCAGATCGAGAATAGGCTTTTATGGAAGATGGTTTAGAAGATTCCATACTGACAATGGTAGAAAGAATAATATGTGAAGAAATACATTATGGGAACGTGAGAATTGTGTATTGGACTGAAGACCTTGGGAACTGGTTGACGGCTGTGGCTGATTGCGTCTAGGGTCTGTGATCTAAAACTGTGCCATATACCTACTCCGGTGTAGGGATGTTGGGGGGGGGGGGGTCATGGTAAGGATGCCCATAATGAGAAGGTCTACTCTCGTGTGTGACCGGAAAAGGACGTTAAGTGGTGGGTTGCAGTAGCTTTCCTCATTTCACGAGCGTGCTGATGAAGGTGGTCCGGGGTTCTCGATGCGGTTGTGCTATGCTTAGCTTCATTTGCGTGTCGCTCACTGATACGGGGATTAAATCGATCGCTCACCTCGTTAGCCAGGCTGCCATAAAAATAGCCCGTTTCCAGGGAGGGCGACGATGAAGCCGAGGTGGGGATCTTGGTCAGTATATTTTGCCTGACCCTAGCCTCGATAAGCTCAATCCAAGTACCATCTCGGCATGGAATGTCGGCAGCACTGGATCTCTAGTGTACTTTATCGCATGCCGCAGTGGTGCAATCTGACATAATTTTTTCAGTTCATCTTCTGATGTTATCAACACACTTTTAACGCCGTTGCCTCATAAACGACTGCATTCCACCCTACCCGCCAGTGTGGTCTCTTGTTATATGGCCAAAATATCCTAGCTGTCTAATTTTGACTTCGGTCATTAATTATCTTTTCACTCCCAACTTTTCTAATGCTTCCACATTTGTTTTCTTATCTTTTCAAGAAATGCGACCGAATCTTCTATAGACCCACATTTCTAAAGCTTCAATACTCTTTTCCAAATTTTCATTCAGGAATCCATGGTTGTGTGTCCTAAGATAGTGACGAGTATATATAACACTTGATAAATCTCACTTTCAATTTCTGATAATCTTTTTGGATGTCACGATGTATCGAATGCTATTGAAATACCATTGTGGTCATACATATTCTTGTTTTCTTTTTCACAGCTGTTTTCTTCCGTTATTGTATAACATCGATAGAAGAAAGACTATTTCTGTTCAAGTAGTTAATCTCTTATTGTTATCTGCATACATGGTTTCTTACCACTTTCCCCAAGTATCATAGTCTTTGTTTGTCTATTATAAACTCTTGACTTAGTTTGTATATTGATGTTGCAAGCTCCTACAATCTTATTCACTCGGTCATATTCTCAATTACTCCTTGGAATATAATTAGAGCAACATTAGCCCACCATGAAAAAGATGTGGTCAAAAGTTAACTTACCTCGAATAGTTTAGAACATTTCCTCCGCCAAATGGGGTACATATAAACATGCTGTATTCGTGCAGTGGGACTAAGAGGATAGGAATTAAGGGAATGCAAATTCAGTGTGAAAAATGAGTCGTGGAGGAACCGGATATGTCAGGTCAAAATGTGCAGATATCGCAGCATCGCTACAAATTAGAACACGACATAACAGAACGGCCTTTCCAGGAAAAACCATAAACGAGAAGAATCTTGTAGTATCTGTAGACGTTTAAATTGAACGAGAGAAACAGGCAAACGATCCTAGACATCACTGTTTGGACATCAGGAACAGATCACAAGACCCAAATCCAGGCACATTTTCCTTAAATCTTCTTCTTCTTCTTCTTCTTCGTTCGTTCTCAATCTCCCGCTACGAAACCCAGAAAGGTCTTAAGTAGCAGAATGTAGTCCAGAGAACGGAATGCGTTGTGTCGTAGTTTAGAGCTTGGCTGCGATATTTGCACCTTTCGACCCAACACATCCGACTTCAGCAAGCATTTTGTGAGTACCGGGTTAACATTCCCGCATCGATCCCTTCTCCTTGGCAGCTCTGATTCGCTGGCCCTGACGCTAGCAGTCAGCTATGGGTCGCTGACCACTGCAGCATCTTGATCCTCTTAAATCAATAAAGTCCTACAGTCAAGCCACGAGAGTCGATGCACGGATTTATGGCATGAAATGATACAGGACTTGGGGATCGAATTTCAGGAGGAACCTGAACATCACTTACGTTACTCACTCTAGAAGACAATAAATAGACTTCGAAATTGCGTATCAGGATATAGGAAACATAAGTAATGGGGTATCCCGGACGGTGATACATATGACTGTACAAGATCCAGGTCATCTGATGATTTGTCCTAACCTTCTGGATACATGTGATTGTTCAGGATCCAGGTTATCTGATCATTTGTTCTAACCTTCTGGATACATGTGATTGTTCAGGATCCAGGTCATCTGATCATTTGTTCTAACCTTCTGGATACATGTGATTGTACAGGATTCAGGTCATCTGATCATTTGTTCTAACCTTCTGGATACATGTGACGGTACAAGATCCATGCCATCTGATCATTTGTTCTAACCTTCTGGATACATGTGACGAGATCGACATGCTGAAGGTGAATGACAGAGCAATTCAAGTCGCTGAACACTGAATGAACGCTAGGGATCAAGACGCTGAGCAGCGCATGACCTGCAGTGGTCAGCGACCCATAGCTGACTGCTAGCGTCAGGGCCAGCGAACCAGATCTCCCAAGACCCTTCTAAACCTCCACGCGGTGATCCTGGATAACAGGCTGCAGCAGAGCAGACTGGCTAAGGAGAAGGAATCGAAGACGGAATGCTAACCCGGTACTCAAAAAATGCTTGCTGAAGTCGGATGTGTTGGACCAAAAAGTGCAAATATCGCAGTCAAGCAGTAAACTACGACACAACGCATTCCGTTCTCTGGACTACATTCTACTACTTAAGCCCTTTCAGGGTTTGGTAGTGGGAGATTGAGAACGAAGAAGAAGAAGAATGAACGCTATATGCCGTTGTACTTGGACACGAAATTTCACTTCGAGAAATACAATTTTTTTTATATACACAATTTGGTAGATACTGTAAGTTATGAAATATACACATAACACAACATTCCAATAGAACAACACTGCACCCTGAGGGGGGCAAGCTTAAAAAAAAAAAATCTTGTTCGCGCGTTATGTAGGGCCAACGATTACCCCCCCCCCCCCCCCCCCCTTATATTTGAACATTTCCAAAACATGTACTAGTCCTGCGGTCATGTACGCTAACAAACGTTAACGGTATGGCATATCAAACACTTTAAATCAAACATTTCGGTACTATTATTTAACTTGGGAATGTAACGATGTTGCGAGTTGAAAATAATTACGTTGGTATAGAAATTGCAAACAAATTGTCCAAGTTTCGGAATCATACAGAGGGATTTGAATGATGGATTATTTCCGGTATGGCGCAGTATGGTTTCCAGGGGGAGCCACTGTTGGGACCAGACTCACTAAAGGCGCTTGGCATAATGCCGGACACTTGGGAAAACAAACTTCTGCGAAAAAAAATTATTTATGAAAGTGCAACATAACACGAAGTGTTCTTAAAAATAGCAGCTGAACAACGAACACAGGCAAGAAAAGCTCGTGAAATGAGGCCTCAATTTTAGACCAACATTCCCTGACGACACTGACCGAGGTCTTTGAGACCGGCATCGGGTTTGTTCTCGCATTTGAACCCATCGACTGACCATAGTCCTAATGGATCAGCAGATAGAACAAACGTCTTCGCCAGTGATGAATGAAAAAGAACAATATGTATCGAACTGTCTTTGGTTTGGAGGTCACAGGAAGACCTGTTACGTCCCGAGTGGATCGCGCAAATACAGGCCTAATATCTTTAAGGATTTATCTGAATCTACTGCCGTGGTAATGTTGAGGTGCAAGGCAATGAAAATGCTGACTTACTAATATCAAACCAGCAGATAATAGTATCTACTAATATACAAACCGGCAGATAATATAATCTACTAAAATCAAACGCGTAAATAATATTACCGACTAATATCAAACCCGTAAATATATAATCTACTAATATTAAGCTCGTAAATTGTATAATCAAACTTGAAGTTAGTTTTCTTTCCACTTGTGCCGTTAGCCGTCGAGTGGAGTTGAGTCGTCTGTCCTAGGTCAAGTACGTTGCATCGGTCAATATGAAGCCGTGTCACTGCATAATCACTCTAACGTCCTTTATCCACCTGCCTCACGGCCGTTTTCTTGCCCTGTACTCAGATCTACCAACGTTGTAAGACATCAGTGGAAGTTGATTGGAGTGTATTCTCACGAAATGACCAAACCAACGTATTTTGGGTCTTGGAATGTATTCAAGTGCCGACCACCGGGAAAATCCCAGTGAAATATCATATTCCAAGGCCGACTAAATGACGGAACTTATATTGTGCCAAGGTTTATAATCAAAACGAGCGCTATACGGAGAAATATAACAAATTCACGGTACAAAACATAACACATCACTGTTTGATAGTGATCCTTTCACAAAAATAATGTCCTAAAACCAACTGCATTTCCGTCTCTGTGTCCCGTACACGCTATTATAGTTGCACTGAAAGTTGACACATGCAAGCTCCGTTATTTAGTAAGCCTTAGAATGTGACTTGGGGTGGTAATTCTCTACTGAGTATTTGGGTTTTTACATCTTTCGTTTCACTTCTCTGTGTTGCATGAACTTCTTTTCACACTGCTTTTTGTGGTTCTTCAGTGTAAATCCTCCACGGAAAGGTGCAAGGCAGACGACGAAGAGTCCGTCCAAAAACGAGATGGGGGGACAACATAAAAGAATTGACCAATCTCCGACCAGAAGAGGTACAGGCAACGGCCGCTGACAGAGAAGGGTGGAATGGTGTTGTGAGGATGTCTTCGTGTGTGCCCCAACGACCTCACCAGTTACGGGATGACCTGACTTGACATGACCAGCGTAAATCTCCACTTTGATTGGCCAGGAGCTTCATTTTCTCAGGCTGACAGACTCATCGCCATCGACTTCATTTCACGTTTACACACATCTTTGAGCCTCATTCGTGGTCGACCCACTGTTCTCTTGCCACGCGTCAGATTTCCATTCATGATATTTTGGGTGATCTGACCATCTTGCATGCGACGAACGTAAGCCGTTGTAATCTTCGCTGCTTAAGGAGAATGTGCAAGATCGGAAGATATGTGCTTGAATGCACTTCTGCATTTGTCACTGTGTCTCTTTATATAATACGCAGGCGACCTAGACGGAAAGTGTTAAGCCTGCACTCTTGTTTGGCATAGGTTTCGTAAGTTTTACTACCATAAAAGGAGCGCACTAGCGACCCATGCATTGTAAACCATGACCTTGATTTTAATAGAAAGTTTATGGTTTTCCCAAACGCGCGTTGTCAGGGAAGCAAATGCAGCAGCAGCTTAACCAATGCCGTTGTCTATCAAATTAGCACTCCACTATAATATATAAGATAATTGATGATTCCCTGGCGAAGTTGTCAAGCCGTCGGCCTCGTGATCAGGTGGTGTAGGTTCGACTCCGGACTCCGCCGTCTTTTTCACGGCTGCTTGATGCGGAGTCCCCTGCATCTCGTAGTCGCGCCCTAGTCGACTTGCAGCTGGGGTCGGGCGGCTCGAGACGAGAGGGTGAGGCTATAAAGTAGCGCAGTTAATCCTTACTAAAAATTGCGATAGAAAAATAAATTATGCAATCATCGTCTACGATGGACGGTGGCCTTTGCCTTTGCCAGAATATAACAAGTTTATTTACTGAAATGGCCGCTCGACCTCTGCCGATAATTCTAAGCAAAGTTTCTCTTTATAATAAAATTAACATTAAAAACTACATATTTTCAACCACCATCTCTTGCGGGACTCCAAAAATCCTTTCGTAGAACATTATATGACGTGGAAAATTGTTTGAGAAATCCTGCTCTATATAGATTCTAAACCGCTCAACTATAGTAGCAGACTGACAAACCTCCTTGGCAGTGGACGTTACATCTGTGTTCTAAGTCAATATAACGCACGGCAGAGAGGATGTAAACTGCCACCTCCCTCCAGCTTCATACAATTCTGAGATGTCGTACAACTTTATCTCTAACTGCAGTCTTCCCTGTAGGATAACCTTAATCTATAGCACTGTCTAATTTTTTGCCCATAAATTGCGAATAATTTTATCTATTAAAGCAATTATCGCTGCTATTAGCCGTTTATCAATAGCATTGAGAACGATTCGAATTACGCAGTTTCCCGTTATATCTCCGTAACTATGTCTGCTAGTACAAGACTACCCCATTAAAGATCCGATTCTGCCTATTGTAACATAGATGTACATTTGTCTCGTGTAAAAGAATGACGTTTAGAAGATGCGAGTTTTTTAGGTTTCATACCTTTATTGACGCATGTCTTCAGTGTCCAATTACGGTGACGTTTTACGTAAGTAGAGAGAACACTTGTGGTTGACGTGTTTGTTTCTCGCAATAGAGGAATCGAGTTTGTAGTCCTGGTCAGAGAATGTTTAAATGTTTAGAGCAGTGAGAATAGGTGTTTTGTAATATCGTTAATTTATACTAAACTGTACCTCCAATACAGTTATAGCTCTTCGTTTGTCAGCAGTCGTGACATTGGATATATGACAACATAGTTTCAACCTCCAAAAAGGAAATAAATAGTATGCTATGAATAACCCTAACTCTTTGCCTAGTATTTTGTCAGAAGTTACTTCCAATAGTTTTCCAAGAAATAATATAGAGATTTCAAAGCAACAATGAACAATTTCACATTTGAGACTATGACAGCATATAATAGACGAATTCAAAACTTCTAGACAAAGAATTGTATTCTTCGAGTCAAAATGTTACAGAAAGATTTTAAGAGTACCCTTGACGGAAAAAAGACAAAGCTGGACATTTGGCAAGAGTTGAACAAAGAGGAGAACTGGTTTATCAATTTCATTTTGGCCAGAAAATGTACGTTCGTAAATACTTTGGTCACATCAAGAGACACAACGGTCTTGAGAGAACAGTGATGGAAGGTATGTTGCCAGGCAAAAGAGACAGGGGTAGACCAAGAAAACGACGGCACAAGATATCCAGGAATGCCTGGTTATGACTGGTCAGGCAAAACACACTGATCAGACAATGTTAGCCAGGGTCAGAAGAAATATGCTGGCCAAGACCCTCAACTGACCTCCTCGTTGGTCGTCCTGGAAACAGGCTGTTGTCGAGGAAAACAGTCTGGCTAACAAAGTGAGGTTCGACGTGATCCCCGTAGTAGTGAGCGACACGCAGATGAGACAAGCATAGCACAATCGCATGGAGGACCCCGATCCACCATCAGCACACTTGAGATGTGAGGAAAGCTTCTGCAACCCGCAAATTAATGTCCTTTTCAGAGCGCACAAAAGAGTAACTTACTCATTGTGGAAATTCGCAAACAACAACAACAACAACATGATTGTGGCGGAGGCTGGAATTTTGGCAGGAGAAAGAGTTTCTTTCAGACAGACTGTGATGGGAGCGACGTTCTGTAAAGAACATGCTATATGATGATAATACTGGCTTGTCAAGACACCCCCTGCACACACAATTCAAAATGGGTACCACTAGCCTAAGTTACTGCGGCCTGGCATATACATACAGTAGCTATGCACTTCAAGATAGTCCTTTTCTCTTAGAAGGACGTTACTCACGGGACGTCAGTTCCCTCGAAGAAAAACTAAACGGAGTTATTAAGCCCCTGAAAAAGACAGCAGCATTAATGGTGAATTTGGAGTCCTAGTGTAAATGAGCCATCTTCGTAGAAGAATACAAAAAAAATGGAGAAAGAAAATATAAAAAAAAGAGCAAAAAGTTGATGAAGAAGGAAAAGAAAAACAAGAAAAAAAGCAAGAATATGAATAAGAATATGAAGTAAAACGATGAATAAAAAAAGAAGAAAGAGGACAGAGAGGAAAAACAAAAATAAAATAAGGATAAGTGGAAACAAAGAAGACTAACGACAATAACAAGCAGCACGAAGAAGAGAAAAGTAGGAAAGGACGAAGAACAAAAAGACAAGAAAAAGAAGGAGAAGGAGAAGAAGTAGAAGAATAAGAAGAAGAAAAAGATTAGTAACAACATCAAGAAACCAGCTGTGCACTTTATGATTTAAAAAAGATAAGGTTATTTTAGAGACATGGCGAAGAACATAATAGCGTTAGAGTAAAAAGACAGTATTCATAAAACGCGCAAAACGCAAGACATTAACCCAAAATAGCACAACCAGTTTTCACATCCTTCGCCGTCTGCTGACAGATTGAGTACATTGGAGCATGTCTGGGACTTTGTGTAGAACAGAGCAGAAAACATCTCGGAGTGGATCCTTTACAGTATACCAAAAAAAAAAACAACCCTGCTAACTGTACCTTTATGCATTTCATAAAAGGCGACTAAAGAAACTTATAACAGCCAAATAAGCGGCGGTTGTAAGACTGTGCGTTCTGTAAAGAACATACGACTTACTTAAAGAGAGGTGTACACGATGTAGCTACAACATCGTGCAAAACAATCAGCCAGGAAAAAAAAAAGAAAATAACTACATAATCACGCAAAGTGCTTTAGCGCAGTGTTTCTGAAGGGCACCAACATTTAGTTTAGTGACAAGAGGACAATAATTTAAAAAAATAAAAGCATAAAAATAAACACAATTACATCTGAAGTTACTACGATCAAGACAGCAGTCTGTCTTGGTAAGATAAGATGCCGAAGACCGAGCTAACCGGTCAAGCGGCAAACTTCCGCGGCAGGATGCGAGGAAAATACGCACTATAACATAGGTTTACAATCTTTTTGGTCCGTGGCTCAATTGACCTGTGCATAAATCACCGCGTTTTCTCTCTGTGCTATATATAAACAATTGTACCGAAACATATTAATGACACCTGAATGTACTTATTTTACATCTGATACAAAAGGAGTAGGAGTAAGGAATAAGTCAAGTTACGGACACAAAATAAATAAGACTTCACTTATTCTATAAATGAAAAACTAAATTAATTTAATCAACTACCAGTTTTATGCCACCTCTTATACTAGTCACAAAGTCAACAAGAAAGGTAAGCTTGCTTCTTTATCACCAGTTCTTCAAATCTGGGCACAAATTTGGAAGTAATCGCGATCTGTTTTTTTGTTCTGATGGAGAACAATGCAGAGAATCCTGTCTCACACAAGTAGGATGTTGCAAATGGATTCAAAACTCGTAAGGCCTTGATGTCTACTTCTGTATATTCCTGGTTCATCAAACTCCAAAACTCTGGTAGTGATGAAGAGCCGAACTTCCATTTAAGATGTACGTCCGTTGAAATATCAGTACGCTGCTCTGTCTTGCTCCCTAGTAGTGGGTATAGATGGGAGTTATTTAAAATAAAATAACCCATAGCATTACTGCCGTAGGGGTGTGAGGTGTTAGCGATCTCACATTTCAAAGGCTTGGCTATGCGATGGCGGTAGTCATCTCTTCTCCCTCGCCGCTTTTGCTTCCCGGACTGAGCCGGTACCCATTTAAGGCTGGGTCGACATTGGACCATTGTGGTCTGAAAAAATATTTCGGTCTCAACTGGAGAAGGAACCCAGGATAGGTCATCTCGTAACCGGTAACGTCGTTGGGGCACACATGAAGACATCCCCACAACGCCACGCCACCCTTTTCTGTCAAATGCCGCTGCCTGTGACTCTTCTCATCGGAGATTGTTCCATTTCTTTATGTTGTCCTCCCATCTCTTTTTGGGACGGCCTCTTCGTCGTCTGCCTTGCACCTTTCCGTGGAGGATTGTATTTGCAAGACTATTTGATCTGGATATGTGACCGTACCAAGCGAGTTTCCTTCTTTTGACAATTGCCAAGAGGTCTTCAAAAGGCCCTAATGCTGTTACTGTTGTAATTCTATCTCGTATGTCCTCATTTGTAACTCGATCTTTGTACGTGACGTTTAAAAGTCTTCGGAAACATCTCATCTCCAAGGCCTGTATCCTTCGTTGAAGGTCAGCTGTAACTGTCCATATCTCACAAGCAAAGAGGAATATTGACAGGACCAGTGTACGCATTAATCTGATTTTCGTGCGTAGTGCTAACCGTTTATCTTGCCAGATTTTGTTAAGCCGTGCAAACGCCGCTATTGTCTGCACTATTCTGGCCAACACCTCACATTTTGATTCTTCATCACTGACAATCGACCAAAGTTATTTAAAACGGTAAATAAAGTTACCCATAGCATTACTGCCGTAGAGGTGTGAGGTGTTAGTGATCTCACATGTCAAAGGCTCGGCTATGTGAGGGCGGTAGTCATTTCCTCTCCCTCGCCGCTTTTACTACCCGGACTGAGCTGGTACCCATTTAAAGCTGGGTCGACCTTGGACCGTTGCGGCCTCAACTGGGGAATGAACCCAGAACCACTCAGATGAGAAGCCAGCTCGCTAATCCCTGCGCTACGCGGCTGCCATGTAGTTATGTACTAAATGGATTTTTGATCCAGGTGTGTTGATCAGTCTCTTCTGAAAATTACTTGCCTAAGTAAACACTGAGCTGATAATATCGATCCCAAAACTTTCTCCAAGCCATCACGACGGCCTAAGCGAGGGTCGCGACGCCCCTGGGAGCGGTAACACACAGTTTGAAAACCTCTACATTTATAACACAATATTAAATATTGACAACTCCACCGTGCAATCATGCGGCCAGTCATCCCAGAATGCAGAGCACATACTACAGATCTGACCCGAATGCGATGAACAGAAAGAGAGAGAGAGAGACCTACTGGCTCACAGAAACTACAATGGAAGATGAACATTAATGATATGTATGTGAACTACAGTAAAATCGGGAAAGTTATGCTCTCCAAGGATGCAGGCATAATGGTTTCGAGGCCTGCCTGCGACAAAGAGGACAATGGTTCGATTCCCGGTATGACATATGTTGGTTTTCCGTTGGGGGTGAAATAACAAACATTGCCAGCACACGGCGTGGCGACGGCAGTGGCGAAGCGGTCTGTAGTTCTCAGCCTATAAAACCCATAGACTACCCCATCAATGGGAAAAAGTATCGACTTTTTTTATGCTCTCCAAGTTTAGATGTAAAAAGTGGAGTGAGACAAGGATGCGTATTATCCTATTGTTTTTTTTAAATATCTACACAGAACAAATATTAAAACATATAGCAGGATTGCCAGGGTTTGTCAATGGAAGAGTGGCAGTGAATATCCTTAGATATGCAGACGATACAGTTTTTATGGCAAAAAGTTAGCAAGAATTGGAGGAACTTGTGTCAACAATATATATGTAAAATAAGTCAAGAGTTTGGTTTAGACAAACATAAAGAAAACAAAGACTTTGATACTTGTAAAAGTGACAAGAAACTACAAATGTGTATGAAAACTGCTGTTGTTTAAAATATCATCTTCTGGAACAGACAGAAAGTTTTTACTGTGCATGTGCTATCATTACGGAAGAAGGCAGCTGTGAAAAAGAAATGAAAATGATATAGCCAAAAGGGTATACAGGAACATGCGACACATACTGATATCCAAATAGATAAATCATACATTGAAAATGAGAATTATTAGGTGTTATGTATACTCGTCACGATTTTATGGTGCAGAAACATGGACAATGAATAGCAAGTTGGAAAATAGTATTGAAGCCTTAGAAATGTGAGTATATAGGAGATTTGATACCTTCACGCGGTGATCCTGTGAAACATGTTGCAACAGAGCAGACTGACTAGGGAGAACAAATCGAAAAAGAAGGGTAACCCGGTACTCAAAGATGCATGCTGAAGTAGAATGTATCGCACTGAAAGGTGCAAACATTGCAGTCAAGTTGTAAACGTGACACAACGCATTCGTTCTCTTGCAAAGACCTTTTCAAGTCTTGTTAGTAGGAGATGGAGAACGAACGAATGAGCAAACGAACGAACAATGAAGAAGAAGAAAAATACATGGTATGTTCAAGCGAATGAAAAAAAGTAAGAATAATAAAAGCAACAAAACATGAGACTCAAAGTCATAGCTAGCTGCAGACAATATAGAAAGGACTAAATGGACTAACAAAGGCATCTCTTGGCCAAGGAGTTCTCCATATTCCCTGACATTTCTGATACCAGTTGCTGACAAGTCAAGCGCCGAAAATCGATTTTTGGAACAAGTATGTTATTTATGTATATCGATTGAATGAATTCAATTGTATTTATGTCTCGGTCTTGTGTCGGTATCGCCACAAACACGTTACGACTCAGCATGAGCAGGTAAGAAAAGATAGTACAAGAAAACGGAAGAAAAAGGAGAAAAAAAACAAATAAAAGAGGACGGGTTTAGCGAAAAGACACAGAGTTGACAAACAAATAAATGAAGATAGCAAAGAAAGTGAAGAAAGAAAAACATGAGATAACGAAAAAAAGAGAGGAAATGGAATATAGTAAAAACAATAATGCAAACCACCCACCCCCTCCCCCCCCCCCCCCCCCCCCAAAAAAAAAACACACAAAAAAACAATCAAACAAACCATGAAAAGCAAGATAACGCGGAGAAGAGAAAGAAAAGGAAAAGAAGTTTGAAAACTAAAGTCAATGGACAAATAGACAGCAATTCGAAAACCTTCTACCAGAGAACGGGAAAGACCACCTACGTGCTGGTCTGACTGTCGAACTCAAAAACAATATCCATGCAGCTACAGATGGGAAACTTATTACCCACTGGTCCACCATGGCCTAAGACAGAAGACAATAGAACTAAGTTGAGACCCACAGCTGTGTAAGGCGTTTCTCAGGAACGGGTCGTCCTGTAATCCAGTAATCTACCAATGAACATAAGGAAGAAATACGAGAGGTAGACCGAGGAAATGGTGGATAGACAGCGTAAATAACTTGCCGTAAAGTCGGAATAAGTGTCGCTCGGGCCATGAGAGACGCGAAAGACAAATACACGCTACAACACTCGGCTACTTATTATTCATAAGCCCGACAACCCAGGTCGCCCTATTGTCTCTACCTGTTCCTGTCCCACCGAACTGGTATCGGACTTCCTGGATAGTGTCTTCCAACCTACGGTGGAGAATCTTCCCACATTTCTCAAGGACACCAACCACGCCTTAACCACTTTCTCTACCATTGTCCTCTCCCCCGACCAAACCTATCGTCTCTTCCTACTTGATGTCTGTTCACTGTACACCTCGATCCCCCACTCTGATGGTTTATTGGCCCTCCGTTTCTTCCTTGGCCGAAGGGTTAACCCATCCATCTCCACGTCTGCCATCGTCCGTCTGGCAGAACTCGTTCTTACTCTCAATACCTTTGAGTTCAATGGCCAGTTCTTCGACCAGATCAGCGGTGTAGCTATGGGCACCAGAACACTTGATCTGGCTTCAATTCCAGGGCCCCTTTCCTTTGATATATTATCGATACATCGACGATGGCATTGGTATTACTGACATGTCGGAGAAGGATCTCCTAAACTTTATCGACTTTGTCAACGACTTCCATCCCTCGATCAAGTTCACGTCTGACATTTCCCTCACGTCTGTCCACTTTCTGGACATCACTGTCTCTATCTGCCCTTCAGGCCTCTTCCCCACTGTCTACTAAAAACTCACTGACGCCCACAACTACCTCCTCTACACTTCTTCCCACCCCAAATCCTGACGCGATTCGCTCCCTTTCTCCCAACTCCTCCGCCTCCAACGCCTATGTCAAGATGATGACGACTTCCTTCTCAGGGCCCACGAGATGCTTGACTTCTTCCGCAAGCGACTCTACCCTGAGACCACTCTCTACTGCGCCCTTCAGCGGGTTCTTCTTATCTCCCGCCAAGACTCCCTCACTCCCACTCGCCGTCCTCCCTCTGACCGTGTGAAACTCGTCCTCACTTATCACCCTCACTGCGTCTCTGTCCGGGATATCCTATTCCGCCGTCTCCCTATCCTTCACTCTGATCCTGCCACTGGCAAAGCTTTTCCCGATCCTCCCCTTGTCGCTTACAAACGTGACAGGAACCTGAGGGACTTGCTGGTCAGTAGTCGCCTACACACCAGCCCTCATAGCCTCCCAGGCACCAGGCCATGCACAAATTCACGTGGCTGTGTTACCTGCCCTCATGTCATCCTTTCTCGCTCCATCACCTTTCCTAAGGCTGAATTCTTCATCAAAGAGGGGTTCACATGCAAATCTCGTAACCTTATCTATTCCATCATCTGCCGCCAGTGTGGTATGACTTACATTGGGGAAACTGGTATGGAACTACGGGAGCGTTTCGGACAACACCTCAACGATATCCGCAACCGCACTGGTTCCCCAATTGCCAGCCACTTCAATAGTCCTAAGCACCGGGGTGTGGCTGACGTCAGTGTCACTGGTCTAGTTTCGTGCTTCTCTAACGATCGTCATCGATTCGCCCTTGAGAATAGACTTATCTCGAGGATGGGCTGTCTCCAACCACATGGTATTAATATCTTCCATACTTTTTCTTAAACCTTCACACTGGCCCCCATCTATTTGTCTTCCTTTGCCCCCCCCCCCCGCCCCCATTCTTCCATCAGTTCTCTTCCCCCCTCTCCTATATCAATATTACGCCCTCCCGGCTTACATTGCCTTCTCGCTGTTCTCCTATCTGGACCACTATCTGGCCACCATTGGCTTATCAGGCATATTCCCCCACCTGGTGTTTGACCGCTCCGACTCAGTTTCAATCGAGCGCTTGACACAGCCGGTCGCTATGACAGGAAGCATCTACTACCAGAAACAGATGAGTTGACCATTTTTTCTTATATGTTGATTTGTTAATTCAGTGTTGTTGTCCCTGATGAAGGCCTATTGGTCGTAACAGAGGTTTTGTTTGTGTTCTCGTCTCGGTGCGGTATCTGACCATACCCATTTTAAAATTTTGATTGAGCTCAACCTTAATCAACTTTTACTAGTTTCTTTCATGTTTTTTTTTTTTTTCTTTATCGTCTAATATCTCAAAAACCATTGTACCGATAAACGTGATTTTTTGCATGTGGTTTTATATTTCCAATGTCCCAACGACTTTATAATTTACATTTTGTCAGGGAATGTCGTTTTATTAAATCGGCTGGTTCCTTTGATCTTTGTTAGCAAAGGATTTGTTTTGGTGATGCAGAAAATAATTTACCGTAAATTTAACAATTGTCTGTCCTTAGGCATAGGCGTCCCTCCAATTCGAATGGGAATTTCTACATTAGGTAACGCACAATGTACTTTTAAATTTATTTCATGTGTTTAAGGAACTGTAAGAAATATCAGCGCATTTCGTAGAAAAAATTTATGAATGTGTAACAGCGCATGATATACAGAACACAGAAAGTACATAATTCAGACCATGCTTTTGGATCTACTTGTCTAAATGAAATATAGATTTATTTCATGTTTACTTGACAAGGGATATCATTTTCATGTTTTAGAATCGTTTTGTTAAAGGGCATGTGTTCTTCTGTGAGCCTCATTTTTATTGTATCTATTCTGGTGGATGATGTCGGAATTTTGTCTTTTTTGTCACAGCCTTGTGGTAAAATGCATTTTCCATTATCAGACAGCAGAGTCTATCTAAAGACAGTAGAACAGTTTTTCAAACCAACATCTAAATATGTTACCATTCATCTCGGTATGGTAGTCCCGATTGTTTTTATAGTTTGAAGGATACTCAAGTTCTGCATTCTTCACCAGCCTATTATGTCTGCTACCTGCATGTGCTATTATGAAGCGCTGCCCTTTGCCACTTGGCACTAATTGTTTAATCGTTCAATCCGCTGACTGCCATTCCTTTGAGCATTTACCCACATTTAAGTTTAATCCACATACACAATATCACAACATTTTTTATGCATTTCGCGTACTTCACGTAAATACTTCCTTCTCATGTATACTAGATGCGGCTTTTCACAGATGACGTTTCTCACGCTAGCCTACTTTCTAAAGGAAAAGTGTATGCCCTTTACAGTTCTCCACAATTTAGATATAGAAAAATCAATGCCATTGTGTGTTCTCAGACGAGACTTCAGTTCCGTTAGTGTTACTGTTTCTTTAGAATCAAACAATCTACAAATCTTTCTAGAAATTACATCCCTGTCAAAGTTATCTACCCGTTTCTTTCTTTCTTGCGTTTTTGTTCTGATGAAACACGACTTCCAGCATTGGAGCAATCGATCAAATGACCGTTTACTTAAACCGAAAGCGTGAATAGCTTCTTCTAAGGGTTTGAGATACTCTGATATAGTTAAAGACGCTTAGCTTCTCTACAAAAATATTGTTAGATCCTCAATGCAAATGTATGGAATGCAAAATACTTGACTTTCAGACTCATTGTTGTTCCGAACGTTAGCAATTTGTTAATATGAGCATATGACACAATTTGTATCGACACATTGAATACGCACCGAATGGTTCATCAGAACTGTTAAAAATCAGTGATCCATGGCCTACTACAGTTGGCTGTGAGTGCGCTTTGGGTGGAAGTTGGAAATATTTCGTGAAACACATGGACAATTTTATTTTCAAAAAAACTCACTGTTATGAAGGGGTATTCATTTGAAAATGGTTTCATTAGGTGGGCTGGTGTTTTTTGTATATCATAAATAAAGAAAATGTGACACCATTTGTTTGTGTGTAAGAAAAAAATATTTACCTCTGGAACATGGTGATCTGCAGGTTATATTCACAATTTGATTAAATTTGTTTAAAGGGAAGCTGAGATATTCAATTTTAAACCGCGTCAATCATTATGAAACGTACTGCAGTATATTCAACCGAGCGCTAGGTGATTTGAGCCAAGAACGTTGGGTTTGTAAACCAAACTCATTAACTATTGACCACAGCTTCCCCTAAATGAAGTACAACAATTATACATTCAATCATTTGATTAGATTATGTTTTTAGGTGTTATCGATTCAGTGAGCTCTTTATGCGCTTTTTGTGCCCATAACGCGCGAGCAAAAAATCGGACTAACATAACATTTAAATTATGTTGAAAAAGGCGACTATACAGAATTGTGCATGCTGTCAGTAGCCTCGTCATGTACATCAGATTGATATCGAATCCATCACTGCAAGATCGTGTGAAGTATTTTGATATGGAGGGGGGGGGGGGGGGCAACTGGCAGTGGTAATCCTATGTTAGCATGGAACGGCAAATGCGATAAGGAGGAGAAGAAAAAGAAGATGAAGAAGAAATAGAAGACAACTGCTTTCGCAATGGCCGTCTTGTTCTTGCCCTTCTTTTCGCTCTTCTCCTCCTTCTTCTTATCCTCCTCATTCTTCTTCAACCTTCTTTCTTCTTTCTTTATTGTCAACTTTTTTTCTTCCTTTCTTCAACTTCTTCCTCTTCTTCGTCTTTTTCTTCTGCTCTATCTTCTCTTGTGATCACATCTTGTATGCTGACACCGGCAGACGAGCTGCTCTGCTGGAATCAACGGCTGCATTAAACTCCTCTTAAGCTGCCCACATTTTTGGGTCTAGTGATGAATTGTTGAGCCAGTGTATCTTTGAGCTTAGTGATGAATCGTTGAGCCAGTGTATCTTTGGGTCTAATGATGAATCGTTGAGCCAGTGTATCTTTGAGTCTAGTGATGAATCATTGAGCCAGTGTATCTTTGGGTCTAGTGATGAATCGTCGAGCCAGTGTATCTTTTGGTCTAGTGATAAATCGTCGAGCCAGTGTATCTTTGGGACTAGTGATGAATCGTTGATATAGTGTATCTTTGGGACTAGTGATGAATCGTTGAGCTAGTGTATCTTTTGGTCTAGTGATGAATCGTTGCGCTAGTGTATCTTTGGGACTAGTGATGAATCGTTGCGCTAGTGTATCTTCCTTAACTGGTTGTACATGGAACAGCTCTATATTTATTTAGTCTACATGTACACATTGTGGAAGCAGCCAGACAAAGTTTGTACATGTATTTCATTAATCCGTTGCCCCTCTACAAAACCCTGAAAAGGGCTTTGCAAGTAATATGATGTAGTCCGAAGAACGGGATTCGTTGAGTCATAGTTTACAGCTTGACTGCGATATTTGCTCCTTTCGGTCCGACACATCCGACTTGAGCAGGCATTTATAGGTAACAAGCTAGCCTTCCCTCTTCAATCCCTTCTTGTTAGTCAGTTTGTTCTGTTGCAGCCTGTTATCCAGGATACCTCGTGGAGGTGTAGAAGGGTCGTGGTAGCTCTGGTTCGCTGGCCATGACGCTCTCAGCCAGTTATGAGTCACTGACCGCTGCAGCTAATGCATTTCTGAGCATCCTGATCCCTTTCTGTTGGTTTGATTTTTCTTTCTTATGACAGACAGGATAGCAATATTATTATTAAGGTGTGTGGTGTTAGGCTCTTCTTGTTTCACAGTCATGAGAATTATATTCCCATAGCACCACATACATTTAATTAAGAAAAGTTACTTGATAATTTATAGACTTTCCCAGTGTTGGAGGAGACGGAAACGAATCCAGGTATATTTTGCCACGGGGCTATTCCTTGTTCACTGATATTCCCGATACCACATGCTAGCAAGTTAAGTGCCAGGAATCGATTTAAGAAACAAGTAGGCTATTTAAATATATCGATTTTATTGATTAATATCAATTGCATATATGTATCGGTGATGTGTCGATATTGCCATAAACCGGCTACGATTCAATATGAGCAGTCTAATCGGAGATGTTCAACATTTTCACTATAAAATGGCCAACATTGAATCCACGGTGCCAGGGTGAAGACTAACACTTGCAGATACCAAAGTGACGTACTTGATTTGCTCAGATTGGCATGATATAGCAGATACATTAAGCAGGCCTTGCAGGCAATCTCACATTTCATTGGCGATTCCAGCTCCTGCATTAATCTTGGCAATGCCTGCATGACGTGGTGCTCCTGGAATAACTGTACGTGGTGCTCTTTGAATAACTGTACGTGGTGCTCCTGGAATAACTGTACGTAATGCTCCTGGAATAACTGTACGTGGTGCTCCTGGAATAACTGTACGTGGTGCTCCTGGAATAACTGTACGTGGTGCTCCTGGAATAACTACGTGGTGCTCCTGGAATAACTCTACAGTAGACTGTAACCCCCTGGGTATGGCAGCTAATAGATGTGAACTTACACAGGTTGATATACCTCGGATTGGCATGTTTCTTGAGTCCTATATATATACCACGTCTAGCAGACCACAAAAATGCAAGTGATGGTTTGGAGCACCAAAAACAATAACAGCAGGATATTTTAACTGTTTTCGTTATATTTCGTCAGTTGTTAATTACGGGACCAGATATCCTCACACTATCAAGATTGCAGTCTGAAATGTAGAAAAGCCTTCACTACGTGACTGAGTCTGGGTGGATTTAGACGTGCTCTGATTTTAAAGATACCGCCCAAAAAACAGATCTAGTCCTACAGTGGATTCCGGCCCACTTTGGCATCCTTGGAAACTGCGAAAGCAGATGCGCTCGCAAAAGCCGGAAGTGGTGGCACTCAGACTCGCTATCGACAGAGCTACAAAGTAGCAAAGACACTCACAAAACGATCCAAGAGGACGGATTTGAGAAATCAGCACAACGAATAAAAGCCAGAAAATGACAGTATAGACAAACTTGGCACATTTGGGCAGACAAAGATATTCAGACTCAAACGGACATTTCATACTCAAGGCCCACTTCCACAAAATAGGTCTCAGAGACATCGTTAAATGGATTACGGAAAAACAAAGAAAACACCAGAACATATCCTGCAGGACTGAACTAATTATACAGACCAAAAAGAGGCAATCTGGCGGGATGGGGTGATCATGCTTGAAAAGATGTGAAAGACCGTCGAAGACGTGAAACGCAGTCTCCTTCTTGAACCTCATCGCGTAAGAAGCATAACATCAGTTGATAAAATCAGAGAAGAAGAAAAAGCTGTACACACTGGAACGTATATCTATGATATTCAAATATAAATTAGCGCACGCCAAAGTCAATGTATAGGTTGCGGCAGGCATGAGACATCCACTTTCATTATCTCTGCAGAAGGGATCCAGGAATCAATACGAATACAATGGATGATAAAGGCAGAGAGAACAGCTGGACAATTGATCGCATATGTCCATACTTGGATAGCATGTCGGATTACCACATTTTCATCATAAGCCTAGGCACAGCTCGGTGTTAGCCAGCTGATAAATGATAACATTCAGGAAAGAGATCCCGCCATGGATCGCTTGAACCCAGTGAGATATCTGTTTGGGGCTTCTCTGTTTGTGTTGGAAGTCAGGTTACTGCTGAGCTGTTTTGGGCAAACATGATTACCTCCTTCAGCTGGAGAATGGAGATTGAACTAGTGACCTCAACTCTGAGATGCCTATCTTTAGTCCTCTTTACAAGTTAACAAGGACAGTCATCGTGTCATGATCCTAGTTCTTGCTTCAGAAAATACTTCAAGACTGGCTAAGGAGTAAGTGGACGACAACTGTAAAGGATTCATACTTTCGAGGGGTGTGTATGGATCTAGCTTCACAAGCACCATCGATGGGAACACTAGATAGGGATAGGAATGACATTTTGAAATTTATGAATGACCGGTTGTTGGAAGATTGCAACGACATATACAGATCGAACAGAAATCAAACGAAGCTCGCACGGGTTGGGTCGCATTAGAGCACGGAGCATTAGTGTGTACAACCAACGAGCTACATGAACCACCAGTATCTTTATCTTTCGATAATTGCTGAGAGAGACTCAGCGCATATGAGTATTCTCGGACTGCAGTGATTCTTAGAAACCAAACAGACGAGGGAATTCAGGAAAGGATTTTTAATAAAAATTATGGAGAACTGAAAATTTAAAAAAAAGAGGAAGGATTATAGAGAAGAGAACAATTTTTAGAAAAAAAAATCAGAAAGAAGGAATAGAAGACAAAGAAAAAAAGAACCAGGAAAAAATGAAACGAAGAAAGAGCACACACAAGAAAGATAATTTGGCAGTAGAGATAAATGAACTACAGGGTGACGAAGAAATGAAAGGAAACATAGAAAGAATAAGATAACAAACAAAACGGAGGAAAGAAGTGTAGAAAATAATGCAAAATACCAAAAAATTAAAAAGAATGCAAAAGAAAAGATATAGATCAAGTATGACAGGATGAAGCACCTAGAGACAGAGAAGTTGGAGACGAAGAGATAAAACTCAATGAAAAGACTTTCCTTAGTGGCTCCTATTCCTCCTTTGTAAGAAGAGGTCGGGTTCTTCTTCTACTTTTCTTGAACCTTATATAATGAATTTACCGTCATTGTTCCCAACCCTCCATATACAATATTTCGACATGTCTGGTAGGTTGCAGTGTACCTATTCTTTGCTCAACTGTTGAGTCCCGGTAACAAACTTAATTCGGGCAGCACGTACATCTATTAAATTATTAAGCCTGTCGGTCCACTTATGTCACCCAAGATTCATGATTCCAATTGTTGAAATATTCCGGAAATCGATTTGAGTAATGGTATTTAATTATATTGATTTAACTGATTAATATCGTGTGTCCCTCTGTTTTGGACAACAGGTGCAGTGCACAAGATCGAAATCTAGACCAAGTGTCTTACAGTCAACACAGTATCTACAAACGAGCCCCGGTCAACTCAGCATTAAAAATGGAATAACTAATTCAGGGCTGTTGGATCGAGTTGCTTTCGAGCATGGTCGGGGCAGGCTGCCTCTCTTTGTACAAGTAAGGTAGTCCTGTAGGATATCTTCTGGAGTTTGCGTTGGTCCTCCACAATCGTATATAGCGGTGTCTCTTGAGACCTATTCTGTGAAGGTGGGCCTTTAGTCTGTAATGTCCTATTCGGAGTCTGAAGATTTGTATCTATGCTTTCATTCACTGGATCGTATTCTTCGTGCTGGTCTCTCCATTTTGTCCTCATGTATCGTTTGATGAGAGTTTTAGCTTCTTTATACCTGTGTGTATGACAATCTGCGTGACGCCACCTCTGGCTTTTGCGAACTCATCTGAAAGCTTGTACTGAAATAAGTTATTTATAGATACTTGTTCAGCTCTCAAACAGGTAAAATCAACTAAATGGACTAGTCCATGTATCGCTACCATGTTCGTTGTTTCTGTTTCATGCACAACCCCGATACCACTTGCTGACATGTCAAGTCTCTGGAATCGATTACAGGAACTAATATGTTATTTAAGCTAATCGATTAAATGGATCACGCCAATTGCATATTTGTCTCGATCAACTTCAGATATTTCTACAAACACGGCACGAACAGCTAGGGACAGTTTGTATGTTTTAACATGTCTTTTTGTGAATGTTCTTTAGAGAAGAAAGTGATAGTGGACTGTTTAGTGTATCCTTGCAGTGAAAGGAAAACAGCTCGTTAGTTCTCTTTCCACTTGTGCATTTGAGCCGGGGAACGAACTTAAGTCGTTTGTCCTGCGCCAAGTGCGTTGCGTCGGTCAATGTAAGCCCGTATCTGCTTGGAATGCATTGCAGGGGAGGTAGTGGAGGCAGGGACAGTTAATGCATTTAAGAATAAACTGGATGCGCATAGCTTTGAGAGCAAGGTGATGTAAATGTAACTGGTTATATACAGACTCTGCAGGGTCTTCTAAACCAGTATAAAGACGTTAAGTTAAGTATGGCAATCACTGTAATGTCATCTATCCACCTGCCTCGCAGACGTCCCTTTATCTTATAGCCAGATCTACCAGCACTGTAAGCCATCAGTGGAAGATACGATTATGAGGGTGCATTCTCATGAAATGACCAAACCAATTTATTTTCTGCCTGGAAATGTAATCGACACAAGACAGTGTAGCCGATAAACTACTAGGGATGGGATGCTGAAACAGGCGTGGTGGTCGTGTTGAAATGGTCTGATGCAGTCGCCATCTTTGCTTGCGATATTCAACTTTTATTATTATTATAATTATTATTACCGCTGTTTAAAAAATTCAACCGGATATTTTACAAATTAATTGATAAGGACGTTTACTGCTGGAAATCATGTCAATTCTTTGCGCAAAATATAGCCCCGCCCTATCTCCCACCACACCAACCTCGCCTCGAAACATGGCGTTACGAACGTCAGACAACACGAAAGCCAAGTCAATATGCTAGTCCAAGTATCATGGACATAGCCGTTCCGCCCGTTTCATTCACATTCTCGATAACACTTGCTGACATGATAAGTCCTGGAAATCGATTTGAGAAACTAGTACGTTATTTATATGTATCGATTTATTGCCTTCACGACAATTGTATTTCTGTCTCGATACAGGTGGATGTTGCCACACACACGACACAAACCTTCCATTTACACCGGGGCTCTGTGCTCTATCGGGTGTTCTAAAGTGTGTTGAATGAAAATGTAGTTGAGTGACAGAGTGGTTAGAATTAAATAGTTGGCTTGACAGAACTTGGACGCTCAACTTTTACCATAGGGTGGTCCTGTTCTACGTGATATCTGAGTGTGACTTGCAGTATCTACGGGAGTTAACTAAGCAATCTAAATGACACGAGTGGAATATGACTGAGAAATGTTCTCCTTAGCAAAGTTGGATGTACTGATTAACAATGTTGGATGTACTGATTAACAATGTTGGGTGTACTGATTAACAATGTTGGGTGTACTGATTAACAATGTTGGGTGTACTGATTAACAATGTTGGGTGTACTGATTAACACTATTGGATGTACTGATTAACAATGTTGGGTGTACTGATTAACAATGTTGGGTGTACTGATTAACACTATTGGATGTACTGATTAACAATGTTGGGTGTACTGATTAACAATGTTGGATGTACTGATTAACAATGTTGGATGTACTGATTAACAATGTTGGATGTACTGATTTACAATGTTGGGTGAACTGATTAACACGATTGGATGTACTGATTAACAATGTTGGATGTACTGATTAACAATGTTGGATGTACTGATTAACAATGTTGGATGTACTGATTAACAATGTTTGAAGTACTGATTAACAAACAATGTTTGAAGTACTGATTAACAAACAATGTTTGAAGTACTGATTTAGCAATGTTAGATGTACCTATTTGCAATGTTAGATGTACCTATTTGCAATCTTGGATGTACCTATTAGCAATGTTGGATGTACATATTTACAATGTTAGATGTACCTATTAGCAATGTTGGATGTACAAATCCGCAAAATTGGAGGTAATATTTAGCACAATTAGATTTACTGATCAGCAATGTTGGATTTACTGATCAGCAAAGTTGGATGTACCGATCAGCAAAGTTGAATGTACTGATAAGCTACATTGGAGGTGATCTTTAGCAAAATTAGATTTACTGATCAGTAAAGTTAGATGTATTGATCAGTAAAGTTAGATACATTAATTAGTAAAGTTAGATAGATTAAACACTAAAGTTAGATGTATTAATTTGTAAAGTTAAATGTATTCATCAGTAAATTCAGATGTACAGCAAAAAATGCAATCACAATGGACAAAAGATTGTTAGAAAGCAAATATGACTTCACATGATTAACATAGCAGATTCTCCTTCTCATCGTCAGTCTTCTGACATCCGCCTTCTTCTTGTGTTCTTCTTTTTCTTTATCTTCTCTTTTGTTTCCTCGTTCTTTATAGCTCATTTTTCTTTATTTATTCAAGTTTTTTCTGCAGCTTATTTCTTCAGTTTCTAATTCTCATGTTTTTGCACTTGTTCTGATCCTGTCCCTTTTCTTCTGCTTCTTTTTTTTTGTAGAAGAATTCTTGTTATTATGAATTTTATTTGTGCTCTTTTTCCTCTTCATTATTATCCTAACTCCAACATTATCTTCGTAATGTCACTCACTTTTACATTGTTTTATGTTTCCCTTCTTTACCATTTTCTAGTGCTCCGTGCTGTGACCCATAGAAACAAATGACATTCACTGAAGTATGCACGTAATATTGGGGGTCTCTGTGGTGAAATGGTCAAACCGTCTGCCTCGTTTTCAGGCGGTTGGGGTTCGAATTCATGCTGCACTGGTCGGTTTATGTCAATTTTTCCGGATAGTTCATCGTTGGAGCAACGGAGTTCGTGCTTTGTGTGATGCCCTCGGCATCGAGAGAGAGATCGAGCCATACGGCGATGAAAAGAGGCGATGAAAGAAGGCGAAGAAGTCCAGCACTCGCCTATAACCCTTAACAGGATACGTCAGCAAATAAGTTTAAAAACTGATATGAAATAGCGGAAACATATAGTTGGTAGTTTCCGAAGGTGTTATTTGGTGGCAGCAGAATTCAGTTGTGTGATTACTGTAGGTAGCAGACGCTAGATGTTTCATGCACGTGCAGAGCTCAGAAAAACAAAATGGCGTGTGTAATCAAAGCACTGTTTTGCATTATTTTGTTTTGTCTATTATTTGTTTATTTATATGCGATGGGGGAGGAATGGGGTGCGGAGGGGCCAAATGGACTTTCTGCAAAGGATATCATAAGGAAATGTTTCATTTTTACCGTGAGAAGTGTACGCCGTATAATTGACCGATTCATCTTCTCGAGGTCGCTCAGAAATGACTGATAAAGCCCGGTCTATTTGCCCTGTTCTAAATGGACAAAACAGACAGACTGGCAAAAGAAGGTGCAAGATTACCACAACTAGATTCTAGTGTGACATACGAAGAGTCCAAAAGGTTTATTAGGGCCAGATACATGGCCAAATGGGAAAAATACTGGCTACACAAACAATGATGCCTATTACCAGTTGAGCAGAAGAGAGCAGGTCGTGGTCTTCAGACTCCGTACAGCCCACAACAGACTGAGGTACCATCTATTCAATAATCTAAAGATAGGTGGCACTGACGAATGCACTTGTGGTACTGGGAAAATGACCGCTGAACATCTGCTGCAAAATTGACCTACATACGAGGACCAGAGAAAGCACATGTGGCCATCACATGTGTCAACAAGAAACAAGCTCTATGGCAGTGTTGACAGCCTCAGGATGACAGCTGCCTTCTTCGAACAAATATAAGTTGACGTCTGACAGCGTACGAAGAAGAAGAGGAAGAAGAAGAAGAAATACACAACAGAAGGATCTGTGTGACGAGATTATTCAAGTTGACGAGCGAGCAGCGATAGAGAATGTACTAACTGCAATAGAGTGTTCGCTTGGTTTAGCATACATTATAGCGCATGCTCACACCTTGGCGGAAGATACTTTGGGAATGACATAAATGTTCATAGCGAGGTGACAATGCAGTCGAGACAGCAGTCAAGACTAATACTCTTCTTCATCGTCGTCGTTCGTTCTCAAACTCCCGCTACCACGCCCTGAACGTTCTCAAACTCCCGCTACCACGCCCTGAACGTTCTCAAACTCCCGCTACCACGCCCTGAACGTTCTCAAACTCCCGCTACCACGCCCTGAACGTTCTCAAACTCCCGCTACCACGCCCTGAACGTTCTCAAACTCCCGCTACCACGCCCTGAACGTTCTCAAACTCCCGCTACCACGCCCTGAACGTTCTCAAACTCCCGCTACCACGCACTGAACGTTCTCAAACTCCCGCTACCAAGCCCTGGACGTTCTCAATCTCCCGCTACCAAGCCCTAAACGTTCTCAAAGTCCGGCTACAAAGCCCTGAACGTCTTGAAACTCCCGCTACCAAGCCCCGAACAGTCTCAATCTCCCGCTACAAAGCCCTGAAAAGGGCTTTGCAAGTAGCAGGATGTTGTCTGGACAACGGAATGCGTTGTGTCGCAGTTTACAAATTTACTGCGATATTTGCACATTTCAGACCGATACATCCAACTTTAGCATGAAAGCCTATTATTACGCAGGCTGTAGTGCACTGAAGAAACGACGGGATAAAAGAATCAAAGCTGGAAGGAGTTATTTTGGAAAATTAAGGACGATGCAACTGCAATAATTAATGGTTTTCAAGTTCCAATCACATTTAGTTGTTTTATTTTCCAATATCCATTTGTGACCTAATTATTGACTTGTTCTCGTATATCATGCGTTTTTTAAAATAACAGTATTCTGGATTAGCTTGGAAATGTACTTTAGAAACAATTCTTGATATATGAGCCAAGAGTAGCATAATGGAAGCGACTAATTGGAGCGAGGTAAATATGTCGCTGGTCTTCCGATACCTGTAAATGGGTACCTGAATTCTTCTTCGTGCGCTGTCAGACGTCAACTTGTATTTGTTCGAAGAAAGCATCTGTCATCCTGAGGCTGTCGACACTGCCACAGAACTTGTCCAGTGTTACCACTGGTGATGGCCACATGTGCTTTCTCTGGTCCTCGTACGTCGGGCAATTTTGCAGCAGATGTTCAGCGGTCATTTTCCCTGTACCACAGGTGCATTCGTCAGTGCCACCTATCTTCAGTTTATTGAATAGGTTGTACCTCAGCCTGTTCAACTGGTAATAGGCATCATTTTTTGTGTAGCCAGTATGTTCTGTTTCCCATTTGGCCATGTATCTGGCCCTAATAAACCTTTTGGACTCTTCGTAGGTCATACTAGAATCTGGTTGTGGTAGTCTTGCACCTTCTTTTACCAGTCTGTCTGCCTCCTCGTTGCCTTGGATGTTACAGTGGGATGGAACCCACTGTACCACTACTCTTTTTGGTGCGGACAGCTGTCATAGTTGACAGTGTACTGCTCTTAAATCATTAAGTTCAGAATTTTTTTGGCTTTTTAGTGCTGTAACTACGGCCAGGGCATCGGTAAACATGACTATCTGGCTTTCATTGCTTTCGCCTACCAGCATTGCTTTTGCTGCAACCTTCAGTGTCTCTGCCTCCGCTCTGAAATTGCTTGAGTATTTTCCAGTTGCCACTGACAGTGTTATTTTTCTACCATTTGTTAGGCTCAGGAATACCCCTGCCCCTCCGTTCTGTGTTGTGTTTGTTACAGAACCGTCGGTGTATGCATGGGTCCAGTCCATGCTTGGGTAGTATTCCGCTATGTACCTCAGGGTTATGTTTCTTCTTTCTTTTTCAGTCTGGTTGTTCTTGTTTCCAATACCTGGTATATTTTCTACCACCTCCGGAACGATATGCTGCTTCCATGTCGGTTTGCGTACAATAGGGATGGGCGTTGGTGTTGTTTCGGTGTTCATAGGGTCTTCGCTCATCTTTGTTTTGGCTATTTCTACAAAGTTTCTCCGCTTTAGTTTCCCATTTCCAAATCTATTTAGTCTCTGATGCATTGGATGATTTGTCAGTCTTCTGAGTTTCTCTGCTTGCTGCTGGGCTCTGCAGTCTCTTCTGTCGGTCATGGATTGCAGATTTGTAATCTTTTCAAGTTCTGCAATTGGCGTTGACTTCATGCCTCCTGTTATAACTCTCATGACTTGGTTTTGAAGTTTGCTAACTTCATCAAAGTTCGCCTTTGCTGCTGTTGTCCATGCCGCAATGCCATACTCGAGAACTTGTCTCACTCTTCCAGTGTACAGTTTCTTTAGTATTCTTTCGTCTGCTCCCCAGCTTGTGCCAGCAAGTTTCCTCATGATTGTCATTATTTTTCTGGTCCTCATTCGGTTTCTCTCGATCTGACTTTTCCACGTCATGCGCCGATCAAATGTGACTCCCAAATAGTTTGGGTTGTCGTTTGTCCGCGGTTTACAAATTTACTGCAATATTTGCACATTTCGGTCCGACACATCCAACTTCAGCATGAAAGCCTATTATGACGCAGGCTGTAGTGCACTGAAGAAACGACGGGATAAAAGAATCAAAGCTGGTAGGAGTTATTTTGGAAAATAAAGGACGATGCAACCACAATAGTAAATGGTTTTCAAGTTCTAATCTCATTTAGTGGTTTTTTTTTTCCATTATCCATTTGTGACCTAATTATTGACTTGTTATCGTATATCATGAGTTTTTAAAAATAATAGTATTATGGATTAGCTTGGAAATGTACTTTAGAAACAATTCTTGATATATGACGCCAAGAGTAGCATAATGGAAGCGACTAATTAGAGCGAGGTGAATATTTCGCTGGTCTTCCCATACCTGTAAATGGGTACCTGAATTCGAGAAGCCAAGATTGGGATAAAAGCAGCTGATCACCCGACGAGAAAAAACTTAAACCTACTGTAAATCTGTCTCTAACACCGTATCTCAAACGGCATTTTGATCTGCCTCCGGAAAACCTTGACATATTTTAACCTTGACATATTTTAACCTGACATATTCGTCGATGTAAGCCGTTTAATTAGCGTCACTTCTTTCTAATAGATCTCACTAATGCTTTTACCGGTAGGATTTGTGAAGAGGCTAGAATGGCTGTGCCAGTGGGCATGATACAAGATTGAATGATTCACAATGAACAAAAGCCAGCTGACAGTGGAGTAGTCTTCTGCAATTCAACGAAGGCTCAATCTAATTATACTAGAAGTAGGGTTATGTGAAGAAACTAGATGGCTGGGTTAGTAGGCATGATACAAGGTTGCATACCCTTATTATTAGCAAGAGCAAAATCCAGTAAAAATTGGAGTAGTCTTATGCCATTCAATAAAGGACTCTTCTATTCCTACTAATCCATTTTGAGGTAGTCCTATTTTCCTCATCTCATTTATGGGATATTGATTCGAAGGATTATTTTCAAGATCAGAAGGCTAAATCAATTTCCTATTGTCGGAAACAATACTGCTTATATTTTACAGAAAAATAGGAGTAAACAACGGATGTTTCTGTGAATCTGAGGCAAAAGGTCTGTCCCATAGTAGTTAAACAACTGTCGGGGAATGAAGTTGTTAGAAACTTCAGTATACTAAGTCAAGGTTTGTCCCATAGTAATTACACTACTGGCGAGGAATTATGTTGTTAGAGACTTTAGTATACTAAGTCAAGGTCTGTTCCATAGTAATTACAGTAATGTCAAGGAATAAAGTTGTTAGAGACTCCCGTATACTAAACTACAGCTTGTATGAGGTAGGGTGTCAATTCCTTTCCCCGCAGCCTTTTACTTCGCTAGTTGCATGTCAGGTACCCATTTACAGGCTGACTCGACTGAGCATTTCAATAGCGGGATTCGTTTTAAGTACCTTTGCAATGAAAACCGAGTGTTCTACCACTAAGCTACTGGTGCACCCGTGATCAGCGAACAAAGAAGTAGACCTTTCCTCGAAAAATATACTTTTTAGAAGAAGTAGACTGTTCCTCAAAAAAATAGACTTTTAAGAAGAAGTAGTCTGTTCCTCGAAGAATTGACGTTTCAGAAGTAGACTTTTCCTCGAAGAATAGACTTAAGAAGAAGTAGCACAAAAAGTAAAGCAGCAAGGTGGAAAACTATGAGAAAGTAAGAGCTAATGTGAAGAAGATGTTCGAGATTTGAGGAGGAGGTTGGTGGGGAGGAGAAAAATAACAATAATACTAATAAGAGAAAAAGTAGCGATGTTAGAAAGAATCGGATACGGAAGGAATGGACGGTAATGCAAAATGGAGCAAAAACACAAGAATGAGAAACTGAAGTACGACGATGCTTGAGTAACAACAGAAACTGTAGAAGAAGAATCAGGAAAAGAAATTAGGATGGGAATAGACAAGCGAAAGAGAAGAAGGAGGAGAAGAGACGAAGTAGGAGGATCTCAGAAAAAAATGAAAAGGAGAAGAAGTAGGGGATGGAAGAAGAAGAGAAATTAGAAGGAGAAGAAGGATCTACCGTGATGGTCATCTCTGCTTCTTGTGGTCTTTCCGTCCATGAGAATAATCGAATTTGTTAATCAGTACATCCAACTTTGTTAATCAGTACATCCAACTTTGCTAATCAGTACATCCAACTTTACTAATCAGTACATCCAACTTTGCTAATCGGTACATCCAACTTTGCTAATCAGTACATCCAAATTTGTTAATCAGTATATTCAACTTTGCTAATTAGTACATCCAACTTTACTAATCAGTACATCCAACTTTGCTAATCAGTACATCCAACTTTGCTAATCAGTACATCGAACTTTGCTAATCAGTACATCCAACTTTGCTAATCAGTACATCCAACTTTGCTAATCAGTACATCCAAATTTGTTAATCAGTATATTCAACTTTGCTAATTAGTACATCCAACTTTACTAATCAGTACATCCAACTTTGCTAATCAGTACATCCAACTTTGCTAATCAGTACATCGAACTTTGCTAATCAGTACATCCAACTTTGCTAATCAGTACATCCAACTTTGCTAATCAGTACATCCAAATTTGTTAATCAGTATATTCAACTTTGCTAATCAGTACATCCAACTTTGCTAATCAGTACATCCAACTTTGCTAATCAGTACATCCAAATTTGTTAATCAGTATATTCAACTTTGCTAATCAGTACATCCAACTTTGCTAATCAGTAAATCCAACTTTGCTAATCAGTACATCCAAATTTGTTAATCAGTATATTCAACTTTGCTAATTAGTACATCCAACTTTACTAATCAGTACATCCAACTTTGCTAATCAGTACATCCAACTTTGCTAATCAGTACATCGAATTTTGCTAATCAGTACATCCAACTTTGCTAATCAGTACATCCAACTTTGCTAATCAGTACATCCAACTTTGCTAATCAGTACATCCAACTTTGCTAATCAGTACATCCAAATTTGTTAATCAGTATATTCAACTTTGCTAATCAGTACATCCAACTTTGCTAATCAGTGAATCCAACTTTGCTAATCAGTACATCTAACTTTGTTAATTGGTACATCCAACTTTACTAATCAGTACATCCAACTTTGCTAATCAGTAAATCCAACTTTGCTAATCAGTACATCCAACTTTGCTAATCAGTACATCCAAATTTGTTAATCAGTATATTCAACTTTGCTAATCAGTACATCCAACTTTACTAATCAGTACATCCAACTTTGCTAATCAGCACATCCAACCTTGCTAATCAGCAGACCCAACCTTGCTTTTAAGTACATCTATCTTTGCTGATCAGTTAATCCAACTAGACTGATAAGTTAATCCAACTTTGCTGTTCAGTATATCCCATTTGGCTAATAAGTTAATCCAACTTTGCTGTTCAATATATCCCACTTGGCTGATCAGTTAATCCAACTTGGCTGATCAGTTAATTCAACTTGGCTGATCAGTTAATCCAACTAAGCTGATCAGTATATCTAACTTTGCTGATCAGTATGTTTCGCCCCTGTAACCTTGATTAGCTAATTTATTCCTGTAATAAGCACAGACCAAACTAACAAAGAACATAAGAAGCTTGGCAGCAGAGTGTGAGCGACTAAGTCGTGTCAAGCCTATTATTGAATTTCTATGTATGTTATCTTTTGTCCCAGACTAAATCCTTTTTTTTTGTTGCCGAAACGTCAGTTGTTTTATGTATTGTTTAATTGACCCATACTTCCATATGATATCGGCATCTTTTGTTTCTCCAACTCCACTGTAGTCTCTATGATTTTTTATTGTTCTTCGTCTAACTTTTGTTTAAGAATTCTACTGTTGAATAATTTTCTTGTCATAGTTATACATTTGACTTTTGTAACATCTCCTCCTCGCCTTTTTCTGCGACTTTATTTTCACATTATCTTTTTAATTCGTGTTATTTATCATCATCTTGTAGCATGACCTTTGCAGAACGTCGCTCTCATGACAGGCCTCTGAGGTCCGTTGCGTCGGTTGGACACATCCATGACCCACAGCTGTGAGGTGTGCCCAGGCCTCGTCCAGGGCGGACGAGGAGGCTGCTATTTGCTGGAGCTATACTGTTCGGGGACGGCCTCTTCTGCGCCTCCAGCCGGTCTGGGGAAGACTTCTTACGCTGAGGAACGACTTGTGTAGTATCTTGCGGGCAGGAGTTTCCTGGTCCAGCCGTACAACATGAACGAACAAAGAAACTCGGCACCAGTTAAGTGTTTCTGAGATTAGGTGGAGGCCTATTTTAGCAGAGGCTTCCACGTTGCGGATCTAGTCATGCCATCGGAAGCACGGGATACGCCGCTGGTTGCGCATGCGAAAGGATTCCAGTCTCAGACATGTAATGTTTCAGCAATGTCCAGGTTTCGGAGCCGTAAAGCAGGGCTGGAACCACGCAAGACTGGTCGATGCGGATTTTGTCTCAAGGGAGATCTTGCCACTACTCCACACACGTCGGAGGTTGTGCAAAGCGGACGTAGCTAGTCGATCCACCTTGACATATCGGGGCTGCTTTGCCTATTGGATGATATCATACTACAGAGATATATGAATGTACGATAAGTCGAAAAAGTTGGGAAAAAGGGAATAAATTGAAAGGATTCGATATTCAAGGCCAAACATGAAATTACAAGACGGTGATTCGTGAACACATCAGCGAAAGAGTACAACACACACTCGGACGATACTGAGAAATTAGAACAAATGTAGAGAGGAAGAAAAGGAAAGAGAAGATAGGGTCTAACCTGCGTTAAGAAATCGTTCATATCATACGACTGAGAGTAGCCCATTAGGGAGACCACACTATCCTACTCGAATCGATACCGATCCTCAGAGGAACAAAGCTATGATTGATGTGGCCATAGTACCAGTCTTCCACTGATATCCATGACTATTGAAGTAGTTAGCGACCGGGTGACCAAAGGCCTTAGACATACTGAGATATCGTCGGAAACGTGCATGGAATTAAAAGCCATTCTCAATCTCTCCCCCACGCATTTTCTGCCCTCCCCACGCCTTTTCTGCACCCGCCCGCCCGCCCCCCCCCCCCCCCATATAAGTAAAGACTCAGAGACTGTACCAGAATCGAAAAAAAAATATAAAAAGGTTTTTGTCGGGGAAAAATAACAAAACAAAACTAACAATTCACAATACAAGCAGCGACAATAGACAGAATGATAACGGACACATATTTGAGACGGCAGTCATTTTCGCAAGATAGTAGTCAGGAATTTGTGAAGCACGGCATGTCATTTAGGACAGAGTAGACAAAATGGACATGCCACTTAGGACAGAGTAGACAAAACGGACATTTCACTAAAGCCAAAGAATCAAATACGGACATGTCGCTTAGGGCAGAATAGACAAAACGGACATTTCAATTAGGGTACAGTAAACCAAACGGGCATGCCACTTAGGGCAGAATAGACCAAACGGACATTTCAATTAGGGTACAGTAAACCAAACGGGCATGTCACTTACGAAAGAGTAGACCAAACGGACATGCCACTAAGGGCAAAGTAGACAAATACAGACATGCCACTTAGTACATAGTAAATCAAACGATCATGTCACTTAGGACAGCGCAGACAAAACAAGAAATGATAACACAAGGATGAATTCATAAGTATTTATCCCGCCAATTTAGAGAATGACATGGCGATTTCAATTGTGCAGAGTGTTTATTCCTTCTCAATATAACCCACAACCTGAAGTGACACATGTCTGACATCTCAGTGAGGAGATCTGCATGGTGCTGTCCATAATCGTGTTGCCACGAGGAAGATAACCTTTCAGGAGGACACGTCTGATGTCACAAAAAATTATCAGTATAAATATGTCTGCATATTTCTGTGCGCATGTTTTGACAGGTGTTTTCAATTGATTGTTAAAAAAAGTTGATTAAGAGAGATAATTGTGAACTCGGGTCTTATCTACTGTCATCAAGACTATAGATGAGTACGACGTTTCTTACAGTCAACCCAGCTCTTACAGGCGTGTCCTGGAAAACTCCGCATCGAAAGATAGAAAGAGCTAACGCAAGCCCCTAGGGGAGGAACATGCACCTCGAGCATCAACTGCCTTGCGCAGCACGATAGTCCCTAAATATACTTCGAATTGATGTATCACGATGCATGAAGAACCTACAAAATACGAGGATACATTGATGATGAAACATGCGAATGTGGAGCAATACAAGACCAAGACCGCCTGATGATCTACCCAAACATCCCGGAGGCTTGCAGTATGGACCGATCTGCTAAGTGGCAACGACAGGACAATCCATGTGGCTGATTATTGAAAGAATGATGTGTGACGTAGTGCCTGGAAATGTAAGTAGCTACTGTCACCATCACCATCATGTTTATTGATTGATTGGTTTAGGGCAACTGTCGACGGCAATGCATTATTATTTTTTTCCGTTCGCGTGTCAACGGAACCCATCGCACGCACACTATTTTATGTTCATTTGTTTTACCAAATTTAACTTCAGTAGCTATCTACGTAATTGCTATTTTGCAATCATAGTCAATGATTGTCTTCACTTCTGCTGCATTTCGATCGTTACACTCTTGAGGCAGGACTTTGACATCTAGGCAGATCAGGAACAATTACGAGTTTATACTTAAACTGTCTACAACAACGGTTCTTAGACTATGGTCCGTGGGCCTGTAGGGTCCGCGAGGTTCTTTCAGGAAGACCGCGAAGACTAGATGAAATATGAGCGTTTACATATAAAATTAAATAATAGAAAGAAATAAACAGTAAAAAAGACGGAAACAAGCATACATATAGCAGGACACAGCAATAGACAACGTTCATACAATTAGATAAATACCGATTAAAGAGACGCCCAGGTAGGAATTTAAGGCCAGTGACCGGATATTACAGTAGGAATGTCTTCTGTGAACGCAGACTTCTGCTAACACCACCACTGAATCGACAAGCAAGGGATGCGGACCAGAGTCAAAATACTAGACCAGAAAATATTTACAAGCTTAAAGTGAGCATCGATGGGCATCGTCTTGCCCTCAACCCACACCACTATAAACATTTATTAAAATGTCATTTGTGCTTAACAGCGAATGATACTTTTCTAAATAGTGCAAATATGTATTCATGAAAATAAATTAGCAGTGTGAGGGGCTGATGATGAGGCATGATTCAAATTTGAGGTTAACGGAAAATTATATTCACATTTTATTATATTTCCTTGTTTATTAATAAAAAATTGTTATTAACATTTTCAATTGCACAAATTGATTACTATTGGAAGCATACAGATACTTAATACCTAAACATTTTAATATACGGAATATGTTGGGGGTTCGCGGCAAAAAAAGATATTTAAAAGGGGTCCAAGTTAATTGAAAAGTTTAAGAACCGCTGGTCTACAGAACAGCTGTTCCGACATTCGAAGAACAGAAATCAGGCAACACTGCTTTCACACATCTCTCTCCCCCACCCCCGCCTTGTGAATTTATGTACAATTTAATCAAAGTCTGGCCTGTGAGGTACCATTTTTGCTAAAGATATGTTCAATAGGGCACGCTGTACCGTGCACCATAGCAAGAAAACTCGTTGCAGACAACAACAAAAAAAATCAAAATTCACAGCTTCACTGCAAGTATAATAAACGGTGACAGTATTAAGTTACATTTTGTAAATGCTACTCCTTTGTGGCCATGGTAATGATAATAACTATAGATGCCCAGCGCAAGTGAGAATGGTGACAGCATCAGACTGTTGCTGCAAACTGTGTTCTGTTATGGCTGTAAAAACCAATCCTGGAACGGTACACTCTGCCACATTTAATGCAGACATGTGTGGAGCTGTTGAACCGCTGGAAGTATTTTATTTTTGGGCAGCACGCGTTCGCTGAGCCTCCGCAATGGCTCTGCGATCTGAGCACCTGCGGTGATACTAGCTCCACCCCAGGTGGTACGGTTTTGTGCAAGCATCTCCCAGTAGGTGACATCAGCATTGAAGCATTTCAAAAACACTTTCAATGAGTCTCTGACCATTTATTCTGCACAACCCCTCCCCCCACCCTCCCGGAGAGCGTCTGCCTATTGTGAACTCACCTAATAACAGCTGCTTAGAGATTCGCTCATCTGTAATGCGAACAACATGTCCCGTCCATCTGAGCAGAGCGAATTTAAGAAGTGTATGGATGCTCAACATGTTATTATTTCTTAGATTTTGGGATCAAGACGTTGAGCAGCACATGAACTGCAGCGGTCAGCAACCCATAGCTGACTGCTAGCGTCAGGGTCTGCGAACCAGAGCTGCCAAGACCCTTCTACACCCCCATTCGGTGATCCTGGGTAACAGGCTGCAAACAGGGTAGACTGGCTAAGTAGAAGGGATCGAAGAGGGAATGCTAACTCTGTAATGAAAAAAATGTTTGCTAAAGTCGGATGTGATGGACCAAAAGGTGCAAATATCGCAGTCAAGTTGTAAACTGCGAAACAACGCATTCCGTTCTCTGGACTACATTCTGCTACTTAAGCCCTTTGTCAAGGTTTGGTAGCGGGAGATTGAGAACAAACGAAGCCAAGCCAAGACATTTCTTAGAATTTCAGTGTTAGGCATTTTGCCTTGCCACTTAATCCTAAACAGATACGCAGACAGCTCAAGTGAAAACGGTTGAGCTGTCTGATATGCGCTGTCTATCTCTCACAGGCATGCTGGAGAGTGGATAGCACCACATCCCGATACACTCTATCTTGCTGGTGATATTAATGCCGTCTCAGCTCCAGATGTTTGATTAAACTCCCAAACACACAGCTCGCATTAGCCTTCATGTTATTGACCTCATATTCGATATTTGCCTCTCTAGTGAGGGTACTGCCTAGGCCAGAGTAAACACACGGATTCACCTTCGTACATGAACCAACGGAGTTGAAGATGCAGTACAGTGGATAAGCTGACAGCAGCCAGATACTCATAGCTGGCTGCTTGCATGAAGGTCAGAGACCCAAAATTGATCAAGACCTTATTCCGCCTCGAAACGGTAGTCATGGTACAATATGCGTTAGTGCCAGGTTATGTTAGGTCAGGTCAAGTCATCCCGTAACCGATGAGGTCATTGGGGCACACATGAATACATCCGCACAACAACACGCCACCATTCTCTGTCAGCGACCGCAGCCTGTGCCTCTTCTGGTCGGAGATTGGTCCATTGTTTCATGTTGTCCTCCCATCTCTTCTTGGAACGCCCTCTTCGTCGTCTGCCTTGCACCTTTCCGTGGAGGATCGTATTTGCAAGACCATTTGATCTCGATATGTGACCGTACCAAGCGAGTTTCCTTCTTTTGACAGTTGCCAAGAGGTCTTCAAAAGGCCCTATTGCTGTTGTAATTCTATCTCGAATTTCCTCATTTGTAACTCGATTTTTGTACATAACGTTTAAAAGTCTTCGGAAACATCTCATCTCCAAGGCCTGCATCCTTCGTTGAAGGTCAGCTATAACTGTCCATGTCTCACAAGCAAAGAGGAATATTGGCAGGACCAGTGTATACATTAATCTGATTTTCGTGCACAGTGCCAACCGTTTATCTTGCTCGATTTTGTTAAGCCGTTAGTGTAGTCTAGCTAAAATAAAAGGGGTCGCAGTGAGAAGGCAAACATAGTACCAAAAGAAAAACAAATTAAGGCAGCTGAAACCGGATGTGTGGGCCCGAAAGGCACAAATTGAAGGGATTGATGTAAACTACGCCACAACATCCGAAATGAAGCGAAATGAACCAATGAATGTCAGCACTACACACAACTACACGTATACTTATCGTGACGCATACATATATAGATATACCATTTACACACAAAAGAAGGAAAGTGAGACGATAGTCAGGTCAGGCACAACATACTGACCAATGCCCTATATCTCACTTCCACCTAACGTTCCCCTGAAACAGACTGCTTTCAAGGCAGTCTGGCTGACGAAATATGGATCTACGTAATCTCCATAGTAGTAAGCGACACTCGAATGAAGCTAAATATAGCCCAACCGCCTGGAGTACTGGGGTCTACCTTCATCAGCACGGTCGGGATGTGATAAAAACTTACTCATTGCGGACATTAAAGACTTGCGGACATTAAAGACTTGCGGACATTAAATATTTGCGGACATTAAAGACCAACAAAACAAACAAATAAAAAGAAAATGGAAAATCGACAAAAATGCCCATAGTAGTAAGCGACACTCGAATGAAGCTAAATATAGCCCAACCGCCTGGAGTACTAGGGTCTACCTTCATCAGCACGGTCGGGATGTGATAAAAACTTACTCATTGCGGACATTAAAGACTTGCGGACATTAAAGACTTGCGGACATTAAATATTTGCGGACATTAAAGACCAACAAAACAAACAAATAAAAAGAAAATGGAAAATCGACAAAAATGCAGACGTATATATAAACATGGCTGCCGTCTCACTTCTGCATCTATTCTTATTTGGTAAATTATGTATTGTTTTTATCTGCACTTTGTTCCTGAACGAAAGACCTATTGCTGAACCATAGTTTTCGTTCACGTATCTCTCTGTGCGGTCTCTGAGCCTTTATCTATTTGTTCTGTTTAATCAATTATTGACCTTCAGTTCTGTTGCAGCTTCGATTTATTTATTTTTACACCAGCCTTTCACGTCGCTTTGTGTCGTGTTACACCAGTGGGAAATGATATATGTTACGGTGTTGGACTAGTGGGTGAATCCTTGTTTGACATCGAACACTGCTTTAGGGGAAGCCACTCAGGCTGTCTGGATGACATTGTGGCGATTAACACGGCACGTTTGTTGTTGCTGAGTAGGGTACCCAGGTAGTCCTTGTGGCGAGTGTTGATATTTGATTCTACCAGCAGTTCGTGCAGGTTTTTTCAGTCGTATGGAAGGATCAGAGGGAAGGGTAGGGAGAAGCCGAAATTAGGCTTCACCGGCGGAGGATTTGTTTCGGTTACAGGCGAGGACAAGTTTCACGCGATAAAAGGGAGGCCGATTAGGGGTCGATAGAGGGCAGAGGTGAGAATGACCTTGTACTGCTGCATGTTTTAAATCTGGTTTTCATTCTCCTGAAATGGTGAAACTACTTAACTGTCTGTCTGTGCATATATTTTTGGGATGATCATGTTCCTACAATTTTTCTGATTCTGACAATTTCTCATTTTTTCCCTTCTAGTGATGTTGACGACTTTTTCTCAAGAATCTTATTTCACAGGCTGCAATTTCCTGTGTCTTGGCCAGAGGCCATGTTTGGCGCTGATAGCATAGTTGTCAAGAAAATAGTGTTCACCAGTTGCTGTTTTGCTGTTAAACTGATGTTCCGATGTTTGAGTAGTGGTGACAGTTGGTAGATCACTATACTTGTTTTTTGGCTGGAAACTGGAAGTTTGATAGAAGGAAGATTCGAAAGTTGATCCCGAATCTACGTCCTTGGCGCGACTGGATGAATTAGGTGTGAAACGAGGGGCGGTGAAGAAATAACACCACACGGGGATCCAAAGGCGTCTCGTTAACAAGCACAGGACCGGAACGGTCAGCCATCACGTGCTGGCAGACAAACTAAGGATGAGATCTGAGCGCGTATGGACTTGTCCCGAGAGCCATGAAGATTATCCAACGACCGACTAACTAACTAACTAACTAACCAACTTACCTACTAACTAACTTGTTTTTGACATCTGATTTCGATTTCTCTGTTTAGTCGTCAGATACTCATCGAAAATGTTTCACCTATATTTGAACTCTTCCATCGGTTTAAGCCTTTTGTTGTTGACATATATGTTTAGACGGCCTTGACATGTGCGTTTAGAGGGCCTTGACATGTGTGTTTAGAGGGCCTTGACATGTATGTTTAGAGGGCCTTAACATGTATGTTTAGAAGGCCATGACATGTATGTTTAGAGGACCTTGACATGTGTTTAGAGGGCCTTGATATGCGTGTTTAGAGGGCATTGACATGTGTGTTTAGAGGGCCTTGACATGTGTGTTTAGAGGGCCTTGACATGTTTGTTTAGAGGGCCTTGACATGTCTGTTTAGAGGGTCTTAACATGTATGTTTAGAAGGCCATGACATGTATGTTTAGAGGACCTTAACATGTGTGTTTAGAGGGCCTTGACATGCGTGTTTAGAGGGCCTTGACATGCGTGTTTAGAGGGCCTTGACATGTGTGTTAACAGGGCCGGACATGTGTGTTTAGAGGACCTTGACATGTGTGTTTAGAGGGCCTGACAAGTGTCTTTAGAGGACCTTGACATGTGTGTTTAGAGGGCCTTGGCATGTGTGTTTAGAGGTCCTTGACATGTGTGTTTAGAGGGCCGGACATATGTGTTTAGAGGGTCAGACATGTGTGTGTAGAGGACCTTGACATGTGTGTTTAGAGGGCCGGACATGCGTGTTTAGAGGGCCGGACATGTGTGTTTATAGGACCTTGACATGTGTGTTTAGAGGACCTTGACATGTGTGTTTAGAGGACCTTGACATGTGTGTTTAGAGGGCCTTGACATGTGTGTTTAGAGGGCCTTGACATGTGTGTTTAGATGGTCTTGACATGTGTGTTTAGTGGGCCTTGACATGTCTGTTTAGAGGGCCTTGACATGCGTGTTTAGAGGGCCGGACATGTGTGTTTAGAGGGCCTTGGCATGTGTGTTTAGAGGACCTTGACATGTGTGTTTAGAGGGCCGGACATGTGTACCTACCGATCTTCTGATTTTCAATGTTTCTGTCAGATGTAATGATCTTCATTTTGTATTTCGTGCAAAATGCATTAAGTATGTTTTTGTGATCTTGGAATGTTTGTTTTAACAATTCTTTTTTTTTTTATGCGTCCGCCTTATTTCTCAATTCTCTAAGACGGTGTGCGTTTGCACTACGGTTTTCATTTTGCGCCTGTCTGCCCAGTGTATCCGACTTTGGCATACTTCTTCTTCTTCTTCTGCGTACGCAGTCAGACAGTAACCATTATTTTTTCGAAAAAAGCGGCGGTCATCCTGAGGCTCTCGCCACTGCCATAGAGCTTGTCTTGCAGTTCCACTGGTAATGGCCACATCTGCTCTCTCTGATCCTCGTATGTCGGGCAGTTCTGCAGCAGATGTTCAGCGGTCATTTTACCAGTACCGCACGGGCATTCGTCGGTACACCCTATCTTCAATTTGTTGAATAGGTGGTACCTCAGTCTGTTGTGGCCAGTGCGAAGTCTGAAGACAACGACCTGCTCTCTTCGGTTCAACTGGTAAAAGGCATCGTTTTTGGTGTAACCAGTATGTTCGGTTTCCCATTGTGCAAAATGCATTAAGTATGTTTTTGTGATCTTGGAATGTTTGTTTTAACAATTCTTTTTTTTTATGCGTCCGCCTTATTTCTCAATTCTCCAAGACGGTGTGCGTTTGCACTACGGTTTTCATTTTGCGCCTGTCTGCCCAGTGTATCCGACTTTGGCATACATTTTATGTAAGTGTCTGCTTCCTCCTGCATTTTCTAAGAGTTTGCTTCCTCGGGGTAACAGCCGGTGCTGTGATGGGGATCTTCTTCTTCTTCTTCTTCTTCTGCGTACACAGTCAGACAGTAACCATTATTTTCTCGAAAAAAGCGGCGGTCATCCTGAGACTCTCGCCACTACCATAGAGCTTGTCTTGCAGTTCCACTGGCAATGGCCATATCTGCTCTCTCTGATCCTCGTATGTCGGGCAGTTCTGCAGCAGATGTTCAGTGGTCATTTTACCAGTACCGCACGGGCATTCGTCGGTACACCCTATCTTCAATTTGTTGAATAGGTGGTACCTCAGTCTGTTGTGGCCAGTGCGAAGTCTGAAGACAACGACCTGCTCTCTTCGGTTCAACTGGTAATAGGCATCGTTTTTGGTGTAACCAGTATGTTCGGTTTCCCATTTGGACATGTATCTGGCTTTGATAAGCCGTTTTGACTCTTCGTACGTCATACTGGTATCTGTTTGTGGTAACCTTGCACCTTCTTTTGCCAGTCTGTCTGCCTCCTCGTTGCCTTGGATGTTGCAGTGTGACGGAACCCACTGTACCACTACCCTTTTTGGTGCGGACTGCTGGCACAGTTTGCAGAGTGCTGCTCTTAAGTCATTAAGCTCAGTGTTTTTCTGGCTTTTTAGCGCTGTGACTACTTCGAGAGCATCTGTCAGCAGGACTATATGGCTCTCATTTTCACTGTGTGTTACCATTTCTTCCACTGCCGCCCTCAGTGCCTCTGCCTCTGCTCTGAAATTGCTTGTGTACTTACCAGTAGCGAGTGACAGTGTTATTTTTCTGCCATTTGGTAGGTTCAGGAATGCTCCTGCCCCTCCGTTCTGTGTTGTGTTTGTTACAGAACCGTCGGTGTATGCATGGGTCCAGTCCATGCTTGGGTAGCTTTTCGTTATGAAGCTTAGAGTAGTGTCTCTCCTTTCTTTTTCACTCTGGCAGTTTTTGTTTGCAATACCTGGTATATTTTCTACCACCTCTGGAAATATATCCTGCCTCCAAGTAGGTTTTCGTACAGTAGTGATGGGTTTTGGTGTTGTTAGTGCGTTTATGGGATCTTCGTGCATCTTTGCTTTGGCTATTTCTGCAAAGTTTCTCCGCTTTAGTTTCCCATTTCCCAAATTGTTTAGTCTCTGGTACATTGGATGGTCCGTCAGTCTTCTGAGTTTCTCTGACTGCAGCTGGGCTCTGCAGTCTCTTCTATCGGTCATGGATTGCAATTTTGTAATCTTTTCAAGTTCTACAATTGGCGTTGACTTCATGCCACCTGTTATAATTCTCATGGCTTGGTTTTGAAGTTTGTTAACTTTATCGAAGTTCGCCTTTGCTGCGGTTGTCCATGCCGCAATGCCATACTCGAGAACTGGTCTCACTCTTCCAGTGTACAGTTTCTTTAGTATGCCTTCGTCTGCTCCCCAGCTTGTGCCAGCAAGTTTCCTCATGATCGCCATTCTTTCTCTGGCTTTCATTCGGTTTCTCTCAATCTGACTTTTCCATGTCATGCGCCGATCAAATGTGACTCCCAGATAGGTTGGGTTGTCGTTTGGCTGCAGGATTTTGCCATTCAGACTTAATTTGGTACTTTGGGGTTTTAATGAGAGCGAGAATATTGTGCACGTGGTTTTCTCCTCGTTTATTTTGACCAGCCATGAGTTCGCCCACTCTTCCAGCGATGTTAGGGCCGTCTGCATCCGATTTCTTGCTATGGTGAGATTCTTTTCAGAGGTCCACATAGCCAGATCGTCTGCAAACATTGAGCTATGGACTCTTCTTGGTATATTCTCTGTAATATCGTTTATATATACCAGGAAGAGGGTGGGTGACAGTACTCCCCCTTGGGGTACTCCCTGCTCGAGTGTCACCTTTTTGCTCATCTGCCCTTGTACTTGGACTCTGGCCGTTCTTTGTTTCAGGTAGTGGTTGATCCACTTGTACATCTTCCCACAGACATCACTTCTTCTTAGCTTGACTCTAAGTCCATCCTTCCAGACTTTGTCAAATGCCTTTTCCAGATCCACCCAAACAGCTACTGTGTGTTTCTGTGCCTGGTAGGCATCTTCTATCTCCTGGGCTATGAGGATGACCTGGTCCTCAGTGGATCTGTGCTGTCTAAAGCCGGCTTGCTGTGGAATTAGTATTCGTTTTTCTTCCAGATGCCACATCAGTCTGGTGTTTATCATCCGTTCCATCAGCTTGCCGACACAGCTCAGTAGGCTAATGGGCCTGTATCCATTTGGATCTGTTTTGTCCTTCCCTGTTTTTGGTACTGGTACCAGTATTGCATCTTTCCATGCCTGGGGTACAATACCCCTTTTCCAGCTTTGGTTCAGGACTGATAGTAGTTTCTTCTTCGCTGTTTGGCCCAGCCCCATCAGCATTTCGTTTGTTATCCCGTCTTTTCCGGGAGATTTCCTTTTCTTTAGCGTTCTCATGGCCTCTTCCATTTCGCGCATTGTTAGTTTGGCCATCATGTGCTCTTCAGGAGCCGTATTTATGTTTTCGTGTCCCTTTAGCTCTTCGCTAATGTCTGTATGCTTGTCTGCAGGGACCTCGATGTGGTTTGCTCTGGCATAGTGATCGACAAAGGCGTTTGCGGCTTTCTTACCTGTGATCAAGTTCTCGCCCTGCTTGATAGTAATTTGTTTATTTGACGGGGTTTCGTCATTCATGGCTCTGACTAGCTTCCATAGCTTGTTTCCTTCTTTGTCTAGGTTCAGACTTTCCGTTTTATTTTTCCAACTTTCTCTTGCTGTTTGCTTGAGAGTGTGTTTGTATTTCGCCGCGGCGGCTTTGAGGGCGATGTTTGCCTCCATGGATTTTTCTCGTTCTGCCATGTTCCTAGCATTTGTTACTGCATCTTCCACTTTCTGTAACTCATCATTCCAGTAGGGCTTATAGTTTTTCCTAGCTCCTCTTGGGATGGTTTCAGTGGCGGCTTGCATTATTGCCTTGCTTAGGCTCTCCACCATGGGCTTCATTTTGGTGTTTCGTGTGTTGATGGTTTCACACAGCCCATCTGTCAGGATTGCAAATCTGTCCCAGTCGGCTCGTTTGTAATTCCAACGTGGGAGCGGTTTTGTTTCCTGTGGGCCTACTTCCATGTCAATGGTTAGCCTGATCGGCCTGTGGTCGCTACCTGCCAGTTGGTTTAGCACCTGGCGGTCTATTTTATAGTGTATGTCCTGTGTGGAGAAGGCCAAATCTGGAGTCGAGGTGGTATGCCATGTTCTTGAATAGAAGCTAGGGATATCCTCCGGCCTATTGATTAGGGAGAGATTTGCATCTATCTCCCAATCTTCCACTTCGTCACCTCTGCTGTCTGTGTCAGAGTATCCCCATCTCTCCGAGTGGCTGTTGAAATCTCCAACTACTATGCAGTTGGAGTCTCTGACCTCCATACTCGAGAGCGATAGGTCTCTGTTTGGTGGTCCGTACAGATTGAAAATGCGGAGCTTCGTCTCTTGAGCCATTATGTCAACTCCTACAATTTCTGCTTGTCCGGTGTGATTGACAGGTACCGCGCTACTCGGTATGCTGTTTTTGGTCAGTATCAGGACCCCTCCTTTGTGGCCTTCTCTATCTAGACGGAAGGTCTGATATCCTCTGATTGAGAATTTATGGTTTTTGTTGAGGTGCGTTTCATGGATACATGCCACGTCAATCTTACCTTCATGCAGGTGGTGTGTTAGGGAAAGTTTTTTGTTAATGACTCCCTCCGCATTCCACTGTAGTATTTTGAGGGTCTTGAGGTTTTGGCCAATAGACGTTTCCCCATAGCCATGTGCCTTGACTCCACGACACATGGGTGGGTGACCACCAGTAGTCAAGGGTGGGCCCCTTCGAGGCGTGAGGCCCGGCGCTATCGCTGCCTGGCGGGTCTCCTCAGGATGAGCGCCATACGTTTTTCGGTTAGGTTGTACTGCCATCATACTGTGATTTACGTTGCACTGTTTTGTTAGGCTTGCGGCCCCGTGCATCCGATTTCAACAGGCGTTTCTGTAGGGATGCCCTCCTTAGCCTTTGGCTGTCCCCAGCCTATCTGCAAGGCAGCAGTTGTTTACGATCAGAGTTTTCTCTCTTATGGAAGTTGTCTTACCAGACTATCGAGTCTTCACTACTCGTGTCTATAGGGTGCAATGATGATATGTGATGATATATGAGATGGACTGGTTTACCCGGAAGAGAGGCAGTCCAGTGTGTCTGTATCCCAGGATCGTCACGTCCTGCCAGAAACGTAGCATTTGCATGTGAGTGGGGTATCTCTTTTTCCCTTTATTTTCTTGGCTTCTATGCAGGGATGGTACGCCTAGCATTCCCCGCCACCTGGGGTGTTGACACAGTGGGGCAGGTGTGCAATGTCCGCTGGTCTGCATCTCTTCTGCGTCCAGTATGATAGTTATATGGCTGATAACGTACAGAGGTAGATATCGTAGCCGGAGTGCATTCAGCCAGGGGACAAGCCTGGTAATGTCACAGAGATGTTGTTCGCCTGATGTGCAGACAACTCTCTTGGTCAGTGGTTGAGTCTTGACAGTTAACAGTGAGGTGGCTGCTCTACTGTTTTTGACACCCCGACCAGGTACTAAGTCTTTGGTTGGTGTTTTCGCACCCCAACGCCGTATAGGGTGAGTATCAAGCAGTTGTCCGCCCGCTTTGATTGGCGGACGGCAAGGACCTCTTACTGTGGCTCTACCTGATAGGGCTGGGGCGCAAGCCCCAGGTCCCGAGCATGTAGGAGCCTCCCATTGCAGTGGTGCTGAGATTTTGGGCGGGATTGCGGCTTACAAGGGTTCGGCCGTAATCCCTCACATGGTAGCCTCGCGCCCTTGGCTTATCAGCCTGGTACGGGAACCAAAGTGTCTGCGGCTCCTCTCGATTTGAGCTGGTTTTCCGTAGCAACGCCCTGTCATTTGTAGGGTAAAACTGACCTGTCTTCAGATGATCTATTTCCAGCACCCGTTCCCTATTTGGTCAGGCGAATTTATTGAGGGCTTTTGTTTGTCAATGACCAGGTATTTGAAATCTGCGGTTTCTGCGGAGTTAAACACGATTTCCGTAGCGTTCTTTCATTTGAGTGTTTGAGAGCTGACTTGTCATCCGTGAGTCTAATACCAGCGTACGTTCATTATTAGACCCAAACGGCAGTGCTCTCGATTTGTCAGTTGTTCTACAGTATTGGCGTGTTCAGTCAAATTAAGCCGCAGGTTCCACACCTGGTGGTGCCCTTCCGTCAATTCCCTTAGCGAGACAATCAAGTTTCTTAGGGGGTAGCCCCAGATTTTCGAGGGTCTAATTCCAGCACATGTTCTTTATTAGACCCCACGAAGGTGTACTTTTTGATAGTCATTCTGCAGTATTGGCGTGTTAAATTAATTTAGGTCTCAGGCTCCACTCCTGATAGTGCTCTTCCGTCAATTCCTTTATCAGACACTGGATGCAGACAAAACCGGGCCACAGGGGGCATAACCCCAGAATTCTGGGGGTCTAAGTCCAGCACCAGTTCAATATTAGACCCCAGAAGAGTGGTCTCGGCATGTCAATCATTTCAGTGTTGGCCGTGTTGAGTCAAATTAAGCCGCAGGCTCCACTCCTGGTGGTGCCCTTCCGTCAATTCCTTTAAGTTTCAGCTTTGCAACCATACTTCCCCCGGAACCCAAACACTTTGGTTTCCCGGAAGCTGCCCGCAGAGTCATCGAAGCAACTCCTGCGGATCGCTAGTCGGCATCGTTTATGGTCAGAACTACGACGGTATCTGATCGTCTTCGCGCCTCTGACTTTCGTTCTTGATTAATGAAAACATTCTTGACAAATGCTTTCGCAGTAGCTCGTCTTGCGGCGATCCAAGAATTTCACCTCTAACGCCGCAATACGAATGCCCCCGTTTGTCCCTGTTAATCATTACCTCCAGTTCCGAAAACCAACAAAATAGAACCGAGGTCCTATTCCATTATTCCATGCACCATTATTCAGGCAGCCGAGGCCTGCTTTGAACACTCTAATTTTTTCAAAGTAAACGCGCCGGCCACCCAGGACGCTCAGCGAAGAGCACCCGTGGGAGAGAGCCGGCAGACGGTAGGGCAGGAGACAACGGGCAGTGAACCGGCGCGAGCCGGACCGCCCGCCTGCGCCTGAGATCCAACTACGAGCTTTTTAACTGCAACAACTTTAATATACGCTATTGGAGCTGGAATTACCGCGGCTGCTGGCACCAGACTTGCCCTCCAATAGATCCTCGTTAAAGGGTTTAAAGTGTACTCATTCCAATTACGGGGCCTCGAAAGAGTCCCGTATTGTTATTTTTCGTCACTACCTCTCCGTGCTGGGAGTGGGTAAGTTGCGCGCCTGCTGCCTTCCTTGGATGTGGTAGCCGTTTCTCATGCTCCCTCTCCGGAATCGAACCCTGATTCCCCGTTACCCGTTACAAACATGGTAGGCATGTCACGTACCATCGACATTTGATAGGGCAGACATTTGAAAGATGCGTCGCCGGCACATGAGGCCATGCGATCAGCACAAAGTTATCCAGAGTCACCAGTGGGGACGCCGCAACCCCGCGAGGGGAAACGACGATTGGTTTTGAACTAATAAAAGCGCTCTTTCCGCGAGGGTCGGAGCTTGGTAAGCATGTATTAGCTCTAGAATTGCCACAGTTATCCAAGTAGGATCGTGTCATCTAAGGAACCTCGACTGATTTAATGAGCCATTCGCGGTTTCACCGTGAGACAGTGTGAACTTAGACATGCATGGCTTAATCTTTGAGACAAGCATATGACTACTGGCAGGATCAACCAGATATCTGTCGGAGACGTACTGTGTACAGCCACACACCGGTCGGCGGAGGAAGGGTGTGTTTTTGTAAAAGGCCTCGCTGGGACGACGGCCGCAGGGACCGACTGACGGGACGGACGGTTTGTTCCACCCGTCCCTCACTCCGTCGACCTAGGACCGCCTGACAGGGGCCTCCCACACGCACCAGACGACCGACCGACCGGGCTCGCTCGAGGAGGGATGGCAGCGCTCTGTGCAGAACGGATCCCAACGACCTCGGCGATGAATTTCACTGGGACTGGAGACAATTTGGCCTGCCGGCCTGCCCTCGGGGCAACGATTCCTGCTTTCCATTTGCCGGTCACAAGCTCTTTGCGAGAGTCGGACCACCAGCGAGACGTACTGTCGAGCTCTGCTATAAGCCTTAGATAAATCACCACGGACGGACCACGTTTCCTGATACGGACCAGACTAGCGCACCTCGGTGGAGGAGCCACTACCACAAACCGCACCCAATTCGCACTACGGGGAAAGGCAGGCGAGCGTTTTCCGCAAGCCCGCGCTATCGCTCCGCCTGGCGGGACTGAGATCGCTTTACGAACACTGGTTGAAATTGAGTCGCCGCGGCGAGACAACTACCCCAGATTGATGGGGATCGAGTCCAGCACCTTCGGGATTTGAGCCGTGCCACTGAACCACTATCCCACGCCGTCCCCAAATCGCGTAAGTCACCATCTTCGCACAGTACAACGTATGTCGTCTGAGCCTAACTAACTCCCTCAGCCACTCGTGACCTTCGCTTTCTGTAGTTTCGTTACCTTGCAGGTTTGCGTTTTATGTCATTATATTCATGCATAAAGTGAAAGGAAGTGTGGACAATACACATCCTTGCCGGACTCCCTCGGTTATCTCGAATGGATCTCTTCGGCCGTCATATATTCTAACTATGCGTTCGCACGTTTAGTACAGTGCTGTCACAGTATCTAACTGCCATACCTACTCCCTATAATTTATAATAAATCAGAATGCCTTTAGGTCCACCATTTGTTCAATATTAAACAAAATTTAAGGTTAAAATTAAGGTCTGCAAAATGTCTTGTCAGGGTGATACGGCAATAATAAAGGATACCACGGAATGAAGTGGCATGACGTCGGGGCCTCAAATGAAGGATTACACAAATATCTGGACGTGGTGCTGAGACATGATAAAAAAGATCACAACAAATGTCTTGGCGTGACGTTGAAACGTCATATTAAAAGTCTTGAGATCCTATACCGCTGGCAACCGATGACACCCTCAAATTCTATACCGTTGGTACCCGATGGCGCGTTCAAATAATAAATAGCTGGCAACCGATAGCGCTCTCAAATCCTGTACCGCTGGCTACTGATGACGCCATCAAATCCTGTACCGCTGGCTACTGATGACGCCATCAAATCCTGTACCGCTGGCTACTGATGACGCCATCAAATCCTGTACCGCTGGCTACTGATGACGCCATCAAATCCTGTACCGCTGGCTACTGATGACGCCCTCAAATCCTGTATGTCTGGTAACCGATGACGCCCTCAAATCCTATACCGCTGGCAACCGATGACGCCATTAAATCCTGTACCGCTGGCTACTGATGACGCCCTCAAATCCTGTACGTCTGGTAACCGATGACGCCCTCAAATCCTATACCGCTGGCAACCGATGACGCCATTAAATCCTGTACCGCTGGCTACTGATGACGCCCTCAAATCATGTACGTCTGGTAACCGATGACGCCCTCAAATCCTATACCACTGGCTACTGATGACGCCCTCAAATCCTGTACCGCTGGTAACCGATGACGCCCTCAAATCCTGAATGTCTGGTAACCGATGACACCCTTAAATCCTGTACGTCTGGTAACCGATGACACCCTCAAATCCTATACCGTTGGCAACCGATGACGCCCTCAAATCATGTACATCTGGTAACCGATGACGCCATCAAATAATAAACTGCTGGTAACTGATCACGCCCTCAAATCCTATACCGCTGCCAACCGATGATGCCCTCAAATCCTATACCGCTGGTAACTGATGACACCCTCAAATCCTGTATGTCTGGTTACCGATGACGCCCTCAAATCTTGTATGTCTGGTAACCGATGACGACCTCAAATCCTATACGTCTGGTAACCGATGACGCCCTCAAATCCTATACCGCTGGCAACCGAGGCGCCATCAAATCCTGTACCGCTGGCTACTGATGACGCCCTCAAATCATGTACGTCTGGTAACCGATGACGCCCTCAAATCATGTACCGCTGGCTACTGATGACGCCCTCAAATCCTGTACCGCTGGTAACCGATGACGCCCTCAAAAACCTGTATGTCTGGTAACCGATGACGCCCTCAAATCCTGTACGTCTGGTAACCGATGACACCCTCAAATCCTTTACCGTTGGCAACCGATGACGCCCTCAAATCATGTACGTCTGGTAACCGATGACGCCATCAAATAATAAACTGCTGGTAACTGATGACGCCCTCAAATCCTACACCGCTGCCAACCGATGATGCCCTCAAATCCTATACCGCTGGTAACTGATGACGCCCTCAAATCCTATACCGCTGCCAACCGAAGACGCCCTCAAATCCTATACCGCTGGCAACCGCTTGTTCTTATTGCGTTCGTTTTCTCGGTTACTACGCTTAACGTTGCTTCTGGTTTGAATTCGTATGCAAGGAGAAAATATCGATAAAGTATCGAAAACAGCTTGGATGCTAAGCCCAGTGCATTCCCACCAACAAAAATGAGCGATTTATCTGACAGTGAGCAAGCGGGGTGGTTAAGGCGGAACCTGTTTCCATATATTTGACAAGCTCGACTGTGATTATGACGATAACAAATCAGATATGGAGATAGAGAGTGATAAAGATGATCTACGCTACAGCAATCGTATCGAAGACGGTCTGGTCAGTTGACGATGATCGTAGGGCTAGTGACACTAGTGTGAACGACGCTGGGGATGCACGTTCGGCGCTCATTACTCACGACGAGTGGAGTTTTTATTGTAGCAGGTGCACACTTACAGCAATTTCTACTTTTTGCACACCAGCTTGACATTTTAGACACTCCTCCATTCATACATAACATATTCTTCTTCTTCTTCGTACGCTGTCAGACGTCAACTATACATAACATATTCAAAATGAATTCAAATATCATAACAGATAAACAAAACAAAAACAAAAAAAACAAACCAAAAAAAAAAAAAAAAAAAAAAAAAAAAAAAAAAAAAAAAAGGGAAAGACAAAACACTCATTTCAAAATTATTTGGTGGATTCGGGATTTTATAGACCACATTGTAAAATTGTTATAGGAACTTATGGGTCACAACAAATGTCTTGACGTGGCGTTGAAACGTCTTTTTAATTACCACAACAAATATCTTGACGTGGTGTTGAAACGTCAATTTAATTACCACAGCAAATGTTTTAACGCGGCGTTGAGACGTCATATTAAGGATCACACACAATGTCTTGACGTGGCATTGAGACGTGATATTAAGGATCACCCAAATATCTTGACGTGGCATTGCAACGACATATTAAGGATCACACAAATTGTTCTGATGTGGCGTTGGGGCGTGATATTAAGAATGACACAAAATGTCCTGACGTGGCGTTGGGACGTGATATTAAGGATCACATAAAATGTCCTGCCGTGCCGTTGAGACGTGATATTACTGGTCACAACAAATGTCTTGACGTGGCGTTGAAACAACATATTAAGTATCACAGACGTGTCTTGAATTGAAATTGCAACGACATATTAAGAATGACACAAAATGTCCTGACGTGGCGTTGGGACGTGGTATTAAGAATGACACAAAATGTCCTGACGTGGCGTTGGGACGTGATATTAAGGATCATACAAAGTGTCCTGACGTGATATTACGGGTCACAACAAATGTCTTGACGTGGCGTTGAAACGACATATTAAGTATCACAAACGTGTCTTGAATTGAAATTGCAACGACATATTAAGAATGACACAAAATGTCCTGACGTGGCGTTGGGACGGGATATTAAGGATCACACAAAATGTCCTGACGTGGCGTTGGGGTAGTGATTTTAAGGCTCACAGAGAATGTCCTTACGTGGTGTTGGGACGTGATTTTAATGATCACATAAAATGTCCTGACATGGCGTTCGGGCGTGATATTAAGGATCCCACAAAATGTCCTGACGTGGCGTTGATACGTAATATTAAGTATCACACACAATGTCTTGACGTGGCGTTGAGACGTGATATTAAGGGTCACAACAAATGTCTTGACGTGGCGTGGAGACGTCATTAAATCACGAGGTTTTCAAATGAGGCTGACCGTGCATAATGTATTCTGGTTGGTTTCCAACTGTGATGTCGGTGCCATTTCAATATGTTTTTGTCATGTGAAGTATATTGATTGCATTTGAGTGCTGTGGTACATGCTCAGACAGCTACGTAGTTACGTCACCATTTCGTTGTGCGTCTCTCGGTCTCTGATTGGGATGTCACGAATAAGCTCACTTCACATTAGTGGAATTATGATGGCTTCTCTTTTTCCACCGACTGAAGCATAAGTCCACCACTACAACTGGTCCTTTAAAGGAAGTCTATATTCCCTCATTTGCACATGTGATTTCAATAAGAATGGTTTAACTTGTTGAGGTTGTTAGCTACCTTTCACAACCTGCTTTACCCGGCATTTACGAGATGGTTGGATGCTCACACTTGCTCATATATATTTCAACAATGATGTTTGTTTTTTGTTTTTGTTTTTTTTGCGTTCGCCTTATTTCTCTAATCCCAAAGGCGGTGTGCGTTGCACTGTGGTTTTTATTTTGCGCCTGTCGGCCCAGTGCATCCGACTTCAGCATGCATTTTATTAAAGGATCTGCTTCTTCCTGCATTTTCTAAGGGTTTGCTTCCCCGGGGTAACAGCCGCTGCTGTGGTGGGGATCGAACAACCTTCGGGTTGTGAGCCGTGCCACTTAACCACTAGGCCACGCCGTCCCCTCAACAATGATGTAATCTTCGTGCGTTTCAACCAAAGATAATCTTCGTGCGTTTCAAGCAAAGAAGACATATATTAATCATCTTATTACTCTTACTAACTTGATGTTAAGTCACTATAATGGTTTGGAAGACTCTGCAGAGTCTGTATACAAGCAGTTTCTTTTACTCCTTAATTTTCTTGTCTTTTCCGTAACCACACAGAGTTTGTAGATGAATCGGTCAGCGTAGAAGCTATGTATCTTGGGCATGTTGCTAACCGGATAGGGCATTATTGGCCCGTGTGTAAATTTCCTAGCCAAATCAACACCGGAAAGGTCAGCGAACAGGGTGAAGGGTGCCAATTTGGTAATATTTGGTCATGTGCACTGGACCGTGTAAATTCGATACAGAAAACAGAAATATTAGTTTAAAAAAAGCGATGACAATGCCAGGATAATCGGAAAGAAAAACCCCACAAAATAAACGCTTTCAGAGAGAGTTAGTAGAACACAGCGTGAAGAGAAGGCATTGGGGTTGGACATTATATATGTTGAAACCAGCTGATAATATTATCAGTCAGGTCTCTTATTCGAGAATCACAATAGCAAGAAAATTATTAACACTCCACACAGTGCAGGGCACCGAAGAATTCATCTCTCTCGGCAGCATGATCTGAAATGATAAACGCATCGGTCCCGATATGTCGAAACAGATCGGACTAGCTCTATCTGCTATGTACGACCTCCGACGTGTATGGAGTAGCTGCAAGTATTCCCTTTTACAAAATCCACGTCACCAATTCTGTTTTACGTCTCCGAAACCTGGACATTTCTGAAACATGACACATCAAAATTAAAGCTATTCGTCTCCGAAACCTGGACATTACTGAAACATGACACATCAAAACTAAAGCTATACGTCTCCGAAACCTGGACATTACTGAAACATGACACATCACAACTAAAGCTATACGTCTCCGAAACCTGGACATTACTGAAACATGACACATCAAAACTAAAGCTATACGTCTCCGAAACCTGGACATTACTGAAACATGATACATCAAAAACTAGAGGTCTTCCATATACTTAACTAGCGGCGTGTTCTGGGCATCCGATGGCGCGACTACATCCGTAACGTGAAGGTCTCTGCCAAATCTGGGAAACACCAAACCGCCGCCGAGTTTCTTTGTTTGATCATGTCAGAGGGCCGGACCAGGAAATCCCAGCACACAGGATACTTAAACGATCTTCTCCAGCGCAAAAAGACTTCCCTCGACCGGCTGGAGGCGTGTAAGAGACCGTCCTCGCACAGCATGGCTCCAGTAGATAGCAACCTCCTCTTCCCCTCTGGACGAGGTCTGGAGCCGTGCTGCAGCAGTGGGTCATGGATGGGGTTGATCGATGCAGCGGGACTTAAACTTATTACCGTAACCCATAGCATTACTTCCGTAGGGGTGTGAGGTGTTAGCGATCTCACATTTCAAAGGCTCTCTCCTCTCCCTCGCCGCATTTACTTCTCGGACTGAACCGGTACCCATTTAAGGCTGAGTCGACCTGGGAGCCATTGACGTCTGAAAAAACACTGCCGCATCAACTGGGAAATGAACCCAGGACCACTCAGATGCGAAGCCAGAGCGCTAACCACTGCGCTACGTGGCTCCCTAAAGAGCAGTAGATGCAGACCAAAACGCAGATGGAGAAGAGGTTTGGGGACAAACACATAAATCGGAAAACGAGGTCAGCACTTTAACTTGACTTTCTACTGGTTTATAAGACTGCAACGTATGTATACAGCCAGTTTCTTGGAGGAGGGTTAACATATGTGCGAGTCCATCTTAATAGATTCAGACACTAGAGTAAAGTAGACCCACCGTCTGTTAGGCACCGTCTATGCTGCTCTTAACAAACCAACTAACCATGGCCAGTGTTATGCCATGTGACAAAGACCCCCATGGACTACTCGAGAGTTGAGGAATGTCTGTTGCAGATGTGCTCCACAGTGAGTATATCTTATTTGATTGAATAGTTCGAGGGTGAGAAAGGCTAGACTAATGATGTGTTATTTTATTGTGTTTACAATTAATTTGGTCAAACTAAAGGTTTTCTCAAAATAGCAGTAAAGATGGCGCCATAACTGGCTGCGGGTCTACATTGCTCTTCTGTTTTAGTTCATTATAGATGCCGCCAGACCATGGATTTGTCGGGAATTCACACTAGTCGACGGCGTACACTTGTGTTCACGGAAACGTGTTGTTATTTTTCATTTGAACTGGTTAATTCGTTCGTTTTGTGTATTTTCTTCCATCCGATTATCCTGGAATGGACATCGGATATATGAATAGCACTACGCGAAAACATGTGTCATATTTCACGGTCTAGTTCACATGGCTAAACTTCACGAGATTGGAGCAGGTCGCCCTAGCTGAAGACAGTGTAATGAGAAAAAAACATGAAAAAAACTTGTAAAAGTTGATTAAGGTTGAGCTTAATCAAAATTTAAAAATGGGTATGGTCAGATACCGCACCGAGACGAGAACACAAACAAAACCTACGTTACGACCAATAGGCCTTCATCAGGGACAACAACACCGAACTAACAAATAAACATATAAGAAAAAATGGTCAACTCATCTGTTTCATGTAGTAGACGCTTTCTGTCTAAGCGACCGGTTGTGCCAAGTGCTCGATAGAAACTGAAAAAGGAACGGTCAAACAAAAAGTGGCGGAATATGCCTGATAAGCCAAGCGTGGCCAAATAGTGGTCCAGATAGGAGAACAAAGAAAAGGCAATATAAGCCGGGAGGGCGTGATATTAATATAAGAGAGGGGGGAAGAGAACTGATGGAAGAATGGGGGAGGCGGGGGGAGGGGGGAAAGGAAGACAAATAGATGGGGACCAGTGTGAGGGTTTAAGAAACAATATGAAAGATATTAATACCATGTGGTTGGAGACAGCCCATACTCGAGATAAGTCTGTTCTCAAGGGCGAATCGATGACGATCGTCAGAGAAGCACGAAACTAGACCAGTGACACTGACGTCAGTCATACCCCGGTGCTCAGGACCATTGAAGTGGCTGGCAATTGGGGAACCAGTGCGGTTGCGGATGTCGTTGAGGTGTTGGCGGAAACGCTCCCGTAGTTCCATACCAGTTTCCCCAATGTAAGTCATACCACACTGGCGGCAGATGATGGAATAGATGAGGTTACGAGATTTGCATGTGAATCCCTCTTTGATGAAGAATTCTGCTTTAGGAAAGGTGATGGAGCGAGAAAGGATGACATGAGGGCAGGTAACACAGCCACGTGAATTTTTGCACGGCCTGGTGCCTGGGAGGCTATGAGGGCTGGTGTGTAGGCGACTACTGACCAGCAAGTCCCTCAGGTTCCTGTCACGTTTGTAGTGAAGACAGTGTCAACTTTGTTGTATAAAATTTAGACGCAACTCTAAAGAACTGCCACCTGGAGAAAGACGGCTCTGTTAGGCGTGTAGCGGCCCAAAACACACTGTTGTTGTTTGGAGAAAGCTGGTACTGAGAGAAAGAGAAAGAAGAGAGAGAGAGAGAAAGAAGAGAGAGAGAGAGAGAGAGAGAGAGAGAGAGAGAGAGAGAGACATAGACAGAGACAGAGACAGGGAGAGAGAGAGAGAGAGGAGAGAGAGAGAGAGAGAGAGTTTTTTAACTAGCAATTTTTAAATAACAGCACGATTCAATGTTTTCTTGTTCGTGTTGTTTCAATAATGCAAACATATTAGTACTAAAAGCGTTCTCGTTTGAATAAGATTTTTATTTTTAATTTAATGACGCAAATGCTATTGAAATAAAACAAAACGAAAGAGCATTAGTGGCTAAATGTAGCGTGTAATGGAGTGAGGTATACGATACCAGTAGCCAACCAATCCAATCCTCGTTCATGTTTTCCTCTCCGCCAAGCTCCCTCCTCAAACTATCCACATTAAACTGTCTCCGTCAAGCTCCCTCCTCAAACTATCCACATTAAACTGTCTCCGTCAAACTCTGCACCTCAAATTATCCCTCTTCAAATTATCCCTATCAAACTCTTCCACTCAAATTATCCAATCAAACTCTTCCACTCAAATTATTCCCCTCAAACTCTTCCACTAAAATTATCCCCCTCAAATTATTCCACTCAAATTATTCCCCTCAAACTCTTCCACTCAAATTATCCCAAATTATCCTCCTCAAACTCTTCCACTCAAATTATCCTCCTCAAACTCTTCCACTCAAATTATCCCAAATTATCCTCCTCAAACTCTTCCACTCAAATTATCCTCCTCAAACTCTTCCACTCAAATTATCCCAAATTATCCTCCTCAAACTCTTCCACTCAAATTATCCCCCTCAAACTCTTCCACTCAAATTATCCCCCTCAAACTCTTCCACTAAAATTATCCCCCTCAAATTCTTCCACTCAAATTATCCTCCTCAAACTCTTCCACTCAAATTATCCCCCTCAAACTCTTCCACTCAAATTATCCCCCTCAAATTCTTCCACTCAAATTATCCCCCTCAAACTCTTCCACTCAAATTATCCCCCTCAAATTCTTCCACTCAAATTATCCCCCTCAAATTCTTCCACTCAAATTATCCTCCTCAAACTCTTCCACTCAAATTCTCCTCCTCAAACTCTTCCACTCAAATTATTCCCCTCAAACTCTTCCACTCAAATTATTCCCCTCAAACTCTTCCACTCAAATTCTCCTCCTCAAACTCTTCCACTCAAATTATTCCCCTCAAACTCTTCCACTCAAATTATTCCCCTCAAACTCTTCCACTCAAATTATTCCCCTCAAACTCTTCCACTCAAATTATTCCCCTCAAACTCTTCCACTCAAATTATTCCCCTCAAACTCTTCCACTCAAATTATTCCCCTCAAACTCTTCCACTCAAATTATCCTCCTCAAACTCTTCTACTCCAATTATTCCACTGAAACTCTTCCACTCATAGTTTCCCCTCAAATTCAATCCCCCAAAATCTCAAAACGCACCCCGTCAAGTTCTTTCCATCAACCCTCCCTCTCTCTAGCTCTCCAAACTCTACCCCTTAATAGTATCCACTTCAAACTCTTCTCCTCAAATTCACCCCCTCATACTCTCCAAACTATCTTCGTCAAGATCGCTCCTCCATACTCTTCCCCTCAAACACTTCACCTCAATCTCTACCTTTCAAACTCTCTCTCTCTCAAACTTTCTGCCTCAAACTCTACCCTTCAAACTCTCTCCCTCAAACTCTCTCCCTCAAACTCTACCCTTCAAACTCTCTCCCTCAAACTCTACCCGCAAACTCTCTCCCTCAAACTCTACCCGCAAACTCTCTCCCTCAAACTCTACCTTACAAGCTCTCTCCCTCACTCTACCCTTCAAGCTCTTGCCTTCAAACTCTACCCTTCAAGCTTTCTCCCTCAAACTCTACCCTTTAAGCTTTCTCCCTCAAACTCTACCCTTCAAACTCTCTATCGAACTTTTCCATCATAACCCACCCGCCTCCCCCGTCTCTCATCCTACCCACACCCACTCGCATCCGTGTCTTGCCCCAAACCGCCTACTCTCCGCCCATCTTCTCAATTGTCAACCCCTCAATCCCCCACTCCCGTCAATCTCCCACCCCCATTAATCTCCCACCCCCGTCAATCTCCCACCCCCGTCAATCTCCCACCCCCGTCAATCTCCTACCCCCGTCAATCTCCCACCCCCGTCAATCTCCCACCCCCGTCAATCTCCCATCCCCGTCAATCCCCCATCCCCGTCAATCCCCCACCCCGTCAGTCCCCCACCCACGTCAATCCCCCACCCCGTCAATCCCCCACCCCCATAAATCCCCCACCCCCATCAATCCCCCACCCACGTCAATCCCCCACCCCGTCAATCCCCCACCCCCTTCAATCCCCCACCCACGTCAATCCCCCACCCCCTTCAATCCCCCACCCACGTCAATCCCCCACCCACGTCAATCCCCCACTCCCGTCAATCAACGCTCTATTCTGCTCTCATTTCTCACCCTCAAAGATGTCCATCTCAAGCCACCCATCCCTCATTATTATTTTCCTCCACCCTCAAATATTTCCATTACAACCCACCCATCCCTCATTATTATATTCCCTTCACCCTCAAAGATTTCCATCTCAACCCACCCATCCCTCATTATTATATTCCCTCCACCCTCAAAGATTTCCATCTCAACCTACCCATCCCTCATTATTGTATTCTCTCCACCCTCAAAGGTTTCCATCTCAACCCACCCATCCCTCATTATTATATTCCATCCACACGATAACTACATGTCCATGACAACCCCTCCACAAATTCTTCACCTCAATCTTTCCGCTTCTAAGTCTCTCCCTCAAACTCTACCCTTCAAACGCTCTCCCTCAAACTTTCTCCCTCAAACTGTACCCTTTAAACTCTCTTCCTCTAACTCTGTCCCTCATACTCTAACCTTCAAACTCTCTCCCTCAAACTCTCTCCCTCAAACTCTACCCTTAAACTCTATTCCTCAAACTGTACTATTCAAACTCTCTCCCTCAAACTCTACCAGTCAAACTCTCTCCCTCAAACTCTACCCGTCAAATTATACCCTTCAAACTCTACCCGTGCAACTCTGTCCCTCAAACTCTACCCTTCAAACTCTCTCCCTCAAACTCTCTCCCTCAAACTCTACCCGTCCAACTATGTCCCTCAAACTCTACCCTTCAAACTCTCTCCCTCAAACTCTACCCTTCAAACTCTCTCCCTCAAACTCTACCCGTCAAACTCTCTCCTTTAAACTCTACCCGTCAAACTCTATTTCAAGCTCTCCCCCTCAGACTCTGCCCTTCAAACTCTACCCTTCAAACTCTCTTCCTCAACCTCTACCCTTGAAGCTCTCTCCCTTAAACTCTCTCCTTCAAACTCTACCCTTCAAGCTATCTCCTTCAAACTACCCTTCAAGCTCTCTCCTTCAAACTCTACCCTTCAAGCTATCTCCTTCAAACTCTCTCCTTCAAACTCTACCCTTCTAGCTCTCGCCGTCATACTCTACTCTTCAAGCTCTCTCCCTCAAACTCTACCCTTCAAACTCTCTCTAGAACTTTTCCATCATAACCCACCCACCTCCTCCGCCTCTCATCCTACCCACACCCACGCGCATCCGTGTCCTGCCCCAAACCGCCTACTCTCCGCCCATCTTCTCAATTGTCAACCCCTCAATCCCCCATCCCGATCAATCCCCACCGCCGTCAATTCCCCCCCCTCCCGTGAATCCCCCACTCCCCTCAACCCCCCCCCCCTCCCGTCAATCCTCCACTCCCGTCAATCAACGCTCCATTCGGCTCTCATTTCTCACCCTCAAAGATTTCCATCTCAACCCACCCATCCCTCATTATTATATTCCCTCCACCCTCAAAGATGTCCATCTCAACCCACCCATCCCTCATTATTTTATTCCCTCCCCCCTCAAAGATTTCCATCTCAACCCACCCATCCCTCATTATTATTTTCCCTCCACTCTCAAAGATTTCCATCTCAACCCACCCATCGCTCATAATTATATTCCCTCCACACGATAACTACATGTCCATGACAACCCCTCCACAAAAACCAGAATATATATGCGCTCAAAACTTTCGCCTCTCAACCTAGCCCTCCATCCATCCATATCTTTCCTTTAGCAGAGTACTTCACATCCATCTCCTTCATCATCTCCTCGTTTTGAACCCATCTCCTTCACCCCATTCATTCGTCTCTTCCCACCAAATCGGCCATCTCCCTGCACACCGACTCACCCCTGAACCAGCTCATCGACCACACCAAGAGAAGGCCGGAATGATTCTCGGGGGCAGGTCTACTGCGCATCAGACCTCCAGGCTAGCAATACGGTCATGGTAGTTTTTAGTTCATTTTTACAATGACGGTTTTGCAAACAAAAATAAATAAATGTTTGATGGATAAACTTTTCTTTTGTTATCTGGAGATATGCGTGGGGTTTTCTTACTGTTTAATAGTCAGTAATATCATAATGGTCCTGAAAGGTAACTCATATCTTGAAGTAAAGTGGCCTAATTACAGCACTGACAAAACATCGTATCCAGTCACTACAAACGTGCACTCTTACAGCATTTCATCAAATCTGGTAAAATTCCGTCGCATCCTTGTGGTTGTTATTTGCGAATACCCACAATGAGTAAGTTGGTCGGTTGCAGTAGTTTTCCTTACATTCCGAGTGTGCTGATGAAAGTGGACCGGGGTCCTCCAGCCGGTTGTGCTATGCTTGGCTTCATCTGTGTGTCACACATCTGTGGATTCCGTCAGCCAGGCTGCCATGAAAATAGCTCGCTTCCAGGGAGAGCTACTAGGAAGCCGAGGTGAGGGTCTTTGCCAGTACGTTTTGCGTGGTCCTGACTAACATGTCTGATCTGTATATTTTGCCTGGCCAGACGTTAGTCTTCCTCCCGATTCTAGTGGTGCACAGTGCTAAGCTGTCAATAGCTTTATGCTGATGGCCCGGCGCTGCTTCAATCGCCAGTTTGCCAATACTCTAATATCTGTTTACGGCGCCAAGGGCTGTGAGTGGGATGATATTGTCACACGAGAATAACTCAGAATAGTGCTCGACCCATCGCTGCAACTGCTTTCCTTAAGTTGTTATTTTCTCACACGTGATAGCTTTGAGTGGTGCCGTTTTCCTACTGACAGGACAATCATGTTTTTTTATACCACAATACATTTGTCTCATGTTCCTTGTTTGTGCTGCAGTTTGGATGGTTTCACTGAGTTGTAGTCAGTATTCATTTGCGCATCGACGATCTGTTTGTTGAACTTTGCTTCTTACAGACTTCATGGATTGTAGAATGCATACATTTTGGAAGCTGCTTGTATTTATATAGATCAGCACGCTTGATCTTATTGACGGGTGTCATATCCTTCACTGGGATCTAGATGCTGAGCAGCGCATGAGCTGAAGTGGTCAGCGACCCATAGCTGACTGCTAGCACCAGGGCCAGCGAACCAGAGCTGCCAAGACTCTTCTACACCTCCACGTGGTGATCCTTCCAGGATAACAGGCTGCAACAGAGCAGACTGGCTAAGGAGAAGGGATCGAAAAGGAAATGCTAACCCGGTACTAAAACAATGCTTGCTGAAGTCGGATGTGTTGGACCGAAATGTGCAAATATCGCAGTCAAGCTGTAAACTACGACACAATGCATTCCGTTCTCTGGACTACATTCTGCTACTTAAACCCGTTCAGGGTTTGGTAGCGGGAGATTGAGAACGAATGAACGAAGCCAAGCCATATCCTTCACTTTCGCTTCTAACGAGTTACCTTCTTTAGCAGGTCTTTTTTTCGAAGGTAGCTAGTGCAGTAATTCGGATGGTGTTTAGAGGATGTTCTAATTTGTTTGTAACGGTGGTGTCTTGATGCAGGATTGTTTCCTCAAAAAGAATTGTAGCATATCATGATCAGTTTAGGATCCTGCATTCTCTTTCCTCGATGCGTGGTTTACATTTGTTTTTAGTGAAGTGAAATTTCCTTCGCTCGATTTTGATTTTACAGCAAACCAATGAATGATCAATGTCACTGTCTGCACTTTGGCAAGAGCCCGTGAGGAGCACATACTTGATGAGAGATCTTCTGACAAGAATTAGATCAAGCTGATGCCAGTGCTTTGATGGTGGGTACATTCACGATATCTTATGTTGGGGTTATATCTGAAAATAGGAGTTGGTCGCATTGAGTTCAAGGGTTCATGGTTGATATGCATTCTAAGAGCAGTTGTGCCATTTTAATTAGTTTTGCAAACTTCAAAATTGTCAAGACATGAAGGTCACGAGTGATCAGCGCTTAGTCCCGCATTGAAGTCACCGAGTAGAACATGCTTTTCTTGTGTCCTGTAGTTGGAATAACTGCTGATAAATCCTCATAGAATTCATCTTTGACTTCAGGTGTGCAGTACAAGGTAAATGTATATACACTGACAAGGGTGACTTTGTTCACTGTGGTTTGAAGATGAAGTGTAGGCAGAAGCTCTGAACCATTTTCGATTTGTTCAACTATGTGTACGAGAGGCCTTTTTATTGACAAGCCTACAATACACTCTTTCTGCTTTTCTTATGCTTTTTTCGTGCAAGTAGAATATGTAGTCTTTACTACTCATTGATCCAGGTTTCTTGACGTGTTACAATGACCACGTAAAGTCTTTTAATATCGTCATTAAAAACGCCTATCTTTCTATGATCGCTTGTGTCATACAAGTTATTGCACAGTTCAGTTATCATTGTACGACATCAGTTTATTATACGTGTGCCTGCATGAGTATGTGCAAGCGGCACACGTATAATAATATATAAGGGGACCCAGTGGTCTCGAGATAAGGTGCTCGCATCGGGTGAGGGGACCCAGTGGTCTCGAGATAAGGTGCTCGCCTCGGGTGGGGGGACCCGGTGATCTCGAGATAAGGTGCTCGCCTCGGGTGAGGGGACCCAGTGGTCTCGACGTATGGTGCTCGCCTCGGGTGGGGGGAACCAGTGGACTCGAGATAAGGTGCTCTCCTCGGCTGGGGGACCCAGTGGTATCGAGATAAGGTGCTCGCCTCGGGTGAGGGGACCCAGTGGTCTCGAGATAAGGTGCTCGCCTCGGGTGGGGGGACCCAGTGGTCTCGAGATAAGGGTCTCGGTATAAGGTGCTCGCCTCGGGTGGGGGGACCCAGTGGTCTCGAGATAAGGTGCTCGCCTCGGGTGCTGGTGGTCGCGGCTTCACGTGGATCATCCGGTAAATATTTATCCTGATCTCTGAGTAGTAAAATCAAACATCCGCGTCCAGTGGAACGCACATTAAAAATCCCTTAGCAGTTGGAAATCGAAAAGAGTAGGCTTAAGGACCGCTGCTCGGGCAAAATTCAAAGTTAAAAATCTACTCAATTTATTCTAGGGATTCTTGCCCCACAGAAAAAAGGGAAATGTGTGGCTATACCATCAGGTCTTGGTTTTGTGGTTAAAGGAGCAGCATTGATGGCGCTAGACAGACTCGGGGCTTACCTTGCTCTAATTTACGATTACCCCACCACCAGTTCCAAAAATAGGCGATCGTATATTCCAGGGGCTAATAGATGCTAGGATTGACCTAGCATGTCACTAGGGGATATTCGCCTGCCAATAAATATGAAACAAAGGGCGTCACACCTCCCCACGATGTCTAACGTGTTCAAATAAAACTGAACCTAACTGCACCAAGTGAACATACTTAGGATGCGTGTGATGACGTCATATCAGGTGTTAACAGAATATACCAACCGTCAAGTTTGCAAAATTGTATTATCCCTCGACTCCTAATTTTCTCAACAGACCGTTGCAAACATGGCCGGTGTGATACGGAATCCGTCCAGAGTTGATCAGCGAGCTGCGATTCGGCTTCTAAACAGCTGAAGGGTGTCGACCAGTTGACATTCATCGCATAATGCAGGCAGTGTATGGTGACAAAAGTGTGTTGAAGACAACAGTGAAGAACTAAAAATAATGTTTAAAGAAGACGTGAGTTAACGAACGATCTTCCGAGACCAGTTCAGGCGCATATTGTTATGTCAGAAAATGCCATCGCTAACATTGATGCAGCAATTCGGGTGGACCGTCGCCGGAGCTTACGTCTGCCACACTTTTGTCACCATACACTGCCTGCAATGTGCGATGAATGTCAACTGGTCGACATTTCTACTTAATATATACTTAAATTCGACAATAAGAAGTTTTTTTTTCAAAATTAAACCGCCTACTAGAAGAAAAGGGCATAGTCACAAATTAGTTATAGAAAGGTCCAGATTAGATACCAGATAACATTTTTAAGTCAGAAAATGGTGACTACTTGGAAAGCATTTCCACAGAAAATAGAAGAGGTAGGGTCAATTGATGCTTTCAAGAATGGATTGAATACGCATAGTTATTTTTAAATCGTGTAGTAAAAGAAATTGATTGTAAACAGACTTTGTAGAAACTTCTAAACCAGTTTAAAGACGGTGAGTTAAGTTGCGTGTCTAATTATAACAAGAAAGAACATAGAATAAATGAACATAGAATAAATGAACATAGAATAAATGAACATAGGATAAATGGACATAGAATGTAGATGAATATATACTGAAGGAAAAGGGGAATACAAATGATTCTGTGCCAGCATACAAATATGAGCTCATTTCGTCTAGTAACGGTTAGCAATGACGTCCAGACACATAAAGGAATGACAGCTCGAGAGAGTCTAAGTTAATTGGGATCAGATGTGGGTGGAACGAGCGGTGTGTGTGTGTCTGTGTGTGTGTGTGAGGGAGAAAGGGGGGGGGGGGGAGAGAAAGAGTAGAGAAAGCGGAGAAGGAGATAATACGAGGAATATAGAAACATGAAAGACAGTAAGACAAATAAGGAGAGTGTGAGAGAGATAGATGGAGAGAGAGACAAGAAAGAAAGAGAATGGAAGAACGAGTGCACGAAAAGAGAGGTAATGAGAGGCATAACGAAAGAGAAAAGAGAGAACATTATAATTAGAAAGAGAGAGAGAGAGATGAGAGAGAGAGAGAGAGAGAGAGAGAGAGAGTTGGGGGAGGAAGATGGCGAGAGTGAAAAAACTAAGAAATAGAGATGAAGGGAAAGATAACAAAAGAAGAGAGAGAGAGGGGGGGGGGGGGGGGGGTTGGGGGGGGGGGGGGGTGAGGAGGATGACGAGAGTGAAAAAACTAAGAAATAGAGATGAAGGGAAGGATAACAAAAGAAGAGAGAGAGAGAGAGAGGGGTGACACAACGAGAGAATGATGAGAAGAAAGAAGGAGGTAGTTGGGAAATGAACGCATTTGGATATCTACAAAAGGTAAAGATCGTCTCATAGTACAGATACTGCTGTCAAAGATGAAGTGTTTAGGATTTTCTTGCAATATATCAGCTTCTAGAGACGAAGGTAGGGAAGTGGGGGGGGGGGGGTAGCAATTACCCTCATCGTTGCTTTACTGTCCCTATATGTAGGTTTTGTGGGCAATAACATCTGGGTAGACAGGTGCATCCGAGCTAGCTACGTATGATGAACATCCAGACTAAGTTATAATGAGCGTTGAAAAACACCGAGCCACGATGTCCCCAAGACTGCAGACAATTAAACTTCGTTATCAACGACAAGTTAATGTCGGATGTTACAAGGGCGTAATAGATCAATTGAAATTTATTTTGGATTAAGATGCTGATCAGTCAATGAGCTGTAGCGGTCAGAGACCCAAAGCTGACTACCGGCGTCAGAGCCAGCGACCCAAAGCTGACTACCAGCGTCAGAGTCAGCGACCCAAAGCTGAATACCAGCGTCAGAGCCAGCGACCCAGAGCTGACTACCAGCGTCAGAGCCAGCGACCCAGGGCTGCCAAGACCCTTCTCCGTGTGGTTAATCCTGAATACAGGCTGCAACAAAGGAGGCCGTCTAAGAAGATAATGGGATCGTAAAGGGTAGGCTAACTAGGTACTTAAAAATCCCTGCTGAAGAAGGATGTGTCGAACCAAAAGATACAAATATCAGTCAAGCTGTAAGCCACGACACAACACATTCCGTTGACTGGACTTCGTCCTGCTTTCGCAAAGCCTTTTTTAGAACTTGGTAACGAGCGATTGAGAATGAATGAAGAAGAAGAGGACGAATTAACATCCACCATATCAAATAGATATCATTGATCAACACCACCACATGTCCTGAAAGATAACAACTGCTATGATTTAACTAGAAGAGAACAAGACATAATTTTTTCATATCAGAACTGCGCTTAAGGTAATATTTACAAGAAAATGAGAATTTAGACAGATGACAGGTGTTCATGCGATAAACATAGCATCCCTGTGGAACACATCATAAAAAGCTATACGCTCACAGAGGATGAGAGAGAACAATACTGAACTCTCGAGAAAGAGGTGAGCTGTATGAAGATAAAACAGCCTCAAAAACAACCGTGGCCTTTGTTAGAGAGACAGGAAACTTGATCTGAGGATGAACGAAGAAGAAGAAGAAAAAAAAAAGGTGCTAGGTGTTACAATAACTAGAATAAATAAAGGATGAATAAGAACGAAGGAGAACGCCAATACAAAGCATTTGTAGCAACAAATACTGTAGAAAAGATCAAAAAAGCCAAATGAAGAAGAAAGATTTGAACAGAAGCAAAACAAGAAATACTAGTGTCGGACTCACGAAATTTACACTGACGTCAACAAAGAAGTTAGACATTTGAAATTATTTCTTCTTCCTCCTCCCTTCCCCTTCCCTTCCTCCTCCCTTCTCCTTCCCTCCCTCCTCCCTTCCTTCTTCCTCATCCCTTCTCCTTCCCTTCCTCCTCCTTTCTCCTTCCTTCTTCCTCCTCCCTTCCTTCTTCCTCCTCCCTTCCTTCTTCCTCCTCCCTTCCTTCTTCCTCCTCCCTTCCTCCTCCCTTCCGTCTTCCTCCTCCCTTCTTCCTCCCTCCCTCCCTCCCTAACTCCTCCTTTCTCCCTTTTTCCTTCTTCCTTCGTCGTTCTTCTTCATCTTCTTCTTCTTCTGCGTTCGTTCTCAATCTCCCGCTACCAAACCCTGAAAGGGCTTAAGTAGCAGAATGTAGTCCAGAGAACGGAATGCGTTGTGTCGTAGTTTACAGCTTGACTGCGATATTTGCACCTTTCGGTCTAACACATCCGACTTCAGCAAGCATTTTTTGAGTACCCGGCTAGCATTACCTCTTCGATCCCTTCTCCTTAGCCAGTCTGCCCTGCTGCAGCCTGTTATCCAGGATCACCGCGTGGAGATATAAAAGGGTCTTGGCAGCTCTGGTTCACTGGCCCTGACGCTATAGCAGTCAGCTATGGGTCGCTGACTACTGCAGCTGATGCGCTGCTCAGCATCTTGATCCCAAAATGGGATTTAAAGGAGAATGAGAAAACAACTTGACGACCGCAACTAAGAGATGACGTGCATCATCTTTTTCATATTCATGCAAGGGGACGGCGTGGCCTAGTGGTTAAGTGACACGGCTCACAAACCGAAGGTGCTGGGTTCGGTCCCCATCACAGCACCGGCCGTTACCCTGGGGAAGCAAACCCTTAGAAAATGCAGGAGGAAGCAGACCCTTTCATAAAATGCGTGCTGAAATCGGATGCACTGGGCCGACAGGCGCAAAAAAACCACAGTGCAACGCACACCGCCTTTGGGATTAGAGAAAATAAGGCGAACGCAAAAAGAAAAAAATATTCATGCAAATTTAAAAAAGTATCATTGATGATAAGTCACAGAAATTGGGACTGTAAAAAGGCAGAAAAAAAACTTAAAGTTTATGAGAATAAAATTCAAACAACAACAATCAAATGGGGTTGAGATATCTGCATAGCCCAAAAATGAGGCAGGTATACACCTAACAAAATAAAATAAAAGGTAAGAAGAGGTTTTAATGAATTGGGTAAATTATAGAAATCAAAAGAAATTAAGCCAAATCAATAAATTATAATATGCTCGTCAACTGTAAAAGCCATGCTTTTGTATAGTTCTGAAACATTGAGAATAATAGAAACATCGCAGAAAAAGCTAAATACTGTTATATATAAATGCCTGTGCAGAACAGAGAGATTAAAACGGTATAAGAATACTGATATTGAGCAGTTAGAAGAGCGAAACAGATATCAGGGGAGTGTGAGGTCGGGAGAACGCACTGGCGTAGTATATGTATAGGAACACATTAAGGAAACGACCTAACACCATTACAAGGCAGTCTCTAATCCGGAATCCGCGAGCCAAAAAAGGTAGTGGCAGACCAAAACGCGTATGGAGCAGAAAGCTGCTCGCAAAAAAACAATAAATACACGGAAAAGGAAGACATAGATGGCATTGTTGGCTCAGAACAGGACGATTTGGCGTGTGTTTGTTGAAGACATCGACTCGACGATGACGTCAAGAGTTGTGACTGATTGATTTACTGATTGATTGATTAATTATATGTATATAAAATCTTAGGTGTACTTATCTTGAAACACCAACACCACCTATACATTGTGTTTGATGACTTAAAAAAAGCGTTTGACAGAGTTTGGCATGAGGCTCATTAACATTGTTAGAGTGGGGGACGGCGTGGGCTAGTGGTGAAGTGACACGGCTCACAACAAAAGGTGCTGGGTTCGATCCCCATCACAGCACCGGCCGTTACCCCGGGGAAGCAAACCCGTAGAAAATGCAAGAGGAATCAGACCCGTACATAAAAATGCATCCTGAAGTCGTATGCATTGGGCCGACAGGCGCAAAATAAAAACCACAGCGCAACGCACAACGCCTTGGGGAATAGATAAATAAGGCGAACGCAAAACAAAAATAAAGACAAAAAAAAATAAATTGTAAGAGCTATCAGCAATCTGTATGATAAGGCAATAAGCGCAGTCTTTGTGGATAGAAAAATGGGGGAATGTTACCACATATCCGTCGGCGTAAGACAAGGACGTCTACTCTTCCTGACACTCTTCAATATATTCCTAGAAATAATTATGAGTGATGCCCTTACAGATCATGTTAGCACCGTAAGGATATGGGATAGAACAATTACCAACTTACGTTTTGTGGATGACATTGGCGGGGGGGGGGGGGGGGGGGGGGAGACGGAGACAAAACTTTGAGAATTGATCTAAAGACTGGATGTAACAGCACAGGGTTACGGGATGGAGATAAACGCAGAAAAGACAGTTGCTAACTAACACTACGGAAGGGATGTGATCAAAGCAAATGGACAGGATCTTGAAACACTGAACATACAATTGGACTAAAGCATTCATCAGGGCAACGTACAGTGCAAAATGGCCACATAGGAAACGATGTTTACCATCAACTCTCCAGGCGAGACCAGGTGATAATCCTCCGGCTACGCACAGGTCACAACAGATGTCATCTGTATAGCAAGCTCAAGATTGGCACTACAGACCTTGTGTCTGCGGCACAGCCCCCATGAAAGCAGACGATATGTTGCAGTCGTTTCAACTGTATACCAACAAAAGAAGTAGCATTTGGCAACAGTCAGTGTCCTTCCACGAGAAGTTGTACGGAAGTGTACAAAGACTTGAGTCAACTGCTGCCTTCGTTAAAGTCATTGAAGTTGAGGTCTGAAGACGAACGAGGAAGAAGAAGAAACACTGAACCGTTTCATATATCTGGGCTGAACAATAAGTGATGAAGGATCAAAACATGAGGTCCATGCCAGATTAGCACAAACAGCAGCGCTTGGACGATTGAAAAATATATGGAAAGATAAACGACTCTCCCTCACCAAAGGTCAAACTAATGCGCTCACTGGTTCTTTCTATATCCCTCTACGCTTGCGGAACATGAATTATTACAGCAGACCTCCATAGGAGAATCTAGGCCATGGATATGAGATGTTTCAGAAGACTCCTAAATATCATATACAAAGACCGTATCACAAATGATGAATTACTATGTAGGATCGAGAATGTAAATGGACTGAACCACGACCTCCTCCCAATGATCAAAAGGTGAAAGCTGACTTGGTATGGGCACGTACCGAGGTTCAATGGACCATACAGGGCACAGTACAGGACAAGCGAAGGCGATGACGTCCGAGACAAGGATGGGAAGACAACATGCATGAATGGAATGACCTACGACTCGAGGAGACACAAAAAGCAACCGTAGACAGAAAATGATGCCGCAGGATTGTGGCGTTGTCAGCAGGAGTGCCCCAGTGATCTCAAGAGGTCACGGGATGAACTGAACTGAACTGAATATCTTGGAAAGAACTAGTACGATCATGCAGATCATGCATGTCGTATAATCCTCATATCGAGGTTGGTGTGTGTAGCTAGCAATCTTCATTGCGTGAAACACACTACGTCAAATGAGTACTTTGCTTCCTGCTTCTATGAAGTTTTTGAAGTGATACGCTCAAGTTCCCTCAACTTGAAATGGATATCTGACTTATATTTTGGTTAGGTTAGTAAAATATGTGTCTCATCTAGCACACACAAAAGTTGATGTTATTGTTGTTGTTGAATACCCACAATGAGTAATTATCCTCAGATTTGTTCGCCCCAAAAAAGGCTGTGGCGGGTTCCAGAAGCTTTCCTCACATCATGAGCGTGCTGATGAAGGTGGACAGGGATCCTCAAAGCGGTTGTGCTATGTTTGACTTAAATGACGTGTCCGTGTCGTTCACCATAATGTGGGTCACGTCAATCGCCGTGAAAATTGTCAGTGTCTAGCGAGTCTTTGTCACTATTTTTGTTTACCTGACCCTGACTAACATGTCTGGTCCGTATGCTTTACCTGAGCCTGACTAACATGTCTGGTCCGTATGCTTTACCTGACCCTAACATGTCTGGTCCGTATGCTTTACCTGAGCCTGACTAACAGGTCTGTTCCGTATGCTTTACCTGACCCTGACTAACATGTCTGGTCCGTATGCTTTACCTGACCCTGACTAACATGTCTGATCAGTATGCTTTACCTGACCTTGACTAACATGTCTGATCAGTATGCTTTACCTGACCCTGACTAACATGTCTGATCAGTATGCTTTACCTGACTTTGACTAACATGTCTGGTCCGTATGCTTTACCTGACCCTGACTAACATGTCTGATCAGTATGCTTTACCTGACCCTGACTAACATGTCTGATCAGTATGCCTTACCTGACCCTGACTAACATGTCTGATCAGTATGCTTTACCTGACCCTGACTAACATGTCTGATCAGTATGCTGTGCCTGTCTAGTCGCTCTTCTCCTCCTGCCAGCAAAGCAACTCTATCATTGGCGTATTAGACTCAATAGATCATTCCCGTGGCGCCCTGTGAGTTTTACCCAGCTCTGCCTCGTATTTTTCGACACTATCTGCTATGACTATAAAGGCTGATCCGGGTGTGACAGTTCCTACCACAGATCGTACAACCACGTTGAGGAGCCTGGCTTGCCTGGAAGTTCCTCGATTTCTTTAGTAATTTTCTTTTCTCTGCAGTCAGAAGGCCTTTACGACAATCAGCAGGCACTATGGCACTTCCAACCGACTGTCTCCAAACAGTTCGATCCTGAGTAATTGTTTCCCAGCCCTCGGATCGGAAGTCGCATGACTTAATGTCCCTCTTCATAAGTCCTTGAAACGCAATGTAAGTCAGCAGATTCTTCTAGCTACAATGGCCAGCTGTCCTTGGAGGATTTCCTTTGACAGCGTCTCATCTTTCAGGTGGCAAACATTCCCAATCCATCGAAGACGTCGCTGGCTCTCAACAACGAGTATCTACTGGAGTGTTTAATCATTTTAAGACCATATGTTGTAGCACTCTTTCTTCCCATCCAGCTTAGACATCGTTAAATGAAGTCCCTAATACTTCATGTCTGACTGCAGTGTTTCTAGGGGACTTTCTTCCTCGTTGTTACTAGCTGTGTAAGTTGATGAATGGCATAGATGATAGAGTGCTTGTTTCTCTCAACTTAACTTAACTTAAAGTAAAGTTACACCAATAAAAAGACTTAAAGTCTTTCTATTGGTGTAGAGGAGTATGCAGAGTCTGTATAGAACCAGTTTTTTTTACATTCCTTGATATAAAAATAACTATGCGTACTTAATCTATTACTGAATGGATTAATTAACCCAGCCTACACTATTTCCTGTGGCAATGCCAAGCATTCACCGCCCTCGCATTCTCTGCAATTGTCTCAGCAGAGGTACCGATTTTGCTCAAAAAGAGGAACAAACACCAGTCTACTTAGTGTTAAATGCTTACCTAACAGTTAGAGACGACATGACAGAAATGGATCGAGCTGTTGTGAAGTCACTATGCTTTATCTGGAGTTACAAGAAAACAGGACGAAAAAAAATGATGATCACATAGCATGGTCTGCTTGCCTAATTCGTCTTGGTAAATAGGGTCAGAAAAGATGTCGAGAAATGCAAACATTTTAAGCTGTAGACAAAGAGTCATTACATAGGCAGTGCTAGTTAGATCCCATTATTAATGGCCGATCGCTACACCCTTGGCGAAGATTGATTCATTAAGCGTCTAAACAGCACTGCAAGGAACAACCGTAGCTTTACAGAACAGTGGTTCTTTACTGTTTCAAGATCGTGGTGCCACATCAGATGGTAGTACGATATCCGCGGACTTCGTATTCCCCCCCCCCCCCCGCACTTACTCCTCCTTTCATCTTAAATGCATTAACTGTCCCTGCCTCCACTACCTCCCCTGGCAATGCATTCCAAGCAGACACCACTCTCTGACTAAAAAAATATTTCCTAATATCTAACCTGGACCTCTCTTTAGTCAGCTTGTAGCTATGCCCTCGTGTTATTGTAGGTGGCTGTATTTAAAAAAAAACTTGTTATAGTCTAATTTATCGATTCTTGCAATCCACTACAAACATCCACCATATTTTAAGAAGAAAGCTTATTACCCACTTGGTCTACATAAGCCAGAATAGCGATTGCTGGAAACGAAGTTGAGATCCGCACCGGTATAACCCTGCTGGAGATTGGGCCGTTAAGTAATCAAATTGACTGAATCACGTATCTCGTTCTTTAGCTCCGTGGCATGAGAGATTTAACCGATCTACAAATCCTACGTTCTTTGAATCAAATTAAAAACAAAATAAAGCAAAATGTTTTAAATTTCTTGTTTAATCCAACAGCACTGACATGTTCCAAGTCTGAAAAGTTTTGGAATTTAGACCGATGTTAAAACATATATTTTAGGGGGGAAATCGCATGATTTTATTACAAAATAAATCACTCATGATTATATTCTAGAAAAGTCAACATGAATTGACATGGAATGGGTGAACAGCAAACAGTGCAATCTCCAACCTTAAGGGATTTGGCTGTGCTGATCGAGAAGTAGTTCACGGTAATGAAAGATCAGATATGATGGTTTCAAAGGCACTTTAAGAGAACAAAATATTGCAAATGGGTAAGGTTAGGGGCGCTTGGTCCAGACTGGAATCATCCAAAATCCGTCAGTTAGATTACGTCAGTAAAATCATCCAACATATGTCAGTTGATGTCAGTGAAATCGTTCAATATCAGTCAGATTATGTCAACTCATTCACTATGTTGCATCTTCGGTCCACACGTAATTCTAATTCCACTTTCGCTATAACAGTTTTTGGGGTCATCACCTGCTTATAGGGGTCAACATCGTTACTTTATCATTAATTAGCTGCTACAATTTAATTTCCTTCGTGTTGGCCTTTGTCCTTGATGAAGACTTTTTGGACGTAACGCTGGTTTTGTTCATGGTCTTGCTCCGGCTCGTTTTCTGAGCTATATTTGTCTGTTCTTATATTCTTTTTTATTTTTACTTTCAGTACTATTGCAATATCGCCAAATTATTCTTTATACTATACAGCTCTACTATTTGACTAGACAACTTTTCACTGACTTGCTGTAAGTTCTTCCTAATTGGTTATCATACATTAATAACAATCGCTCTACCTAAGTAATACAGGTGTCGTATCATTTTGTAGCGGGTTACACACCAGGGGTCGCTAGAGTCGAGATTTAAGGCACTCGCCTCTCAAGGCGATGAACGGAAACGGTGTGCGATCGAATCCTGCAAATATCAAGAGGCCTAAAGGGAAGTAAGACCATAGTATCTGCGTCCTGAGTTACTTCAAGTCGTCTAGACTGGGCACCTTGTCACTGGTCTAAGGTAGCCCGACACAAGAGAGTGAGGCTGGTGATCAGCACAGTTTCTTTCTCACTATTTTCGCAAGTTACAAAATCAAAACACACACCCGATGATGTCGGGATGATGAACAATTAACTTGAGCATGCATTTCTGTGACGCTTCTTGTCTAGCCTCTCGCTGTTCCCAACCTACCTGCACAGAAGCAGTTATTTTATGTCAGACGTGGTTCCCTTAAGAAAATTGTCTGACTGGACTATCAAACCTTATCTTTAACGCTCTACAAATTCAGCTCTTGCATTTGGAATCGCGTTTTGGCTCGAACTGCAGCCATTTTCTGAAAAAAGTTCCTTTTATCGCTCTAATAGAGTTATGACTTGAATGCCAATCTATTTTTAATGAATCACGCAGTCTCCCACAACTGACAAGACTGTACGCTAAAAAAACACAACCTAGATTAAAATCTCCAGGAACAACTCCTTCACGACGTCACAGCAATGATGATGACGTTACTATAATTGTGATGACACAATTAAGAACAAAATCAGACACATTACCAAACATTCGTTTCTGACTCTCACGGCCGAGATACAAGACTTACTCACTGGTCTTGTACGTTTCAGTCCACGAAGCTATAAACTGGAATCTATCTTACAGTTTTGGAAAACAAGACAGAATGAGAACTGTTCAAACATCAGTAGGAACATTAAGAGAACATTAGTTCCACACAGTCCTCCCTGGAAGCAGGCAGTTTCATGGCAGCCTTCCTAAAGGTGGATCGACGTTATTCCTATAGAAGTGAGCGACATACAGATGAAACCAAGCATAGCAAAACCGCCTGCTGGAACCCGGTCCACCTTCTATCAGGTTTCCACCAGTGCACTCGTGATTTGAGGAATGCTCGTACAAACTGTCACCTATAGCCCTTTTCATTATGCACAAAATAATAAGTTACTCATCGTAGACATTCAACAATAACAACAATACATAACAAAATAAAAACAGTGTACAAGCATGCCCCAAGGAAAATATCTTCACGTTATGTTTTGTAACCAAACTTACCTGAAACAGTTTGAAAATATCAAGGTCACTCCAAGCCAAAGAATCCCATCTTGTAAAATATCCAGAGCACAGACAGCCCAATGCCATTTACCATTCTACAGCAGGAGCTATCCGAAGTTATCTACCGTCTGTCACTGACACACACACTATCCAATGTCACAATCTCAGGACCACGGCAGGAGGTTCACGCAAAAAGTGATAGTCTCAGCGCTAACCTGCTATCGATCCTAACGGCGCGTGACATAAGCGGCGCATGGGATAGCAAACAGCGACCATTTGTCAATGATGTTTAGGTACGGGAATTAATACAAGGCTCTGATTTCATAACGATCATCATTATTTATTTACCGTGTCCCTCCAGATGGTGCAATTTAGGCCCATACCTGCATTTGGTTTTTCGTAACCAGATTTCAGTGAATTCTGAATCCTTCTTCTTCTTCATACACTAGCAAACGTCAACTTGAATTTGTTCGAAGAAAGCAGCTGTCATCCTGAGGCTGTCGACACTGCCATAGAGCTTGTCTGGTGTTGGCACTGGTGATGGCCACATGTGTTTTTTCTGGTCCTCGTATGTCGGACAATTTTGCAGCAGATGTTCAGCGATCATTTTCCTGGTACCACAGGTGCATTCGTCAGGGCCACCTATCTTCAGTTTATTGAATAGGTGGATGGACAACAGCAGCAAAGGCGAACTTCGATAAAGTTAGCAAACTTCAAAACCAAGACATGAAAGTTATAACAGGAGGCATGAAGTCAACGCCAATTGTAGAACTTGAAAAGATTACAAAACTGCAATCCATGACCGATAGAAGAGACTGCAGAGCCCAGCTGCAGTCAGAGAAACTCCGAAGACTGACAGACCATCCAATGGATCAGAGACTAAACAATTTGGGAAATGGGAAACTAAAGCGGAGAAACTTTGCAGAAATAGCCAAAGCAAAGATGCACGAAGATCCCATAAACGCACTAACAACACCAAAGCCCATCAGTACTGTAAGAAAACCTACCTGGAGGCAGGATATATTTCCAGAGGTGGTGGAAAATATACCAGGTATTGGAAACAAAAACTGCTAGACTGAAAAATAAAGGAGAGATACGACCCTAAGCTTTATATCGAAAAACTACCCGAGCATGGACTGGACCCATGCATACACCGACGGTTCTGTAACAAACACTACACAGAACGGAGGGGAAGGAGCATTCCTGAAACAACCAAATGGCAGAAAAATAACACTGTCATTCGCTACTGGTAAGTACACAAGCAATTTCAGAGCGGAGGCAGAGGCACTGAGGGCGGCAGTGGAAAAAATGGTGACACATAAAGAAAATGAAAGCCATACAGTCCTGCTTACAGATGCTGTGGCCGTAGTCACAGCGCTAAAAAGCCAGAAAAACACTGAGCTTAATGACTTAAGAGCAGTACTCTGTCAACTATGCCAGCAGTCCGCACCAAAAAGGGTAGTGGTACAGTGGGTCCCACCACACTGCAACATCCAAGGCAACGAGGAGGCAGACAGACTGGCAAAAGAAGGTGCAAGACTACCACAAACAGATGCTAGTATGACGTACGAAGAGTCAAAACGGCTTATTAAAGCCAGATACATGACCAAATGGGAAACTGAAAATACCGGCTACACCAAAAACGATGCCTATTACCAGTTGAACAGAAGAGAGCAGGTCGTTGTCTTCAGACTTCGCACTGGCCACAAGAGACTGAGGTACCACCTATTAAACAAATTGAAGATAGGTGGTACCGACGAATGCCCGTGTGGTACCGGGAAAATGACCGCTGAGCATCTGCTGCAGAACTGTCCGACATACGAGGATCAGAGAGAGCAGATGTGGCCATCACCAGTGGCAACACAAGACAAGCTATATAGCAGTGTCGACAGCCTCAGGATGACCGCTGCTTTTTTCGAAAAAATAATGGTTACTGTCTGAATGCGTACGATGAAGAAGAAGAAGAATAGGTGGTACCTCAGTCTGTTGTGGCCTGTACGGAGTCTGAAGACCACGACCTGCTCTCTTCAGTTCAACTGGTTATACGCATCATTTTTTGTGTAGCCAGTATGTTCTGTTTCCCATTTGGCCATGTATCTGGCCCTAATTAACCTTTTGGACTCTTCGTAGGTCCCACTAGAATCTGGTTGTGGTAACCTTCCACCTTCTTTTGCGAGTCTGTCTGTCTCCTCGTTGCCTTGGATGTTACAGTGGGATGGAACCCACTGTACCACTACTCTTTTTGGTGCGGACTGCTGGCAAAATTGACAGAGTACTACTCTTAAATCATTAAGTTCAGCATTTTTCTGGCTTTTTAGTGCTGTAACCACGGCCAGGGCATCTGTAAACAGGACTATCTGGCTTTCATTGCTTTCGCCTGCCAGCATTGCTTCTACTGCAGCCTTCAATGCCTCTGCCTCCGCTCTGAAATTGCTTGAGAATTTTCCAGTTGCCACTGACAGTTTTATTTTTCTTCCGTTTGTTATTCTGAATCCATTTGTTTGTAGAGTAGATTCAGTGCTCATTGTATTTACATGGAGAAGATGTCAGCTTCATGCACACACTTTACAATTTGCCTTTCACTAGTGTGCCTGAATCGTTTAACTCGGGTACCAATCTGAAGTTAGGGTGAGCCCATTGAATGACGATCAGTAGCGCCAGCAAACGACGAAGATATTGATTGTGTGTGTACCAACACAATTTAATAGTCCATGCTATCTCAAAGCTCGTATCGACCGTTCGATTATGAAGAATCTGCCACTACCACCAAGATCCGCACCCTGATACTGACGCTTAGAAAACTTGCTACTACTACTAAGATCCGCATCTGAATACTTTTTGAAAACTTGCTACTACCACCAGGATCTGTATCTGGATACTGACGCTTAGAATACTTGCTATTACCACCAAGATCAGCACCTGGATACTGACGCTTAGAACACTTGCTACTACCACTAAGAACCACACCTGGAAACCGACGAACTGAATACTTGCTACTACCACCACGATCCGCACCTGGATACTGACGCCTAGAACACTCTGCTACTACCATCAAGATCCGCACCTGGAAACCGACGAACTGAATACTTGCTACTACCACCAAGATCCGCACCTCAATACTGATGTTTTGAAAACTGATTTTTCCATTTCGGATCGCGATGGATATGCGCGTCACTAATTTTGCGAAAGGCATTTGGTTAATCTATTTTCAAGAGAAACCGGTGTCGTCTGATTTCCAGCAACGGAGAAATGCGTAACATGCATCCGTAAAGCTTATATTTTCTTATGTCGCACATGCACGCACATGCAGCATGCACACTGTACGGCGACTACTGGAATAAGTGACGTTTTTCAATCTTAAATATCCTTCAGTTCACCTCATATGTTGTTCATACTTTCCGTATCCCATAGTTGATGAGCAAGCCTGCACTTGACAGTCTAATGCGTTTCTTATATATCTTCTTCAGTTGTTTCACTGCTCCGTACAGTGTGTTGGAAATTGTCGACAGTGCTTGTAAGAATGTTTTCCTCATGTCTGCTTGTACCTTACACTCAATTCTTCTTCTTCATTGATCAACTGATGCAATGCTTCTAGTCCGGTGAGGTTCACGAAGGTGACTGCGTTTCCGGTCTTCGCCTGTCCCCCATAACTGTGTGAGCATGGTCGCTCTCTGGGGCCAGACGGCCTCTCTTTGGTCTGCATAGTTAGGGCATTCTTGCAGAATATGTTCTGGTGCTTGCTTTGGTGCACCACAATCGCACGTAGCAGAGTCTCTGAGACCCATTCTGTGGAGGAAGGCCTTGAGTCTACAGTGCCCCGTTCTGAGTCTGAAGATCTTTGTCTGCTCACGTCTGCCAAGTTTGTCTATGCTGTCATTTTCTGGATTGTATTATTTGTGCTGTTCTCTCTATTCTGTCCTCATGGATCGGTTGTTGAATGTCTCTTGCTTCTTTTTAGCTCTGTGGATGCGAGCTCATCTGCTTTCTCGTTTTCAGGGATCCCACAGTCAATGAGTAAGTGTCTGTTTCATCAGAGTGAGAGGCAATGTCTGCACAGGGGCAGGTTCTGGGGATATCAACGCATCAGCGTTTCACGTGGCCATTGACGCTGGTGTTGTTTCCTGTTTGGAACTGAAAGATAAGATTTTGTATCTCTTCTGTGTAGTTTGTTTATGTCGTCATTAACTTTTGGCTGTGACATTTCGAGAAATACAATGCGACATGTTGTTCACGTCGCCCACCTGTTCATCCATAATTCCCTGATATTATTCTTAATAATTTGTTTCACTGTGTGGTTACTGCAGGGTCTATCCAATTATGGTTCGGAGATTCCTGTTTTTGCTAGTCTGCCAACCATTGTGTTTCTTTGTAGCCTGCTGTATCAATGGATCCGCTGCAATTTGACAATCTCGTGGGCTGTGATAATGTTGTCAATCCCCGCCAAGAATATTTCCTTTTTATTGTATGGCGACCTCTGAAATGGGAGTCTAGAGAGTAATGAAAGCTTTTGGGCGTTTGTTTGTTATGCTTGTTTTATTACTATTTCATCCATCTTGCCACAGGTGTACAACGAATATGGCTTGGCTTGGCTTCGTTCATTCTCAATCTTCCACTACCAAACACTGAAAGGGCTTAAGTAGCAGAATGTAGTCCAGAGAACGGAATGCGTTGTGTTGTAGTTTACAGCTTGACTGCGATATTTGCACCTTATGGTCCAACACATCCGACTTCAGCAAGCATTTTTTGAGTATCGGGTTAGCATTCCCTCTTCGATCCCTTCTCCGGGATCAAGACGCTGAGCAGCGCATGATCTGCAGTGGTCGGCGACCCATAGCTGACTGCTAGCGTCAGGGCCAGCGAACCAGAGCTGCCAAGACCCTTCTATACCTCCACGCGGTGATCCTGGATAACAGGCTGCAGAAGGGCAGACTGGCTAAGGAGAAGGGATCGAAGAGGGAATGCTAACCCTGTACTCAAAAAATGCTTGTTGAAGTCGGATGTTTTGGACCGAAAGGTGCAAATATCGCAGTCAAGCTGTAAACTATGACACAACGCATGTCGTTCTCTGGACTACATACTTCTACTAAAGCCCTTTCAGGGTTTGGTAGCGGGAGATTGAGAACGAACGCAGAAGAAGAAGAAGAAGATGAAGAAGAACGACGAAGGAAGAAGGTTGAAGAATGAAGGAAACAGGGAGATAGGAGAAGTTAGGGAGGGAGGGAGGAAGGAAGAAGGGAGGAGGAGGAAGAAGAAGAAGATCCCTTCTCCTTAGCCAGTCTGCCCTACTGCAGCCTGTTATCCAGGATCACCGTGTGGAGGTGTAGGAGGGTCTTGGAAGCTCTGGCTCGCTGGCCCTGACGCTAGCAGTCAGCTATGGGTCGCCGACCACTGCAGATCATGCGCTGCTCATCATCTTGATCCCACAACAAATATAACAATAAAAGCTTTCAAGAATGAACGATGAGATTACTCTGTAATGTTCATGGACAAGTAAACTTAAACAAATTACGTTTTTCCGCACAAGATATTTAAACAAAGACATTTTTTTTTCTTATTGGGATTACATTAGTCAAAAATTGATAGATTAATAAGTCGCATAAGCACAGGTTGGGTACACAATCTGTTTGCAGCAATGGCCAAGACAAGTTAACCTTAAATGTGGGAAAGAAATTTGAAGAACCATGCTTGTTAACTTGTTAATATAGTTGCTAAGAATGTCAAGAGTGCCCTGCACATATTACAGTGCAGACGACCAACATGACGTCATAATTGCAGTTAAAATAGTGGAAGCCCCAATATTGACTTGCACCAAAGAAGCAGCGTTCTGTTATCCTTTTTCTAGCAGCAAAGCGGTGAAATCTAAAACAATTTATCGGCGAATGAAGGTCCAGTACTGTCATGCATGGCTTTCACTCTTAACGTGTATGGGTGGAATAGGAAGTTTCAAAACGGCGTGAGTCCTGTGAAAAACTGTTTATGACCGGGCCAGGCACACCGAGAAGTGATCTCAGTTTGGACCGGGCCAGGCACACCGAGAAGTGATCTCACAGTGGACCGGGCCAGGCTCAGAGTCGATTGCTGCAGTTGACCGCCTCGTTAAGTAAAATCCCTGATTGACTGTGAGTGAAAAGCATGCATCACCGTATTGGACTTTCATCGAGAAACTATCCAATCCATCTCATAATCTATCTATGGCCCCGTATAATTAAGTCTGCAACACTTCATCCGCGACAGTGATGTCTGTTTTCTAAGTGAATAAGATCATGCTTCCTGTAAATAGCCATCCTCAATTACCACCTTCTACTTTGTATGTAATAAAATGTTCTAATGACGAATGAAAACACAAAGAGGCAAGTGGTGCTCTTCAAAAGCAAGGTGTCAGTGATTGCGGCACTGGGAAGCTACACATATACTAACTACAAGAATTAGGAGTGATATTATATAAACTATGTCCAGCATTTGGAAGCCACACATATACTAACTACAAGAATTAGGAGTGATATTCTATAAACTATGTCCAGCATTTGGAAGCCACACATATACTAACTACAAGAATTAGGAGTGATACTCTATAAACTATGTCCCCTGCTCAAGCGAGTTGTGATACGGTGCATTCTATTTCATTGCGATATGTTTGGCAATGAAGCGGCTAACGGATTGCCACGAGAAGGTGAAAGGCTACCTCAACCTGATATTTTTATAACTAATGAATAGGTCAAGAGGGTTGTCTGGTGTAATAATAATAATAATAGCTGTCAATCGCATGTGATGATGACAGCAGCAGTCAGACATGTTGTGTTGCCCCTCACCAGCTAGTTCGGAGGTGGCTGTATAGTCCAATTCTGGCACCGAAAATCATTCCACATAAGTAGCATTTAAATGTAGAAAAAATGTAAAAAATCAGAGCAAACCAATATCCAGCGAAATTGTAAACGGGAGAATGACATATTGGCGATACCTTTCTCCTTGCATGAACTAAATGATGCAATACATCAAATGAAAAATAACAAAGCAGCTGGCCCAGATGACTTGAGCACAGAGCAAATTAAAAACTTTGGACCAGAAACCATCAGACGGCTGCTGAAGCTTTTCAACACATGCATCGGTTCTATGATAATTCCTAAAATCTGGAGAAAATCCCATGTGTGCTCTGCTAAAACCAGGAAAAACCCCCATCAGAACATACGAACTTCAGACCGGTTTCACTACTGTGCCATCTGTATAAAGTCTTTGAAAGAATGATCCTGAACCGTATCGCCCCCCCCCCCCCCCTTTCCTCATAGAGAAACAGGTAAATGACCTAAAACACTATGTTCGGACATCAGGTGCAGCGCCCGAGAAGATGAGAGCGTAAGATGTAGCTGCAGTAGTAGTATGTAACAAAATAAAGATAAGAACGTAAGATGTAGACCATCATGATATTCAACCTTATTGTGGCAGGAAAACTACTACAGAAATGACAAAATCCAAGAACTCACAGAGTGATTTAATCCAGGCATCTTGAAAGGGCTCAGCTGCAAGAGTGCCCCTTCCCTTGTATGGAGCAAATCAAGAACACAAAGTATACTATGGTTTTCCGCTCGATTTGGTGTTCACCCGAGTAGTTGTCGCAGCAGACTGTATTGGTTCACTGTTTTCTTGTCTTACCTCGCAAAAGATGACCGAGAAAGTTGCGTATAACGGTTGGAAACCTCACCTGATAAAAAGCCAGTTCTATACATACATACTGCACATGTTTAGAATCAGGTTTTACTAAAGGCTGATAAGGAGAGCCAAATGGAGTGTCAGACCTACTCTTCAACACATGCCTAGAATCAGGCATCAACAAATACTGATGTGGGAAGTCAAATGGAGTGTCAGTCCTACTCTTCAATACATGCCTAGAATCAGGCATCAATAAAGACTGATATGGGAAGTCAAATGGAGTGTCAGACCTACTTCTCAACACATGACTAGAATCAGGCATCAATAAAGACGGATAGGGGAAGTCAGATGGAGTGTCAGACCTACTCTTCAACACATGGCTAGAATCGGACGGATTATGGGAGCCAAATGGAATGTTGGACTTAAAAGTAAAGTTCTTCTTCTGCGTTCGTTCTCAATCTCCTGCTATAAAGTCCTGAACAGGGCTTTGCAAGTAGCAGGTTGTAGTCCGGAGAACGGATTGCGTTGTGTCGTTAGTTTACAGTTTGAACTGCGATATTTGCATCTTTCGGTCGACACATCCGTCTTCGGGAGGATTAAAAGTAAAGTAAAGTAACCCGTAGCATTACTGCCGTAGGGGTGTGAGGTGTTATCGATCTTACATTTCAAAGGCTCGGCTATATGAGGGCCGTTGCCATCTCCTCTCCCTCGCCGCTGTTACTTCCCGTGCTGAAATGGTACCCATTTAAGGCTGGGTCAACCCGGGAGCCGCCGCGGTCTGAAAAAACAAGTCCGCCTCAACTAGGGACCAACTACGCTTCAACAAATAAATGGAATCAGGCTTTCCTAAATGATTGTTGGGTGAGAGAAATGGAGTGTTGGACCTATGCTTCAACAAATGATTGGAATCAGGTTTTCCTAAAAGTTGGTTATGGAAGTCAACAGAATTGAGCCAAATGCATTGGTGGATCCATGCTGGTCACTGTAGATCAGACCGTAGCCAAATTTATCTAGACGTGGATAACATTATCACTTCCCATATTGTTAAAACAGTTTTACTGTGGATCCCTGGACACTAAAACACACCTGGCAATAACAAGGCAGACAGGCTAGCAAAAGAGACCCCAAGACACGAACAGCGCCACACAACTTTACAATCAGCCAAGCATCTCACAAGACCTGCAACCAAAGAAAAATGGCTGAACAGAAGGGCGATGGGAAAGACGGGGAGGCAGGTCTACAGACATGGCAAGCCCCAGTCCAAGTGACAGTATAAATCAACTCACAAGAAAGAATCAGATCACCATTTTCCGACTGAGAACCCAACACAGCGTGTTAAACAAACACTTGAACAGAATTCAACTACAACATACTCTTGAGTGCCAGCTGTGTACACACCCATTTGAAACCGTTTATCATCAACTCGTTTGAGTACTCAGCGCTCAATGAATTTTGAAAAATGCTTCTTTCTCTGAGGCCAGATAAATGAAACATTATTTATGACACTAGAAAACAACTGATAAACATGTGTATATATCATTGCATGGCATTGGATCGAAGGACGAGAGCCCGGATGCTGCTGGATCCGTAACAACAACAACTATCCTTGCTGCAAAATGTGTATTGAATCAGGCTTTCCTAAACGTTGGTCCCTGGTTACCACATGCTCGCTCCAGTCAACCCATTTGTAAATTGTTATCCGACCTACATCTAGGGAATGCAAGGCAGCAATGAGGGGGCATTAAAAATTATGAACGAGTACAAATAAATCCATTCAAATTCATTCCGAATGCAGGAAGCGAAGAGTAACATCAGGATTAGTAGATACAGTCTGATCAGGATACCATCTCTTGTCCACAACGCTCTCAGGGAAACAGGCTTTATCTCAGCAGTCTGGTCAACGAGGTGTGGATCTACACTGTGATCCCCACAGTCGTGATTTTGCTGATGAACCCAACATTGCACTACATCCACCTTCTCATCTACGCTTCGGGATATGAGGAGAGTAACTGTAACGCACCACGAAAGTAAGTCGTCAGGAGTACCTTACTAAAGCACGAGTAGTTTTAGCTACCACAATTTTGGGCCAAATGGAGATCATCAGTATAGTCTTCTATCCAATTGTGTTGTAAGGTGTCGAGGGGAGCTGCAGTTTTCTGTCGTTCGCCGATGTTGGTGTGATTTCGTGTTTGTTTTGACATTACTGATTACATTCTTTTGAGATCCTCCATTGCTTCATTATTGCATTATTGGCAGGCGAAAATTCATCGGTGGCTTACCGAACCAGTCCCAGTTGTTCTTAAATTAAAATTAACTTAACTGAACGTCTATCTACTGATATAGAAGACTGCAGAGGCTGTAGAAAACCATATTTTCATTCCAGGATGAAATTTCGTCACAAAGTAACCAGAGAACGATTGGAATGTTCATGACCTGAAAGTCGCCTCCTCTCAGTCATGATGGTGCTGGACGTGTCTAGACTGATGGATCTAGGACTGGCATTGTCCATCTCTTTGTTGATCAGAGCGCGTGAGGTGTCTAGACTCATGGATCTAGGATCGGCATTATCCATCTCTTTTTTGATCAGAGCGCGTGAGGTGTCTAGACTCATGGATCTAGGATCGGCATTGTCCATCTCTTTGTTGATCAGAGCGCGTGAGGTGTCTAGACTCATGGATCTAGGATCGGCATTGTCCATCTCTTTGTTGATCAGAGCGCGTGAGGTGTCTAGACTCATGGATCTAGGATCGGCATTGTCCATCTCTTTGTTGATCAGAGCGCGTGAGGTGTCTAGACTCATGGATCTAGGATCGGCATTGTCCATCTCTTTGCTGATCAGAGTGCCAGCACTTATAAATAAGTGTCGAAGTTTCCACTACATCTGTCCGGCTGCAGAACCCCCCCCCCCCCCCCCCCCCTCCTTCCCTCCAACTGCCTCGGCCACACGTTGGTTACTTGTAAATTGGCTGCCCCTGGAGAAGTGCACTACTGAGGGCGCTGGGACGTAGTTTTCATAGATTTTCTGCATGATATTTCTATGAAAACGGGCTGTGTTTATAGCATGTTAGTTTTATTCACGGCAAGACGATATTTGGCAAAATGAAGGCTGGTATGAATATTCATGGTGTCTGTAGCAGGCTTGTTGCACACACTTACTGGAGCTACTGCGTTTTCACTCGTCTCGTGCCAAATTTCTGCAGTATATTGTCTTTCTTCTTCCTCTATCTGAGTCATCGTCAATTAATTGGCGGTAGTTCAGTGATTTCAGTAACCTTTTCCCCTAAACCGATTTTTGCTAAGGGTACTTTCAAGGCTAGGATGTTAGCTATTTCAATGTGATGAACCAGAGCATGGTTAGGTCAATATATCTGTATGTTACTCTGACGATCTGAAGCTTTCATATATATACTATAAGAAATCGGAGGTAATGGTACGGACAGGACTCTACAAAAGGCCATGCCAAATCTAAGAGGGCCGAATTGAGACAAGCTAACACGTTTAAATACCTGGACACAAACATGATATCAGGTAGACGATGCAATTATGAAATATTAATGAAGAATAAATGAAGAAATATCGGTCTTCCGGACCAGTAAGGTAATTTAGAACAAAACCACGTAGCTGGAACTGGGAAAGAGTCTTTGGATGCTACGTGGAACCAATACTAACATATGGCAGTGAATCATGGACAATCAGCAAGCATGAGCATAGATCTTTCGAAACAACGGAGATGTGATTTTATAGAATAATGCTGCAGATTCCCTAACATCGTTGGAGGTGTGGGCGAACTCATGGCTGGTCAACATAAACGAGGAAAAACAACATGTACGATATTCTCGCTTTCAAATAAACCACAGAACACCAAAATCAGTCTTAAAATATCTGCGGCCAAACGACAACCCAAACTACCTGGGAGTCACATATCTTCTTCTTCTTCTTCTGCGTACACAGTCAGACAGTAACCATTATTTTTTCGGAAAAAGCGGCGGTCATCCTGAGGCTCTCGCCACTGCCATAGAGCTTGTCTTGCAGTTCCACTGGTAATGGCCACATCTGCTCTCTCTGATCCTCGTATGTCGGGCAGTTCTGCAGCAGATGTTCAGCGGTCATTTTACCAGTACCGCACGGGCATTCGTCGGTACACCCTATCTTCAATTTGTTGAATAGGTGGTACCTCAGTCTGTTGTGGCCAGTGCGAAGTCTAAAGACAACGACCTGCTCTCTTCGGTTCAACTGGTAATAGGCATCGTTTTTGGTGTAACCAGTATGTTCGGTTTCCCATTTGGTCATGTATCTGGCTTTGATAAGCCGTTTTGACTCTTCGTACGTCATACTGGTATCTGTTTGTGGTAGTCTTGCACCTTCTTTTGCCAGTCTGTCTGCCTCCTCGTTGCCTTGGATGTTGCAGTGTGACGGAACCCACTGTACCACTACCCTTTTTGGTGCGGACTGCTGGCACAGTTTGCAGAGTGCTGCTCTTAAGTCATTAAGCTCAGTGTTTTTCTGGCTTTTTAGCGCTGTGACTACGGCGAGAGCATCTGTCAGCAGGACTATATGGCTCTCATTTTCACTGTGTGTCACCATTTCTTCCACTGCCGCCCTCAGTGCCTCTGCCTCCGCTCTGAAATTGCTTGTGTACTTACCAGTAGCGAATGACAGTGTTATTTTTCTGCCATTTGGTAGGTTCAGGAATGCTCCTGCCCCTCCGTTCTGTGTAGTGTTTGTTACAGAACCGTCGGTGTATGCATGGGTCCAGTCCATGCTTGGGTAGCTTTTCGTTATGAAGCTTAGGGTAGTGTCTCTCCTTTCTTTTTCAGTCTGGCAGTTTTTGTTTGCAATACCTGGTATATTTTCTACCACCTCTGGAAATATATCCTGCCTCCAGGTAGGTTTTCGTACAGTAGTGATGGGTTTTGGTGTTGTTAGTGCGTTTATGGGATCTTCGTGCATCTTTGCTTTGGCTATTTCTGCAAAGTTTCTCCGCTTTAGTTTCCCATTTCCCAAATTGTTTAGTCTCTGGTACATTGGATGGTCCGTCAGTCTTCGGAGTTTCTCTGACTGCAGCTGGGCTCTGCAGTCTCTTCTATCGGTCATGGATTGCAGTTTTGTAATCTTTTCAAGTTCTACAATTGGCGTTGACTTCATGCCACCTGTTATAATTCTCATGGCTTGGTTTTGAAGTTTGTTAACTTTATCGAAGTTCGCCTTCGCTGCTGTTGTCCATGCCGCAATGCCATACTCGAGAACTGGTCTCACTCTTCCAGTGTACAGTTTCTTTAGTATGCCTTCGTCTGCTCCCCAGCTTGTGCCAGCAAGTTCCCTCATGATTGCCATTCTTTCTCTGGCTTTCATTCGGTTTCTCTCAATCCGACTTTTCCATGTCATGCGCCGATCAAATGTGACTCCCAGATAGGTTGGGTTGTCGTTTGGCTGCAGGATTTTGCCATTTAGACTTAATTTGGTACTTTGGGGTTTTAATGAAAGCGAGAATATTGTGCACGTGGTTTTCTCCTCGTTTATTTTGACCAGCCATGAGTTCGCCCACTCTTCCAGCGATGTTAGGGCCGTCTGCATCCGATTTCTTGCTATGGTGAGATTCTTTTCAGAGGTCCACATAGCCAGATCGTCTGCAAACATTGAGCTATGGACTCTTCTTGGTATATTCTCTGTAATATCGTTTATATATACCAGGAAGAGTGTGGGTGACAATACTCCCCCTTGGGGTACTCCCTGCTCGAGTGTCACCTTTTTGCTCATCTGCCCTTGTACGTGGACTCTGGCCGTTCTTTGTTTGAGGTAGTGGTTGATCCACTTGTACATCTTCCCACAGACATCACTTCTTCTTAGCTTGACTCTAAGTCCGTCCTTCCAGACTTTGTCAAATGCCTTTTCCAGATCCACCCAAACAGCTACTGTGTGTTTCTGTGCCTGGTAGGCATCTTCTATCTCCTGGGCTATGAGGATGACCTGGTCCTCAGTGGATATGTGCTGTCTAAAGCCGGCTTGCTGTGGAATTAGTATTCGTTTTTCTTCCAGATGCCACATCAGTCTGGTGTTTATCATCCGTTCCATCAGCTTGCCGACACAGCTCAGTAGGCTGATGGGCCTGTATCCATTTGGATCTGTTTTATCCTTTCCTGTTTTTGGTACTGGTACCAGTATTGCGTCTTTCCATGCCTGGGGTACAATACCCCTTTTCCAGCTTTGGTTCAGGACTGATAGTAGTTTCCTCTTCGCTGTTTGGCCCAGCCCCATCAGCATTTCGTTTGTTATCCCGCCTTTCCGGGAGATTTCCTTTTCTTTAGTGTTCTCATAGCCTCTTCCATTTCGCGCATTGTTAGTTTGGCCATCATGTGCTCTTCAGTAGCCGTATTTATGTTTTCGTGTCCCTTTAGCTCTTCGCTAATGTATGTATGCTTATCTGCAGGGACCTCGATGTGGTTTGCTCTGGCATAGTGATCGACAAAGGCGTTTGCGGCTTTCTTACCTGTGATCAAGTTCTCGCCCTGCTTGATAGTAATTTGTTTATTTGACGGGGTTTCGTCGTTCATGGCTCGGAGTCACATATGATCGGCGCATGACATGGAAAAGTCACATCGAGAGAAACCGAATGAGAGCTAGACAAAGAATGGCAATCATGAGGAAACTTGCTGGCACAAGCTGGGGAGCAGTCGATAGAATACTGGAGAAACTGTACACTGGAAGAGTCAGACCAGTTCTAAAGTATGGCATTGCGGCATGGACAACAGCAGCAAAGGCGAACTTTGATAAAATTAGCAAACTTCAAAACCAAGCCATGAGCGTTATAACAGGAGGCATGAAGTCAAAGCCAATTGTAGAACTTGAAAAGATTACAAATCTGCAATCCATGACCGACAGAAGAGACTGCAGAGCCAAACAGCAAGCAGAGAAACTCAGAAGACTGACAGACCATCCAATGCATCAGAGACTAAATAGATTTGGAAATGGGAAAATAAAGCGGAATATGAGCGAAGACCATATGAACACTGTAACAACACCAAAGCCCATCCCTACTGTACGCAAACCCACCTGGAAGCAGCATATCATTCCAGAGGTGGTAGAAAATATACCAAGTATTGGAAACAAGAACAGGCAGACTGAAAAAGAAAGAAGAGACATAACCCTGAGGTACATAACGGAAAACTACCCAAGCATGGACTGGACCCATGCATACACCGACGGTTCTGTAACAAACAACACAGAACTGAGGGGCAGAGGTATTCCTGAGCCTATCAAATGGTAGAAAAATAACACTGTCAGTGGCAACTGGAAAATTCTCAAGCAATTTCAAAGCGGGGGCAGAGGCACTGAAGGCTGCAGCAGAAGCAATGCTGACAGGCGAAAGCAATGAAAGACAGATAGTCATGTTTCCAGATGCCCTGGCAGTGGCTACAACACTAAAAAGCCAGAAAAATAATGAATTTAATGATTTAAGAGCAGTACTCTGTCAACTATGCCAGCAGACTGCACCAAAAAGAGTAGTGGTACAGTGGGTTCCATCCCACTGTAACATCCAAGGCAACGAGGAGGCAGACAGACTGGCAAAAGAAGGTGGAAGACTACCACAACCAGACTCTAGTGTGACCTATGAAGAGTCCAAAAGGCTTATTAGGGCCAGATACATGGCCAAATGGGAAACAGAACATACTGGCTACACAAAATGATGCCTATTACCAGTTGAACAGAAGAGAGCAGGTCGTGGTCTTCAGACTCCGCACAGGCCACAACAGACTCAGGTACCACCTATTCAATAAACTGAAGATAGGTGGCACTGACGAATGCACTTGTGGTACCGAGAAAATGACCGCTGAACATCTGCTGCAAAACTGCTCGATATACGAGGACCAGAGAAAGCACATGTGGCCATCACCAGTGGCAACACTAGACAAGCTCTATGGCAGTGTCGATATCCTCAGGATGACCGCTGCTTTCTTCGAACAAATACAAGTTGACGTCTGACAGCGTACGAAGAAGAAGAAGTAGAAGAAGAAGAAGAAGAAGAACAACTAGGCTTTCCTCTGCTTATCTATCCAGCCCAATTTATTTTCTTAATGTGTTGCTCCAGTGGCTGTTATTGGTTTCTTTCTCAGACGTTCTTTATTTCTCAGCATGTCATGTTACTTGATTTGCATATCAACAGTAGGCATCTGTTAACTAAGGGCTGGAGTCTCTTTTTGAATCGTCGTAGTTATTCTCTATATTTCCATCCATGCAGCAGCACAGACTTCACATTGGCTTGAGTATATCATCATCATCATTGTCGGTTGCCGTTGGCGACGACGGACTTCCATCTTCAGTGTATTGAATAGGTGGTACCTCAGTCTGTTGTGGCCTGTGCGGAGTCTGAAGACCACAACTCCTCTCTTCTGTTCAAATGGTAATAGGCATCATTTTTTGTGTAGCCAGTATGTTCTGTTTCCCATTTGGCCATGTATCTGGCCCTAATAAGCCTTTTGGACTCTTCGTAGGTCCCACTAGAATCTGGTTGTGGTAGTCTTGCACCTTCTTTTGTCAGTCTGTCTGCCTCCTGATTGCCTTGGATGTTACAGTGGGATGGAACCCACTGTACCACTACTTTTTTTGTTGCGGACTGCTGGCATAGTTGACAGAGTACTGCTTTTAAATCATTAAGTTCAGTATTTTTCTAGCTTTTTAGTGCTGTAACTACGGCCAGGCATCTGTAAACAGGACTATCTAGGAAAGCCTAGTTCAACATAGCTAGACAGAATCCCACATTGAATCCTCGTGGGAAAAAAAGAGATAGACCTAATAATACACAAACAAGACAATTCGAGAAAGAATTACAATTAAATGGTTAAACGTGGAGAGAATGCAGAAAGAGCAGCCCAGGACCGTGTATGCTGGCGAGATGTTGTCAATGCGTATGCATAGATAAGAGCTTCATATTGATTGATTGATTGATGTTAAAAAAACTCCAAAGTCTGGGTCAAATCATAACAGAATTTGGTCGATGCCATTCAGAAATAAAAACAAGAATTGTGCTGGAAAAGAAGGCATTTAGAGAGAAAAAAGAGTCCTGGTACCGGGTTGCATTAGCATGACGCGACGGAAAAAGAGTCCTGGTACCGGGTTACATTAGCATGACGCGACGGAAAAAGAGTCCTGGTACCCGGTTGCATTTGCATGACGCGACGGAAAAAAGGTCCTAACCACATTCGTCTGGTCTGCGGTGGTGTACGATTCTGAAACGTGAACAATAAATTAAGAATTACTTGCATTATTTTAACATCTGTAATTACCGACAGATACATAAATTGATCTGGACAACGGAAACGAAGAGAAAGGTGTTTGTGGAAATGGAAGAGGAAAGGCTGCACTGGGCCACAACCTACGTCGGGACCGACCAGTGAAAGAAGTTTTGGAAAACAGAAAAATAGGAAAGAAAGGAAGGGCGGACCAAGAAAAACCTTTGTGACAAATACATGCAAGGACATGGAGGTGAAGTCTTATGTTGAGCTGAAGACGGCCACAGACGACAGGAAGAAATGAAAGATAAAACCCTAAGCTTGCATACCAATCCAAAATGACTTTATAATGGCCATAATGATATTTAAATACATAAAACATATGTATAATTTTATGCTTCGCACGCTTTCATGTGTCAACATGACTATATTTAAAGAAAGCAGTGGTCAAACTTAAGATATTTGTATCTCCATACATATGTGTTAGAGAAGATGAGAATATTGACAGTTTTGATACATTTACGATTGGCGGGTACGAGATTCCAGAGTTACGATACGCAGACGACACAGTGATACTATTAAGAAGTGCAGAATGGCTAGAGCAGCTAGTTTCAGCTGTAAATGGACACAGTAAAGATCAAAACCTGTTTATAAACATAAACAAAACAAAGATAATGACCACCCAAAAAACACAATGTCAACATACATTTACAGTAGCTGTTGAGGAAATAGATCAGGTCACACATTTTGAATATCTGGGCTCCAGAATTGAAAAGAATGGCGACTGCTCGAAAGAAATCAGAAGAAGACTAGCCATGGCAATGCAGAGACTGAACAGCCTGAAGAGATTATGGCAGAGCACCAAGAAAACAACAAAAGTAAAAGTCTTGAGAGCCTGTGTTTGGCCTGTAGCAGCTTTAGGCTGCGAATCATGGACGATTACCAAAACTTCCAGACAAAGAATCGAATCCTTCTAGGCAAAATGTTACAGAAAGGTCATCAGAATTCCATGAACGGAGAAAAAGACAAATTTAGACATTCCGCAAGAGTTGGGCATAGATGAGAACTGGTTTATCCATTCCATTATGACCAGAAAATGTAAATGCATCGAGAGACACAACGGTCTTGAGAGAACAGTGATGGGAGGTATGGTGCCAGACAAAAGAGGAAGGGGTAGACTAAGAGGACGATGGTACCAAAATATCCGGAAATGCGTAATACCTGAGTATGGTTGTGGAGGCTGGTGTTTGGCAAGGGAAAGAGTTTCTTTCAGACAGACTGTGATGGGAGCGACGTTCTATAAAGGACATGCTACATGATGATGATGATACAGCTTGTCCAGGGACGGTGTCGGTTATTACCACATCTGCTTTCTCTGTTCAAAGGTTGGACAACTTTTGTAGCAGATTCTCAGCAGTCATTTTGTTAGTGCCCCTGATACATTCATCTGAATGTCATATTCTCAGTTTCTTGTACAGTTGGTATATCAGTCTGTTGTGGCGTGTACTGCAGCGTCTAAGATTACCGCTTGCTCATCTCTGTTGAGCTGTTAGTATGCATCATATGATTGATGACCTTCGTGCTCTGCTTGTCACATGTTCCTGTATCTACACCGAGTAATATACATGCCATCTTTATAAGGTACATCTACATGGTCGATGGCCTATGCACGGACTTGAGTGATGATCTATGATTCATTTGTATTCTGATCCATTCAAACAACAGCCAACCTTTGCGCGCCTTCTGAAGCAAGAAATGAGAGCGAGACACCACGACTGCGATTACTAAACATGTTTCAGATAGTTACCCACAGAACTAAAGTCGCTGCTGTAATAACGTTGCTATTTATGGAATATTACATTTCTTAAAAAACATGTGTTGTTAGTCCCCGACTCAGCTCCCAGAGCTGGAGAACCATTGCGCTTTTTTTGTTTGACCTACTACTTCATTCCCTTCCCAATTGCCTGTTGGCTTGGTAGAAATGCCAAGCGCATGCGATCCCGCCAAAATTGCTTGTCAGATCGACAAGACATGCAATCCGTATTACTTAGCGTTGTCAACTAAACTTTTGAATTTTCAGACAGAAATATCTGCAAAAAATGGATCAGATCGGCAAAACATTTCTTTTTCAAGGAAAGAAAATTGTACATTTTGCATTGTTTTATTATTCTGATGGAAGGTAAGACCCGAGTGTTTGCATCCTGAGCTACCTCCAGTCATCTCGGCTTGTCGTATTGCCACTTGTTCAAGGTAGCTGGGAACAAAAGAGTGATGTTGATGACCAGAAAAGTTTCTTACTCATTCAAATGCAGCGCAAGCTACATCATCATGACAAAACCCGTCTATTGATCTATATAGTTACTTTCGATGTGCTACTATAAAAAATAATATTCTAATAGCTAAGGTTTTGTTAAGCTCGGTTTATAAACTCAGTGGACGAGGTTCAAATCCCACGGCGTTCGGTTTGACAGACTTAGTTTCGTGGGTTTATTTCACAGTGTTACCGTTTCTTTCAGTCGACCAGGCTGTAAATGGGTACCTGACTGGGTGTGGAAAAAACTGTGGAGCAATTGCGGGAGCCGTGGAGTTCGTGCTCTGTCGTTGGCACTTTCAGTAATGGAAGGTACTGCGGGGAGGGTGTGTGGGGGGGATGGAGGAGGGGTGATGCAGTGAAGTTTAAGCAATTTTCCTTTCCTTTTTAGTCTATACTATATATAAAAAAGGATACAATTTAGATTCACTATTTAAACAAAATTCCTAAACCTTGGTAAAATCATAACAGAATATGCTCGATGCCCCAGAGAAGTAAGAACTAGAATTGCGCTGGCAAAGAAGGCATTTAGAGAGAGAACAAGAGAGTTCTTGTATCAGGTAGCATTAATTTGATGCGTCGGAAAGGAATTCTAACCACCTACGTCTGGCCTGTGGCGTTGTCGGTTGTGCCAATCTGAAACGTGGACAATAAATAAAAGAGAGCATTAATACTTAAATGCTTTTGAGATATGGTGTTACCTAAAGATGATTATAGTAAGCTGGACAGAGGAAATCAAACGAATGTGTGTTGGTGAAAGTGGGAGAAGAAAGAAATTTGCTAAAAAAATTGATACAAACAGAACGACTCTTCTGGATGGGTCCAAAAACAGAACGACTCTTCTGGATGGGTCCCAAAACAGAACGACTCTTCTGGATGGGTCCCAAAACAGAACGACTCTTCTGGATGGGTCCCAAAACAGAACGACTCTTCTGGATGGGTACCAAAACAGAACGACTCTTCTGGATGGGTCCCAGCGGCTTTGACCCGTACTGGCCAGTCCTTGTGTTTGTCAAGAGCGCCAAGTCAAGGAAAATTCGGAAAACAGATTACGGGGAAAGAGAGAACAGACGGATCAAGAAATACCTTTCTAACACAAACATGCAAAGACTGAAGACTTATGCTGAGTCTGAAGGTCACAGATGACAGGCAAAAATGGAAAGACTGAATCCTCAGTGCAGACCAGCTCCAGGACTGAATGGCTGAGCTTGTAGACCAGCTCCAGAAGTGAATGGCTGAACTTGCAGACCAGCTCCCGGCCTGAATGGCTGATAGTGCAGAAAAGCTCCAGAAGTGAATGGCTGAGCTTGCAGACTAGCTCCAAGACTGAATGGCTGAGCTTGCAGACCAGCTCCAGGACTGAATGGCTGAGTTTGTGGACCAGCTCCAAGACTGAATGGCTGAGCTTGTAGACCAGCTCCAGGACTGAATGGCTGAACGTGCAGACCAGCTCCAGGACTGAATGGCTGAGCTTGTAGACCAGCTCCAGAAGTTAATGGCTGAAATTGTAGATCAGCTCCAGGACTGAATGGCTGAGCTTGCATGTCCAACTCCAAGACTGAATGGCTGAGCTTGTAGACCAGCTCCAGGTGTGAATGGCTGAGCTTGCGGACCAGCTCCAAGACTGAATGGCTGAGCGTGCAGATAAGCTCCAGAACTGAATGGCTGAGCTTGCAGACTAGCTCCAAGACTGAATGGCTGAGCTTGCAGACTAGCTCCAAGACTGAATGGCTGAGCTTGCAGACCAGCTCCAGGACTGAATGGATGAGCTTGCAGACCAGCTCCAGGACTGAATGGCCGAGCTTGCAGACCAGCTCCAGGACTAAATGGCCGAGCTTGCAGACCAGCTCCAGGACTGAATGGCTGAGCTTGCAGACCAGCTCCAGGACTGAATGGCTGAGCTTGCAGACCAGCTCCAGGACTGAATGCCTTGATGATCCTGAAAATATGTTTTAAAACAAAAAAGCTTATGAATAATCCTCTTTTGTCTACGCTTTCAGACGTCAGCTTTAGGATATCTACAGAAAGCAGTGCCTGGGGTTATTGGTATCTTGATACAGCTAGCCAAGGAACGGTATCGGTGATTGTCACGAGTGTTTTCTCTGTCCCACGTCCGTTGGACACCTTTGATGTAGATGATCAGGTGTTATTTTGTCAGTGTCACATACACATCCATCTGTATGTCCAATTCTTATTTTGTTGAACAGACGGTATCTGTCTGTTGGTGCATGTGCGGAGTCTAAAGATTACTACCCGCTCACCTCTGTTGATGTGTTTTTTTGTTTTGTTTTTTGTTTGTTTTGAAGAGTGCTTGGCCGAAAAGTTTCGAGGCCTGCCTGCAGACAAGGAGAGCAGCGGTTCGAATCCCCGGTATGGCATATGTTGTTTTTCTGTTGGGGGTGACACAAACTAATATAGCCAGCACACGACGTGGCGACAGCAGTGGCTAAGCGGTCTGTAGTCTTCAACCTTCAAAACTCCTCGACTACCCCAGCAATGGGATGACAGTTGGTTTTTTGTTTGTGTGTTTTTTGTGACAGTTTTTTTTGCGTTCGCCTTATTAATATATTCCTCAATGCGGTGTGCGTTGCACTGTGGTTTTAATGTTGCGCTTATCGGCCCAGTGCATCTGACTTTAGCATGCATTTTATGTAAGGGTCATCTTCCTTCTGCATTTTCTAAGGCTTTGCTTCCCCGGGGTAATGGACAGTGCTGTGATTGGGATCGAACCCAGCACCGTCTGGTTGTGAGCCGTCTCACTTAACCACTAGCCCACGCCGTCCCCTTTTGAGATTTTAATATTCGTCACTTGGTTGATGACCTGGAGCTCTGCTTCCCACTTGTTCCTGTATCTACACCTGGCAAACCTCTTGGCCTCTTCATAAATAAAGCCTATATCAGGTTTAGGTAGCTTTCCACATTCTTCTGATAATCTACCAGCCTTTTCTTTGCAGAAACTATTGCAATGAGATGGAATCTACAGTATCACAACTCTTTTGAAACGGTGAAATAGTTTATAGTCTCAATCTTAGTTGATTAAGGTCTGCATTTCTCTGCCTCCGTAGTGCCACAACTACTGGCAATACGACTGTGAATAGTACACCTTTGTCTCTGTTTGTTTCTCATCTGCTATTAAAATTTCTATATTCATAATAAACTGTAAATTTATTACAAATGTAAGAGAAGATCTTATTCACCAGAGCAGACAAATTGTAGTCTCATATTCAAGTAGGGTAAAGTCACCTTATAATAACATAGCAGTGACCCTTTCGTTCGCTCTGTCTCCGAAACTGCTCGGGCAATGCTCTTTTCAACAATAATAAATGATTCACCATTTTCGTACCAAGTGAAGCATATGACAAACCAATCCGGTTGGCTATTTTTACGGAAGACGCTTGATTCCGAAGGTTTGCAGTAATATTTTCATTAGCATTTCTTTGGTTGCAATCCCTGTGCAGAACAATCCTTAGACTCTTTAACCAGAAGCTTACAGTGGGCTTATTTGTTTTCACAATGCAGCAATTCATGTGAGCAAAGTGCAAATAATAAGGCAATTGTTATTCTGATATTATGTTAAGAAGTGATTAATAGTGCAGCTTAACAGTTCTTTATATTCATCATCTTTGACGTTAATCCTGAAAAGGACGTTTGTGATGCTTAGTTTATAGCGAGGCTGCGACAGTTGCGTCTTTCGGACCGACACATACAATTTCAGGAAGGCCTTTATAGGGTTGTGGTTTGCCTTCCTTTTTCGATCCCTAATCTCTAAGCCAAACTGCATTGCTGCAGTATGTTTACAGTGCCGTGACTTGGAGGTAGAATAGGGTCTTGGCTAGTTATGCGTCATTGACCAGAAGGAAACAGGACACATGTCAGTTACTTGCTGTCGTCAGCTCATTCATTGCTGCATCTTTGACGCCGCTTAACCATATAAACTACAATTTGCCTGGTCTGGCTGTTGTGAATGTCCCCAATGAGTAGGGTGAATGTCCACAATGAGTTGGGTGAATGTCCACAATGAGTAGGGTGAATGTCCACAATGAGTAGGGTGAATGTCCACAATGAGTAGGGTGAATGTCCACAATGAGTAGGGTGAATGTCCACAATGAGTAGGGTGAATGTCCACAATGAGTAGGGTGAATGTCCACAATGAGTAGGGTGAATGTCAACAATGAATAGGGTGAATGTCCACAATGAGTAGGGTGAATGTCCACAATGAGTTGGGGGAATGTCCACAATGAGTTGGGTGAATGTCCACAATGAGTTGGATTATATCTTAGGTCGATTGTCAGTGATGAAGGATCAAAATGTGAGGTGCTGGCCAGAATAGCACAGACAATAACGGCGCTTGCACGGCTTAACAAAATCTGGCAAGATAAACGGTTAGCACTATGCACGAAAATCAGATTAATGCGTACACTGGTCCTGTCAATGTTCTTCTATGCTTGTGAGACATGAACAGTTACAACTGACCGTCAACGAAGGATACAGGCCTTGGAGATGAGATGTTTCCGAAGCCTTTTAAACGTCACGTTCAAAGATCGAGTTACAAATGAGGAAATACGAGATAGAATTACAACAGCAATAGGGCCTTTCGAAGACCTCTTGGCAACTGTCAAAAGAAGGAAACTCACTTGGTACGGTCACATATCGAGATCAAATGGTCTCGCAAATACAATCCTCCACGGAAAGGTGCAAGGCAGACGACGAAGAGGCCGTCCCAAAAAGAGATGGGAGGACACAAGAGGCACAGAGAAGGGTTGCCTTGGTTTGTGAGGATGTCTTCATGTGTGTCCCAACGACCTCTCCGGTTACGGGAGGACCTGACCTGGGTGTCAAACAATCTTCGAGAAAAGTCAAGTTACAGATTGACCTGACCTGACCTGAAAAAATATGTTAAGTGGTGGGTTGCAGTAGCGTTCCTCACATCCCGAGCGTGCTGATGAAGGTGGATCGGGGTCCTCCAGGCGGTTGTACTATGCTTGGCTTCATCTGCGTGTCACTCACTACTACGGGGAATCACGTCGATCCCTCACCTCGTTAGCCAGGCTGCCATTAAAACAGCCCCTTCTCATGGAGGGCTACTGGGAAGCTGAGGTGAGGGACGGCCAGTATGTTTTGCCTGACCGTGACTAACATGTCTGATCAGTATATTTTACCTGAAATAAGGTTAGTCTTCCTCCCCGACTGTTCTGGTAAGATTGATTTTGTTTGATATTTTGGACTAAATAAACAGTTCATTATACGTATAGTTTTTGTTTGATATGGTCAATCTAAATTAGTATACATTACTTTAGGCGAGATGGTACGATTAGAGTAGTGATAGAGCTCTGGCCTTTTGCAAATAAGGTACGTGGTACGAATACCGCTTTAGGTGTGTTCCAGTCGACACAGCTGTAAATGGGTACCTGACATGCGACTAAGAAAGTTAAACGCTGTGAGGAAAAGAACTAACAAGATGTCGCTGAAGTCTCTAACAACTCCATCCCCGATAGTAGTGTAACTACTATGGGACAATCCTTGACTTAGTTTACTGAAGTCTCTTCCACGCTCATTCCCCGACTGTAGTGTAACTACTATGGGACAATTCTTGACTTAGTATACTGAAGTCTCTTCCAAGTTCATTCCCCGACAGTTGTCTACCTAGTACATGACAAACCTATATTTCACCATTCAGATTATCACCCACCTAATTAGGTTACGTCCTGTCACTAGTTTCAAATGCCCATCATTTCTGGTACTCGGGCGTCTGCGTGATTGGTCATAGAAAAACACGTTAACACGTTCAAGCAACCGAGCCTCGGAAAATCGAAGAGTAGCTTGTGTTGGAATTGACTGGCTCGGTGTGTGTGTGACACGCAGGTCAAATGACAATGTCTGCTGTGTTGTGAAAGACACTGCGGGCTGAATTATACTGTTGTTGATGTTGTTGGGGCTGTATTTATTGTTTTAGGTCTCTTTTGTTGATCTAGCAGCAGTTGAGCTTTTTCCTTGCAGTTCTAGCAATTGTCTTTTTTAAATCACCTGGAAAACTTTATTAAAATTCTTTAATTTCTGTACATAGGGGTTCAACTATCGTTATCCATTGAGCGAGAGGGCAGGAGCCCAAAGGCTGCTGGATCAAAAACCAAAAAACCATCGTTACCCACACGCTCCAGTTGGCCCATCTGTAAATGGATATCTCACGTACTAAAAAAATTCTGAAAAAATTTTTGTGTGTGTTTTTTTAGGACGCCAGTTATCCATTTACAGATGGGTCAACTGGAGCGTGGGGGCAACGATAGTTGGTTGTTTTTTTTTTATCCAGCAGCTTTTGGGCTCCTGCCAACTCGCCCAATGGATAACGATAGTTATCTGTTAAGGAAATTCAGTGGGGAAGGAAACTGACCACCCCGCTTTTTAATAAGCTGTGGACTCTTAAAATGAAGTCTCTAACACTTCATCTCTATAGGTGTGTCTGCTGCGGGACTATTTTTACCTTTCTTCTTCTTCTTCTTCGTACGCTGTCAGACGTCAACCTGTATTTTTTCGAAAAAAGCAGCGGTTATCCTGAGGCTGTCGACACTGCCATAGAGCTTGTCTAGTGTTGCCACTGGCGATGGCCACATGTGCTTTCTCTGGTCCTCGTATGTCGGGCAGTTTTGCAGCAGATGTTCAGCGGTCATTATTCCGATACCACAAGTGCATTCGTCATTGCCACCTATCTTCATCTTATTGAATAGGGGGTACCTCAGTCTGTTGTGACCTGTGCGGATTCTGAAGACCACGACCTGCTTTCTTCTGTTCAATTGGTAATAGGCATCATTCTTTGTGTAACTAGTATGTTCTGTTTCCCATTTGGCCATGTATCTGGCTCTAATGAGCCTTTTTTACTCTTCGTAGGTCACCCTTTTTTTACCTTTCAATACATACAGAGTTTCTGAAAAAATGTATACCAACTTTGAATAGTTATTTATACAGTTTTCAATTAAGGTAATTAATTTAGCGTCTTTACGGGGGTTTAGAAGACTGCAGATTCTGTTTACAACCGTTTCTTTTTCTCCGCAATCTAAATATAACTGAGCATCCAATACATTCTTGTATGCATTAACTTATGACCTTGCTTCTACTATGTCCTGTACTAACGTATTTCAAGCATTCATCACTTTCTGAATAACAATATGTTCTAATTTAAGATTGGAGTCCTCGTCGACCTGAACATCTATATGGACGAATGCCCCAGTGCAGGTTCCAGCTCTGGCCTGAGCTGGATGTAGCCTGGAGTGATTTCCTGCTTGCTAGACTAGGCTCGAGCAGCTTGTTATTCCACTTCGCTGAGGCAAGTGCCGCAGAGGGTGATTAACCAATGTTCGAGTTCATCTTAATAGACTCAAACATTAGAGCAAAGTAGTCCGGCATACCTGTTCCATGCTGCTCTACACAAACCACCTAACCATGGCCCATGTTATGTCATGTGACACAGTTAGTTGCCTCTTATGACATGCACTCCGTAAGGCAGAGGCGCTATTATTGTTCTTGTCATACACAAAGACCCTGGTGGACCACTCCGTTAATTTTAAGATATAGTTTAAATGAAATAAGAACGTATCTAATTATTTGAGTATATCCTTTTGCTCAAACTGGCAGCCATTCTGGTCTAGAAAACATTGACACCGTTCTTCTTCAGATTGTCAATGGCATCGCATCAATACCCCATTCCTCTTCTTAGAAGCGTTCTCTGAAATCATGTTGTTTCAAAGCAGTCTGGCTAATGAGATGTGGATCGAAATTATCCCCGTAGTAGTGAGCGTAACGCAGATGAATCCAATCAAAGCACAACAGTTAGGACGACCCCATTCCACCTTCATCAGAGCGTTCGGAGTGTGAGAGAAACTTCTGCAACTAGCCACGTAAACGCTCATTTCATTGCGCACAGAAAAGAAAAGAAAACTCAACAGGGGCGTTCCACATTGTGATGATCACAGATTTGCAAACTTTATAAAACAGTTAACAGAAACAACGATATTCGAAGTCTTGTCGTGATCACTACATCTTGTGTAGAGTACATTTCCAGGTACAAAATACCAGGGCCTACGCCTTCAATCGTATAGTTAAATGTATACCAGGAATGGCATATAGATTTGAGGTTTGGAATTTACGCACATCAGACGTAGGGACTCTCCATATTACCGATAGCAATAAAAAGAAAGCTCCTAAATATCTCTCTAATAGACCACTTCCAACATACCGACATCCGCGATCAAACAGAGTTTTGGGATGTTGCTGACTGAGTTAATGTGAAAGTACAGATGGGTCGGCCATGTGGCCTGCGTGCCTGACGATAGATGGACAAGGTGGGTGTCTTCCTGGAGGCCATACAGCTACAACCGTCCACTTGACCGCCCGCCACGAGATGGAGAGGTGATCTGTACCAAGTCTTTGGACCATGATGCCATTCCATGAGAAAGTACAGACACAGATTCAATCATTTTTCTCTTCCTCACTTTGTCTGTCTCTCTCTCTCTCTCTCTCTCTCTCGCTTTCTCTCTTGAATTTTCCTATAAAATATTTTCATCTACCAAAATGTAGCAATATTTCTTTATCTTTATTTTCTCTCTTTCTCTCTCTCGCGCGCTCTCTCTCTCTCTCTCTATCTCTCTCTCTCCCCCTTTTCTCTCTTGAATTTTCCTATAAACCATTTTCATCTACCAACATATATCAATATTTCTTTATCTCTTTATCTTTATTTCCTCCCTCTCTCTCTCTCTCTCTCTCTCTCTCTCTCTCTCATTCTTAATGTTTCCTCTAAAACTTCCATCTGTTAACCTCTCTCCAGTTTCACTTCTGTTTTCCCCCTTCTCTCTATCGACTTATAAATAAACATTCCCATCTGTTGTCATTTTATTCTCCTTCTCCTCCCTCTCTCTCTCTCTTTCTCTCTCTCTCTCTCACTGACTCACTCACTCGCTATTGGATTCTCCTCACTCACTATCCCTATCAGGTTGAAATTCGCTGAGTCTAGTAGGCTAACATTTACAGACAAATAGCAGCAATTAAAGTATAGATTTGCTTTCTGCGTTGTCTCAGCTGTCATCAGTTCCAATGCCATGCCCCTCCTCCTTCATGTCAGCAGTGTAAAGCCACACTTATATCAACATATATGCATACATGCACATTATATACACACATACACACATACATACATACATTCTAAAATTCATTCATCCATTCACACATACATTCCAGGCTTCCTGGCATCAGAAAACCTACCTGGTTGAATACTAGAAATCAAACAGTATACAAGATTTGTTCAAAAAGTATCCAACCTTTGGATCGGAAAAATACCATTTCTCACCTGCTAGTTTGAAATCCTAATCTCCTTCAAATTACTCTCCTAATGACTCCACACACTTCTCCCAGCCGTTCCGCCATTTTCAGAAGCATTTCAGAAAGGTCTCTTTTGAGAATGGACGCCAGCTCAGTGAACATCAAATAGTTATTTGTGGGCTACTGGTTAAGTGAAGCGGCTCACAACCAGAAGGTGATCCCCATCACAGCACCAGCCGTTATCCCGGGGAAGCAAACCCTTAGAAAATGCAGGAGGAAGCAGACCCTTAAATAAAATGAATGCTGAAGTCGGATGCACTGGGCCGACAGGCGCAAAATAAAAATCACAGTGTAAGCCACACCACTTTGGAGAATAGAGAAATAAGGCGAAGGCAAAAAATAAAAATAAAAAAAATAAATAATATATGGTTATTTGGTCAGTATTTTACGCCTGACCATGATGCGATGTCTTGGACTAGTGTCCAGTTATCATTGAAAATCTGTAGAAGTACGGTGTCAATATTTTCTAGACCGGAATGACTGCCATTGCGTTCCGCAAAGTGTCTTCCTATGACTCAAATCGGGTCCTTCTCTGGGGAATTTTCCAGCTGGGTGAACAGAAACAAAATCGCAAGGTGCAATGTCGGGGGAGGAGGAAGTCTGACGGACCAGAGAAATGATGTGTTCGACCACCGTGATGCTGTGAGAATAAAAGGGCTGGACCTGTGGACAACCGGAACATGACAGATCCGTCATGACAATCCACCAGCCAATTCTTCACATCTGATTCAGAGTGTCTTGGCCAAACAGAACATTTCTCTAGTTCGTCAGACTGATCACTCCCCCAACATGGCTCCTTGTGACTTTTTACGGTTCCTAAAGGCAAAGGCAAAAGCCGTCGTCCATCGTAGACTATGATGGCATAATTGTTTTGCTAGCGCTATTTTTAGTAAGGATTTACTGCGCTACTTTTTATCCTCACTCTCTTGCCTTGAGCTGCTCGACCATAGTGGCAAGTCAAGGACAAGACGACTAAGGGCGACTACGAGATGCATGAGACTCCGCATCAAGCACCCGTGAAAAAAACGGCGGAGTCTGGAGTCGAACCTTGACCACTTGATCACGAGGCCAACGGCTTAACCGCTTCACCACGGTTCCACAAGAAAAACATTCCGCTGATCGGAACCCGATTTGAGTCATGAGAAGATATTATGCTGAACCAGACGACACTGCTGTACTCCATTACCAAGGTGGCCTAGAAATACTTTCAACAATGGCTGGGAGAAAGGTATGTCAAGTCCAAAGGAGACTACTTTAAAGGGGATCAGGGTTTCAAATCTTTAGGGGTAGGGGACGTCGTGGGCTAGTGGTTAAGTGACACGGCTCACAGCCAGAAGGTACTGGGCTCGATCCCCATCACAGCGCCGGCCGTTATCCCGGGGAAGCAAACCCTTAGAAAATGCAGGAGGAAGCGGACCCTTACATAAAATGGATGCTGAAGCCGGATGTACTGTGCCGACAGGCGCAAATTAAAAACCTCAGTGTAACGCACATCGCTTTGGTGAATGGAGAAATAAGGCGAACGCAAAAACAAAAACAAAAAAAACCTTCAGGGAAGTAATTGTATAATTGTACTTTTTCGACCCAAAGGTCGAGTACTTTTTGAACATACGAGGTGTGTTCAAAGGAATCCGGACAAAACTGCACCAAATGAACATACGTACGATGCGCATGATGACGGTCACTTCAGGTGTAAACTGCGAATACCAGCCGTCAAGTTTGCAACATTTCATTATCCTCCGACTCATAGTTTTCTCTGCTAGCCAACGTAAGCTCCGGCGACGGTCCACCAGATTTGCTACATCAATTTTGGCGATGACATTTTCTGGCGCAACAATATGTGCCTGACCAGGTCTCCGAAGATCTTTCGTTAACTCACACCCTTCTTTTAACATCGTTGTCCAGTTCTTCACTGTTGTTTTCGACACACTTTTGTTACCATACACTGGCTGCATTCTACGATAAATGTCAACTGGTCGACATCTTTCAGCTGTTAGAAGCCGAATCACCGCTCGTTGATCAACTCTGGACGGATTATATAGCACACCCGCCATGTTTTCAACGGTCTGCTGAGGAAACTGAGTCGGAGTATGTACTGTTTACACCTGAAGTGACGTCGTCAAGTGCATCGAACGTATGTTCACTTGATGCAGCTACGTCCCGTTTCATTTGAACACCCCTCGTATATCAGGTCAGTATTTCAGCACTGATGATGAGATGAAACAGGCTGTCCTGGATTCGTTCAATCATAGTGACATCTTTCTAAACTGAAGTTTTCCATGATATACATACAGATAAGTGCATTAGCGTTGTAGGAGATTATATCGAAAAATAAATTACATTTTGACTACTAAAAAATTGTGTTTTTTCCTTACATAAAAAAGGGCCGTTTTGACTTAAACGTCCCTCGTTTACGTGTGAATTATCAGCGTTTCTTAAACACCCAAACATCAGCTTGTCTATAAAACAGCCACAACTGAAATACAGCATATTTTAAGCAACCCTGTGATAAATTTCTTTATCCAAGACAATTTCAACGTATGAAATGAAATGTTTTCGAAACGTCATAATGTCACCAAGATATATAGAATGACAAACGAGGACATTATGAATTTGGTATGAACTTGCTCTGTGCTTGGTACATTAGCAAACAGAAAATCAAATAATTCGGTTATCTCACGAGAATGTAATCTGATTAACTCCCCTCTGCTCGCTTACAACACATACCGTTCTGGCTGAAAGGCGCAGGGGAGGCCACGTGGGAGTCGAACATCTGAGGTACAAGTAATCTCACAACGATACAGGACACTGCCCAGGACGACGACATGAGCTCTCCACGATGCCCCGCTGTACAAGTACATGGCAACTGAACTGAACTGTGGATTAGAGTGGGTGGGTAACTGGGTTATCATATAGGTAAAGATAATTAGGTAACAACTTCATGCGGTCTATATAATTAGGTAAAAAATGCACGTGTTCTAGATAAATAGGTTAGAACTTCATCAGGTTTAGATAAAAAGCTTAGAACATCATCTGGTCTAGATAAATAGGTTAGAACTTCAGTTGGTCTAGATAATTAGTTTAAACATTCATGTGGTCTAAATAATTAGTTTAGTATTTATTTTGGTCTAGATTACTAGTTTAAAACTTCATGTGGTCTGGATAATTAGGTTAGAACTTCATGTGGTCTAAATAATTAGTTTAGAACTTCCTGTGGTCTAGATAACTGGGTCAGAACATTTCTTGTCTAGAAAAAATTAAGTGAGAACTTAATTGAGTGAAGATAATTAGATTAGAATATCCTGTGGTCCAGATAACTAGATTTCATGTGTGGTAGATAATTAGTTTAGAACTTCATGTGGTCTAGATTATTATGTTAGAACTTCATGTAGTCTAGATAATGTACATACAACTTCATGCGGTCTTGATAATTAGGTTAAAACTTCCCGTGGTCTAGATAATTAGTTCAGAACTTCATGGGGTCTAGATAATTAGGTTAGAACTTCCTGTGGTCTAGATAATTAATCAGAACTTCATGTTGTCTAGATAATTAGATGAGAACTTTATGTGACCGTGTGCTCTAGTTAATTAGATTAGAACTTCATGTGGTCTAGGTAATTAGATTAGAACTTTGTACAGAAAGAAAATGTCAACCAACAAAATGTAAACGTCTCATATTCTACACTGCCGTCGGTGTTCAGGTGTTTGAAAGTAAAATTTTGTAGGTACTGTGAGTGGGGTGGGGGAAAATGGAAAACAAGTTCCTTGCATGTTGCCTTGTGTTCCGTACAAGCGTATACATTTACAGCTGGCTAGAATAGTCGTCCTGCTACCATGAAACTAGCCAAATAATACCTTAGCCAATTTGACAACGGTATTTTGGCGTTATATAAATATATAGCCTGCACACTGCGATGCTACTGTGCGGACAACCGGCCTTTTTTCATAGCCCTATTAATTCGCCCCAACATCCTTACCCCCTTAAGGGTACACATCTCTCCTCCCACCCCCAGCTCCACCCACTTCCCACCCCTTCCCGGTCAACAATAGCAATAAACACTATAATGAATGATATGTTCATTTCCATACATAATTGATTGAATATCCGTTCGGGATCAAGATGCTGAGCAGCGCATGAGCTGCAGTGGTCAGCGACCCATAGCTGACTGCTAGAGTCAGGGCCAGCGAACCAGAGCTGCCAAGACCCTTCTACACCTCCACGTGGTGATCCTGGATAACAGGCTGCAGCAGAGCAGACTGGATAAGGAGAAGGGATTGAAGAGGGAATGCTAACCCGGTACTCAAAAAATTATTGCTGAAGTCGGATGTGTTGGACCGAAAAGTGCAAATATCGCAGCCAAGCTGTAAACTATGACACAACGCATTACGTTCTCTGGACTACATTCTGCTACTTATTATTCAGCGTTTGGCAGTCGGAGATTGAGAGCGAACGAAGAAGAAGAAGAATTTCCGTTCTGTATATTTCGGGCTGCATCAAGGAATTGAAATGTTTTGGTAGTTCACTGTTGTGGATCAGTTGGTTTTTTTAAACTGTCGTACGACATTTTTCCCATTACTGGGGTAGTCGAGGCGTTTTAAAGGCTGAGGACTATAGGCCGCTTCGCCACTGCTGTCGCCACGTCGTGTGCTGCCAATGTTTGTTTATTGCACCCCCAACAGAAAAACAACATATGCCATACCTTGTCGGCAGGCAGGCCTCGAAACCATTCGAGGATCAATTTAAAAGAACGAGAAAGACAACAACAGAACGGTAGACGATGATAGAAAAGAAGCCTGACCATAGAGGTCAGCTGAAAGTATTACAAGATAGTCTCGCTTCTGGATTCCCTTACGGGAAAGAGAAGTGGATAGAACCAAAACACACATGTGGAAGTTGATACAAAACACGAAGGGAGTAGTAAGTATGTGAAGAGGGCTAAGGCTGTTCGCGCACGGTAAGAGAACTTGGGCGCGTGTGTACTATAACGGTATGCTCCACAGTTGATCAGAATCAGATGGCAGGATCGAGCGCCAAAAAACTTGTCCTCTTGAGTATACGTACTCTGTTGCAGAGAGCCCAGGTCAGATAGACTGGGCATAATGATCGCATGTCCGATTAGCGCCTCCATACGGTTAAGCTCAGGACAGACGAATGCTCTTATGAGGGGAAGGGGGGGGGGGAGGGAGGCAGAAGAAACTATACAAAGACTGTCTGAAAGTGACAATGAACAGTGTTCACAGTATAGTCGCTGCTTGCACCGAACCGCTCAGTCTAGTGCACTGAGACAACACATGGTGCTCGCATGACTTAGAAGAAATTCATCGCTTCGGTGCAGCTAATGTGAGCTACGGAAAAGGACATATGTCCCACGTGCGATAGAGTTTCTCTCGCGCCAATCCAAATATACGGTCAAATGCGGTCACATCTTAATACATTTGTCTGACGCTGTCGCTAACTTTGCTTGCGATGGGCAACTATTATTATATTATGCTCCACGGAGGTGCTGAAATGGGTTTGATGATAGTTATTAATAACCTTTTTTTACGGTCCCTCCGCCGATGCTTCTGTGTTCACATGTGGGTCAGCGTGGCCCTTACTGTGCTGATAATAATAGGTGGGGGGTGGTATCGTGTAACCTCCGGTGGAGGGAGGAGCGGGCTCGAAGTAGTCGGATTCAGTCCCATCAGAAAGGTCCTTAAGTATTGATAATCTGGACTGAATTGTTAAGCGGACTGGTCTCCCACTTCTTGAGCCAGGCATGAAATGCAGCATTACAAACATAATAACCGATCGAACGCACATCGATTCCACAGAATAAAGTCATTGATTCTTCATCTTCTTCTTCGTACGCTGTCAGACGTCAACTTCAATTTGTTCGAAGAAAGCAGCTGTCATCCTGAGGCTGTCAACACTGCCATAGAGCTTGTCTAGTGTTGCCACTGGTGATGGCCATCTGCTCTCTCTGGTCCTCGTATGTCGGGCAATTTTGCAGCAAATGTTCAGAGGTCATTTCCCTGTACCACAGGTGCATTCGTCAGTGCCACATATCTTCAGTTTATTGAATATATGGTACCTCAGTCTGCTGTGGCCTGTGCGGAGTCTGAAGACCACGACCTGCTCTCTTCTGTTCAGCTGGTAGTAGGCATCATTTTTTGTGTAGCCAGTATGTTCTGTTTCCCATTTGGCCATGTATCTGGCCCTAATAAACCTTTTGGACTGTTCGTAGGTCACACTAGAATCTGGTTGTGGTAGTCTTGCACCTTCTTTTGCCAGTCTGTCTGCCTCCTCGTTGCCTTGGATGTTACAGTGGGATGGAACCCACTGCTGGCATAGTTGACAGAGTACTGCTCTTAAATCATTATGTTCAGTATTTTTCTGGATTTTTAGTGCTGTAACCACGACCAGGGCATCTTTAAACAGGACTATGTGGCTTTCATTGCTTTCGGCTGTCAACATTGCTTTTACAGCAGCCTTCAGTGCCTCTGCCTCCGCTCTGAAATTGCTTGAGTATTTTCCAGTTGCCACTGACAGTGTTATTTTTCTACCATTTGCTAGGCTCAGGAATACCCCCCCCCCCCCCAACCCCTCCATTCTGTGCTGTGTTTGTTACAGAACCGTCGGTGTATGCATGGGTCCAGTCCATGCTTGGGTAGTTTTCCGCTATGTACCTCAGGGTTATGTCTCTTCTTTCTTTTTCAGTCTGGCTGTTCTTGTTTCAAATACCTGGTATATTTTCTACCACCTCCGGAATGATATGCTGCTTCCATGTGGGTGTGCGTACAGTAGGGGTGGGCTTTGGTGTTGTTATGGTGTTCATAGGGTCTTCGCTCATCTTTGCTTTTGCTATTTGTGCAAAGTTTCTGCGCTTCAGTTTCCCTTTTCCAAATCTATTTAGTCTCTGATGCATTGGATGGTCTGTCAGTCTTCTTAGTTTCTCTGCTTGCTGCTGGGCTCTGCAGTCTCTTCTGTCGGTCATGGATTGCAGATTTTTAATTTTTTCAAGTTCTACTATTGAAGTCCTTCATTCCACATGGTGAATGAGTTTTGAAATATAATCCGTACAGGATCCACCAAACATCGGGAAACTCGACACAAACACCGGAGAGAGTCGAGAGCGCAACCACTTAGGCGCGGCTATCTAACTTTTTGCATGCAAAAAGTGAGCAAAAATTACAAGAACTTGACAACATAATACAATATAAGCCAAGAGTTCGTAAGAGACATACATATAAAGAAAACAAAGACTAAGAGACTTGGGAAAAGTGACAAAAGACCATGTATGCAAATACAAATAAAATATCAATTACTGAAACAAGTACTTTTTCTCCGTTCTGTGACATATAATAACGGAATAAGGCAGCTGTGAAAAAGAAATCGGACAGATAATAAGTATGCCCGACATGGTATTCAGCCGCATGCGACACATACTGGCACTAAATCTGATACATCATAGTTTTAACAAGAAGAATTGTTAGGTGTTATGTATACTCGTCACTACTTTATGGCGCAGAAACATGGACACTGAATAACAAGTTGAAAAGAGTATTGAAGCCTTCGAAATGTGGGTGGATAGAAGATTGAGTCGCATTTCTTAGAAAGAGAAGAAAACACATTTGAAGGTATTGAAAAAGTTGGGGGTGAAAAAGAATTAATGACCGAAATCAGGGTTGAGAGTTACGTTATTTTGGTCATATAACAAAATACCTCCTTGTTGAAGACCGTACTTAGGTGGAAGGCAGTCGGTCAAGGGGCATACTACGTTTTAAGTTGGTGGATAACATCAGGAGATGGATTGGACAAACCCTGTCAGATTGCACCAATACGGCAAGAGAGTACACTGGAGATCTATTGCATCCGACCTTCGATGCAGAGGATGCTACTAAGCTGAAACTGCTATCAACGTTTTATAAGATGCAGTATCCAGTTTGCGTTATCACTGCCTTTATTTTCCTAACAATAAATCAGGCATCAATTTGCAGCTGAGTTGACTAGAGCGTACCGATGACATTGATCAAACCCAGCACCTTTAATATGAGAAGCATGAGCTCAGCCACTATGCTATCACACGTTTGTGTGTAATAGATCAATTGAGAACAATAATTATAAGTAATGGATCGGTGCCACAGCGGGACAAAAATAAAAGACCATCTGACATCCACAAGATCTTCCACAGAGACAAAGCTGAAAAAAAACAAAAACTATCAAATCACATAAGAAGACAAGATATGCAGGACTCTCATACAATACGGTTGGTAGCCATTACAAGAAAGCCATGCGAAGGTTCGCATCTACTCAATACAGACAGTTCTTTTGATTTTATTAGAGCGCGTAGTTTATCAAAGATTATATGCACACGTTTAAACTCTCCGGGGGAGGAAGAATAATGTCTGGTAAGGCACACCATACTGATCAGAAATGTTAGCCAGAGTCAGGCACAACATACTAGTCAGGGTCAGGCACAACATACTGATCATACATATTAGCAAGGGTCAGGCTAAATGTACTGGTCAGGGTCAGGCACAACATACTGATCAGACATGTTAGCCAGGGGCAGGCTAAATATACTGGTCAGGGTCAGGCACAACATACTGATCAGACATGTTAGCCAAGGTCAGGCTAAATATACTGGTCAGGGTCAGGCACAACATACTGATCAAACATGTTAGCCAGGGTCAGGCTAAATACTAAATATACTGGTCAGGGTCAGGCACAACATACTGATCAAACATGTTAGCCAGTGTCAGGCTAAAGATACTGGTCAGGGTCAGGGTCAGGCACAACATACTGATCAGACATGTTAGCCAGGGTCAGGCACAACATACTGATCAAACATGTTAGCCAGTGTCAGGCTAAAGATACTGGTCAGGGTCAGGCACAACATACTGATCAGGCATGTTAGCCAGGGTCAGGCTAAATATACTGGTCAGGTTCAGGCACAACCTACTAGTCAGGGTCAGGTACAACATACTAGTCAGGGTCAGGCACAACATACTAGTCAGGGTCAGGCACAACATACTAGTCAGGGTCAGGCACAACATACTAGCCAGGGTCAGGCACAACATACTAGTCAGGGTCAGGCACAACATACTAGCCAGGGTCAGGCACAACATACTAGTCAGGGTCAGGCACAACATACTGATCAAACATGTTAGCCAGGGTCAGGCTAAATATACTGGTCAGGTTCAGGCACAACATACTGATCAAACATGTTAGCCAGGGTTAGGCTAAATATACTGGTCATGGTCAGGCACAACATACTGATCAAACCTGTTAGCCAGGGCCAGTCTAAATATACTGGTCAGGGTCAGGCACAACATACTGATCAGATATGTTAGCCAGGGTCAGGCTAAATATATTGGTCAGGGTCAGGTACAACATACTGATCAGACATGTTAGCCAGGGTCAGGCTAAATATACTGGCCAAGATCCTCACTTCGGCTTCCTCCTAGCCCTTCCTGGAAACGAGTTGTTATCATGTCAGCCTAGCTAACGAGGTAAGGGATCGAATGATCCCCACAGTAGTGAGCGACACGCAGATGAAGCCAAGCATAACACAACCGCATGGAGGACCTCTGTCCACCGTCACCAGCACGCTTGGGATGTGAGGCAAGCTACTGGAACCCGCCAATTAACGTCCTCTTCGGGGCGCATAAGAGTAAACCTCCTCCTAGTGGGAATTCGAAGCAAACTCTTGTGCATAGCTAAAAAGCACTTCGTCAGGGAAAAAAGACTGCAATCCAAGTGATACAGTGGATATAAGATCTTCGATTTATAAGAACCGATTTGACGACGCCCATGCTAAACATTGCGTAATGGCATAGAGACAGAAAGAGCACAGAAGTGATCACAAAACTGATAAGATGCATAATTCATTGCGAGTTATACTCTGAAAACATAAATTGTTTGGATCGTGGCATTATGGAAAGAGAAAGAATGAACATATCAGTGGCGTAGCTATAACGCGAGTGGGTTTCGCTGTGATAAGGGTGTCTAGTTATGCAAATCTTGTAAATCTTTTTCAGGGATGTGAATTCGTCTTGAGGAGATCTATAGGGGCGGGGGGGGGGGGGGGGGGGGTGTGGTTAATCCATAAAAAGCGTCTGGTTAATTCCTGCTAGGCTGTTATTGGTTTATATGACCTTTTCTTACTTCGTTGGCTTTCTTGGTTAGGCACTTGCACCCCTCGCTTAAATGATGTGGTTGTGGTTCCCATTGACGAATCCACTTATGATGCAACCTTAAACGAATCTCCATGTAGTATTCAGTTAAATAGCTTATCATACGCAGTTATGTGTTCCATCTCTTCTTCTGCTATTTGAGATCATTTGTGGAGGTGGAGGATGGAGGGCGTAGAAAGAGGACACATGAAGGTATATGGGAAGGAAAGAGGTTAGACATGTTTAAGTTGAAAGTGGGCGTCCAATTCACACAGCTCGTGGAAACTCTTACTTACATATATTTTCGATCAGAAGTAACAAAACCTCTTACTGTCTGGCTAAACTCAAGAAAACGTTCTTCAGATTGTGTCCCCTTGTATCCCATCCTTCAAACATTTCAAATTTAGTAACTAGTGATTCACATAAATAAACTGAGTTATTATATACACAAGATTAAAAATAAGAATAGTTGATGTGGCACGGTTAAAAATAAGAATAGTTGATGTGGCACGGTGTAGGAATATATTCTCTAGATGAATCGCTTTCTCATATTTGTGTTGTTCGTTGTCGGTGGTGAAGACGTTTTGGTCATAATATTGGTCTCGGAGTTTATTTCTGACCATATCTATTTAAATCTTTTTACACTACACATATTAAAGTTCAGAGCTAAAGTAAGTTTTTATTACAGATTCTTCTTCTTCTTATTCTTCCTCGTCGTTTACAATATCCCGCTACCAAGCCTTGACAAAGCTTTTGCGAGTAGCAGGATGTAGTCCGAAGAATAGAATGCGTTGTCTCGTGGTTACCAGCTTGACTGCGATATTTGCACCTTTCTGTCCGACACACCCGACTTCAGCAGGCATTTTTTAGTACCGGGTTGCGTTCCCTCTTCGATCCCTTCTACTTAGTCAGTCTGCCCTGCTGCAGCCTGTTATCCAGTATCACCACGTGGAGGTGTAGAAGGGTCTTGACAGCTCTGTTGCAGCCTGTTATCCAGGATCACCGCGTGGAAGTGTAGAAGGGTCTTGGCAGCTCTGTAGCAGCCTGTTATCCAGGATCACCGCGTGGAAGTGTAGAAGGGTCTTGGCAGCTCTAGTACGCAGACCCTGACGCTAGCAGTCAGCTATGAGACGCCTACCGCTCCAGCTCATGCGCTGCTCAGCGTCTTAATCCCAATTACAGGTCAATTATTAAACAACGAATGCGAGAAATAATACTATGACAAAAATGACTAAAATGACTAGGACAACATATCAAGCACATCCAGATGTCCTCCGAACACCAGCACTCGTCCTGTGTTTTTCAGTAGCTTAGTATGTCCCACAAGTTTGTAGAAACTCTGCACTTGTTAAACTGATTGTTACATTTTATAAATGAGACTGGTCGTATAGTTACAGAGTGTCTCATACCTGTTACAACTAGAAACGTATACTTCATAATTTGTGTTACTGGTCGTATAGTTACAGAGTGCCTCAAACCTGTTACAACTAGAAACGTATATTTCATAATTGGTGTTACTGGTCGTATAGTTACAGAGTGCCTCAAACCTGTTACAACTAGAAACGTATATTTCATAATTGGTGTTACTGGTCGTATAGTTACAGAGTGCCTCAAACCTGTTACAACTAGAAACGTATATTTCATAATTGGTGTTACTGGTCGTATAGTTACAGAGTGCCTCAAACCTGTTACAACTAGAAACGTATACTTCATAAATGTTGTAGCATCCCCGGAGACAGAAAGAAAAGTTATATCATAAATTAGTTTAGTTTAGTTTAGTTTAGTTTAGTCGAAGAATCAATGTCATTGCACAAAGTTTAACTTATGTGCTCTGGTCTTCTCCATATTGTTGTAGAATCTCAGCACAATGCACGAACTCCGTAGCACCGAGGAAGATCCCGTTATATATTGGGTAGATTGTTAACATCATTTTGAATTTTGCCCTGACAGCGGCCGTTATGTTTACTCTTTCAATTTCCAACTGTTTAATTATTTTTAACGTGCTCGACACTGCACACGGGTGTCCGATCTCTACTACCCAGAGATCCGGAGAAATACCAGACAGTTTACGTAACAAAATCCCGGTCTCCACCGTGATTTGAACCCGCAACCTCCTGCACCCAAGTCCGACGTCTTACCTCGAGACCACTCAGTCTTCAGAAATTGAAACAGAGAAACAGGTAAATAACCCAAGGCGCTTTATGTTTGGGCACCAGGTGTAGTGCACAACACTGAAATCTAGAAGACGTATTTCATATTCAACACAGAATAGTCCCAGAAAACTTTATAAATTTACAAATTTCAGAAATGGAGGCTCCCTGGATCAAACAGCAAGAGGAACCTGCGATTGGACACAGCTTGCCCTACGCAAAATGGAAGTCCTTAAATAGACTTCAAACTGGTATATCACGATACTGGAAGAACTAGTTGTTTGTTGTTTGCGAATGCCTACAATGAGTAGGTTACTCTTTTGTGCGCCCTGAAAAGGACATTAAGTAGTGATTGCAGTAGCTTTTCTCACATCCCGAGCGTGCTGATGAAGGTGGATCGGGGTCCTCTAGATGGTTGTGATATGCTTGGCTTCATCTGCATGTCGCTCACTACTATGGGGATCACGTCAATCCCTCATTTCGTTAGCCAGACTGCCATGAAGACATCCCGTTTCTAGGTAGGGCTACTAAAAAGCCGAGGTGAGGGTCTTGGCCAGTATGTTTTGCCTGACTAACATGTCTGAACCGTATGTTTTGTCTGACTAACATGTATGAACAGTATATTTTGCCCGACTAACATGTCTGAACAGTATATTTTGCCTGACTAACATGTCTACACAGTATATTTTGCCTGACCCTTACTAATATGTCTGAACAGTATATTTTACCTGACCCTGAATAACATGTCTGAACTGTATTTTTTGCCTGATCCTGACTAACCTATCTGAATAATATATCTTGCCTGACCCTGACTAAGATGTCTGAACAGTATATTTTGCCTGACCAACATGTCTGAACAGTATATTTTACCTGACCAGACGTTAGTTTCCTCTCCAACAACTTAAAGAGATGGGGATACAGGGATGATGAAACATGCGACACATGGACCAGAGCACCTGATGATCTGTCTAAACCTTCTGGAAACATACACTATGGATGACGTGTTGAGAGGAAATGACAAGATCATCCATTTGGCTTAACATTAGAAACAGACATCTGACGTGGAGCCCAGGACAGGGAAAATAGGTTGTGGGCCCCAGACAGTGGAAGTAAGTACGTCTTGAAATCATGCCAAGTGGATCGGAATCACATAAATGGAGAAGGGTCAATCAAAAGTCCACATAGTCATGCGTTTGGAAGGATTTTTAAAAATGACTAAATTTCGAGAATGTCTGTCCTAGCTTTAGAATTGTTAAGCGTTAATAATTTCGTTTCTATTATATGATATGTGTATTTTACGAATATTTAAATTAAATTGACTTTTGCCTTGTTTAATACATATTTCCATGTGATTATGCTGGCTCAGATTACATGTGTCTATTTCTTAATTATTTATTGCTTGTTGCCATATGCAGATGGCACAGTTTCGCTATCAAACAGCGTTGAGTGTCTAGTGCAATTGTTCACGTCCGTTCAGGAGCACAGCAAAGATAATAATCTTTTCCTTAAAAAAAAAATATAAAAAAAAAGATAAAGTCCACATACCCCAATCAAAGATGACTATTGGGGGTATTAAAGAAGTTGAATTGGCTCTTTGATAACAAACGACGGGGACTGTGTAAGGGAAATAACAAACGATGGGGACTGTGTAAGGGAAATAACAAACGATGGGGACTGTGTAAGGGAAATAACAAACGATGGGGACTGTGTAAGGGAAATAACAAACGATGGGGACTGTGTAAGGGAAATAACAAACGATGGGGACTGTGTAAGGGAAATAACAAACGATGGGGACTGTGTAAGGGAAATAACAAACGATGGGGACTGTGTAAGGGAAATAACAAACGATGGGGACTGTGTAAGGGAAATAACAAACGATGGGGACTGTGTAAGGAAAATAAGGAAACCATTGTCCATAACGATGTAGAAACTGAATAGTATACACAATGCGTTGTAACATTTAAAAAAAAAATAATTTTGTAAACTGTCATACGTCTTCTACCCTGGGGGCAACTCTTCCCCTTCTCTCCTCTTACCTCACTCTGTTTCATTTGACTCTGTCCTACAGTCACACCCTTGCACAACTTTCACACGCACCCTCATGGTGAGGCCCTGCCATTGCACTTTGGTTGGGCTAGCTTCTGAGAGCGCACAAACTTATCATAGGTACATACAGATGCACACATGCATTCAAGCACTGGTTTATGCGTCCTGATATCGCCCAATTGACTACGGTCTGGGGTGGAAAATGGCGCGCCTCCGCCAGTAGAAACTAGTGAGGCAAACATCTAAGCAAAAAAAAATAAAAAATTAACTGTCATACGACAATATCCCAATTGCTGGAGTAGTCGAGGGGTTTTAACGGCACAAGTACTAATAAAGAATTACAATTGAAGACATGTGTATTCCCTGTGGCAATGTTCGGATGGGAGACATGGACCATCACACAAATACTAAGAAAGAGGATTGGGGCTTTACAGACAACATGGTACAGACGAATCCTCAGAATACTTTGAGTAACGGAAATAACAAACAACGCCATCCTGCAAGATATGAGTGTCGAATAGAACTGGCTTTTTTTTAAAAAAATTTGTTTTGTTGCGTTCGCCTTATTTTTCTATTCCCCAAGGTGGTATGTGTTACACTGCGGTTTTTATTTTGCGCCTGTCGGCCTAGTGCATCCGACTTCAGCATGCATTTTATGTAAGGGTCTGCTTCCTCCTGCATTTTCTAAGGGTTTTATTCCGCGGGGTAACGGGGGGTGCTGTGATGGGCATATAACCCAGCACCTTCTGGTTGTGAGCCGAGCCACTAAACCACTAGCCCATGCCATCCCCCTATGAGAACTGGCTTATAAACCCCGGTATCTCTCGGAAACTGAGGTTTTTCAGCCACATCAAGCCCCATGACGGACTGGTAAAGGTAGTTCTGGAGGGCATTGTTCCAGGAAGACGAGGCAGAGGCAGAACCAAGGTGTAGATGGACACAAGACATCAAGGACACCCTAAACATGCAGCAGGCGAGTAGACAGATTCCTATCGAATGGATTGGGATGAGAGCGACGTTCTACCAAGGTCATGCTACATTGTGATGTTGTTTTGTCTCCCTCCATCTATTTTTCTCCCTCCTCTAATGAATTGGCCTTGAGAACAATTGCCATCTTTCGTCATCTTTCCATCAGTCTATCTCTCTCTGTCTCTCTCTCTCTCTCTGATGAATGTTCTTCTAAGAACATCCTCATGTGTCAACATCTATCAATATTTCTTTACCTTTTTAGCTTTACTCTCTTTTTTTCTTTCTTTCTCTCTTTTAATATCCATATAAAACTTCCCCATCCGTTAACCTCTTTCCTTCTTTCTCCAGTTCTGCATCTCCACTCTCTATTTTCTAAATAAACATTCCCATCTGTTGCCTTTTTCGTCTTCTCTCTCTTTCTATCCCTCTCTCTCTCTCTCTCATTATCTCTCCCTCTCTCTCTGAAATTCGCTGAGTCTAGTAAACCTTCAACTACTAGGCTAACATTTACCAGACAAATAGCAGCAATTAAAGTATAGATTTGCTTTCTGCGTTGTCTCAGCTGTCATCAGTTCCAATTCCATTCTTCTCCTCCTTCATGTCAACAGTGTACAGGCACAATTATATCAACATATATTCAAACATACATACATACAAAAACGTATACATGCATGCATACATTCAAACAGGCACGCACCCTTACACGTACACATTCACAACCCAATACACGCATCCATACAGGCACACATTCACGCACACATACGCGCACACATACAAGCACCAAACACGTACACATACATGAACGCTTACACGCACATCCATCCAGCCTGCCACAAACCCACACATAAATATACTCACATATACTTACACATATACCCACACCTACCCCCACACCCACCCAAAGACCCACCCAAAGACCAACACACAACCAAAACCCCACACGCACGTACGTACTCACGCACACACATACATACATTTCTCATCTCATCACCCCTCTCTTGTCCCATCTCATCACATCTCATATCTTGTCTGATCTCATCTCATATCACATTTAATATTTTTTTTAAACACACACACAGGCACGCACGCACTCACGCACATATGTGTTTTCAGTTCCTCCAATTATGACGACAGTGTCCGCTGAATACAAGTTTTTTTTCCTTCGATTTGTGTTTTCATTATCCAATCTACAGCCAACAAAAACAGTAAAGGTGAGCGCAGGCATCCTTGTCTCACCCCTGTTTGCACCTAGAAACTGTCAGACAGTACTCCATGTTCCACTCACTAACTGTGTCTTTCTTTGTACAAATTCTGGACGATTTTTGTGTACTTCTCTGATATCCCATAGTGTCTCAGAAGTTGCCATAGAGTACTTCGATCCACTCTGTCAAACGCCTTTTCATAGTCTATAAAATGTGCGTATAGGGATGAATTCCATTTAATGCTTTGTTCTACTATGATGTGAAGCGTAGCTATATGATCTGTGCATGATCTTCCCTGACGAAGTCTTCCTCTTCTTCTCTGAGCTTTTTTGTTTACTTCAGTTTTTAATCTGTTCAAGAGTTTTACAACACGCTGGAAGAGACCCTTGACACGCACAAAAAGAAATATCTCTTAATTTTAATGGGAAACTTCAATGCCAAAGTGGGAGCAGACAACCTAGGTTACGAACAGATTATGGGAAGACAAAGAATAGGACAGATAAGCGAAATTAGATAAATGTTTGCAGAGCTACGTGCGCTACACAAAATGATAATTGGAGGGCATGTTTTCACATCAAAAGATAGATAAGGACACATGGAGATCTGCAGACCATGTCACGGAAAATCAGATTGATCACATCTGTGTCAGTCAAGTGTTCAGAAGTACACTACAAGATGTGAGAGTAAAGCGAGGCGCATATGTAGCGTTAGACCACCACATGTTGCTAGCGATTTTGCAGCTAAACCTAAAAATTTACCCAGTACAGGGCGAATGGAGAACAAGATATAATGTACACTCATTGCAACACCAGGAGAAGAAGACATAATTTAGCTTAAAACTTAGTAACAGAAACCAAGTGCTATAAGTTCTATATGAGGATAAAAATGGACAATAATAGTATGTGGGACCAGACTAAAGTGATGTGGAATAAGACATGTGAAAAAACTGTAGGATTCAAGAGAAACCAACACAAAGAATGGATCATAACACAACATTACATAAAATAGAAGAAAGGAAAAAGAAGAAAGCTACGCTCAAAAATTGCCGAATCGAACCATCGAGTAGAACGACAGAGTAATTATACTGTTACAGACAAAGAGATCAAGACTTTTATAAGGAAACATAAAAGGGAATATATTGACAAACTAGCACAGGTGGCAGAAGAGGCAGCAGAGAGAGGAAATATGAAAGATCTCTACTCATTAACAAAGAAAATGGCAAATAGATATGTACAACCAGACGAGCCATTCAACGATTGAGAAGGCAGGAGATAGACATCATCGGAGGAACAACAGAAACAATGGCTTGAGTATTTTAAAGAAAGTCTAAACTGACCTCCACCACAAGAAGCATAAAACATCCTACCAGCAGAGGAGACCCTGAACTTGTAAGATATAAATCCAAACGCAGGATAGGGAAAGCGGCAGGACCAGATGGAATCGCAGAGGAAGCTATTATGGCAGAAATAGATAAGGCAACTGATACATTGCAAGGATTATTCAAGAAGACATAGGAAGAGCAGAAAGTACCAACAGAATGGAAAAAGGACATCTGATTCAACTGCCCAAGTAGGGGTGCCTGGAAGATATGCAGCAATTCGAGTCACTACCGGATAATACTATGAACGCCGTTTAAAAAAAAAGAAATATTTGGAAACAGACTGATTTTGGGAGTGAGGGAAGAGACGGGAGGATTGGGGAAGAAGGCAGATAGGCAGGCAGGGAAGGGTTTGGCGGACTCAAGGGACAAATGATGGCTGGTTTAACAGGGATGGGTTGAATTGGGAAGGAGTTGGGCGGTTTGGAGAGGGGAGGTGATGGGCAGGGTGATGGGCGGTTAGAAGGAGGAAGAGACGGACGGGTAAAAGGGTTGGAGAGCGTTGAGAGCCTGAGGAAGGGTGTGGGAAGGGTAAGAACGTTTAATTATCAAAATTGCTCCTGTTATTGCTTCCAAATAGTACGGATCGACTGACGGGCAGATAATCTGCACATATCTGTTAGTCTACTGTAAGATTAATCTCCATTTTCCTCTCATTTCTAAAAAAAAATCTCCCAAAATTATGACCTGATTCTCCACTCTCATACAATAGGGTCTAGGTATCTTCTTTTCGGTATTTTCCTGTGACCCTACAGCAGCGGTATTCCATCCTTTGTGTCTCGTGTCGTTTATCAGAGTGTTATTTCTTCCTCTTTTAACATCCCATAACGTCATTCACGTCTTTCCAAGATGGTCTGATTCAAACGGTTTGTTCCAAATAAATACGTGGGCTGGTGATTAAGTGATACGGTTCACAACCCGAAGCTGGTGGGTTCGATCGCCATCACAGCACGGGCAGTAAAATGCCAGAGAAACTTGTGAAAGAACAATCGGCCTAAGGTAGGCAAACGCTTAGAAAATGCAGGAGGAAACAGATACTTACATAAAATACATGCGGAAGTCGGATGCACTGGGCCGACAGGCGTAAAATAAAGACATAGTGTAACGCACACCGACTTGGGGAATAGAGAAATAAGACGAACACCAACAGCAAAAAATCCACTCCACCAAAAAAAAAAAAAAAAAAAAAAAACAAACATTTCAAACAATTTGCATACGCTATTGAAAATATTTTATTTTTATATTAGACATCATCTGGTTGCTCAGTCATAAGACTCGTTGTAAGGTTGTCAGAGCATTTGTCTCCGTTTAACCCGATTCCCTGACTAGTCCTAAGACTGAGTTTAAGGCTGTCTGAGCATGTATCTCAATTGGACCCTATCCCCTAGTTGATCAGTCCTAAGACTGGATGTACGGATGTCTGCATGTATCTCCATTTGACCCTATCCTCTTATTGATCAATTCCAAGACTGGATGTAAGGGTGTCTGAGCAAGTTTCTCCATGTGACCCTTTTCTCCTGATGATCAGTCCTAATACTGGTTGTTAGGTTTTCTAAGTATGACTCTTCATTGGACCCTATCCTTATTTTCAGAAAAGGCCCGTACGTTATTGTCTCTGCATGACTGAGATGTAAAGGTGAGTCTTAGTGGCCATTCCTCTTTCCTTTCCCACTGCATCGTGCCTGGTAGTCTCTTCTGTTTTAGTCTTTCATGTCGCATATTGTGTCTCATTCAACTAAATATTACTTTTTGCATCGTTTTAAATATTTTTCTATTGCGCGGCTACCTGAGTTAGGACATTACCATTTCCTCTTCATTCTGTAAAACTCAACTCTTTTCATTCTACGATAACACATAATTTAAAACGCTTTCGAGCATTTAAAAAATCCTTCTTTGCTAGAGGCCACGCGTCAGTCCCATACAGTACAACTGGCCATACATCAGTGGTGACTGACTATGCATTAAATACGACACTGATTTGAAAAGCTACATAATAAGGATAACGATGGGATCAAGATGCTGAGCAGCAGCATGAGCTGCAGTGGTCAGCGACCCATAGCTAACTGCTAGCGTCAGGACCAGCGAACCAGAGCTGCCAAGACCCTTCTACACCTCCACGAGGTGATCCTGCATAACAGGCTGCAGCAGGGCATACTGGCTAAGGAGAAGGGATCGAAGAGGGAATGCTAACCTGGTACTCAAAAAATGATTGATGAAGTCGGATGTGTTGCACCGAAAGATGCAAATATTGAAGTCAAGCTGTAAACTCCGTTCTCTAGACTACATTCTGCTACTTAAGCCCTTTCAGGGTTTGGTAGTGGGAGATTGAGAACGAACGACGAAGAAGAAGAGGACAACGATGCTGGCGTTTGTGTGTGGACCACGATGATGATTACGTTGTAAAGTAATGCCAAATCACCTACACGGTATTCCAAGATTTAAGAAAACGTATAGATCAGGTGCAAATCTATTAATGAAATTATCTCCTCAAAGACAAAACTTTTCAATTCGTCATTACATTATTATTAAATTAGTCAATACACAACACGTGTTCAAATGAAACCGGACCAAACTGCAACAAGTGAACATACGTACGAAGGGCACATTAACGTCACTGCTGGAGTAATCAGAACATACCAACCGTCAAGTTTGGAAAATTTCATTATCCTCCGACTCATAGATTCCTCAGTAGACCGTTGAAAACATGACGGGTGTGATACGGAATCTGTCCAGAGCTAATCAGCGAGTGGTGATTCGATTTCTAACAGCTGATGGTGTCGACCAGTTGACATTCATCGCAAAATGCAGGCAGCGTATGGTGACAAATGTGTGTTGAAGACAACAGTGAAGGACTGGAAAACGATGTGTAAAGAAGGGCGTGAGTTAACGAAAGATCATCCGAGTCCAGGTAACGCGCATATTGTTTCGTTAACCCACGTCCTTCTTTAAACATCGTATTCCGGTTTCACTTGAACACGCCTCACACATGTACTTGGAGTATTGTTAAAGTGTTTACAAATTTACAAGCAACACAATTTGCTGACGGATTTTAGAACTTGAGTAAATGTTAGCAGTGCCAAACGTGAACGAAGATCTTCAGAGATAGAAATATCAGGTCATGGGAGATGAGATGCTTCCGGAAAACAATGAACATAACTAGGAGTGACAGAATGCGCAATGAAGAGGAACGAAGCATTGTTGAAGGAAGACCATGCACTGAATATACTGATGAAAAGAGATTCAAGTGGTTCTGCCCCTTAATGAGAATGCAACTTGACTAACTATGCCTGTGCATCTATAACGCGCGGAGATCGGGTTTTCGCAAACCTGTAGAGGGAAAACGAGATGGACAACAAATTTTGAGGATATTAAGGATATTATTATGTGATGACCACTACTTCAGAAGCATGTCTGGTCCTGGACAGAAAATTGCGACTCCTCACGTTGTCTCGCCGCACAAGTGGATAAGATAAGAAAAGATAAGGCAAAGGCAAAGGCCGCCGTTCGTTGTAGACGAGGATGGCATAATTTGTTTTGCTAGCGATATTTTTAGTAAGGATTAACTGCGCTACTTTTTATCCTCACTTAATCGTCTGGTGCCGCCCGACCCCAGTGGCAAGTCAAGGACAAGACGACTAGGGGGCGACTACGAGATGCAGGGGACTCCGCATCAAGCACCCGTGAAAAAGATGGGGAGTCCGGAGTCAAACCCACACCACCAGATCACGAGGCCGACGGCTTAACCACTTCGCCACGGAAGACAAGACAAGACAATAAAATAATTTATCGATTCCTCTGATCATCTTATAAACCTGTATTAAGTCACCACGAATTCTTCTCTCTTCGAGACACTGTAGGCCGGCTTTTCTGAGTCGTTCCTCATAACTGTAATTCTGGAATCCCACTATCATCTTTGTCGCTCTTTTTTGTATTCTTTCTAGCATGTTTATGTCCCCTCTATGATAAGGACTCCACACCTGTACACAGTACTCCAATCTAGGTTTAACTAAAGCTTTATACAGTTTGACGATCACTTCCTTGCTCCGATGTTTAATATTTTTTTTTATCATACCTAACATTGCATTTGCCTTTTTCACTGCTACCTTAACTTGCTCACTCACCTTTCCTGTATGATCTATTATAACCCCTAGGTCCATTTCCTTATCTATCTTTCTAATATTGTTTTCTCCCATTCTGTAATTATGTTCCATATTGGATCTACCCATGTGGATGACTGTACATTTATCTACATTAAACTCCATTTGCCAGATTACAGACCATTCTCGAATTTTATCTAAATCCGACATCAATATATATCCACTTCCGCTTTAGATGAGACACTACTGCATAGTTTTGTGTCATCAGCAAATTTTGCAATCATGGATCTCAAATCAATGTCCAAATCATTTATATATATCAAGAACAAAATTGGTCCCAAATCCGAGCCCTGTGGCACTCCACTTTTCACTTCACACCACTCAGAGTACTCCTTATTTATGCCCACCCTCTGCCTTCTTCCCGTTAACCAATTTTCAATCCATTTGGCAACTTCCCCACCTATTCCATGTGATTTTAACTTTCGAAATAATCTTTGATGAGGTACTCTATCAAAGGCCTTTGCAAAGTCTAGATAAATAACATCCCCTGGCTCCCCTTATCTATGATCTTAGTAACCTCCTCCATGAATTCTAATAGATTTGTTAAGCGTGATCTCCCTCTAGTAAGCCCATGCTGACTATTTCTAATTAGATTAAATTTGTCTAAATGCATTACAATGAGTTGTACTTATACATAACCGTTTTTCATTATCAAGTATTTCTAAACTCATTAAATATATCTGTACTTACTCGTGATATTTATATTGCAAGAAAAAAATAATTTTCAGGGACTCCACACTGTTCCGGAGTGAATGAATTAACAAGCTAAGGCGAAGCCAGTGATATCCTAGAATTCGACACTAGAGAGAGTGGACAATTTCCTACTGTCTGAGGACCCCTGCTCTACGCGAAAGAGTAATCTGTCCCTTGCCCAAACCTTCGTAGTCACCTCTTGTGTCATCAGACAGGAAAACGTGTTATGACTTTTTTTAAATGAAGAAAGAAAGACAATGTACAGAATCCTACGCGAACTAATCCTGACGACTTAATGCTTCAACTATCCGTAGTAATTGAATACAACAGCTCATGAAACAAGTCAGCTGAAATACATAAATTAATTACAGAAAACTGCAGTAACCAGATTAGATTTTATTGAAATAGCAACTACATCGATAGATCGCTCAAAATAACGTGACTGAAAATAGAAGCCGCGTGTGACTTGTTAAAATATGCAAGTATCGCAGTTTGGGCATTAAACGCGGGAACGCAGAAATAGCCTTAACAAACGCAATGAATCGCTTGGATACGACCTTTGGTGTTATTTGGAAACGTGTAAAATAATCGTTAATGTTTCATCTATAGATTACGGTGTCCATTATTCAATTAATACGTTTCAGTTCCCAATAGAGCACATGTCATCAATACATCATCATCATTTGCACTGCCGGTTGGAGTTGGCGATCATGGACTTCCATCTACTTCTTTCACGTGCGTCGTTTACAACTCTGCTGTTGAGTATCTCCTCTGTCATTTTCTCAACGCTCGGCTGTTCTACCTTCTCTCACGGCCTTCCTCTGTTTCTCTTTCCTACTATCTTTCCTGTTGCCACGACGTGCTCCAAGCCGTCTCTTTTCATAACATGTCCGAAAAAGGAAGACTGCTTTGTTTTGATTCTTGCAATAAGTTGTCTTTGTGTGTGTGCGTCCTCGAGTACTGTATCATCAGTCTTCTTTGCGGTTCACAGGATCCGCAGCATTCTTCTGTAAAACCACATCCCCGCTGCTTCCAAAGATCTAAGCGCTTGTTTTTTAATTATCATGATACACTGCCATATGTCGACACTGGTTCCACGTAGAATCAAAGTACACTCTTCCTCAGTTCGAGCTTCAAGGTTTTGTTGCACAATAATCCTTTCTTGGTCTGGAAGAACGATTATGCCTCTGCTATTTTGCATTTTTAGGAAGTTGGGGTCGGGGGGGGGGGGAGGAGGGTGGGGGGTGGTGGGGGGGGGGCTGCCCAGTTTTCTGAATCCATTTCCCAATCCATTTCCCAACTCATTGGGTTCGGTGCGCAACGTGTCCAGTTTGACATATACTGGTTTTCTTTTTCTGGGGCTATTGCTCCTCCACGTACGGAAAGTAATGGCAAACTGCCCCTCGCCAAGAAACTTGTAACAGCCAAACAAGTGGCGGGTGTGAGAAAGCGACATTCTGTAAAGGACAAGCTACTTACTTTTTTTAATTCTGCATTTTATTTCGCAATTGCATATTCGATCTGATGTTATGTATGTATCCAGATACTTGTTAATTTGTCTCAATTCGGTTCTTTTCGCTTTGACGCAGCATTTTGGAGACTCTGGCTTCTTCGTCAATACATACAAGCTAATTCCGCCTGCCCTGGGTAATCATTTCCAGCTCTTTCCGCGTAGTTCCTGTGTAGTGTATGTTCTCACGAACATGCAAGTCAGCGATGCCGATTCCTTGCCGCATTTTTGCAATGTGTCATTTGTTATCTTGGTTTAAACGTTCGTTCTCAAATTCCCGCTACCAAGCCCTGAAAAGGGCTTTACAAGTAGCAGGATGCAGTCCATACAACGGAATGCGTTGTGCTATTGTTTACAGCTTGACTGCGATATTGGCACCTATCGGTCCGACACATCCGACTTCAGCATTGTATTTTGGGGGTTTATGGTTAACATTCCCTCTTTGATCCCTTCTCCTTAGCAAGTCTGCCCGGTTGCAGCCCGCTATCCAGGATCACCACGTGGAGGAGAAGAATAATGTCACCTATAGGTCAATGGTCGTGGTGCTAGCAATTTGCCTTTGATAGCTGACCACTACACCCCATGCACTGCTCAGCATCTTGATCCCCCTTGGCATTTACATTCTTTTGTCTTGATGGATGTCTTGTCTTTTGGATGATTGAGCTGTATTTTTGTTGTCCATATTTGTTAAGTTTTGATAAGATAGCAACTCCAATGCCCAAATTCCTTACTCGTTTCTCACTGCATGATTGACAGTTTACATTCTTACTATTCCTAGCTCCAATTTCGGGCCCCATAAACACTCGGTATAAAGTAAAGCAAGTAAATATCCCGTTAACACGTCAGTATGACATTCTGAAGGGGTCGCTGTAGTAAAGAGGGTAAGGCAAGTTTCAAGCGACCCCTGGTCTCAAGGGATGTAAAACAAGAGTCCCTGCATCCAGAGTTACCTCCAGTCGTCTCGACCAATAGTCTTGCCACTGATCCTAGGTAACTCGGGATAAGAGTGAAATTGATGACCAGCGCATTTTCCACTTTACTCCAAATACATGGCAAATCACAGTATTAAGACAGAACCGTCTGATGTTGTAGCTATCATAGCTTTGCGATGGCCAATAACTTTGTTTTAACGTTATGGCATTCTGAGAATATTGTGTTAGACCCATTTTCTTGTTTAACCAACGGCACATTAGGGTGATGTGGTGAACATTACGCGGGCTGCGTTTGCTTTCTAAGATTATTATGGTACTCAATTTTTGAGGCATGGTCGACCGCAAGATTTATTTTGCAATTGAAAATATCCAGCACCAACTGCATCCCTAACCCCGAAAACTTGGCAGGAAAGACAGTGCAGTAACGACTGCGCTACCAACACTATGTATTCTCACATCAATATCACTAGCTGAAATCAATATATTGTGTTTCCTTACATCAATATCGCTAGCTAAAATCAATATATTGTGTTTCCTTACATCAATATCGCTAGCTAAAATCAATATATTGTGTTTCCTTACATCAATATCGCTAGCTAAAATCAATATATTGTGTTTCCTTACATCAATATCGCTAGTTGAAATCAATATATTGTCTTTCCTTCCATCAATATCTTAAAGCTGAAATCAATACATTCTGTTTCCTTACATCAATATATCTAGCTGAAATCAATATATTGTGTTTCCTCCCATCAATATCGCTAGCGTAAATCAATATAGCTAGTACCTTGTTTTTATAAAATGTAATAATAATAGCTGTCCATCGCTAGCAGTAATGACAACAGCACCTCACCAGTGAGTCCGGAGGTGGCTGTATAGTCCAATTCTGGCACGTTAAATCCTTCCACATACGTAGCTTTTAATGTCAGATTTGGACATGTGAGTGTCAGTTGTTTTGTCTTTCTGCAAAGTGCATTTTTCTGTGCTTCGGGGGTCCGGCGCTAATTAGCAATGGAGGTGCCTCTGATGGTGGTTCTACGCCATGCCTTGCGGTCCTGTGCGAGACATTCCCATGCGTTTGCATCGATGCTGAAGCGAGTCATAGATACTTTGCGGGAGTCTTTGAAACGCTTCTCAGTTCACAATACATTAGTTGTTTTCGGATGCGGCTGTCTGGTAAGCGCACGCCGTGGCCTGTCCACCTGATCTGGGTCTTCTGCAACAGTGTGTGGATGCTCGGCATTTTTGCCTTCATGAGAATCTCGGTGTCTAGTACCCTATACTTTCACTTTATTTTGAACAATCTACGGAGGCACCTTGTATGGAAGTAGTTTATTTTCCTAACATGTCTGCTGTACACACTCCACGTCTCACCGGCATACAGAAGGGTTGGGAGCACTGCGGCTCGGTAGACTGAGTTTCGTATCAAGCCTAAGACACCTCCGATTCCAGACACTGTTGCGCAGTCTCTCAAAGGCAGCACTGGCCTTGTAGATTATGTTACTGACCTCGTGGTTAATAGTAATTTCCATGCAAAGAGTACTGACAAGGTGAAGCTGTATAAGGATTCAAGGCGCTCGTTCTTGACTCTGATATCTGGGTCGCTGATATGCGTCACTCAGAGCAGGCTGAAACATTCCTTTTTGTTTTGTTTTTTGGTATAAATTGTAAAACCGAACATGTCGCAGGCTGTTGAGAACTTGTCCACATATGACTGCATGTCCCTTTCGTTACTGGCAGCGAAGGCGCTGTCATCAACAAAAAGCAAGTTTGAGATGGTTGTGTCCTTTACCTTACTGTGTGCTTACAGTCGCCTGTGATTGAATAGTTTTCCATCATACTGAATTTTTTTTCCACTCCGTTTTGGTTAGAACCCTGATAGCTAACACTGAGCATGGCAGCAAACATTATGTTGAAGAGTGTTGGGGCTAGTACACAGTCCTGTTAGGCGCCATTTGTTGGGGCTAGTACACAGCCCTGTATGGCGCCATTTGTCACAGGAAAGTCATTGAACGTTTCAATACCACTCAGCACATGAGCATTCATACATTGGTGGAATTGTTTGACGTTCGTGGTGAATTTCCCCATGACCTCCCAAAGTCCATCTCTGTTGACGGTATCGAAAGCCTTAGCCAGGTCCACAAACGTCATGCACAGCCCACGTTGCTGCTCTTAGCATCCGTGCTGAAGTTGTCGAGCCACAAATATCACATCCACAGTTCTGCAACTCGATATGAAGCCACACTGGCTCTCTGGAAGAAGACCATGTTCTATGTGAGCGATCAATCGGTTGAGGAGAACTCGTGCCAGTATCTTTCCAACAGTCGATAGGAGGGAGATTCTTCTTTGGTTACTGCAGGATTGACGGTTTAACTTTCGCTTGAATAAGTGAACGATGGTAGCATCTTTCAGTTCTTGTGGGACGAAGACGGTTGGTTGAGCACTGTGCGGAAGTGTTCTACCCAGTGTTTTAGTGTTTCAATATCCTTATACTGGGGAACAATATCCTTATACTGGGAAACAATATCCTTATACTGGAAAACAATATCCTTATACTGGGAAACAATATCCTTATACTGGGAAACAATAACCTTATACTGGGGAACAATAACAAATAACCTTATACTGGGGAACAAAAACCTTATACTGGGGAACAATATCCTTATACTGGGGAACAATATCCTTATACTGGGGAACAATAACCTTATACTGGGGAACAATATCCTTATACTGGGGAACAATAACCTTATACTGGGGAACAATATCCTTATACTGGGGAACAATATCCTTATACTGGGGAACAATAACCTTATACTGGGGAACAATATCCTTATACTGGGAAACAATTTCCTTATACTGGGAAACAATATCCTTATACTGGGAAACAATAACCTTATACTGGGGAACAAAAACCTTATACTGGGGAACAATAACCTTATACTGGGAAACAATAACAAATAACCTTATACTGGGGAACAAAAACCTTATACTGGGGAACAATATCCTTATACTGGGGAACAATAACCTTATACTGGGGAACAATATCCTTATACTGGGGAACAATAACCTTATACTGGGGAACAATATCCTTATACTGGGGAACAATATCCTTATACTGGGGAACAAAAACATACTCGGGAACAAAAACCTTATACTGGGGAACAATAACCTTATACTGGGGAACAATAACCAATAACCTTATACTCGGGAACAATAACCTTACACTGGGGAACAATAACCTTATACTAGAGAATGATAACCAATAACCTTATACTGGGGAACAATAACCTTACACTGGGGAACAATAACCTTACACTGGGGAACAATAAACTTATACTAGGGAACGATAACCTTATACTGGTGAACAATAACCTTATACTGGTGAACAATAACCTTATACTGGGGAACAATAACCTTATACTGGGGAACAATAACCTTATACTGGGGAACAATAACCTTATACTGGGGAACAATAATCTTTTACTGGGGAACAATAACCTTATAATGGGGAACAATAACCTTATACTGGGGAACAATAACCTTATACTGGGGAACAATAACCTTCTACTGGGGAACAATAACCTTATACCGGGGAACAATATCCTTATACTAGGGAACGATAACCGTATACTGGGAAACAATAATCTTTTACTAGGGAACGATAACCTTATACTGGTGAACAATAATCTTATACTGGGAAACAATAACCAATAACCTTATTCTGGGAAACAATAATCTTATGCTGGGCAACAACAAATCCCGGTTTGGGGTTGGGGGTCATGTCGCCTAAAAATGTTGCTGTGGTGCCTAGGAATTCAAGGTTAACCTTTGAGGACGACACAGGCCGATGATCTGCCCGACTTACGTTAGTGAAAAAGGACTAGCGGGCCGATCTCCATCGACCCTGAAAAATAAAGCTTTTGAATGGCTAATTCAAAATAGTATCAGCCAATCAAATAATCTCTTTCATTTCTTGTGCATGCTAGCATTTAAATGGCGGCCTCCTTGAAAGTTTTGACACGAGCTGAGAATTATTTATAATATTTTGATGCGTTGTAATTTTGCTATTTTGAAAAAATATCTTGAGTAATTTAGATTTAAATGATGTTTCTGTGTCAGATCTTACCGACACTGATATAAATGGTAGTGAAAATTGTGAGGAAACAGCACTCTCCAAGAATATATATACTTTTTCTATATTTTTTCCAAGTTATTATATTTTTATACGTATTTTCGAAATAATCACACTTGTCCTCTTTCGATTTCCTAGAAATGGCTCCGTCTTTTAGGCAGTAAAGCCATTATTAAGCTCTGTCTGCACAGGTTAATATTGTATCGCTGGCACAAATTCCTTGATTGCAAATATCCCATCTCAGTTTCAATGGGCACACAATGGAATATTTTACTGCGTAATTTTCTCTGATTACGAAGCAGATAATGAATACCACAAATACGAGTACTTGCGTCTTAATTCACCACAAACAAAGAAATACCTATTTTTAGCACCGAATTTGAGGTGGTGAAGTCACAGAACAGTCCATTTTTTAACTATTATGGGCGTCAACGTTGGTACTGTCAAGAAAGGGGGGTGCCGAACGATTATGGGCGTCAACGTTGGTACTGTCAAGAAAGGGGGGTGCCGAACGATTACCAATTTTCGTTTTGCAGATGATATCGACTGGTTGGCGGGTTCAGAAGCAGAACTCCAGGAATGGGTCAGAAGGCTCCATGAAACAGCTCTTGACTATGGTATGGAGATAAACGCCAGAAAGACAATTAATGACCAACAACGCCAAGGGCTTCAACAGCAGGATAAAAGCTAACGGTCAGGAACTCGAAGTGGTTGACCGTTGTAAATATCTGGGGTAGATTGTCAGTGATGAATGACCAACATGTGAGGTTTTGGCCAGAATAGCACAGACAATAGCGGCGCTTGCACGGCTTAACAAAATATGGCAAGATAAACGGTTGGCACTATGCACGAAAATCAGATTAATTCGTACACTGGTCCTGTCAATATTCCTCTATGCTTGTGAGACATGGACAATTACAGCTGACCTTTACCGAAGGATACAGGCCTTGGAGATGAGATGTTTCCGAAGACTTTTAAACGTCACGTACAAAGATCGAGTTACAAATGAGGAAATACGAGATAGAATTACAACAGCTATATGGGATTGTGAGGACCTCTTCATGTCTGTCCCAACGATCTCACCGGTTACGAGAGGACCTGACCTGGGGGTAACACAATCTTCGAAAAAAGACCAGAAATTATGCTTTTACTACCGCTTAATCCTGCCTCCTTAGCAATACATTTCCTTAATCTGTCAACGTTGGTCCTTGATAAGAAGAAAAACATTCAGTTTCTACAGCAGCATTGCATAATCCATGCAGTCAGACTATGTAATAACAAGCACGCAAAATAAACGTAAACAAAACCGCAACCGTAAACCTAACCATAACTCTAACCCTAACTCTAACCCTAACCATAACTCTAACCCTAAGCATAACTCTAACTCTAACCATAACTCTAACTCTAACCATAACTCTAACCCTAACCATAACTCTAACCCTAATCTTAACTCTAACCCTAATCTTAACTCTAACCCTAATCTTAACTCTAACCCTAAGCATAACTCTAACTCTAACCATAACTCTAACCCTAACCATAACTCTAACCCTAAGCATAACTATAACTCTAACCATAACTCTAACCCTAACCATAACTCTAACCCTAACCATAACTCTAACCCTAACCATAACTCTAACCCTAACCATAACTCTAACCCTAACCATAACTCTAACCCTAACCATAACTCTAACCCTAACCATAACTCTAACCCTAACCATAACCCTGAAGCTAACCATAACTCGCTGCAAAACTGAATATAACTATCTTTTCTACACTTTTGTCTCTATCTAAGTTTACTTATTTATTTAAAATAAAATGAATCAGCCAGTCCTCCCCTTACTCCGAAATGGAACGTCCCGGGATGTACGATGGGGACCAATGGAACTCTGTTTGGGGTGAATTACCACGCAAGTATCCAAATAAGGAATAACAGACATAGGTAATCATTACTATATAAACAAACTTAAGTGTAAACACTTAGAGAATTTGTATTTCCAAGAACGATTCAACATACCCTCTTCTGAGTAACTTTTCGTAAAACATTATACCTATCTCTAGCATTGCGTTACCTGAAAACTAGATTCCAAACATTATTGTCACCCCCTACCTAATGTGCTGTCCCACACCTTTTCTTAAGTAACAAAACAAAGCTTAAGTAATTAAACTAACTAATCAAACTTTTTCTACGCTTAACCCATTACACCCTAGGCCTTCAAGCAATCTTCTCTATCTATGGTCTAACTTTTGATTTGGCAAAGTCAATGCATTGTTCAAGTTTATTTTCTTCATCAATGTAGTCATTTTAATCCCTTTTTGATATATCTGCGAAGCTGTGTGAGAAAGGAAAGGGCGTTTTAGCTATTAGTTTCAGGTGCATTGGGGTGTAAAGGGTTAAACACTATTTTTTCCACACTTAGCTGATTTACATCTAAATATAGAAACCCGGCATTTTCCGCACGAAAAGATCAGTGATGACTGGTTCAGTGGTGTAACACCATTTATTATAAAAAATATACACCGACATTTCAGTTTCAACTAAATTCTAATCCACCAACATCCTATTTCCCATATTTAGAAGTTTAATCTTGCAATGCCAAGTGAACATATTAATCTAAATCGCGTTGCATTTCCGCCATTGTTTGACGTCTTGATTGAATGAGATTGGCTTCTAAATTTGTAGCCAGGAAAGTAGTTCATGTTAATTACTACGTGCCAAATAATATTCTTATCCATTATTTATCGAGTCGCTTACAAACCAATATTGAATTAGAATTGGTGTAACTTGCAAAAATGTTTGAAAGTAATTGATTAAATGCACGTTATCGATGGTTTTCTGTATTAAAGGCAGTATTTCTTCTGTTTCTTTCTCAATTTTATTTATCGTTTTCTTTATCGTCCTCTTGATCGTCTATGACATCTGAAAATTGGGCTTTGAGCGTGCGTATATGTGTATATATATATGGCGAGAAAAACCTAACGTCATACCCACACCACTGCCAGTTTCCCTGGAAACAGCAGCCTAGCCAACGAGGTGGAGATGCACACTGTAACCCCTAGAGTGGAGTGCTCACCAATGAGCTTTTGCTGCAACTTTTTACGAAGTGGTTTTACGATGTCCTGAAGACGGTCTATGGTCTCAGATCCTATCATTTTTCTCCGGTCCTTAATGCAGATGGCATGGCACTGATGACAGACAAAGTAGAAATTCTGGAGCGATGGTCAGAGCACTTTAGTGCTATCATAAACCGTCCATCCACAATCAGTGAATTAGCCAAAACACGTATGCCTCAAGTTGCAGTCAATAACAGATGAGGTTGAGAAAGCAATCAGCTTAATGTCCAGTGGCAAAGCCCCCGGGTCACATGCTATTCTTGCCGAGCTCTACAAGGCAGGAGGCCCTGTGCTGCTACACAAGCTAACAGACCTCTTTTGCTCAATTTGGGATACGGGTCATCTGCAACAGGAACTGAAAAATACCACCATTATCTACAAGCACAAGGGCAATATTGAATCTTGTGATAACCACAGACGGATCTCCCTCCTGTCGATCGCTGGAAAAATTCTAGCTCGAGTCATGCTCAACCTCTTACCAACTCATCTCAGGCAACAACTACTCCCAGAGAGTCAATGTGGTTTCCGAGCTGGTCGTGGGACGGTTGACATGATTTTTGCAGCTCGTTGTCCCGAAAATGTTATCACAGATGTCGCCAGTTTTATGACGGCATGTCAGCCCGAGTACTGAATGATGGCATGTCAGCCCGAGCACTGAATGATGGCATGTCAGCCCGAGTACTGGATGATGGCATGTCAGCCCGAGTACTGGATGATGGCATGTCAGCCCGAGTACTGAAGGATGGCATGTCAGCCCGAGTACTGGATGATGGCATGTCAGCCCGAGTACTGAATGACGGCATGTCAGCCCGCGCACTGAATGATGGTGAACTCTCTGCAGCAATCCCAGTCATAAATGGAGTCAAACATGGCTGTGTGCTGGCCTCAACATTTGTTAGCTTGGTATTTGCAGCCACGCTTTCTGATGCAAGACGTGACTGTGACATTGGCATACAGATCAGATTCCAGACGGATGTGCAGCTGTATACTCTGAGGCGCCAAAATGCCCTCACAAAGGTGAAAGAAGCAACAATCTTAGATCTCTTCTTTGCCGACCAATGCGCAATTATGTTGTGCTCAGAACAGGACATACAGGCAATCATGATTGAGTTCTCAACTGCGTGAACTAGATTTGTTCTTACTGTACACACCAAGAAAACGGAGGTCATATTTCGACCTGCGCCCGGAGAACACTACCACGAACCAAACGTCACTGTACAGGGACATCGCCTAATTGCAGTTGATAGCTTTACTTACCTTGATAGTAACCGCACCAGAGAAGGAAATATTGACTCTGAGGTCCACAACAGGATTTCAAAGGAAGACTTCTATAAAATGTTTGTGGCCGGCAGGGAATCAGTGTTGCTACCAAGATTAGTATGTATCGTGCTGTTGTGTTAACCATCCTTTTGTACGCATGCGAAACATGGACAGTCTATGACAGGCATGTGAAGAAACTTAATCGCTGCCCTGTAAACTGTCTCCGCAGACTGCTGAGGATCGGTTGGCAGGACAGAGTTCCCAACTCTGAAGTTCTCAGCAGGGCTATGCTCTCTGACATCCATACGCTGCTATAGAGAACCCAGATCAGATGGACAGGGCATGCTGTTCGTATATCAGATGAGCGCTTCCCTAAACAGCTGTTGTACGGTGAGCTCATGACAGAACAGCTCTCTCATTTGAGACAAAAAGGAACGATACAGGGACACTCTGAAAGTTTCTTTGAAGCATTTCTCCATTGATGTTGCTGACTAGGAGCTGCTTGCTCCGAACCGATCAGCCTGGCGCTATGCCATCACACACGGTGCTTGCACCGCTGAGCAGATGATCATCACGGAGCCGCAGGAAAAGCGAGCTGCCCGAAAGAAAAGAATGCAAGACCGCCCAACTACAGATGATGTTTACGTGTGCCCTACGTGCGGAAGAGTTTGTCACGCTCAGATCAGACTGAACAGTCATAACCGGTCTCATCTAAATAAACATGTCTGACGCTGTCGCCATCTTTGCTTGCAATGGGCAACTAACTAACTACAAAACAGCCAGGAGGACCCTCGTCCACTGTCTCAAGTAAACTATGTTCTTTGAACAACAAACATGAAGCACAAGACAGAAACAATTAATCTTTAGTTTGAATTGTGGGACGATACTTTTCTAATTTCTTGTACGTTGTTTGGACTCATAATTGAGTCTTTCTTGAGATCGTTCTGCGAAGTCTCTTTGGTATTTTGATGTTAACGACTCCCCCCCCCCCTCCTACCCCACCCCTCCTCCCCCCCCCCCACCCCCCGAATATAAGCTATTTCAAACACAGAACATAACAACGAAACGAAACAAAGTCATTTTTATTAATGAACGACAAAGAAACGAAATAAACGAAGAAACGTAAAAAGACATAACTTAACAACGAAACGGAACAAGAAAGTTAAAATGATAAAAAAGGAAAGAAACGAGGTAAACGATGAGACGTAAAAGACACAACAAAAAAAGAAAAAAGAACGGAATAAGAAAGTTTTGAATAATCAACAACAAAGTTATTTAATAAATGTAAGCCTAACTCTGACAGCTGACCAGGTCCCCTTGATCGAGTTACGGGAGGAACCTGCGGCGGGACATCTCCTGCCCAACTCAACGTGGAAGTCAGTAAGTAGACTTCGACCTGGTGTATCAATATGCAGGAAAAACTTGAAAGGAATGATGCAACAAGCGAATGTGGAGTAACACAAAACCAGGACCATCTGATGATCCGCCCAAACCTCCCGGAGACTTGTAGCATGGATGACCTGCTGAGTGTCAATCCGCGTGGCTGAATACTGGAAGAATGAAGTGTGACGTAGTACCTAGGACACGGAAAGTAAGTATGTACCCTAACCCTAACCAAAGTATTTTTGTACGGCAGTGCAGAATCATTTGATGACCTTTTAAACATTCTTTGGTGATCGGTATAATGCATTTATCCTGTAACATACATATAGCATCATCTGTTAACTCCTTTTTTTAGTTTCGCTGTTATGTTGCGTGTTTTTAATAACTTTATATATTGGGAATATGGATAACAACGTAGCACCATCTCCTTTTGTTTTTCCACTCTTTCCGATGTCATCTTGAGTTCACAGACCTGTTCGTAAAGGGAGTCTGTTGCTGTTCATTCTAATCACATGTCAAATTTATGTCCACCATTTCTTCCTTGTGATGGTAGAAATATTTGCTGATGGGTATTTTGACTTTATAGCTTGTTTGTATTGACTTCTCTCAGTTATTTTAAATAGGCGGTGTCTGATTTTGTTAACTGAATTTAATGTTGTTATACTGGTTTAGAGACTATAGAGTACAGAACACAATCAGTTTCTTGGAGGGTGGTTGTTACAATGTGCGAGTACATCTTAATAGACTCAAACACAAAAGCTAAGTAGACCCGCAGCCTGTTAGGGGGAAGATACAAATAACTTACGTAGATTTTTTTATTTGAATTGTGTCCGGGCAGCGGTCGTTGAGCCTACTCTTTTCGATTTCCAACTGCCAAGGGATTTTCAACGTGCTCGACACTGAATACAGCGGTCTCATCTTACTACTCGGAGATCCGTGATATTTTTAACCAGAAGATCCACGTAAAAAATTCCGGTCTCCACTGTGATTCGAACACACTACCGCCGGCACCCGAAGCGGACACCTTACCTCAAGACCACTGAGTCCTCTCTATATAGACACCATTGACACAAAAGTGTAGTCTGTGTTGAAAATGACTAGTTGTTCACTTATGCTGAGCTAGTGTTATTTACTATCATTAGTGTCATTTACTATCATTAGTGTCATTTACTATCATTAGTGTTATTTACTATCCTGATACTTGACCGTCGCAAGCGAGGATGGGGACGTCAGCAGACGGTCTTGTCTTGACGATATAACTTGCGTTGAATTTGTATTATTGTGTAGAAGAAACTACGCTGGTCATAAACCTTACTTTCTGGTCCCGAGCTGCGCGTACCAGTGACAAGACGATAAATCAAGACGACTGGAGGTAACTCAGGATGAGTCACCTCCTTTGAGTCGCATAAGGCTTGCGGGATTCCATCGACCCGTTTCTGTTCATTTTTCTTTGAGAGGTGAGTACCTGATCTCTCGACCACAGCGACCACCATTCGACCCTCTGCACGACCCTCTACACGACCCACACGACCCCCATACGGACTCCCATACGAACCCCCACACGACTCCTATTTGACCTCCATACGACCCTGCAGAGTCTGTAGACAATCAGTTTCTCATTCCAGTTGTATATTTTAATCACAAAGTGACCAGCCAACGATTGGAATGTTCATATTGCCCTTTCCCGAAGTCTCCGCCTCGAGGTCATACTGACGGTCAACGGGTCTGCGCTGATGCACCTGGGGTTGTGAAGGTCATCTCTTTTCTGATCAGAAGGTCATTACTGATCAGGGACAATGGTTTCACTAGTTCCGCCCGACTGTCACTCAACAGCACCCAATCAGCCTTCAACCCCTATTGTTTACTAGTAAATTAGTTGACCCTTTAGAAGTGGACTATTCCGGATGCTGGAACGTAATATTCCCATAATTCCTTCATGACATCTGCATGAGAACGGGCTATGTACAAAAACTGTTAGAAATATTGAAGCTGACTAGGTCTCAGTGGCCTACTAATATAGTTATATAAAATGTTTTCGTCTTTTTCTCTATTCCTCAAGACGGCGTGCGTTGCGCTATGTTTTTATTTTGCGTTTTGTCGACCCAGTGCATCCGACTTCGTCGTGCATTTTATGTAAGGATCTGCTTACTTCTGCATTTTCTAAAGGATTGCTTCCCTGGGGTGCCAGCCGTTTCCATGATTGGGGAGCGAATCTACCCTCTTAGCTGTGTCAACCGCCAACCGTCCATGAGCTTGATGAATGGCCGAGTCCCAGGCTACATGCAATGAGGGTGATGTCTTTCGGAATTGAGCTAACCAAATAGTGTGTGTTCGGTGGCTGGGTTGTGGGGGCCATGCCGGAGAGTTTTTCCCCCATCCTTTACGGCGATCATCTATTAATGAGTTGGTGGGCGTTGACATCTTTCGCAAGACATCACCATACTGGACCGCCATTCAGCGATACATTTCTATAGGTTTCACATCTTCCCTGCTAAAAATAACGTATAATAGAGCGCTCCTCTTTGATGCATATCAATTATGAGGCGGCCATATTTTAACTGCAATTTATGAGGTCATGTTGTTCGTCTGCACCGTGATGGCACACGAAGGACACTTTTGACATCCTTAGCAACCATATTAACAAGTTACAATACAAGGGAATGGTTTTTCGAAATGTTGTTCCAGTTTTAAGGTTTTCATTTGAAGCCCCCATCTTAAAATGAATACGATTTTCGCTTTCATTTATCTATTCTCCTGCAGCCAAATATTATCTGTTTAATTTAGCAGCATTGTAACATATCACTTGGTGGAAATACCGTTTTAAAATATGGCTTGGCTTCGTTCGTTCTCGATCTCCCCCTTCCAAGCCCTGAAAAGGGCTTAAGTAGCAGAACGTAGTCCAGAAACGGCATGCATTGTCGTAGTTTACAGATTGACTGCGATATCTACACCTTTCCGTCCTACACATTCGACTTTAGCAGGCATTTTTTGAGTACCGGGTTAGCCTTCCCTCTTCGATCCCTTTTCCTTAGCCAGTCTGCTCTGTTGCAGCCTGTTATCCAGGATCACCGCGTGGAGGTGTAGAAGAGTCTTGGCATCTCTAGTTCGCTGGCCCTAACGCTAGCAGTCAGCTATGGGTCGCTGACCGCTGTGGCTCATGTGGTTTTACAATATAAAGAGTGAGCAAATTCGACTATGCCGTACGATGATGCAGCGATCTACGGACATTCAATGTAACTAGGTCACCTTTTTCCTAAATGACACGTGACTTCCACATTAAGCCCGTGTATCAGCACGTAGATTGTCGATTTAGCTGAAAAGGTGACAATTGTGTCTTAATTCACACCAAGCAAATGAAATTTATATTTTTAGCACCGAACTTGAAGTAGTGACGTCACATACAAGTCCAATTTTTAACTGTTGGGTATGTCAAACATTCTGTGACAATAGACGAAAATTTCCCTCTAGTATGATCTTCAACAATGATGTATGTCTTGTTATTTTGCAAAAATCACTCAACTGTCTAACCCTGATTTCGGTCAGTAATTCTCTTTCCACCCCCAACATGTGCAATACCTCCATATTTGATTTTTTCTCTGTTTCCAAGAAATGTGACCCAATCTTCTATATGCCCACGTTTCGATGGCTTCAATACTCTTTTCCAACTGGTTATTTATTGTCCATGTTTTTGTGTTATATAGCAGTTACGAATATACACATGACAATTCTCATTTTCAATTAATGATGTATCTGTTTGGATGTCAATATGTGTTACATGTTGCTAAATACCATTTTGGCCATACCTATTCTCTTTCTGATTTCTTTTTCATAGCTGCCCTTTCCAATTATTATTTGAATTGTTTGTCAGGGTCTGGTAAAACACACTGGATAATACCCTTTTTCTCACGTCCACGTAGGTCTCCCTAGAAACTCACTGCTTTTAAGGCAGTATGGTTAACGAAGTGGGGGTAGCGACGGGATCCCCGTAGTAGTGAGTGACATGCATTTGAAGCCAATCATAGCACAACCGTCTGGAGGACCCCAGTCTACATTTAACAGCAAACACGGGATGTCTGGAATACTACTGCAACCCGTCACTTTACGCCTTTTTCAGGACGCACAAAAGAATAATTTTACTCCCTGTGGGCATTCAACAAGAAAAGCAACAACAACAACAAAAGCAACAACAACAACAAAAGCAACAAGAACAACAAAAGCAACAACAACAACAAAAGCAACAACAACAACAAAAGCAACAACAACAACAAAAGCAACAACAACAAAAAAAGCAACAACAACAACAAAAGCAACAACAAAAGCAACAACACCAAAAAAAGCAACAAAAGCAACAACAACAAAAAAAGCAACAACAACAAAAGCAACAACAAGAACAAAAGCAACAACAACAACAAAAGCAACAACATCAAAAAAAAGAAACAACAAAAGCAACAACAACAACAACAACAAAAGCAACAACAACAACAAAAGCAACAACAAAAACAAAAGCAACAACAACAACAAAAGCAACAACACCAAAAAAAGCAACAACAAAAGCAACAACAACAACAACAACAAAAGCAACAACAACAACAAAAGCAACAACAACAAAAAAAGCAACAACACCAACAAAAGCAACAACAACAACAAAAGCAACAACAACAACAAAAGCAACAACAACAACAACAAAAGCAACAACAACAACAAAAGCAACAACAACAACAAAAGCAACAACAACAACAAAAGCAACAACAACAACAAAAGCAACAACAACAACAAAAGCAACAACACCAAAAAAAGCAACAAAAGCAACAACAACAAAAAAAGCAACAACAACAACAAAAGCAACAACAAGAACAAAAGCAACAACAACAACAAAAGCAACAACAACAACAAAAGCAACAACAAGAACAAAAGCAACAACAACAACAAAAGCAACAACAACAACAACAAAAGCAACAACAAAAGCAACAACAACAACAAAAGCAACAACAACAACAAAAGCAACAACACCAAAAAAAGCAACAAAAGCAACAACAACAAAAAAAGCAACAACAACAACAAAAGCAACAACAAGAACAAAAGCAACAACAACAACAAAAGCAACAACAACAACAAAAGCAACAACAACAACAAAAGCAACAACAACAACAAAAGCAACAACAACAACAAAAGCAACAACAACAACAAAAGCAACAACAACAACAAAAGCAACAACAACAACAAAAGCAACAACAACAACAAAAGCAACAACAACAACAAAAGCAACAACAACAACAATAGCAAATGCTAGAATACGTGTTTTTCGTTAAGGGAATCATTCTTGTGGGGACCCTATGCTTTACTCGGAGCGATAAAGCAAACCCACAATTAGTTGGAGGATACCATCAAGAGATGTTTAATTTAAAGGATGTCTGGCTGCACTATCAATGCAAGATATAGAAGACGGAGATTCGTTGCAGTCTGAACTAAACTGAGCAGTCATAAAACGGAAAAAAATGTTCCACAGGATCTCAAGAGACAGTACCTTAGCAGCGCCTGGACACATGTGTACACAGATGGATACGCCTCAGAGAGCAAAACAAGGGAAGGCAGTGTAATCTACATGACACAGTTAAACGCGAACATAGAAAAATCACTTCATACCAGCAGGTAATACTTGTTCCGTAATACGTGTTCCAATTTCAGAACTGAAGAAACAGCTGCTCATGCAGCAAAAAGGATATTTTCAGCCAAAGCATAAGGAAAACGGTCATTCTAACAGACCAAGAGCGTACTCCAAGCCATCTCAAACACCAAACAAGTTAGACGCCTACATGAAATAAAATATTACATCGGTTTGTTGTAAAAACAAAAACAAAAAAAGATCTAGCTTTACTGTGGGTTTCGGCCAACTAAGAGATCCCTGGAAACAAGATAACATATGAGCTGGAAAAAAACGAAGGTGGCTGCACGCGGACTCACCATCCACAAAGCTATAAAGAAACAAAGACACTCAACAAAAGATATATCAGGACGGAATGGTGACACTAGCACATAGAAAACAGGCCAGAAAATTATATTTGGATTATAGAGCACCCAAGCAAACACGAGAAAATATCCCGCAGGACTGCCACACTTATATCCCAGATGAGCTCTCACCCTGGGGGCCACTCTTCCCTCCTCTCTTCTCACCTCGCTCTGTTTCATTTGACTCTGTCCCACAGTCACACCTTTGCACAACTTTCACACGCCCCCTCGTGGTAAAGCCCTTCCATTGCACTTTGTTTGGGCTAGCTTCTGAGGGCGCACAAACCTAGCAAAGGTACATACAGATGCACACATCCATCCAAGCACTGGTTTATGTATCCTGATATCGCCCAATTGACTACGGTCTGGGGTGGAAAATGGCGCGCCTCCGCCAGTAGAAACTAGTGAGGCAAACATCTAAGCAAAAAAAAAAAAAAAAAACATATTATGCAGGACTGTCCCACTTATATCATGCAGGACTGTCACACTTATATCATGCAGGACTGCCACACTTATATCATGCAGGACTGTCACACTTATATCATGCAGGACTGCCACACTTATATCATGCAGGACTGCCACACTTATATCATGCAGGACTGCCACACTTATATCATGCAGGACTGTCACACTTATATCATGCAGGACTGCCACACTTATATCATGCAGGACTGCCACACTTATATCATGCAGGACTGCCACACTTATATCATGCAGGACTGCCACACTTATATCATGCAGGACTGTCACACTTATATCATGCAGGACTGCCACACTTATATCATGCAGGACTGCCACACTTATATCATGCAGGACTGTCCCACTTATATCATGCAGGACGGGGACGGCGTGGCCTAGTGGTTAAGTGGCACGGCTCACAACCAGAAGGTGCTGGGTTCGATCCCCATCACAGCACCGGTCGTTAGCCCGGGGAAGCAAACCCTTAGAAAATGCATGCTGAAGTCGGATGCACTGGGCCGACAGGCGCAAAATAAAAACCACAGTGTAACCTACACACGCCTTGGGGAATAGATAAATAAGGCCAATCAACAAAACAAAAAAAAACAAAAAAAAAATCATGCAGGACTGCCACACTTTAATCATGCAGGACTGCCACACTTATGTCATGCAGGACTGTATTTTCGTATATCCTCCAGGACTGCTCCACTTATATCCTCCAGGACTGTCCCACTTATATCCTCTAGGACTGCCACACTTATATCCTCTAGGACTGCCACATGTATATCCTCCAGGACTGCTACACTTATATCATGCAGGACTGTATTTTCGTATATCCTCTAGGACTGCCCCACTTATAGACTCCAGGACTGTCCCACTTATATCCTCTAGGACTGCCACACTTATATCCTCCAGGACTGCCACACTTATATCATGCAGGACTGTATTTTCGTATATCCTCTAGGACTGCCACACGTATATCCTCCAGGACTGTCCCACTTATATCCTCCAGGACTGCCCCACTTATATCCTGCAGGACTGCCACACTTATATCATGCAGGACTGTATTTTCGTATATCCTCCAGGACTGCCCCACTTATATCCTCCAGGACTGTCCGACGTATATCCTCCAGGACTGTCCCACTTATATCTTCCAGGACTTATACAGACCAAAGAGAGATAGTCGGACCTGGGTAAGTGACCATGTTCGAAAAGCTGTGGCGGACCGGCGAAGATCTGAAATGTCTCTTTCGTGAACCTAGTCGGACTAGAAGCATAGCAAGAGTTGATGGAAGAAGAACTAGAAGAAGAAAAGAAGAAAAGGAATTACTGGCGACAATCTTCTGTACAGATAAATGTTGGGCTTTTTTGCTGTTGATGCTGAACATTTGCACGGACAGCAAAACTAAATACTGAAACTAAACAAAACTGAAACATCAGAAGTATAATTGAACACAGAAAGCGGGATCAAGACGATGAGCAGCTGCTAATGTTAGGGCCAGCGAACCAGAACTGCCAAGAACATTGTACACCTCTGTGCGGTGATCCTGGACAACAGGCTCCAACTGAACCGACTGGCTAAGTAGAAAGGATCGAAGAGGAAAGGCAATCCTGTAGCGGGATTCAAGCATGACTACTGAAGTCGGATGTGTCAGGCCGAAAGGTGCAAATATCACAGTCAAACTGTAAACTAGCCACACAACGCATTCCGTTCTCTGGACTTCATCCTGCTACTTGCAAAGCCCTTTTCAGAGCTTGGTAGCTGGAGATTAAGAACAAACAAAGAAGAGGAGAGGAGAACGAACGAAGAAGAACATGAAAACAATAACCTCATTCAATACTCAACTTCTTCATACTGGTTTAGAAGGCTCTGCAGAGTCTGTATACGACCAATATCTTCCACTCAATTTGACCTAAACATAACTAAGTGCATCTACTGTATTTTTAATTCCTTAACTGCCCCTGCCCTCAGCTAATATTATTATCTAACGTTAAGAATATAAGATAAAACATTTGAATAGATCAAGAGCTTCTTCATCTTGAACATATAATTACGCAAGATGGAAGATGCGAAAAGAAAATAGGACAAAGAAAAGGGGTGGCCAACTATGTTTTAACACCATATATATACACACATATTTATATATGTGTATATATATATATATATATATATATATATATATATATATATATATATATATATATATATATATATAAGAACTACTTTCTGCGTGTGATCAAAGACAAAAATTCAAGACCGAAAATAGTGTAGCAGATCCCACTGTTTGCCTTGGCCGTGATCTAACTTAGAACATTCTCACACTCATCCACATCATCATGACCATACTCAGTAAATGACATATCAAACAGCAGGTGGCATATTTATTATATCATACTCATATCATACAATGAGTAGAGAAATTACAAACACAATATAATACATATCTTAACTAAACATTATACTAAAACAGGAATTGTAAGCATTAGCTATTGATGGAATTCCCAACTATCTAAAAACCCAGTTCTATTGCCTTGCAATTACATCACACACACATCGCCTTAACTGCGTCTTCAACACACCTTATCAAATACTCTTCCTCACTGAAATCCCCTCAGGCGGGCGATCTCGTATTAACTCGTTCACAATGTGTCCTTGCTTACAAACACACTTTCACATTATCTATTAATGCAAAACTCATTCACCTATTTGAGCGATCCTGTTCTATCACTAAACATTCGTCCAACAGTCTATCAATCGCTCCTCTATCTAAGTCGGTGAGTTAAACATACTATCTACATTCAGTCTCTCTCTCTCGCTCTCAGTCTCCTCCATACAGCCTCTCTCTCTCCCTCACTCTCCATCTCTCATCCAGCCTCTCGAGCTCAACTTTGTCTCGAGTTATATATCCTCAAGCAAGGCCAGAGCTTGACCAATCGATCTCAGGTATGGTCATCTCAATTCCAATTTGAACGAAACACTTTGCACACCTGTCACTCATTCTCTCGCAGCAAGCCCCGTTGCTAATTTCGTCTGTCAATCAATCTCCCCCTACCAAAATCGGAAGGCCAGTGGTCAGTTTCTACCTGTCCACATTCCTTAACCCAACTCTGTTCTCCTTTGCTGAGACAGTGAGTGACCTTGACATGCATTCATGTAGCTTTAAGCTTTAACATGTTCAGGCATCCTAAACTCCCCTTGCTCCGGCGGGAACTGTTACAATAGATAGGAGATGCAAATCAGTTCACAGACTTTGGAAGATACACTGTAAAGATAATCACATCAATGAGGAAAACCACTAGAATCAGCAGAACATCAGACAGACTTTAACACACATTTAAATAATATTCATGTTTTAACATGCTAAAGAGGTCAAGAAATGTTGAGGCAGTTTGTATTTCTTTACGGAAGGTGAAAAGACATGACAGTGAAATTAAATGCAGAAGTGAGTATGTCATCGCTGTTGCTTACGATATTCAGCTCTACATATACACCCGGAAATAAGGTTGGTAACAGAAAGATAACATATAGTTTTGACCTTTTGTTTTACAATTATTTGTCTTTAGTGTCAAACTTGATCCTTGCTCAAGGCACAGTAGAGAAATATTACAACAAGCAAATGATCTGTCTAAGACAAGCCGTCAATGTCGCCAAGAGAGATAGAATAAGAAATTATGACATTAGAAATATGGTCAGAACTAGCCCTTTTGTTGGATACATAGCAAAACCGAAAAGAAGATAGCTTGGTCGAATCATCATATGAATGCAATCTGGTTAACTACTACTACATGCTTATAACAAAATAAAATCTGGTAGAAAATCACGAGGAATGACACGTGGCACATGGATAGATAACATAAACTCTACAACAATACGACCGACGTAATATATTTAGCATAGGAAAGATTACATGAGTTCCATACAATCTTTTACAGCGTAATCTGTAATCCTGAGTAACGACACAATCTGACCGAATTCACAAAAGTCACAGAAAAGCCAACGGTTCTGATCTGATCTAATCTGACACTTTATCTTTTTGTGATACATGCGTTTTCTGAAGTTCTGGTGATATATATATTTTGAGAGTTGAAATCGTGACTCGCTTAAATGACAATCTAGTCCTCAACTACCACCATTATAAAATATTTTTGTTTTTGTTGTTGTGATTGCACATAATGAGTAGGTTTGCTCTTTTCTATGCCCTGAAAAAAACATTTAGTGGTGGGTTGCAGTAGCTTTCCTCACATCCTGAGGGTGCTTTTGAAAGTGGGCCGGGGTCCTATAGGCGATTGTGCTATGCTTCTATCCATCTACGTGTCACTCACTAATACGGAGATCACGTCGATCCATCACCTCGTTAGCCAGACTGCCAAGAACAACAGTCCGTTTCCGGGGAGGACTACGTGGAAGTCGAGGTGGGGGTCTTGGCCAGTATATTTTGCCTAACCCTGATTAACGTGTCTGATCAGTATGGTTTACATGACCAGACATTAGTCTCCCTCTCTTCCAGTATAACTTATGAGTTTATGAAATCAATTACGTTTGTGTACTTCGTCTTGAAAATAACACGATTTTTTATTAAGATTGGCAACAATACTGAAACAATGTTTAGCAGCATTTCTCGTATTTCAGATGCCGATTTTTCTTTTTTTTCGGAGTTCGCCCTGAAAAGGAAGTTTCCGAAGTTGTGATGGCACACGAAGGGCACTTTTGACATCCTTAGCAACCATATTAACAAGTTTCAATACAAAGGAATGGTTTGTCTAAATGCTGACCCAGTTTTAAGGTTTAAATTTGAAGCCACCTCTTAAAATGAGTAAAATCGTCGCTTTCATTTATCAATTCTCCTGCAGCCAAATATCATCTGTTTAAATTAGCAGAAGTGGCAAACATCGCTTGGAGGAAATACCGTTTTAAAATATGACTTGGATTGGCTTCGTTCGTTCTCAGTCTCCCGCATCCAAGCCATAAAAAGGACTTAAGTAGCAAAATGTAGTCCAGAAACGGCATGCGTTGTATCGTAGTTTTCAGATTGACTGCGATATCTGCACCTTTCCGTCCTACACATTCGACTTCAGCAGGACTTCAGTACCGGGTTAGCCTTCCCTCTTCGATCCCTTCTCCTTAGCCAGTCTGCTGTGTTGCAGCCTGTTATCCAGGATCACTGCGTGGAGGTGTAGAAGGGTTTTACTTTCAGTCGTTACCTCCAAGATAACTTGGGACCAAAGCGTGAGGTTGATGACCCTTACAGTCTCATCCTCAGACTGGGGACAGCGTGGGCTAGTGGTTAGGTGACACGGCTCACAACCGGATGGTGCTGGGTTCGATCTCCATCACTGCACCTGGCGTTACCCCGGGGAAGCAAATCCTTAGAAAATGCAGGAGGAAGCAGACAGACCCTTACATAAAATGCATGTCGAAGTCGGATGCGCTGGGCCGACAGGCATAAAATAGAAACCATAGTGCAATGCACACTGCCTTGGAGAATAGAGAAATAACACGAAAGCAACAAAAAAATCCTCAAACTAATCTACATGCAGCGCAAGTTATATAATCAAAACAGAAGTCCCCTATGATGAAGGCATCATCGTTTGAATCAGGCAACCAGCTGTTAAGTGAGATGCACTAGTTTCTCGCTGACCCGTAAATTCTACACTGTTCTAGCCCATTCTATGCCTTCTTTCAACTTTTTCTTAACTCACCCAAGTACGGATAGGAGACTTCATCTGGTCAACCTATACATACGGATCAGACAATGTTAGTCAGGATCAGGTAAAATATACCGACAATGGTTCACAACTCACTTCCACCAGTTCTCTGGAAACGAATCTGTTTCATGACAGTCAGGCTGAACTAGATGGGAATCGACGCAATTCCCGTAGTAGTGAGCGATACGCATTTGAAGCAAAGTATAGCCCAACAGCCTGGAGGACTCAGGTTCACCTTCATCAGCATGTTCTGGAAATAAAGAAAGCTACTGTCACCTCTTACTTAACGTTCTTTTTAGGGTGGACCCAAAAGTAAACATACGCATTATGAGCATTATCAACAGCAACGGGGAGAATGTTTTTAAGAGGTGACCAATAGTGTAGCTAAAATCGTCTAGAATGTAAGACAACGATTTTGCTGCTCTGGTCAATGAGACGTTTCTCTGATGTTTTTGATTAAATAGGCAGTTTATTATTATTATCATGTGCATGTCCCTTACAAAACATCGCTCTGATCATTTCCCCTCTGAAAGAAACTCGATCTCTTGCGAAATCTCCAGTCTGCTCCAGAGGCATGTGCAAGCATCCCTTGACATCTTGGTGCCATTGTCTTCTTGGTTTACCTCTCTTGTCCGGTACCGTACCTGCCGTTACCATTGTCTCAAGAGAGTTGAGTCTTTTGAGATGGCTGACGAATTTACATTTTCTGGTCATGATGGAATTTATGAACCAGTACTCCTCTTTACTCCTCTTGTCGAATGTCTGAATTCTTCTTTGTTTCAGCCCTTGGCATTTTGAAAATCGTTCTATAACATTTCGACTCGAAGAACTTGCTTCCCTTCCTTGAGGTTTAGGTAACTGTCCATCATTTTGCTGCCGTATGCTGTGACGGGGTAAAAACAGGTTTGCTGGTATTCTGCCAGTTTCCTTAGGTTGTGTAGCCTCTGTATTGCCTGTGTTAATCTTCGGATTTTCTTTAAGCAATCGCCAATGTTGCTAATTCTGGATCCAAGATACTCAAAAGTCTGTGACCTGTTCTTTAAACCAACTTTTGTTTGCGTTCGCCCTATTTCTCCAACGCGGTGTGCGTTGCACTATGTTTTTATTGTGCGCCTGTCGGCACAGTGCATCCGACTTCGGCATGTATTTTATGTAAGGGTTTGCTTCCTCCTGCATTTTCTAAGGACTTCTCTGGTTTTGACGACCGATGCTATGATTGGGGAGCGAACCTAGCACTTTCGGGTTATAATCCGTGTCACTTAGTCACTAGCCCACGCCGTCCCCATATTTAGAATTGAGAGCTCATAATTAGAATTGAGGGTTAATATTTAGAATTGAGGAATAATATTTAGAATTGAGAGCTCATGCTAGGAATTGAGAGTTAATTTTTAGAATTGAGAGCTCATACTAAGAATTGAGAGTTAATATTTGGAATTTAGATCTCATACTAAGAGTTGGGAGTTAATATTTAGAATGGAGATAACATACTTAGATACAAGAACTGATACTATGATTTGAGACCTCATACTTAGATTTGAGAGATCATACTTAGAATTGAGAGCAGAAAGACATCTCAAAATAAGAATTGAGCGCTCATACTTAGAATTGAAAGCTCATACTTAGAATTGAAAGCTCATACTTTGAATTGAGCGCTCATACTTAGAATTGAGCGCTCATACTTAGAATTGAGCGCTCATACTTAAAATTGAGAGCTCATACTTAAAATTGAAAGGTCATACTTAGAATTGAAAGGTCATACTTAGAATTGAAAGGTCATATTTAGAATTGAGAGCTCGTGCTTAGAATTGAGAGCTCGTGCTTAGAATTGAAAGCTCATATTTAGAATTGAAAGCTCATACTTAAAATTGAGAGCTCTTGCTAAGAATTGAAAACTCATACTTACAATTGAGAGCTCATATTTAGAATTGAAAGCTCATATTTAGAATTGAAAGCTCATACTTAGAATTTAGAGCTCATACTTAGAATTGAAAGGTCATACTTAGAATTGAGAGCTCGTGCTTAGAAATGAAAGCTCATATTTAGAATTGAGAGCTCGTGCTTAGAATTGAGAGCTCGTGCTTAGAATTGAAAGCTCATATTTAGAATTGAAAGCTCATACTTAAAATTGAGAGCTCTTGCTAAGAATTGAAAACTCATACTTACAATTGAGAGCTCATATTTAGAATTGAAAGCTCATATTTAGAATTGAAAGCTCATACTTAGAATTTAGAGCTCATACTTAGAATTGAGAGCTCGTGCTTAGAATTGAAAGCTCGTGCTTAGATTGTACTGAACATTCATTCTGAATTCTACTATGGACTACTTCAGAATTCGATGGACCAAATTTGGGACTGAAAACAAACTGTTATCGTGTGTTTTTTTACAGTGGAGATGGTTGTGCAAATAGAGCCGGCACTTTATTTCTATATATTGACTGTGTAAATAGTTCTAATGGCTGCGGTGCCATGTCACTGGATCGCATCTCTTTGTAGTACACCTGAACAGCTTGTGAGTTATACATATCTGGACAATGGCGTAACTTAGCACGAAGTGGAACCTAACTCGTTCATACGGTCGAGTACCAGGTGGGCTTAGAAGACTTTCATTTAAAACCGTTTTGGTTTCATGTTCAGGCGCAATTTTCAACAAATAAGCGTCGTCCTCTTGTACTAAGCCATCGCATGTAGACTGTCCACGTTTTTCTGGCTACTTTTAACTTTATCTTAAGCTATTTTCTCCTAGATTGTTATGGTTTCCTCTTTTCTGTTCAGTGTATTTCAGATTATATGATGTTTTGTAATGCTATCAGCTGCTTTTCTTACTATGTGTCCTATCCAACGATAGCTACTTCTTATCTTCTATTGACCTGATTCTGTCTGCTTCCTTCCTGCTGTTTCATTTCTTTCCTCAATTGCTGTGGTGATGTGTAGAGATAGTTGTGTGTGGTGGGGTGTGGTGAGAGCAGCTGGTTTCGAAGATCTGCCAGCCCTGGGCATAAAATCAGGAAGTTGTCAACTGACTCCTTTTGTTCGTGGCAGAATTTGCAATTTGGTTTGCGTAGTGGGTCTATTCTTTTCAGATCTTTGTTGAGAGGGGCATAGGCTGTTTTCAATTTGTTTCAGTTTCTAGGCCGCGTCCTGGAGATCTGGTTTTGCTTGGTGTTTAAAATATATCATCTTGCTTGGGATGTGGCCCACTGATCCAGTCACTCGTGTCTAAAATTCTTTCTTAGAGTCTGCTTGCAGGTCTGAAATGCGATACTAGGTAGTAGATGTGGTAGCGCTGCTCCGCTTCTGACCAGTTCATCAAGCTTCTCATTGGCTGGGACTCCGACATGGCCAGGTGTCAACTGAGGCATCACTTTCGCCCCATAAGAGGCGTACAATTGGCCAATTAATCTGTAGATTTTTTTATCCTCTGGAGACATTGTGTTATTAAATTCTTGAAGCGCAGATTTTAATCATGAAAAGATTATTATTTCCCCAGGTTGTATAATGCCAATTTCAAAATCAGAGATTGTTCGGCACAGACCTCTTTCAATTGCTATTATTTCTGCTTCGTTCGTGATTATAATTTAGGCGAGGCTCCGGTGGCACTGCGGATGTATAATATAACAAACAAACTGAGCAAAATAATTATAAATGGGTATGGTCAGATACCGCACCAAGACGAAAGCACGAACGAAATCTGCGTTACGGCCAAAAGGCCATCGTCAAGGACAACAAATAACAACTTTAAAGAACTTGAAACAACTTATTGTTATTCGTTCTCCCTGATGAAGGCATATTGGTCGAAACGTATTTGTAACGTGTTTTTGTCTCAGTGCAGTATCTGAACATACCCATTTATAATTATTTTTTTCACTTATTGTTTGGTTCTTTTATGACAGTTTTTACCTTATGTTTCCTGCTTTTATTGTTCTCCATGTTTCAGAAACCTTACAAACGGACAAACTTTACTTTAGAAATGCCCATTTTTATGTGTGTGTCAATTTAATTAGCGTGGTTCTAAATGGTATAGGTTGCCATTTGCATACGCTACGGTGCCGGGCCACTGGGTCGCTTCTCTTCTCGCTGCAGCATACATAAGCAGGTCATGCGTTTAAAAAAAAAATTTGCGTAGCTATTGACAAAGTGGCCCAGAGTTGCACTAGAGGTACGATACGCTAATAAGCTCTTCCACAGAATGGTTTGTTCGCTTCTTGTTCTTCATTTAAATATCTGTTGGGGGAAGGGTGTGTCGATCCGGTCGCGAGGTAAAACCATCGCCTCTCTATGTGATGTATGTTTCAAACTACCGCTGGTCTCGAGAGAGGTTGGGAAACAGTGGGCGATCGAGTCAGTATGTTTCAAACTACCGCTGGTCTCGAGAAAGGTTGGGAAACACTGGGCGATCGAGTCAGTATGTTTCAAACTACCGCTGGTCTCGAGAAAGGTTGGGAAACAGTGGGCGATCGAGTCATTATGTTTTAAACTACCGCTGGTCTCGAGAAAGGTTGGGATAAAGTGGGCGATTGAGTCAGTATGTTTCAAACAACCGCTGGTCTCGAGAAAGGTTGGGAAACAGTGGGCGAACGAGTCAGTATGTTTCAAACTACCGCTGGTCTCGAGAAAGGTTAGGAAACAGTGGGCGATCGAGTCAGTATGTTTCAAACTACCGCTGGTCTCGAGAAAGGTTGGGAAACAGTGGCTGCACACTAAAGTACTTCCAGTCATCTCGACTTACTGTCTTGTCACTTGTCTGAGTTAGCTAGAGACCAGAGAGTGAAGTTAACGACCAGCGCAGTTTCTTCCACACTATAATCTAAATACAATACAAATTACATCATCAAGATAAAACCTAAATTCTAAAGTGATCATTATGTGGTGTTGTTGTTGAAAACCCACAATGAGTAGGATTACTCTTGTGTGCGCCCTGAAAAGGACGTTAAGTGGCAGGTTGTCGTAGGTTTCCTCACATCCCGAGCGTGCTGTTGAAGGTGGACTGATATCCTTAAGGTGGTTGTGCTATGCTTGGCTTCATCTGCGTGTTACTCACTACTACAGGGATCACGTCGATCCCTCACCTTGTCAGTCAGGTTGCCACGAAAACAGCCTATTTCCAGGAAGGACTACGAGAAAGCAAATGTGAGGGTCTTGTCCAGTATATTTTGCCTGAACCTGACTAACATGTCTAATCAGTTAATTTACCTGACCAGATAGTAGTCTTCCTTCCGACCATTATGTGTTAACAACATCCAGCTTTGTGATTACTGTAGATATCAGATGTTATGAGTAGCATGCGCGTGCGAAGTTGATATACAAAGTATGTGCTCACAGAGTGTACAATAACAAAACAGCGGGTGTTGTAATTTTGTTGTTATGGAGGGGAAATGACTTTCTACAAATCATATTCACAAAGAAATGCTTCTGTCTACGGCGAAACATGTTTGTCAACTTTAACGGTTCATTTCAGAGTCGATACATTTTTTACAGGACACTCAGAGAATGCTGATGCAGCCCCACCTGGTCGACCTGTTTCGATTGCAACAGAACCACATGTGTGACTTGTGGTGCAGTTGATTCGAGTCAACGGTCTAGTAAACATAGACAGTGCAGCAAAAGGAATAGTGTGTTTGCATGGTTTAGCCTACATCATAATACATATTCTCTCATCTTGGGTGGGAGACGTTTTGCGAATTACGAACTGGTTGAACGTGGTGAGTGTAAATGTGGCTGAGGCAACAGACCAACGACTTCTATTCTGCAGGGGCTGCTGCACTGATAAGGAGGTGGAATACGTGTATCAATGTTGGTGGACATTTTGTTGTGAAATAAGACACAATTTATCTGCAATGATAAATGGTTTTCAAATTTAGCTCTGTTTTTTCCATGTTTTTTTAAAAGTCAATTGCGATCTAATTACTGACTAGCTTTCATAATTCAAATATGGTTTTCTCGAAAAATATCAAGAATCTGGAACACACAGATAGAACACGCGATTCAGGAGCGAATATGATCAGCGGCCGGTATACTGGGAGAGAAATCTACAAACTTATGGCCATCCCAAATCCGAAAGACAACATCAACCTCCTGAAAAGGAGATACCAAAACACCATTTTCCAACTTCGCACTCAACACATAGAACTTAACAGTCACTTGAACAGAATCCAACCAGAACATACTCCAGAGTGCCGGCTGTGCACACATCCCTATGAAACTGTTGAACATCATCTTTTTAAATGTCCGGCCGAAACTATCAACACACGAAATAACAATATGAAACCAATGGTGGAAAGCCTAAGTAAAGCAATACTGCAAGCAGCCACCGAGACCATCCCAAGAGGGGCAAGGAAAAACTGCAAGTCATATTGGAATCATGAACTGCAGAAAGTTGAGGATGAAGTCTCAAATGCTAGGAACATGGCACAGAGAGAGCAATCTATTGAAGCAAATATCTCCCTCAAGGCCAACACTGAACCAAATTACAAGAGAAAGTCTGAAGAAAAAAAACAGAAAGCCTCAATCTAGATAAAGAAAGGAACAAACTATGGAAGTTAGTCAGAGCCATGAATGACGAAATACCATCAAATAAACAAATTACCATCAAGCAGGGAGACAACATACTTACTGGGAAAAAAGCAGCAAACGCTTTTATGGAACATTATGCCAGAGCAAACCACATTGATGTCCCTACAGACAGGCATACATACATTAGTGAAGAACAAAAGAGCCACGACAACATCAAGATGGCACCAGAGGAGCACATGATGGCAAAACTAACAATGAATGAATTGGATGAGGCCATGATAACTTTAAAGAAAAAGAAATTGCTCGGAAAAGATAGGATAATAAACGAAATGCAGATGGGATTGGGCCAAACAGCAAAGAGGAAGTTACTATCAGTCCTGAACCAAAGCTGGAAAAGGGGAATTGTACCGCAGGCATTCAAAGATGCTGTACTTATACCAGTACCAAAGAAAGAAAAAGATGGAACGGATCCAAATGGATACAGGCCTGTCAGTCTACTGAGCTGTGTAGGTAAACTGATGGAGCGTAAGATAAACACCAGACTGATGTGGCATCTGGAAGCAAAACAGATCACTCTCATAGTACAGGAAATAGAGGATGCTTACCAAGAGAAAAAGCATACAGTAGCGGTTTGGGTGGATCTAGAGAAGGCATTTGACAAGGTGTGGAAAGAGGGACTTAAGTCAAGCTACGAAGAAGTGAATGTACTGATGGATCAGCCACTACCTCGAAAACAGAACAGCCAGGGTTCAAGTACAGGGCAGATGAGCAAAAAAGGTGACACTGGAGCAAGGAGTACCTCAAGGGGGAGTACTGTCACCCACACTTTTTCTGGTGAATATAAACATCACAGAGAATATACAAAGAAGAATCTACAGCTCCATGTTTGCAGACGATCTGGCTATGTGGACTTCTGAAGAAAATCTCACCGTAGCAAACAATCGGATGCAGCAGGCCCTAACATCGTTGGAGGAGTGGGCGAAATCATGGCTAGTCAAAATAAATGAAGAAAAAACAACATATATGATATTCTCGCTTTCAAATAAACCAAAGAACACCAAAATAAGTATTAATGGCAAATATCTGCGGCCAAACAACAACCCAAACTACTTAGGCGTCACATTTTATCGGCGCATGACATGGAAAAGTCAGATCGAGAGAAACCGAATGAGAGCAAGACAACGAATGGCAATAATGAGGAAACTTGCTGGCACAAGCTGGGGAGCAGACGAAAGAATACTAAAGAAACTGTACACTGGAAGAGTGAGACCAGTTCTCGAGTATGGCATTGTGGCATGGACAACAGAAGCAAAAAAGAACTTTGATAAAATTAGCAAACTTCCAAACCAAGCCATGAGAGTTATAACAGGAGGCATGAAGTCAACGCCAGTTGTGGAACTTGAAAAGATGACAAATCTGCAATCCATGACCGACAGAAGAGACAGCAGAGTACAGCAGCAAGCAGAGAAACTAAGAAAACCGACAGACCATCCAATGCATCAGAGACTAAATATACTTGAAAAAGGGAAACTAAAGCGGAGAAACTTTGTAGAAATAGCCAAAGCAAAGATGAGCGAAGACCCTATGAACACCATAACAACACCAAAGCCCATCCCTACTGTACGCAAACCCACCTGGAAGCAGCATATAATTCCAGAGGTGGTAGAAAATATACCAGGTATTGGAAACAAGAACAGCCAGACTGAAAAAGAAAGAAGAGACATAACCCTGAGGTACATAGCAGAAAATTACCCAAGCATGGACTGGACCAATGCATACACCGACGGTTCTGTAACAAACACAACACAGAATGGAAGAGGAGGGGTATTCCTGAGCCTAACAAATGATAGAAAATAACACTGTCAGTGGCAAATGGAAAATTCTCAAGCAGTTTCAGAGCGGAGGCAGAGGCACTAAAGGATGCAGTAAAAGTAATGCTGACATGCGAAAGCAATGAAAGCCAGATAGTCCTGTTTACAGATGCCCTGGCCGTGGTTACAGCACTAAAAAGCCAGAAAAATACTGAACTTAATGATTTAAGAGCAGTACTCTGTCAACTATGCCAGCAGTCCGCACCAAAAAGAGCAGTGGCGCAGTGGGTTCCATCCCACTGTAACATTCTAGGTAACGAGGAGACAGACAGACTGGCAAAAGAAGGTGCAAGATTACCACAACCAGATTCTAGTCTGACGTACGAAAAGTCCAAAAAGATTATTAGGGGCAGATATATGGCCAAATGGGAAACAGAACATACTGGCTACACAAAAAATGATGCCTATTACCAGTTGAACAAAAGATAGCAGGTCGTGGTCTTCAGACTCCGCACAGGCAACAACAGACTGAGGTACCATCTATTCAATAAACTGAAGATAGGTGGCACTGACGAATGCACCTGTGGTAAAGGAAAATGACCGCTGAACATCTGCTGCAAAATTGTCCAACATGCGAGGACCAGAGAAAGCACATGTGGCCATCACCAGTGCCAAACACTAGACAAGCTCTATGGCAGTGTCGACAGCCTCAGAATGACAGCTGCTTTCTTCGAACAAATTCAAGTTGACGTCTGACAGCGCACGAAGAAGAAGAAGAAGAAGAAGAAGAAATGTCCGGTCCTTGCAGGTGGTAGGAAAGAGCTTCTTCCTCCGAGGCCAGACAAGGGGAACACTTTGTACGGAACTAAACAACAGCTTAGAAACACTTGCAGATACTACTATATGGAATTCAGCCAAAGAGTAGGTGCCCATATGCCGCTGGATCAATACCTAACCAAACCCTAACCATTAGCGGCCGGTCAAGCACTCGACCGGAATCACAATCCCGATGCCACAGATGGACGACTCATTATCCACTGGTCCACGGTGGCCAATATAGAGACCGTAAGAAGAGAAGTTGGAACCCACAACGATGTAACCGCCGCTAAAGAACGGGTCGTCCAGTAATCCAGTAATTCAGTTATTCAGTAATTCAGTAATCCAGTAATTCAGTTATCCAGTTATCCAGTAATCCAGTTATCCAGTAATCCAGTTATCCGGTAATCCAGTTATCCGGTAATCCAGTTATCCGGTAATCCAGTAATCCAATTATCCAGTAATCCAGTAATCCAGTTATCCAGTAATCGAGTTATCCATTTATCCAGCTATCCAGTAATCCAGTAATTCGGTAATCCAATAAGTAATATTTAGAATCTGATTAACGTCTTATTAGCGTAGTGATAGAGTACTCACTTATCACGGCAAAGTTTAGAGGTTAACACCGCTACTGGATCGCTCCAGTTGACAAAGCTGTAAATGGATACCTAATTTTTATTTAAAATGTGGCCACCTTTACGTTTCTCTTCTTAAGGTCACTGTAGTCAAGAGGTAAGGTACGCGCCTCTCAAAGTAATGAACGCAAACGGTGGAGAATCGAATCCCGCAAGCTTCAACTAACTCTGTCTCAAAGGGGGTGAGACCGGAGTATCTGTATCCTGAATTACCCCCAGTCGACTCGACTTACCGTCTTGACTCTGGTATAAGACATCTTGGGACTAGTGAGTGAGGTTGATGACCAGCGCGGTTGCTTCCCTACTATAATCTCAATACAGCGCAAGTTATATCATCAGCACAATACATCTTCTGATAATGTCGCAGTCCCCGCTTGCGATTGGAAGCCACCCATTAAAAACCTAACTGACAACACAACGACTAAATATACTGTCTAAGAGAGTATTTACCCACAACACAAACGAAACAATTACATTTTTAAGCACATTTTTTAAAAAATCCACGCTTTGAGCGCATACTGATAATATAAATCATTGATTGGACAATTGACTGAGGCCCATACAGGTTGTAAGGGTTGAGCACTTTAACATCATGGTACGGAAGATGGTCAATGAAAGAACTAATTGACGTAATTTAGGGCAGGAAATTGTGAAGGTTTATGATCACCTGTCCTTGTTAACATTAACAAAACCTATCTTTTCTTACATCGCATTCAATCATACACTTTATATACCTAATTAGCTTCCCGAGATTTAAATCTTTGTAATTTCTCGTCATGGTAACTATTTGCTAAGGTGTGCTACAAAATTTCCTTGCATGACTTTTAGCAATCAATCAAATGTTCTGAAAATATAGAGAAATCAATTTCTCGGTGATCACATCATATTTCTTCGCTCATCGCTTACAAATTACAAGAATAAGATAGATTTGTGTCCATATCTGGACACTCTTATTTACGAAGGAAGAATAGGCCCACTGCACGTCAACAAATATCGTAAACGACAAATAAAATGATTTGCTCTTACTTACTGGAATATTGGTACTCTTTCCTTCTTTTTCGTTCGTTCTCTCACTCCCGCTACCAAGTACTGAACGTTCTCTCACTTCCGCTACCAAGTCCTGAACGTTCTCTCACTTCCGCTACCAAGCCCTGAACGTTCTCATTCTCCCGCTACCATGTCATGAACGTTTTAAATATCCCGCTACCAAGTCCTGAACGTTCTCTCACTCCCGCTACCAAGTCCTGAACGTTCTCTCACTTCCGCTACCAAGTCCTGAACGTTCTCAATCTCCCGTTACCAAGTCCTGAACGTTGTCAATCTCCCACTACCAAGTCTTGAAAGTTCTCAATCATCCGCTACCAAGTCGTATCCAGTGCCTTCATATCAGACCCCTGTGCAGTGCCTTCATATCAGACCAGTGTCCAGCGCTGTTCTATCCTTCTACAAGCTAAACTAAAACACTAAGCGCCATACTAGGCGAGCATGCCGACAATAAACACGTAAATAATTTGACAAACGAATCACGTTCAGGCCTCAGCGCACGTAGCCTTAACTAAAGCGACTCAAGAAAACAATAGAAATATACAAGAATCAATAATTAGTAGCGAGAAAGAGAGAGAAAGAGTGTGTGTGTGTGTGTGTGTGTGAGAGAGAGAGAGAGAGAGAGAGAGAGAGAGAGAGAGAGAGGGTGGGGGGGTTAAAAGAGAGACAGAATTTCGAAATACGGAAACTTAATTCGAGATCCGTTATGCGAACGATGGAGACGTCAAGCCTAGACCATAAAGAATTGAGACGGATATTCTTGTCTGTGTTCACCTTTCATCATGTCGTCGGGTAAATGATCAACTGACTATTTCCTCCACTATAATTTACGGGCCGTATATGAACGCACAACAATACGTTTGCTTGTCTGTCGGAGCAAAGAAGAACAAACTGACTTGGACATCTCCAGCCTACCAGCTGAAAATTGGTACTAGACTTGCAGTGATCTGAAAGAAAAACGAATACTAATTCCACAGCAAGCCGGCTTTAGACAGCACAGATCCACTGAGGACCAGGTCATCCTCATAGCCCAGGAAATAGAAGATGCCTACCAGGCACAGAAACACACAGTAGCGGTTTGGGTGGACCTGGAAAAGGCATTTGACAAAGTCTGAAAAGACAGACTTAGAGTCAAGCTAAGAAGAAGTGATGTCTGTAGGAAAATGTACAAGTGGATCAACCACTACCTCAAAAACAGAACGGCCAGAGTCCAAGTACAAGGGCAGATGAGCAGAAAGGTGACACTCGAGCAGGGAGTACCCCAAGGGGGAGTACTGTCACCCACACTCTTCCTGGTGTATATAAACGACATTACAGAGAATTTACCAAGAAGAGTCCATAGCTCAATGTTTGCAGACGATCTGGCTATGTGGACCTCTGAAAAGAATCTCACCATAGCAAGAAATCGGATGCAGACGGCCCTAACATCGCTGGAAGAGTGGGCGAACTCATGGCTGGTCAAAATAAACGAGGAGAAAACCACATGCACAATATTCTCACTTTCAATCAAACCCAAAAATACCAAGTTAAGTTTAAATGGCAAATTCATGTAGCCAAACGACAACCCAAACTATCTGGGAGTCACATTTGATCGGCGCATGACATGGAAAAGTCAGATCGAGAGAAACCGAATGAAAGAGAAATAATGGCAATCATGAGGAAACTTGCTGGCACAAGCTGGGGAGCAGACGAAAGCATACTAAAGAAACTGTACACTGGAAGAGTGAGACCAGTTCTCGAGTATGGCATTGCGGCATGGACAACAGCAGCAAAGGCGAACTTCGATAAAGTTAGCAAACTTCAAAACCAAGCCATGAGAGTTATAACAGGAGGCATGAAGTCAACGCCAATTGTAGAACTTGAAAAGATTACAAAACTGCAATCCATGACCGATAGAAGAGACTGCAGAGCCCAGCTGTAGTCAGAGAAACTCCGAAGACTGACCGACCATCCAATGCACCAGAGACTTACCAAATTTGGGAAATGGGAAACTAAAGCGGAGAAACTTTGCAGAAATAGCCAAAGCAAAGATGCACGAAGATCCCATAAACGCACTAACAACACCAAAACCCATCACTACTGTACGAAAACCTACCTGGAGGCTGGATATATTTCCAGAGGTGGTAGAAAATATACCAGGTATTGGAAACAAAAACTGCTAGACTGAAAAATAAAGGAGAGATACTACCCTAAGCTTTATATCGAAAAACTACCCAAGCATGGACTGGACCCATGCATACACCGACGGTTCTGTAACAAACACTACACAGAACGGAGGGGCAGGAGCATTCCTGAACCTACCAAATGGCAGAAAAATAACACTGTCATTCGCTACTGGTAAGTACACAAGCAATTTCAGAGCGGAGGCAGAGGCACTGAGGGCGGCAGTGGAAGAAATGGTGACACATAAAGAAAATGCCAAATAGTCCTGCTTACAGATGCTCTCGCCGTAGTCACAGCGCTAAAAAGCCAGAAAAACACTGAGCTTAATGACTTAAGAGCAGCACTCTGCAAACTGTGCCAGCAGTCCGCACCAAAAAGGGTAGTGGTACAGTGGGTCCCATCACACTGCAACATCCAAGGCAACGAGGAGGCAGACAGACTGGCAAAAGAAGGTGCAAGACTACCACAAACAGATACTAGTATGACGTACGAAGAGTCAAAACGGCTTATCAAAGCCAGAAGATATATGACCAAATGGGAAACCGAACATACTGGTTACACCAAAAACGATGCCTATTACCAGTTGAACCGAAGAGAGCAGGTCGTTGTCTTCAGACTTCGCACTGGCCACAATAGACTGAGGTACCACCTATTCAACAAATTGAAGATAGGTGGTACCAACGAATGCCCGTGCGGTACCGGTAAAATTACCACTAAACATCTGCTGCAGAACTGCCCGACATACGAGGATCAGAGAGAGCAGATGTGGCCATCACCAGTTGAACTGCAATACAAACTCTATGGCAGTGTCGACAGCCTCAGGATGACCGCCGCTGTTTTCGAAAAAATAATGGTTACTGTCTGACTGCGTACGAAGAAGAAGAAGAAGAAATACGGAAACTTAATTCGAGATCCGTTATGCGAACGATGGAGACGTCAAGCCTAGACCTCAAAGAATTGAGACGGATGTTTTTGTCTGTGTCCACCTTTCATCATGTCGTCGGGTAAATGATCAACTGACTATTTCCTCCACTATAATTTATGGGCCGTATATGAACGCACAACAATACGTTTGCTTGTCTGTCGGAGCAAAGAAGAACAAACTGACTTGGACATCTCCAGCCTACCAGCTGAAAATTGGTACTAGACTTGCAGTGATAAAGGCAAGACAGCTAAGAAATGAACTGAATGCCGCAAACCACATACGAGTATAATGACATTCCATTTAAAGTAAATTTTAAAAACAATATTGAATTCATTTTTAGAGTTTTGTATACATTTTAAAAATCTTTAATATTAATTAGCTGCAGTACCAGACTTCTTATGGAAAATAACCTATTTATTTCCAGATCGGATGAAATTAGCGAAATTCTTGCAACTAAAACATCATCTAACTGTGCTTCTTTAAAAAGTTACGCAATTATGACCATTTCATAACCCCCCCCCCTCCCCACGACCCTCCCTTCCCCACCTCCCACTCCCGGCTTAATCTATCCATCTCTACCACACCCTAACCCCCCATCACTCAATCATTTATTCTACACTCTTCGTAGATGAAACTAAGCATACCACAACCGCCTGGAGGACCACGGCCTACTTCATTAGCACGCTCTTGCTGGGAAGACAGCTACTAAAACTTCACCACTTAAAATATTTTTTTAAGGCTTTACAAATGAGTAAACATAGTCATTGTGGTCAATAAACATCAACAACAATTCACTTCTGGTACCACTGGGGGCTGTTTGGTTCTTTCCAACAGTCTCATAACAGTATTTTATCATACCATTTCAATCCATCTTTTTTGCGCAATCCAACAATTAATTAAATAAATCGAGTATTGATTCATAAAATGTTTCATTTCAATGCGCGTGAGTCCGGCATTAGGTTTTAAAAAAAAAATAACAAGACACAGGAAGTCAGACAATATTACCAAAGTAATGTTTTGGTGATACAAACTTCATTTTGAAAGCCATTCCGTGACTAAAAGTCTTCCATTTTATAAGCTTACAATAATTTGCTGACATGAGGACTTTACTTTCAGAAGCTGGAAATTTGTAACGTGCCTGTGATCCATATGTGGAACTGATGAGAGTCACAGAATGTTGGACAGTTGTCGACTATAATATGTTAGATTGCTACGGCCACAATATGTTTGGTGACTGTTGCGGGCCACTATATGATTGGTGACTGTTGCGGCCCACTATATGATTGGTGACTGTTGCGGACCACAATATGATTGGTGACTTTTGCGGACCACAATATGGTTGGTGACTGTTGGGGACCACAATATGGTTGGTGACTGTTGGGGACCACAATATGGCTGGTGACTGTTTCGGACCACAATATGGCTGGTGACTGTTGGGGACCACAATATGGTTGGTGACTGTTGCGGACCACAATATGATTGGTGACTGTTGCGGACCACAATATGATTGGTGTCTGTTGCGGACCACAACATGATTGGTGACTGTTGGGGACCACAATATGGTTGGTGACTGTTGGGGACCACAATATGGCTGGTGACTGTTTCGGACCACAATATGGCTGGTGACTGTTTCGGACCACAATATGGCTGGTGACTGTTGGGGACCACAATATGGTTGGTGACTGTTGCGGACCACAATATGATTGGTGACTGTTGCGGACCACAATATGATTGGTGACTGTTGCGGACCACAATATGATTGGTGTCTGTTGCGGACCACAACATGATTGGTGACTGTTGGGGACCACAATATGATTGGTGACTGTTGCGGACCACAATATGGTTGGTGACGGTTGGGGGCCACAATATAGTTGGTGACTGTTGCGGACTACAATATGGTTGGTGACTATTGCTACCTCAATATGTTTACTGACTGTTAGGACCACAATAAGTTTGATGACTTTTGCGGACCAACATATGACGGAGAAATTCCGATTAACATATTTTGGACATGTATTGGACCATATAATGGAAGTTCATGGACCACAAAATGATGGGCTGTTTTTGATTTACATGCGTTATATTGTAGCGGACCACAATCTGTTGGGCTGTCGTGGGCCACATGTTAAAGTTTTACGGACAACATTATGTTAGATTGTTGGCGACCACAATCTGTTGGGCTGTTACAGGCTACATGCTGGACGTCCGCGGACCACAACTTGTTGGACCGTTATGGATTAGAGCGTGTTTGTCTGATGAGGATCACAAGTTGGACCGTTATGGATTAGAGCGTGTTTGTCTGATGAGGGCCACAAGTTGGACCGTTATGGATTAGAGCGTGTTTGTCTGATGAGGGCCACAAGTTGGACAGTTATGGATTAGAGCGTGTTTGTCTGATGAGGGCCACAAGTTGGACCGTTATGGATTAGAGCGTGTTTGTCTGATGAGGGCCACAAGTTGGACCGTTATGGATTAGAGCGTGCTTGTCTGATGAGGGCCACAAGTTGGACCGTTATGGATTAGAGCGTGTTGTCTGATGAGGGCCACAAAAGTTGGACCTTTATGGATTAGAGCGTGTTTGTCTGATGAGGGCCACAAGTTGGACCGTTATGGATTAGAGCGTGTTTGTCTGATGAGGGCCACAAGTTGGACCGTTATGGATTAGAGCGTGTTTGTCTGATGAGGGCCACAAGTTGGACCGTTATGGATTAGAGCGTGTTTGTCTGATGAGGATCACAATATGTTCGACAATTACAAACCACAACATATTGGACTGTTGCAGACCATAATGTAGCAGGCTGTGTAAGACCTACATGTGATCAATTGTTCAATCAATCAATCAATCAGTCAAAAACCTATCAGCTCCTTGTGGAGCATAGGTCCTGAACAAATACTCGCCAACTAATTCTGTCCACCTCCTGTTTGCTTCCTTTACATTTGCTGCCAGTTCCCTCTTCCATGAGTGTCTCGGACTTTCTATACTTCTCTTGCCCTGTGGATTCTAGAACAGATCTTGTCTGGTAATATAATACACTGGTTTCCTTTATGTGGGGCCTAATTACAAAACTTATTATTTGTTGTGATTTATTAAATGTTTTCGTTTGTTCTTTGTCCCTGGCAAAGAGCTTTTGGGTGAAACTTTGGTTTCGTTATGTTGTCGTTCCCATGCGGTCACTGGGCCATTATCTATACTTGTATTTCAAAATATTATGTTCTAATAACAGCAATACCACATTATCGTCGACAAGCAGGACTGCTGATATCACTCGTATTACAATTCATATAAAACAAATTATCGGCACGAAAAGTTCTTCTATACGCCTGGCACACGTAATCTGTATATATTGTTTGTTCCTCCAGCGGTTTGGACTTTCGGATTGTGCGTCTGTCCAAGACAGCCTGCAAACAGAAGTTCCCGTTGGCCCGCAACAACTCTTGTGAGCGCACACTTTCACTCCCAACCACTTAATGTCGGATACACATTTTATAAGACATTTATTTTACATTCACATATTAAATATATCAACTAATCTAATATCTAATCTAACTCGAGAAAGTGTATAGGATATCGATCAATCGATTTAAACCTTTACTACTTCATGAATATGTTAGAATCAAGTAGTTCAGCCACCTAATGAGAATGCAGTATTACCAACTACCATTGTGCGCCTTGTTTCGAAACCATGACCGACCGAGAGCTAGATGGATAGGAAATGTTGCAGATATTCTAACTCGTTATATGATAACGACTACTTCAGCAATACGTATGACCCTGGACAGAAAACTACTGCTCCCCACGGCGCCTCGCGACATAAGTGGATTAGACTAGACAAGACTACCCCATGTGGAGTATGGATCTTCAACAAATGCACGCCAAGTCTTCCTGCCACGGGACATTTGTGCCGGTTAATAGACGTAGTCACAGAATCTTTGATATTTGTCTCAACCTTTCTATACAGTGAATTTGTAGGCCTGGATCAACAGCTTTTACCTCCGCGGTTCCATGTCGGATCAACATTTACCAAAATAGCTGCTCTACTATGAACTGCAAATGGTAAGAGGGCAAGCGATTGGGTAAGGGAAAAGGTGCCCGGATACACTTAAGAGATCATTGATGTTGTTGTTGTTGTTTTCCCATAGCTGCTGAGCAAGCCTGCTCTTGGCAGCGAAATGCCATTCTAATATATATACAGGTCTTCTTCAGTTGAGTCACTGCTCCGTACAGTGTGTTGGTGAATTTCGGCAGTGTTTGTAAGAATGTTTTCCTCATGTTCACAAGGACCTCGCACTCAATAAATAGATGTCGAACTGTTTCATCAGGACGAGAGCAATGCCAGCACAAGGGCAGGTGCTGGAGATTGATGCGGTTCAAGTGGCGATTGACTCTGGTATGTCCTGTTCGGAACTGAAAGATGAGACTTTGATCTCTTCTGTGTAGTTTATTTATGTCATCGTTGCTTTTTGGCTGTGACAGTTCGTTAAACAAACTGCGACCTGTTGTCTCCGTCGCCCACCTGTTGTTCCCGTCGCCCACCTATTGTTCCCGTCGCCCACCTGTTCATCCAGGTTTCATGAGTATTATTCTTAATAATTCGTTTTACTGTGTGGTTACTGCAGGGTCTATCCAATTGTTGTTTCGAGGTTCCTGTTTTTGCCAATCTGTCGGCCATCTGGTTCCCTAACAGCCCACTATGTCCAGGGATGCATTGCAAGGTGACATTTATCCTGTGGGCAGTGATGATGTTGCCGATTGCCCTCCCCACGAAGAATATCTCCTTTTCTTGGTATGGGATGTTCTTCAGCTCCTCAAGAACCAACTTGGAGTCACTAAAAATCACAAAATTTACCGACAACAATTCGCCCAAGTCAAACTGTTCGTGCAAAATCTCAACTGCTATTTTTATAGCCTCGGCCTCCGCTTCATCGTTTGAACGGTACTCGCCGCATGAATCACAAAACTCGTATATGGACCCATCCGTTTATTTCATATTGATACCACAACCTGCAAAATAGCTAGATTTAAAGACTGATCCGTCCGTATAGACCAGGACTGCCGATTTTGGGTAGCTAGAGACTGTCTCCAAGGCATATGTCGTCAGGATATCAGGTGTAGTCTCCTTGATGGCTGCTTTTTCTGTTAGGTGTGTTTTTAGATCATTGATCCAGTGAGGTATTAACCATAATGACTGGAAAAGAATCACCACCAAGCACCCATAATGGCGCAACACTTTTGCGGAAGGTGTTCACAGACATAAGGTATCAAGAATAATTGAGGCTATGCAGATACGATGGCTCCGCAAATCAGCTCAAAGCATCCTTCTTCACCCCCGGTGGAAGGCGGTGTCCTACTTTCTTGTACTAAGTGGGACATAGAATTCATCACTCCGATTGGATTAATTATCCGTCATTGTTGTCTTACATTCAGCAACAAAGAATGAAATGGTTCGACCACGTTTCTTCATGCAACGTTCTACAGGAGAACATCAGGACGTGAGGTAGACCGAGGAAACCACATTTGTTCGTGAAACCTTCTACAGGAGAACATCAGGACGTGAGGTAGACCGAGGAAACCACGTTTCTTCATGCAACGTTCTACAGGAGAACATCAGGACGTGAGGTAGACCGAGGAAACCACATTTGTTCGTGAAACCTTCTACAGGAGAACATCAGGACGTGAGGTAGACCGAGGAAACCACATTTGTTCATGCAACCTTCTACAGGAGAACATCAGGACGTGAGGTAGACCGAGGAAACCACATTTGTTCATGCAACCTTCTACAGGAGAACATCAGGACGTGAGGTAGACCGAGGAAACCACATTTGTTCATGCAACCTTCTACAGGAGAACATCAGGACGTGAGGTAGACCGAGGAAACCACATTTGTTCGTGCAACCTTCTACAGGAGAACATCAGGACGTGAGGTAGACCGAGGAAACCACATTAGTTCGTGCAACCTTCTACAGGAGAACATCAGGACGTGAGGTAGACCGAGGAAACAACATTTGTTCATGCAACCTTTCTACAGGAGAACATCAGGGCGTGAGGTAGACCGAGGAAACCACATTAGTTCGTGGAACCTTCTACAGGAGAACATCAGGACGTGAGGTAGACCGAGGAAACCACATTTGCTCATGCAACCTTCTACAGGAGAACATCAGGACGTGAGGTAGACCGAGGAAACCACATTTGTTCATGCAACCTTCTACAGGAGAACATCAGGACGTGAGGTAGACCGAGGAAACCACATTTTTTCATGCAACCTTCTACAGGAGAACATCAGGACGTGAGGTAGACCGAGGAAACCACATTTGTTCATGCAACCTTCTACAGGAGAACATCAGGACGTGAGGTAGACCGAGGAAACCACATTAGTTCGTGCAACCTTCTACAGGAGAACATCAGGACGTGAGGTAGACCGAGGAAACCACATTAGTTCGTGCAACCTTCTACAGGAGAACATCAGGACGTGAGGTAGACCGAGGAAACAACATTTGTTCATGCAACCTTTCTACAGGAGAACATCAGGGCGTGAGGTAGACCGAGGAAACCACATTAGTTCGTGGAACCTTCTACAGGAGAACATCAGGACGTGAGGTAGACCGAGGAAACAACATTTGTTCATGCAACCTTTCTACAGGAGAACATCAGGACGTGAGGTAGACCGAGGAAAAGGTGGATATGCAGAGCACACGAGACCTGCCGTGAAGTAGAAATAAGTCTCACTCGGGCCACGAGAGAGGCAAAATAAGTTCAATTTACCTGCTAGAAAGTGAGACGGCGAAAAAAGATCTCATGCGAAAAGTGAATGTTGAAAAGTGGTCATCAATTACGATACGAATAATACATTGCACTAGCAAGGAAAGAATCTCGCGCACGAAACATTTCGATTTTGCAGGAAAGGGAGACATGCCCGATTGTGACAAGGTTCCACTGACACCAAAAGAAAAAGTTTATGCAATCGCTCGTATTGCGCAATAGGACTAGAAGATGCGTTTATTCAGAAATTGATTAAAACATCCTTCCTCTGGTCAGAGACATTCCTCTTTTTTTTAAATCTGAACCAGAAAAAGGACGATTTAAATCAGGAAAACACTTTCTGCAAACTGTTCAGATCTCGGAATAGAACGCTGAGACAAACCACACCGAGAAGCACAGTCAAAATTACTGTGCATAATCATTATCATCATCAAGTGCCATCTCCACATCGCAGGTTGACCGTAATCGATATCAGCTGTCCCTGTGCCCGTGCCTGGTCGGTACAATCAGTCAGAGTGTGTCCAGATCACTTGTTGATGTTTGTATCTCTGCCGCCCTTCGTCTCTCTTGTCCTTCACATGTCCTTCCAATATAACCTTCAGCTTGACATGCCCAACATAATTTGTTTCTCTGATTGTTATTTCCTTTAGAAGAATCTTCTCCACCTAGAGTTGTTCCGAGACTTCACTTTGTTTTCTTACCTTTCCAAGAAACTAGTCCAAGTCGTCTGAAGCCTCACATTTCAAAGGCTTCCTTCCTCTATGCTATTTTGTTTGTCAGGTGTTTCTACCCAATGCAATGAAACTGAATGGACATTGCATTTAATTATTTTCATGTTTAGTTTCTGAGATATCTGTTCATGTCTCATATTTTCTCAGCCATTGCAGTTCTCTTAATGTTCTCTATTTCCCATTTCCCATCCGCCGTTATTAGCTGGTCAGATCAAGTCAGGTCATCCCGTAACCGGTGAGGTAGTTGGGGGACACATGAAGACATCCTAACAATCCAACGCCACCCATCTCTGTCAGATGCCGCTGCCTGTGACTCTTCTGGTCGGAGACTGGTCCATTCTTTTATGTTGTCCTCCCATCTGTTTTTGGGCTGGCCTCTTCGTCGTCTGCAATGCACCTTTCCGTGGAGGATTGTATTTGCAAGACCATTTGATCTGGATATGTGACCGTACCAAGTGAGTTTCCTTCTTTTGACAGTTGCCAAGAGGTCTTCGAAAAGCCCTTTTGCTATTGTAATTCTATCTCGTAATTCCATATTTGTAACTCGATCTTTGTACGTGACGTTTAAAAGTTTTCGGAAATATTTCATCTCCAAAGCCTGTATCCTTCGTTGAAGGTCAGCTGTAACTGTCCATGTCTCACACTCATAGAGGAATATTGACAGGACCAGTGGAAGCAGCATTAATATGATTTTCGTGCATAGTGCTAACCGTTTATGTTGCCAGATTTTGTTAAGCCGTGCAAACGCCGTTAATGTCTGTGCTATTCTGGCCAACACCTTACATTTTGATCCTTCATAACTGACAATCGACCCAAGATATTTAAAACGGTCAACTACTTCGAGTTCCTGACCGTTAGCTTTTATCCTGCTGTTGAAGCCCGTGGCGTTGTTTGTCATTAATTTTGTCTTTCCAGCGTTGATCTCCATACCATAGTCAAGAGCTGTTTCATCGAGTCTTCTGACCCATTCCTGGAGTTCGGCTTCTGAACCCGCCAACCCGTCTATATCATCTACAAGACGAAGGTTGGTAATCGTTCGGCCCCCTATCTTCACAATACCAACGTGACCTCCAAGTGCCTCACTCATAATTCCTTCAAGGAATATATTGGAAAGAGTTGGAGAGAGTGTACACCCCTGTTTCACACCAACTGATGTGCGAAACCAGTCCCCTGTCCTCCCATTCACAAGAACTGCGCTAGACGCCTTGTCATACAGGTGTTCAAGGACCGTTATAATATTTAGGTTGATATTATACATCCTCATGGTTGCCCAAAGCGCTTTATGCCATACCCTATCAAACGCCTTCTTAAAATCCACAAACACATGATACAGTGTTTGCTGCTGCTCTAGATATTTCTCGCTTAGCAGCCTTAAATTAAATATCTGCTCTGTAGTGCTTCTTCCCTGTCTGAACCCTGCTTGCTCCTCGGCAATGATGTTCTCTGATTGGGGTTTCAATCGGTCAGGGATTAATCTAAGCATGACCTTGCTAGGGTGCCTGATGAGGCTTATTGTTCTTTTTATCTATTTATTTATTAGCTGACCAATGAATAAAAAGCTTGATCCACCGAATACGGATGTGTCGGACCAAAAACTGCAAATATCGCAGTCTAGTTGTAAACTAGCGATACAATGCATTCCGTTCTCTGGACTATATGCTGCTACTTGTAAAGCCCTGTTCGGAGCTTGATAGCGGGACATTGTGACAGCTGGAGATTATGACAGCTGGAGATTGTGACAACTGGAGACTGCGAACGAACGTAGAAGGAGAAATAGCTTGACATTTGTTCTAGACTTTCTCCATGTAAATGACTGTCAACTTTCTTTCCTAACACCCTAACTTTGTCTTGTTGATGTTGATTGCAGGTCCACATGTTGGCTCCTGCTGTTTATCTTATCCATTAGGTTCAGAAGTTGTTCTGGATTCTCTGCTCTTAACACTATATCATCAGCATATCTGATATTATTAATACCTCGTCCTCCTATATTCTTCTTCTTCTTCTTCTTCGTTCGTTCTCAATCTCCCACTACCAAACCCTGAAAGGACTTAAGTAGCAGAATGTAGTCCAGAGAACGGAATGCGTTGTGTCGTAGTTTACAGCTTGGCTGCGATATTTGCACCTTTCGGTTCAACACTTCAGCAAGCATTTTTTGAGTACCGGGTTAGCATTCCCTCTTCGATCACTTCTCCTTAGCCAGTCTGCCCTGCTGCAGCCTGTTATCCAGGATCACCGCGTGGAGGTGTAGACGGGTCTTGGCAGCTCTGGTTCGCTGGCCCTGACGCTAGCACTCAGCTACGGGTCGCTGACCACTGCAGCTCAGCATCTTGATCCCCTCCTATATTCAATCCAGGTATATAAATAAAACAAACAGACCAGGGGACAGCACGCACGCTTGTCTAACCCTGTTGTTATATTTGTATACTTGGTGGAAGAACAGATGGAGGTTGAAGGTGAACTTCAAATAAGGCAACATGTTGTCGTACACTATATGGAGAGTTATAAACAGATTAGTGGAGGAAAGCTAACGTCTGGTCAGGAAAAATATACTGATCAGACATGATAGTCAGGTCATGCAAAACATACTGGCCAAGAGCCTCACCTCGGCTTCCTAGTAGCCTTCCCTTCATGGCAGCATGACTAACGAGGTGAGGGGTCGACGTGGTCCCCGTAGTAGAGAGTGATAAGTAGATGAAGCCAAGCATAGCACCACAGCTTGGGGGACCCTGGTCCACTTTCATCAGCACGCTCGGGATGTTAGGAAAGCTACTACAACCCGTCACTTAGCATCTTTTTCAGGGCGCACAAAAGAGCCGCGTAGCACAGTGGTTGGCGTCCTGGCTTCGCATCTTAGTGGTCCTGGGTTCATTCCCCAATTGAGGCGGTAGTGCTTTTTCAGACCGCAATAGGTCCCGGGTCGACCCAGCCTTAAATGGGTACCGGTTCAGTCCGGGAAATAAAAGCGGCGAGGGAGGAGAGATGGCTACCGCCCTCATATAGCCGAGCCTTTGAAATATGAGATCGCTAACACCTCACACCCCTACGGCAGTAATGCTATGGGTTACTTTACTTTACAAAAGAGGAACCTACTCATTGTATACATTCGCAAATAACAACAACATAAACGGATTAGGGGACGGCGTGGGCTAGTGGTTAAGTGACACGGCTCACAACCGAAGGTGCTGGGTTCGATCCCCATTACAGCACCGGCCGTTACTCCGGGGAAGCAAACCTTAAGAAAATGCAGGAAGAAGCAGACCCTTACATAAAAATGTATGCTGAAGTCGGATGCACTGGGCTGATATGCGCAAAATATAAACCACAGTGCAAAGCACATCGCCTTGTTGAATAGACAAATCAGGCGAACGCCAAAAAACAAAACCCCCCAAAAAAAATTGAGAATGGGAATGAACAAGTCTATGTCGAACCTGAAAAATATGAAGTTTTGCGGACAACAATTTCTGCGCTTGTGTGGATGGCTAGCCAAGACATAGCACAACTGCTTAACTGTCATAGAATGCAGAAATAATTAACAATGGACAATGTGGCAGTGGCAAACGAAAAAAACCTCCTTTGGTGGCAGGGTTGCTGTCGAACTATATATGAGGTATCCAGACACGGAAAGAAAGTCATATAGTCATAAATGATAGCTTCGAAAACATTCACGGTAGACAACAAACAGCTTAATGATTGTTCTACGCAACTTTCAATGACGTTTCTCAATGACGTATACACTGCATTGAGACGTAATTAACGGCAAAGATAGACCATACGAGATGCTGCCGTCGGGCGCGGGGATGTTGTTGTTGATATTGTTCTTCTGAGTTGATCCTGAAAAAGACGTTGTGACGTTTTAACGTAGTTTATAGCAAAGCTGCGAGATCTGCACTATTCGAGCAGACGCAGCAGGTTACAGTTTTCTTTTTTCAGCTACCGAGTCTATCGTCCCTCTGTGATCACTATTTTCTAAGCCAGACTAGATTAGTGTAGCCTGTTTCCAGGACCGGCGCTTAGGTGCGGAATAGGGTATTGGCGAAGCGTGGTTCGCTTCTACTGATACAATCAGCCAGATATGAGTCGCTGGTTGCTGTCATCTCATGCCCTTTGCTGCATCTGTATCCCCTGTTGTTGTTCGAATCTATTCGTGATTAGTTGAAGTAACACTTGACAACGTTTGTTTTTTAGCAGGTTTCAGTGGTTCTTACTATATTTCGAGAGGTACTAAAGAAGGTGGTACGAAGTCTCCTGACTGAAGTGCTATGCGAAGATCCTCAGCAAGCTAACCGCTATGGGTTTACTGTGTCAATCCCCACTTCATTGGCCAACTGATGGGACAGCTTACTTCCAGGGTTTCAGTCAAGCATCTGGCCCAACCGGTCGCTTAGACAGACTGGGTCTACTATCAGAAACAGATGAGTTGATCATTTTTTCTTATATGTTGATTTGTTATTTCAGTATTGTTGTCCCTGATTAAGGCCTATTGGTCGTAACGTAGGTTTTGTTTGTGTTCTCGTCTCGGTGCGGTATCTGACCAGACCCATTTTAAAATGTTGATTAAACTCAACCTTAATCAACTTTTATAAGTTTTTTTTCATGTTTTTTTCCCCCCAGCTTTCTTCCAGGAGCATAAACCAGGACGGGAGATGTGGCCTTGGCCAGTATGTCTCACTTGACACTGATTAATCTTTGGTCCCTGCAGTTAGCGGTAAGTGCAAAAGACTTAAATATATTAGGCCTTAGATTTTCTAACGAGGTTGACCAATTTACCTTCTAGTCGTCTTGCATACCATTGCTATCATCCAGATACCCATTTACAGCTAGATGGAGTGGAAGACTAACGTTTGGTCAGGCACAACATACTGACCAGACATGTTTGTCAGGGTCAGGCACAACATACTGACCAGACATGTTAGTCAGTGTCAGGAAAAATAAGCTGGCAAAGACCATCACAACGTCTTCCTCGTAGCACTTCCTCGAAACAGCCTTTTTTCATGGTAGCTTGGCTAATGAGGTGAGAGGTCGACGTGATCTCTGTAGTAGTGAGCGACACGTAGATGAAGCCAAACATAGCACAACTACTTGGACGACCTGGTCTACCTTCATCAGCACGCTCGTGTAACAGAGTTACAGGGGTACAACGAGCCAAGGCCAGGGAAGCCCTGAAAATACCGTTCGTGGTACCCAAACATAACTTAAGAACCCGGCCCGAGAGTTTCAGTTCAATGAACGAAACATGGTCCTCAACTATCAAACAAAGCAAGTTTGGGGTTGGCCGACCAATGTAGGTCGAATTCTCACGGTTTGAACTGGGAATCCCCGTCAACAAGCGGTCAGTCAGTGTTTGGAAGATAATGCAGCCTTTCTTTGGGACACGCGAGTTCAAATAAAGTTGGTGGGGAGATGAACTCAAGAAAGCGAAGTCATTACTTTAAGATGAAAAACTTTAGCATATAAGATGGAGTGAGACAGTATAGTAGGAAGATCAGAAGCAGCAGACAAGGGTGTCCTACCAGACAGTATAGTGAATAGCACTTAGTCTAGAACAAGTAGATAGTTAAATGCTACAGAACTTAGCCAGTGAGTGACAATAGTAGAGTCATTAAGTTAGAAGCCACTGAAGCAGACCAACACTGAAAGGCAACAAGAGACCACACACATGTAAGAATCTGTCTGTGTGTGATGTTCTGTTCAAGTCGTCGCTAACATCTTGCTCGAGTGACCTGACTTCATTCTCGTCAGACGGAGACGTGTTGCTACAACACGAAGCTGTAGTCCTAAGACGACCGTTGTGATTTGTGGGTTTTCTCGTCCTGACAACCACAGTAACACAACCACTGTCGTCTGTCATAGACACGAGCACAGCCACAGACACGAGCACAGTCGCAGATACAAGCACAGCTGCAGACAGAGCACAGATGCAGTCACCGACTGCCTTTCGAGAGACGAGACAAGAGGTCCAGTAAACATCCCTTTTTAGTAAGCTGAGAAGACAGATAGAGGACTGAGAAATTGTCGATAGACTTCCATTATATCAACGCACAGAGATAGACAGTGAAAGAGGACTGGGAAATTGTAGATAGACATCCATTATATCAACGCACAGAGATAGACAGTGAATAAAACAATCGCTAGATTTCGACCACGTGATGAGAACTCTGGGTAAAGTTTAGTACTAGAGTAAGACCTGTGCTACTTGCACGAACCTTTAGAAGTAATCTTAGTCAGTTAGAGAAGTGATCATAACCAACCTTTTGAGAGACATTAGAATTAATTAAATAATTGATGAACAGTACAATATGATAGAATGAATAGTGATTTGATTGATGTGCATATTGTTTTACTTGTGTGAGAAAAATACATGCTGTGTTTTACCTGTGTTAAAACAGAATTGTTGGTATTTTAATTTAGAGTGTTAAGGAGTGATAGTGGAAATGAAGATTAGGATAGAACATTAACGTTAACCCTGATACACTCGGAATGTGAGGAAAGCTATGACAGCCCGCCACTTAATGCCCTTTTCAGTGCGCACGAAAGAGTAAGTGGGCAAACAACAACGACAACAACGACGACAACAACGACGACGACAAGAACAACGACGACAGCGACAACGACAACAACGACGACGACAACAACGACGACAACGACAACAACATGTAGGTAGACAGAAGATTATCGAAAAGCTAGTTAAACCCATTCTACGTACCGTGATAGAAAAACGCCCTAACTTTCGACCTCTCAGAAACAGAAAGTACAGTAGTCAAAACGAACAGCAACAGGAACAATACAACAATTTACTCACCAAGAGTTGTATAGCTATCAAGAGATTTATCCTGTTATCCAAAAGTTGGTTACCCCATCGCCAATGTCCATTCAGTTATACAATCCTCACTGTAGATGAAAACATCAAGTATTATCTGTTAATGAAAGCTTCACACTATCTTTCACATCTCTGATCCACTTTGCTGCAAAGGGAAACGTGAAGTTGAAAATTCCTCTCGTGTATCGCGTGTGTTACTTTGCCTGTTTTAAGACAATGTTCTTGTGTGATGTATGTTGTATCTTCTTTCCGTCTGTTGCGTGAAGTATACCTCGTGTCTTTATGTCAGGTCTTCTTAATCTATATGCACACAGCTGTTGTTGATGATACTATATCCTCACTTGAGGAATTAACAATCTTTTCTTCGTTATTCCTGCCTATAAGTGCATGAAATTCTCACAATATGTTTGATGTCCACAAGTTTCATTGGATCTGTAGTGGTGAAGAATATTTCTACTGTCCATTGATTTCCCTGGTCAATTTGATAACGGTCTGACTCAGGTTTCTATTGCCACCATAAAGTTGATTCTACAGCTGGGTTGAAAAGGCCTATGCCGTAACTTTTCTTTTCTCATTGAGTCGACAGACTTATGTTATAACGTTTGGCTGTTCTCCTACAAGGACGCATGGTTATGTATGTAGATAATGTATAATTTATTGAATAGATTGACTGATTCTGCGTTGGATGATCCATAGCTTCAATACTGTCAGTAAGAGACTCGATTTTGACTACAACGTTAAAATAACATTTCACACGATATAAATAATTCTCTCCGGTGCGTTCTGTAAAGTCCTACTACATGAAACGTGTCAGACACTATAATTGTAATCATTAAAAACATCCCTTTACCAAGCAGCGGGTTAAATAAGGTACCGTTTGCCAGGAAACACGTTGAGATGTGAGTGAGTCTCAGGAGTCAGGTAAACACGTCATTATGCCCGCCCATCCACCTGACACAGCAGCGGACACGTTGTTTAGAGCGGGGATTCTAAACCCGGGTTGCCAGGCTCGATCTTTCAACATCTATGTGGCTGGAAGTTCGTTTTTTATATAAACATCCTTATGAATCAGCTATTGCGTTTTTAGCTGGCCATATGCTAGTTACAAGACAAGCTATGCATATCTTTGAAAGTCATACTGGTTTCCTAAAAATGTGGTCAAGATGATAATGATGATTGCGATGATTTTGGTGATTTGGATGATTCATGGTGAAGATGATTTTGATGATGAAGATTAGATTGATGATGAAAATGATTTCGATGATTTTCATGATGACTATTTCAATAATGTCGATGATTAAGATTTCTTTTGTTGATATCCATGATATAAATGATGACGAATATTACGTTTATTTCGATGACTGACATGATGATGATGATGATGATGATGATTTCGATGACTTACATGATGAGGATGATGATGATGATGATTTCGATGACTTACATGATGATGATGATTTCGATGACTTACATGATGATGATGATGATGATTTCGATGACTTACATGATGATGATGATTTTGATGACTGACATGATGAGGATGATTTCGATGACTGACATGATGATGATTTCGATGATTTTAATGATGATGATGATGATTTCGATGATTTACATGATGATGATGATGATTTCAATGAGTTACATGATGATGATGATGATTTCGATGACGGACATGATGATGATGATTTCGATGACTTACATGATGATGATGATTTCCATGATTTTCAAGATGACTATGATATCCATGATGGCGATGTTTTCGATGACATATGCTGATGATTTCGATGATGATGTTCATTTCGATGACTTTGATGATCTTCACAAATCTGACGAAGAGGGTGTGACAATCAATTGAGCAATCGATTGGAGTCGGTAATGACAAAGAGACAAAGAATCATTGGTTCAGAACACGAGTGTATAACAACAACAAGACCTGGGTCTCAAATTAAAAGAGGTCATGGTAGCGCGATGGTTAGTGCAAACACTTGAAACCCAGCAGAGCGAACTAGGTTCAATCTCAAATTGGTGCGGGATTTTATTTCCGATCGCAAACGGCTCGGGAGTCAACCCAGCTTCACAAATCAGGTACCAGATCATGTCTTGGAAGTACCTAATTAGCCTGATGCTGATAATGATTTCAAAAATTGACGAATAGGGTGTAGGGAAATCCTTTCAATCAATTGAGAAGTTTTCACAGAAAGGTACATACTCTCTGGTTGCTCAAACTAGCGGTCAAGGTTCAATTCCAAATTGGTGCGGTATTTTATTTCGATCGCAAACGGTGCCAGCGTTGAACCCAACCTAAAACAAATGAATACCTGAGCACATTCAGGAAGTAAAACCTGGCGACGTGATGTTAATGTGCTATTGGTAGATACTATTTGTGTCTAACACCATACGCCACACAGCCTGTAAACGTGATCTTTACTATTCAAACTTAGAACGAACTTCAGAATCTAAACAATTAAGAAAGAATTGCATCACTGCATCATCTCAAAAAGCCGAATTTAGGTATCTGGTATGGACATGCCGGAACAGAGCCGTACACAACACTTATGACTACGATCCTTGAGGATATTTGACTTTATTTCCATTGAGAAGTGAGACCTTTGCCCAGATGTTCTGCAGCATGTGAACGCTCTGGACAGAGGCTGTTATCTGTGTGGATGCACATTACGTGTTTGTTTGGGCATGAAAGTACATACATGCGTGCGTGAGGGTATATATATATATATATATATATATATATATATATATATATATATATATATATGTATATATGTGTGTGAGTATGCGTATGCACATGCGTAGGCCTGTATGTGTGTATGTATGTCACATACATGTGGGCTTGTGGGTTTACATGTGTGTGTGTGAATGGATATATATATATATATGGTTGCGTGTTCATGCATGTGTATGCGTGTGCATGTATGTGTATCTAAAAGGCACGTTTGAGTAAATAAAAATGAATGCATTTTGTTCAAAGATGTATATGTACATATTTTACATCGGTGTGCAATGAGGATGACGGATGGATGAAGGTACGCGGAGACAGAATAATCCCCGTGGTACATGGCGAAATGTTTTGAATGTATATAGATTAACCCTGTTTTCAAATTTCAAATTGTTTTGCTATACATGTATTAAAAATTATCTTCATTGAAAAGCAAACGATACAAAAACTCAACCGTGCCTTAAAATTGAAAACGCGAGTTCAGCAAAACCCAATGCCACATTAACTTCTGAAGAGCAAATGAATTTCCTAAGTTTGTACCTAAAAACTATGGTATGGAGATGAACAACGCCGAGGGCTTCAACAGCAGAATAAAAGCTAATGGTCAGGAACTCGAAGTGGTTGACCCTTTTAAATATCTAGGGTCGATTGTCAGTGATGAAGGATCAAAATGTGTCGTGCTGGCCAGAATAGTAGAGACAATAGCGGTACTTGCACGGCTTAACAAAATCTGGCAAGATAAACGGTTACCACTATGGACGAAAATCAGATTAATGCGTACACTGGTCCTGTCAATATTCCTTTATGCGTGTGAGACATGGACAGTTACAGCTGACGTTCAACGAAGGATACAGGACTCGGAGATGAGATGTTTCCGAAGACTTTTAAACGTCACGTACACAGATCGAGTTACAAATGAGGAAATACGAGATAGTATTACAACAGCAATAGGGCCTTTTGAAGACCTCAAAAGAAAGAAACTCACTTGGTACGGTCACATATTGAGATCAAATGGTCTTGCAAATACAATCCTCCACGGGAAGGTGGGAGGACAACATAAAAGAATGGACCAATCTCCGACCAGAAGAAGCACAGGCAACGGCCGCTGACAGAGAAGGGTGGCGTGGTGTTGAGTGGATGTCTCCATGTGTGCCCCAACGACCTCACCGGTTACGGGATGACCTAACCTATACTTAAGTTACCAACACACGGAACGAGCAAGACAGGAAGACCTGCGATGCACTGAAAATGTAGTTAAAAATGAAAATATATATGTTTAAACACCCGAACAATTTAAATGCCACTAAAGGACTGATAAACAGTATATTAGTACCAACCCTGTGTTATAGGGGTCAAGTGAACATTAGCAAAGATCAAAGAGAAAGATTACGACCTGTGAGATAAGATGTTTGAGAATATCATCAATGTCACTAGGAGAGACAGAATGTAAGTCAAGTGAAGTCAAGATAACATCCCGCCATGCGGCGAATAGGAAATATAGTGTTAGGTCCATATTATTTTGTAACCCACGGATGATGTGGTCAGCATCACGCCGGCCGCCTTTAGTTCCCGGACTGAACCGGAACCCATTTAAGGCTGGGTCGACCCGGGAGCCATTGTGGTCTGAAAAACCATTTACGCCTCCATTTGAAAATGAACCCAGTACCTCTTAGATACGAAGCCAGCGCGCTAACCATGCGCTATGCGGCTTCCAGAGACAGAATTGTGACATGACAAATTGTCGATACAAGACCATTCCCCAAACACATGGACAAGGAGAAACTGAATTGGTTAGTTTACGTAATACGAATGAATTCCAGTCTACCCTTGTTCGTAAATAACGTACACCGATCGGGTTTCAAAACTGTGGAAGACAGAGAACCAGGTGGATAGGAAATGAATAGGACACCCTAAACAACCAAGAAATGGCTATACTCATAGCGGCGAGCCTTGCCATAAACAGGCAACTGCGGCTCACCACGCCGCCTCACGGCATATGTGGATATGACAAGAGAGCTAAAGATAGAAAGAGAGAAAAAGAGAGAGAAGTGAAAAAGAGTGAGGCAGAAATACCGAAGACAGTTCACTCGAGTGGTTTGCTCTGAGAACTTGTAATTGTAAACCGACTTTTGGTGGGGAGTTTTGGTGTAAGAAGTAAAAATTCCGTTAACACGGGAGTATGACATATTAGGAATATTGTGTTGGAACAATATTTTCTTGATAAACGGCACTAGGGGTGATGTGGTCAACATAACGCCAGCTGCCTTCACTTTTCCACATTATTCAGATATCGAAATTGTGAGGCTTGGTCGGCATCAGGATTCATTTTTGAGATAGGAAAAATCCCGCACAAACTATGGACAGAACCCCGATCGCTCGGTTTGTAGGTCGGTACATTAACAACTGTACTTCCTCAGCTCCTTTGGTGTGGAAATGCCATATGATTTAATCTGATATTTTCAAACTTTAGATTATCTTCTCCCAAATTATGATTAAAATCACGTTGCAGACCACTGGACTAAAATCAGCAAGCCTCAATACCCCGAGTGCCGCGTGTTTGAGATCACAAATTCAACATTAAAAGGAATTTTTGTTTGGGGAAAATTGGTGCGCACTCTTGTTCGGGAAATGGAAAAAGCGTGAATCACAGTGGCTGGGTGAATTTGCTATAGTAGAAGTATGCAAGAGATCAAGATACAATATGCAGACTGCAAGCAGAACACAGAAGACTGAAAAATCATATGTTCAACAACAATTAAAAATTGGGGACAAGTGCTTATGAGGGAAAAACTAACAAATAGGGGATCATGTTTCTTAGTCTGTCGACTGCACGAGAGGAGCGGAGTGACAGCATAGCACTCCCCAACCAAAATGATGGATTAAATTGTATTACGCATAACGAAGTCAGAGACGGAGAGTCAAGTTAATGAGAGAATGTTGTTGTTGGCCAATTTTCACTCTAGTTGAAGTATAGAGCGACCACTACAGTTAATCTTCAGGAAGCCTGTGCTAGGAGAAACACTATGTCGTTAGCCACATTTTACGACATATATGAGGCGAGGAAGACTACTGTCTGGGCAGGCAAACCATAGTGATCAGACATGTAAGTCAGGGTCAGGTAAAATATACAGTTCAGACAATGTTAGTCAGGGTCACGCAAAATATACTGATCAGACAATGTTAGTCAGGGTTAGGCAAAATATACTGATCAGACAATGTTAGTCAGGGTCAGGCAAAATATACTGATCAGACATGTTAGTCAGGGTCAGGCAAAATATACTGATCAGACAATGTTAGTCAGGGTCAGGCAAAATATACTGATCAAACAATGTTAGTCAGGGTAAGGCAAAATATACTGATCAAACAATGTTAGTCAGGGTAAGGCAAAATATACTGGACAAAACCAACACCGCGTCTTTTTCGTAGCTCTCCCTGGATACAGGCTATTTTCGTGGCAGCCGGGCTGATGAGCGATCGACGTGGTCTCCGCAGTACCGTTGAAATGATTGACGTGCAGATGAAGCCAAGCATGGCACAACCACCCGGACGACCCCGGTCCAACTTCATCAGTACGATCGAAATGTATATTGCTCCCATCACAGTCTATCTGAAAGAAACTCTTTTCCTTGCCAAAACTCCAGCCTCCACAGTGATACCATGAAATTCCTGGATATCTTTGTGCCATCGTCTTCTTGGTGGCTTTGAGGGCGATATTTGCCTCCATAGATTGTTCTCTCTCTGCCATGTTCCTAGCATTTGAGACTTCGTCTTCCGCTTTCTGCAATTCATCATTCCAATAGGGCTTGTAGTTTTTCCTTGCCCCTCTTGGGATGGTTTCAGTGGCAGCTTACATTATTGCTTTGCTTAGACTTTCCACCATGGGCTTCATATTGTTTTTCCGTGTGTTGATCGTTTAACACAGCCCATCTGTCAGTATTTCAAATCTGTCCCAGTCGGCTCGTTTGTAATTCCAACGTGGGAGCGGTTTTATTTCTCGTGGGCCTACTTGCATATCAACTTCTAGCCTAATTTGTCTGTGGTCGCTACCTGCCAATTGGTTTAGCACCTGGCGGTCTATTTTGTGGTGAATATCCACCGTGGAAAAGGCCAAGTCTGGAGTAGAGGTGGTATGCCATGTTCTAGAATAGAAGCTAGGTCTATCCTCCGGCCTATTGATAAGACAGAGATTTGTGTCTATCTCCCAATCTTCCACTTCGTCACCTCTGCTGTCTGTGTCCGAGTATCCCCATCTCTCCGAGTGGCTGTTGAAGTCTCCAACTACTATGCAGTTGGAGTCTTTGACTTCCATCTCCCCGATATAAAAACAACCTTACCTTTACCGGGTTCGAATTCTTCTCCTCCTGGAAAGCAGAGCGGTATTCTCACAACTCGGCCATATGCTCCTCAACTGCGTCGTTTCCAGCTATTTATTTAACTTTATATCGTCTGCTGTTAATGTCCGCAGTAAATGACAGCTTGGGAGGAAGAGTTTCGCTCTCCATGTTAAACTACTTTTTTGCAATTTATTGCTTGGCCTAACTATTTGTCTTGTTGAATGACTTCTCCAGATTTACCACCTTTCGCAATTCATTGAGTTATATTGGCTGTTTTTGTATGTTCTGTTTCTTCTTGCTTCTTTACGTCTTATTCAGTCATCGATAACAATTCTCATTAGTTTCAACGTTGGGCCACGTCTGTTAATGTGCTTTTATATAATATCATTTTATTTGTTGACTATTAGTCAGCATATCTGAATGACAATCATTGACGATACAAGAAGAAAGAGAATAAAGCAATGGTTGCCATCTACAATTCTGATAATAGGGAAATCTTGTTGCCTTTCACAACCTTTTTAGAGGGCTACCCATTCTTCTCAACTCGGGTACCACTGGTTGATATAACATGAAAAGCATAACTTAATATCAATCAATCAAAAACCCGTCAGCTTCCTGTAAAGCAAATATCCTCAACAAATACTCGCCATGTCTTCCTGTCATGAGCCATCTGAATCAATTATATCTACGTCCTGTTTCCTGCCTTTACATTTGCTTCTAGTTCCCTCTTCCATGAGTGTCTCAGTCTTCGTCTACTTCTCTTGTCCTGTGGATTTCAGAACAGAGCTTGTCTGGTAATGTTATACATGGGTTTCCGTAATGCGTGGTCTATCCATCGCCATCGCGTTCTTCGTATTTAACGCTCTACTGGTAAAATGTAATATGGTTAATAATAATAATAAAATCCAGACCAGGCTTAGAGAGATGCAAGACTCCTGGCTCAGCAAAAGAGCTGACGAAATTGAGATGTTCGCCGAGCGTCATGACACCAAACGGTTTTACGAGGCACTGAAAGCTCTCTACGGCCCGCAGCCCTCTAGTAATACTCCAGTTCGCAGTGCGGATGGGGTACTGCTGACAGATACGGTTCAGATTCTAGACAGATGGGCAGACCACTTCTGTAAAATACTAAACCACCAATCGTCCATAAATGAAGAGGCCATCCGGCGAATGCCGCAGGTGGAACTGAACCTGGCGTTGGATGAAGTAATTACTGAGGAGGAAGTCGACAGGGCAATCAGTTCACTATCTATAGGAAAAGCTCCAGGAGCTGATGCAATACCAGCAGAGGTATATAAGACAGCTGGCCCATCCCTCACCAGAAGGATCACTGAACTCTTCTGTCACATGTGGGCTGAAGGTAAAATTCCGCAGGAGCTAAAGGACGCCTCAATCGTTCACCTATACAAAAGAAAAGGCAATAGTCAGGAATGCGACAATCATCGGGGAATATCGCTACTCTCCGTAGCAGGCAAGATCCTAGCGCGCTTACTGCTAAACAGGCTCAACAAACACCTTGAATAAAGCCACCACCTCCCAGAAAGCCAATGTGGATTCAGAGCCGGAAGAGGAACAGTGGACATGATTTTTGCCGCTCGCCAAGTACAAGAGAAGTGTCGAGAGCAAAATCAGGCCTTGTACACCACATTTATTGATTTGACAAAGGCATTTGATACAGTAAACAGAGGAGGGCTGTGGATGATAATGTCTAAGTTTGGCTGCCCCAACAAGTTCATAACAATGGTGAAACAGCTACACGAAGGCATGTGTGCTCGTGTACTGGACAGCGGTGCAATCTCTAAAACGTTTCTAGTATCAAACGGAGTAAAACAAGGATGTGTACTCGCCCCGACTTTGTTCAGCATGATGTTCGTGGCCACGATGACAGACGCCTTCAGATCATTGGAGCTTGGAATACCCATAAAGTACCGCACAGATGGCAAGTTACTCAGTTCCAGAAGAATGAAGGCCAAAACCAAAGTGGCTGGCGACATAATCAGGGAACTTGTATTTGCTGACGACTGCGCTCTAATGAGCAACTCAGAACTGAACATGCAGGTTGGAATGGACCAGTTCTCTGCCGCATGCGAAAATTTTGGCCTGACCATAAATGCCAAAAAAACAGAGGTCATGTACCAACCAGCACCAGGCATGCCGTACACAAAACCAGAGACTACAGTCAGCGGGCAGACGTTGAATGCCGTAGACAAATTCACATATCTGGGCAGCACGCTGTCGAGATCTGTCAGCCTAGACGATGAGGTGGCAAGCAGAATAGCAAAGGCCAGCACAGCCTTTGGTAGAATGCGCTCGATGGTCTGGGCACGTCGTGGCATCAGCGTCAAGACCAAACTCAAAGTCTACCGTGCAACCATCATTCCAACCCTACTATACGCTTGCGAAAGCTGGACTGTATACTCTGGACATGCAATGAGGTTAAACCACTTCCACACAGGTTGCCTGAGGCGAATATTCCACATCCGATGGCAATATCGTGTCACTGATATCGAGGTTCTCTCGAGGGCTAACATGCCCAGCATCCATGCACTGCTAGAAAAAGCACGACTAGGATGGGCCGGACACCTCGTCCGTATGTCAGACGAGCGGCTCCCAAAGAAGCTTCTCTACGGCGAGCTGAGAGAGGGAGAGCACGAGAGAAGGCGCCCAAAGAAACGTTTTAAAGACGGTCTGAAGGACTCACTAAAAAGTTGCCAGATAGACATCGACAACTGGGAATATCTTGCGAAAAACAGATCTGACTGGAGAAGCGCAGTCAAATCGGGTGTAGCTGCTGGTGAAGATGACCGTGTTGTGACAGCCCAGAACAGACGCGAGACGCGGGAATCCCGAGCAGCGGGAACACCATCCCCTTCTACAAACCTCGTGTGCCCGATATGTAGCAGATGTTTTCGTGCTCGCATTGGCCTGTTCAGCCACATGCGCACATACACCCAACAGGGAAATCTGTGACAAGGATGATGTTGGCGGTCCTCATCGACAACGATGGACAGCTATTATAATAATAAAATAGTTCTTAGTTTTTAGTCGACCTGTACGTCTACAGAGGCAGATGCCCCTGTGCAGGTCCCACTTAGTGGACCTGTACTTCTACAGAGGCAGATGCCCCTGTGCAGGTCCCACTTAGTGGACCTGTACTTCTACAGAAGCAGATGCCCATGTGCAGGTCCCAGCTCTGGTATGAACTGGATTTAGCTGGGGAGGAGGATTTCCTGCTTAGCGGGCTAGGCTTGAGAAGCTTATTACTACCCTAATTTGGGACAACTGTCACGAAGGGTCGTTAACCTTTATGCGAGTCCACCTTAACAGACTCAAACACTAGAGCAAAGTAGACACGCAGCATGTTAGGCGCCATCTATGCTGCTCTTAACAAATCAATTAACCATGGCCAGTGTTATGTCATATCACACAGTTAGTCGCCTCTTACGACATGCTTTCTGTCGGGCAGTGGTGAAATTCTTGATTTGCAACCGCTAAGGGGTTTTTAACGTGCACGACCCTGCTCAGAGATCAGAGGAAATATTTACCAGATGGTCCACGGGATTTGAACCCGCGACTGTGGGACGAACACTTTACCTCGAGACCACTGATATATATAAAGTGACATATCAACCACCAGGTAATTTCCCTCAGAGAGCAATCCTTTACAGAATATAATTAGGGATCAAACTGCAAGTAGTCAGATATGAGTCGCTGGCTGCTGTCAGCTCATTCACTGTGTTGCATCTTCGGCAACCTTTTCCTACCTCTGGCTCTACCTCTTCTTCTTGTGCTTCTCGGTCTTCTTCATCTTCTTCTTCCTCTCTTTGTTCTTCTTATTATTTTTGATTGTGATAACTTGTTTCTCAGCGTAGCTGCGGTTCCGAACTTCGTCTCCAGAGGACCCTGTCTTGGGTTTATTGCTATTCACTTTCTTGTTCTTCTTCTTGTTCTTTCTCGTCTTGTTGTTCTTCTTCTTCTTCATATTATTATTATTATTACACTTATTGTTATTATTATTATTATTATTATTGTTAATGTTTTTTGTCTTGATGTTTTTTCTTCTTTTTTCTCTCCTTCTTCTTCTTCTTCGGCGTTTTCTCCCTCCGCTTCCTTCAATAGGCTAAAATCTTAAATATATACTCCAAATCTCTTCTTTGTGAATTATTTGTCCCCAATTGTCTGTCTCCAATTGTCAATCTATAGCTGATAATTCCCTTAGCCTTTACATACATTGTCGCTGCCAAAATTGATTATTTACTTACTTACGTCGGAGCTTATATTTCTCTTGTCCCTTATTCTATCTATCCTCAGCAGTTTCTGTCTCTATCTTGAGTTTCATCGTCCATTTCTGAACATTATGAAGCCAGCGAAGGTTAAGACTTCTTATCTTTATCGTTCCTTAAGTTTGCATTGTTTATATATTTGGCAGTCCATTTTATCTGAACAAATGAACGATCCATTGGATTTTGCGTGCTTTTATAACTGTCAGTATCTCTAAATATGGTCCGATATCATGTCGGATTGCAAATCGTAAGTTGACATTTGAGAAATGATTGTTGTAATATTCCATTTACTGCTTAGTTACTTAAAATCGCAAATATTGATTCGAGATTGTATTTTTCTTTTTTCTTTGTTTTTCATGTTGTATAGAACAATGTTGTATCCTGAACACTATGTTTCGTCTGTCTGTCACCAATATTTATGTTTCTACCAAAGGATTCCATGTATATTTGTTATATATATATATATATATATATATATATATATATATATATATATATATATATATATATATATATATATACATATAGATATATAAAAAGAGAGAAAGATACATGTGTATGCGTGCGTGAGTGCGTTCACGCGCGCGTGTGTGTGTATGTGTGTGTGTGTATTGAAACACCCTGTTGTTGTTGTTGTTGTTGTTTAGAATGCCCAGAATGAGTTGGTTATTCTAATGTGCGCCCTGAAAAGGGCGTTAAGTATCGGGTTGCAGTAGCTTTCCTCACATCCCAAGAGTGCTGATGAAGGTGGACCGGGATCCTACAGGCGGTTGTGCTATGCTTGGCCTCATCTGCGTGTCGCTCACTACTACGGAAATCACGTCGAGCCTCACCTTGTTAGCCAGATTGTTGTCCTCGACAACAGCCCGTTTCCAGGACGACAGAGGAGGTCAAGAGGTCAGTATATTTCTCCTGACCCTGGCTAACATTGTCTGATCAGTATGTTTTGCTTGACCAGACGTTAGCCTCATCGTCCGTTTGAAACACCCTAACAAACATGTCCACAGAAAGCAACTGATCAACAGTATATTCATGCCCTCGCTCTATAGCCAGTGCCTAACGTGGACTTTAACAAGATCTCTAGAAAGAAATATCACGCCATGTGAGATAAGATGCCACAGGACAACTTTAACAACATCTCTAGAAAGAAATATCACGCCATGTGAGATACGACCTAGGGGTTATAATAGATCATACAGGAAAGGTGAGTGAGAAAGTTAAGGTAGCAGTGAAAAAGGCAAATGCAATGTTAGGTATGATAAAAAGAAATATTAAACATAGGAGCAAGGAAGTGATCGTCAAACTGTATAAAGCTTTAGTTAGACCTAGATTGGAGTACTGTGTACAGGTGTGGAGTCCTTATCATAGAGGGGATAAAACATGCTGGAAAGAATACAAAAAAGAGCGACAAAGATGATAGTGGGATTCCAGAATTACAGTTATGAGGAACGACTCAGAAAAACCGGCCTACAGTGTCTCGAAGAGAGAAGAATTCGTGGTGACTTAATTCAGGTTTATAAGATGATCAGAGGAATGGATAAATTAGACTATAACAAGTTTTTTAAAAATACAGCCACCCACAATAACACGAGGGCATAGCTACAAGCTGACTATAGAGAGATCCAGGTTAGATATTAGGAAATATTTGTTTAGTCAGAGAGTGGTGTCTGCTTGGAATGTATTGCCAGGGGAGGTAGTGGAGGCAGGGACAGTTAATGCATTTAAGAATAAACTGGATGCGCATAGCTTTTAGAGCAAGGTGATGTAAATTTAACTGGTTGTATACAGACTCTTTAGGGTTTTCTAAACCAGTATAAAAACGTTAAGTTAAAGTTAAAAAAGATGCCACAGGACAACCATGAACGTAACTACTGGTCACACAATGCAGAACGAAGAAATGCAAAACATCGTTTAACCAAGATCAGGTACCGAATTTATTGATATGTCATCATCAAGGGGTTCGACCACATAATGAGAATTCAACCTAACCAAGTACCCCTGTGCTCCTATAACGCACAGCGATGGGAATTTTCGCAACCATGGCAGACGATGAACGAGATGGATAGAAAGTGGTGCGGATTTTCTAAACCGTCATGGGATCACAACTACTTCCTCGACACGTCTGGCCGTGGACAGAAAACTGTGGCTCCCCACTTTGTCTCAAGACACAAATGGATAAGACAAGCCAGGCGCACATTAAGTATTTCGCTCTGTCTTGTTTCTGGAACTGTTCGTTTGAAAGCGGTGTTGACCATCCAATTTGATTTTACCCCATGACCTTCCCACCGAAGCTTGCGTGCCAATAGAAGATTATGTGGTCAGAAATTCTAAAGGATAATAATTCTGAGTAGACATTTGAAAAATGATGTTTCGACTATTTCGTTTCCTGTTCATCAATACCATATTTATGTTACAGCTTTTATATATCATACAGTAATGATATTGTTGTTAGATAACACACTGCAGTCGGAGATGAAGTGACATTTATATATATATATATATATATATATATATATATATATATATTCGCACTAAGTTTAATATACCTTTAGGTTCCTTGACTTCTTCGCATCTTTTGCCTTGTGTAAATTTAAGTCTAGTTCATATTTGCAGCTGGGTAGACTACGCCTTTTTGAGATCAAGCATTGAAGCCACTACATTTGCAGTGTAGGGAAAGAGCCGTCTAACCACCTTACCTCCTTTATTTAATGTTGCCTATTAAAATTTATAATTGCCTAGTAAATATTGCCTATGTAAAAATATAATATTCAAAGATAGCTACAGTATCTACATCTAATATGATATATGATATTGAATGATATCATTTCATATCAAAATTGTTAACGGGAAGTAGGCAGAGAGCATAAATAAAAAGCATTTTGAGTGGTATGTGTGATGTGAGGTAAAAAGTGAAGTATCACAGGGTTCGGTTTTGGGACCAATGTTGTTCTTGATATATATATAAACGATTTGGACAATGATATCGGATCCTTGATTGCAAAATTTGTGGATGACCCAAAACTATGCAGTGGTGTCTCATCTAAAGCAGGTGGATATACTGAGGTCGGATTTAGTTATAGTTCGGTAATGGTATAAGACCTGGCAAATGGAGTTTAATGTAGATAGATGTACAATCATTCACATGGGTAGATCCATTGTTGGAACATAATTACAGAAATGGAAAGAATAATAATATAAAGATAGTAAAAGAAAGAGACATAGGGGTTTTACTATATCATACAGGTAAGGTGAGTGAACAAGTCTAGGTAGTAGTGAAAAGGCTGTTAGATGTGATAAGAAAAAATATTAAACAAAGCAACAAGGAAGTGATAACAAAACTATGCAAAGCATTAGTTTGATCTAAACTGAAAATGGAATTCGGAAATTATAGTTATGAAGACAGTCTGAGAAAAACTGGCATACAGTGTCTAGTAAGAGAAGTGATTTAATACAGGTTTATAAAAAAATCAACGGAAAGGATAAATTAGACTATAGCTAAATTTTTCACAAATACAAACGCCAACAAGAATACGAGAGCACAGCTAGAAATTAAATAAAGAAAGATCCTGATTAGATACCAGGAAATTTTGTTTAATCAGTGGTGAATTCTTGGAATGCATTGCCACAGGAAATATATAAATGTAAACATATGCGCGTTCTTATTTACATACTTAACTTAACGTCTTTTTACTGGTTTAGAAGACTCTGCAGGGTATGTATACAACCAGTTTCATTTAAATGTGTTGCTCTAAAAGTTATGCGAATCCAAACTATCCTAAAATGCATTTATTGTTACTGTCTCCACTACTTCCTGTGGCAATGCATTCCAAGAATTCACCACTATCTGACTAAAAAAAAATACAAAGACTAGCACTCTCACGAAAGTGGACTCCCCAGATTGAAAGACTAGCACTCTCACGAAAGTGGACTCTCCAGATTGAAAGACTTAGCACTCTCACGAAAGTGGACTCTCCAGATTGAAAGACTTAGCACTCTCACGAAAGTGGACTCTCCAGATTGAAAGACTAGCACTCTCATGAAAGTGGACTCTCCAGATTGAAAGACTTAGCACTCTCACGAAAGTGGACTCTCCAGATTGAAAGACTAGCACTCTCATGAAAGTGGACTCCCCAGATTGAAAGACTTAGCACTCTCACGAAAGTGGACTCTCCAGATTGAAAGACTAGCACTCTCATGAAAGTGGACTCTCCAGATTGAAAGACTTAGCACTCTCATGAAAGTGGACTCTCCAGATTGAAAGACTAGCACTCTCACGAAAGTGGACTCTCCAGATTGAAAGACTTAGCACTCTCACGAAAGTGGACTCTCCAGATTGAAAGACTAGCACTCTCATGAAAGTGGACTCTCCAGATTGAAAGACTTAGCACTCTCACGAAAGTGGACTCTCCAGATTGAAAGACTTAGCACTCTCACGAAAGTGGACTCTCCAGATTGAAAGACTTAGCACTCTCACGAAAGAAGGCCATGACGTACGTAGCGGTGCGAGTAGAAAATAATAGAATCCTGGGAATTACAAAAGAATGCGATGCGCGGGTTTTACGTTGCCATAGCACTTGGGGCAACAAACAACAGCATACATGCCACATTCCGACCAGCCGCCTTCTTTATTTTTACGCCTTTGAGCTTAGAATGAATTTTACATTTTAAAACTCTTTAAAATTTCAAAGTACTACCTTTAACCACAGTCGACATGCGTTCTGAGAAAGACAGTATGTTGCGTTCCTATAGCACGATGTTTAACGGGTGAACATTTCCTATAGAGTCTGATGATAAGCTTGAAAGCTAATGATAACTTTCAACCAAGATTTAGTTAAATGTTATCTAAAAATAAAAACAATTACATTTTTCTGTTATGTAGAGTAGCATTTCTCACAATGGTGGCCTTGCTATTATTATTATTATTATTATTATTATTGTATTATATTTTGTTAAATACATTTGTGACCCATGTTTTTCTTGCTATTTTCTTACCTAGGCCTTCGTGTTTGCAACTTTGCACGGAGAGCCTAAAATATTTCCTGTTCGGGTATTTAGAAAAAACGTTTGAAGATTTCTGCTATTGTACATCGATGCGTGGCTTTAAATAACTCGAAAAAGAAACGACGCACAGATCTGAAAATAGCTGCATTGACCTGGGAATTCCAGACAGAATGATCTGTGAAAATTTCACTCACCTAGAGGTTACCATGTTCGAGTTCTTTAACAAGTCGGACAAACAGACACAGGTATTAAGTGTTTTATGTATTATATATACAAAACATGTGTGTAGTTCGTTGACGCTGTCAATATTGCGTCATCACTCACACTGGAGCTTTCATACTTCGTGGCTGTCTGCTACTGTTCGAACTTTACTGAAGTACTATGCTTAACGTTTTAAATAAGGTAATCCAAGTATACTGTACACACAGATACGACTTTTTAAATATGGTATAAGAAATTTTAAAATAAACTTTACAAAATACACTTAAGTATTAAGTTCCCACTCCTCATTAATACACGATAATTTCACATGTGTAAGAATACAAAAAACCTTAAATAAAATCAATGATTTCAGTTAACCTTTGCGGAAACTTTGAGAGCCACTCATTATAATTATGCAACTTTCTTGTGCTATTTATCCTAAATGAGTCACCCTCACCTTTAACATCCCTGGTGAACCACAAGAGATGCCAAACTGTATGTTAACCTTCATACACGGGACAAGATGTCAGTTTAAAACTCATCACAACGGCTCAGAAATGTTGACCACGTATACACAACTATTCTTGTGTTTTTGTGGCTACAGTGTACCTTCACAGGGAGACAACAAACTCACAATTTACCTTTGTAAATAACTATAGGAGCAATTGCACTGGTTATATTTAATATATTATAAAATTATTTAAAAACCGATTTTCTGATTTTTAGAGAACTTGATTTCTGACGGGAAAACATGTACATCACACAATTAGACATAATCCATTTTATGTGATGATTTTTATGTGAATGTATAATACGCTCTATGTAAAAATTCCGACTTGAATGTATAAAACGCTGTATGTAAAAGTACCGACTTGAATGTATAATACGCTCTATGTGCCATTATCGACTTGAATGTATAATACGTTCTCTGTACCAGTACCGACATGAATGAATAATACGCTCTATGTAAAAGTACCGACTTGAATGTATAATACGCTCTATGTATCAGTACCGACTTGAATGTACAATACGCTCTATGTACAAGTACCTTCACATTTCCTTTATTTAAAATGATAGTAAGTAGCCAGTCGACTTTTCCATGGAGAAGTGAGAGCCACACATTCTGAAAATGCATTGTTTCTTGTGCTCTGCTAATCATGAAGTGATCCTGACCTTTAACATCTCTATTGAGCTGCAAGAGTTTAAAACTGTATTTGAGCCCTTATCGAGAGTATATGATAACAGTTATGACTTCTAGAGGGAACACATGCTAATTAATTGTGTATATGAAACCCTCTATGGGTATTTGTGGACATATTCTTCCTTCACAGGGAGAGAATACAAACACAATTTAGTTTTAGAAATAGCTTTATGAACATTTTTCTGATAATTCATTAGAAAACTACAAAGTCGGATTCATAACTACTTTTTGAACTTAAAAAAATGAATATGCTAAACGTTGCAACCAAATAAATCCAAGTCTATCGTACACTTCTTCTTCTTCATCGATCAACTGATGCTATGCCTATAGTCCGGTTAGGCGCACGATCACCTGATGCTATGCCTATAGTCCGGTTAGGCTCACGATCACCTGATGCTACGCCTCTAGTCCGGTTAGGCTCACGTTCACCTGATGCTATGCCTATAGTCCGGTTAGGCTCACGATCACCTGATGCTATGCCTATAGTCCGGTTAGGCTCACGATCACCTGATGCTACGCCTCTAGACCGGTTAGGCTCACGATCACCTGATGCTACGCTTCTAGTCCGGTGAGGCTCACGATCACCTGATGCTACGCCTCTAGTCCGGTTAGGCTCACGATCACCTGATGCTACGCTTCTAGTTCGGTTAGGCTCACGATCACCTGACGCTACGCTTCTAGTCCGGCGATGTTCACGATCAACTGATGCTACGCTTCTAGTCCGGTGAGGTTCACGAAGGAGACTGCGTTTCAGGTCTTCGCCGGTCCCTCGCAGCTTTTCGAGTATGGTCGCTTCCCCAGGCCAGGCTGCCTCTGTTTGGCCTACATTGGTCAGGCAGTCCTGCAGAAAATGTTCTGGTGTTTGCTTGGGTGCTCCACAATCACACGTGGCAGTGTCTCTGAGACTCAGTCTGTGGAGGTGGGCATTGAGTCTACAATGTTCCGTTCTGAGTTTGAAGATCTTTGTCTACTCTTATTTGCCAAGGTTGTCTATGCTGTCATTTTCTGACTTGTATTCTTTGTGCTGGCTTCTCCATTCTGTCCTCATGGATCGTTTGATGAGTGTCTTTGCTTCTTTATATCTCCGTGGATGGGGAATCTGCGTGCCACCACTTCTAGCTTTTGCGAGCTCATCTGCTTTCTCATTTCCAGGGATCCCACACTGGGCCGGAATCCATTGTAGGACTAAATCTTTTTTTTTAGACAGCAATCCTATGTTGTATTTTATTTCTTGTGAGATTCTTTCTTGTTTGTGGCTTGAGATTGCTTGGAGTACACTCATGGTGTCTGTTAGAATGACCGTTTTCCTTGTCATTATGTTTTGCATGATAAGATTCTGATTTGCCGCATGAACAGCTCTTGCTCCAGCTCTGAAATTGGTACAAGTCTGCCCTGCTGGTATGGAGCAATTTCTTATGTCGCCATTGGAGTGTTCGATGTAGGTTCCACTGCCTCCCCTTTTATCGCTCATCGAGGCAGATCCATCTGTGTACACGGTGTCCAAGAGTTTCTAGGGTACTGTATCTCTCTCTCTATATATATATCGTACATCAAAATATGACCCTTTTAATATGGTATAAGTATGTAGAAATAAACTATTCAAAATACGCTTAAATATTAAATTTTTTCTCTTCATGAAATGACAATAATTTCAAGCGTGTATAGGTATATGAAACTTTAAAGAAAATAAATAGTTACAGTTGACTTTTGGGGGAAACTTTGACAGCCACATATTTTAATTCTGCAAATTTCCTGTGCTATTTATAGACAGTGAGTTGCCTTTACCTTTAACATCCCTGGTGAGTCACAAACGTTTTCAAACTGTATATCAACCCTCATTGAGGGAACATGGTATCAGTTACGACTCATCATAAAGGCACATGAATTTTGATCATGAATACACAACTTTTAGTGTGTATTTGTGGTTCTAATGTACTTACACATAGAGACAACAAACTCACAATTTACCTTTAGAAATATATTTTGAAATATTTTGTCTTGTTATATTCAAATATTTGAAAGATATTTCAAGCCTATTTTGTTGAAAAGCTCCATTTACATACACTTTTAATTAAAAGAAAAATAAGAAGAACAAGAAGTTTAAGAAAGATAATGACAGTCTTCGTTTTAAGGGAGAAGTGAGGACCACATATTCTTAAATGAATTTTGTCTTTGTGCTCTAACACTAAGGCAGTAAACCTCTCTTTTAACATCTCTATTGAGCCGCAAGAGTTTCAAAACTGTATTTGAGCCCTTATTGAGAGTATGTGATACCAGTTATGACTTCAAGGAAGAGCACAGAAATAGTAATCCTGTATGACACACATTTCAGACGTTTTGTGGACACACTTTTCCTTCACATGGAGACACTATAATCACAATTTTACTTTTAGAAATAAATGTACGGGCTTTTTTCTGGCAATATCTTAGACCTCTATAAATACGGATCCATTACAGCTATCGAACTTTACTGAAGTAATATGTTTAACGTTAAAACCAAGGAACACAAAATATATCGTGCACTCAGTTTTGAACCTTTTAATATGAAAAAAGAAATGTTAAAACTAAACTATACAACATACAATTAAATATTAACTTCCCACTTCTCATTAATACACAACAATTTCAAATGTGTATGGGTAAATGAAACCTTAAAGAAAATAAATGATTACAGTTAACCTGTGGAGAGAACTTTGAGAGCTTCACATTTTAAATGTACAACTTTCTTGTGCTATTTATAACCAATGAGTCATCCTCACTGTTAACATCCCTGGTGAGCCACGGGAATTTCCAAACTGAATGTTAGCTTTCATTGAGGGGACATGATATCAGTTGCGACTCATCATAAAGGTACAGGAATCTTGACCACGTATACGCCTCTCTTCTTGTGTATTTGTGACTCAGAGTTACATATACATGACGACAACATCATGCCACTTTACATTTAGAAGTACATTCCGGAACGTTTTGTATTGTTATATTAAAAATATATGAAAGCTATTTCAAAATATAAATTAGGATTTTTGAAGGACCATGAATTATCTGTATATAACACATTCAATTTTAATCTATTTTCATTTGACTCTGTCCTACAATCACACTCTTGCACAACTTTAACACGCGTCCTCAGGGTGAGACCCTTCCATTGCACTTTTGTTGGGCTGGTTTCTGAGAGCACACATATCTAGCATAGGAACATACAGATGCACACATACATCCAAGCACTGGTTTATAAGTCTTAATATCACCCGATTGACTACGGTCTAGGGTGGAATTGGTGCGCCTTCGCAAGTAGAAACTAGTGAGGCAAATACATAAAATAAAACATTTTATATGCAGCTTTTTTATCTATAAATGTATAAAACACCCCAATTAACACATTCCTTACAACATTAAAAAAACTATTTAACCTTCCACCGGCTCATCATTAAAAGGGAAATATTCAACTAAATATACAAGATCTTTTTGAGAATTTGTGTATCCAGTCTACCTTTAGGATGAATCAAAGTGATCACTGATTTAAATTAAACTTAAATTAATTAAAATAATTTCACGTATAACTAATGCCACACATTTTTTAAATAACTCAAAATAAGAATTGACAAATACGTCCCTTTTCATGTGTTAAGTGTCTTGAAGTGTTTAATACACAACATGCACATACACTTTCACTTTCACCTATAATGCAGTAATTACATTTTTAAAATAATATATTTCAACCAAATATATTGTCTGCGTATTATATTATAGAGAGCTGACCACATCATCCACTAAGTGCCATTGGTTACAAAATAATACGGGCCTAAAATCATATTTCCCCGAACACCATATGTTTTTTTTTCTATGCGCGGCATGGCGTGACGGGATCTTTATTTTACTTTTACTTATATATTATATTTCATAAAATAAAAAAAAGTCTATGCAAATTCGTTAGGGTTATCATACCCGCATAGATAAATATATGATAAATAAGAGAACAAGAAATAATACAAAGCTTCGTAATATCAATAACAATAATAATAAATAAATTATAGGCTATTGTATAACGTTTCCTAAACTGTAGATTGTTTTTATATTCCCAAAGGCGGTGTGTGTTTGTTTTATTTTGCGCATGTCGGTAGAGTGCATCCGACGTCAGCGTGCATTTTATGTAAGGGTCTGCTTCCTCCTGCATTTTCTAAGGGTTTGCTTCCCCGGGGCAACGGCCGGTGCTGTGATGGGGATCGAACCCAGCACCTTCTGGTTGTGAGCCATGTCACTTAACCACTGGCCCACGCCGTCCTCCAAACTGTAGATAAATGATCGGGGTTAGTCAATATCTTGATTAGATCATTATACGTTTTCTTCGTACTTCGATTTTATATTCCTCCACGAGATAACAAAAACCAACAGCAATCTCTATCCAAACCTCTTCACGTCATCATTCAACCCTCCTCTCTCCCCCCCCCCCGTCCATTGAATCCACCCCCAACCTCCTAGAAATACGAATGATGTCTAACCACTACCCAATCCAACCACTATTGATCTCCGAGGACTCAAATGCAGTGAAGTATCATTAAGTTATCATCAAAAGTCAGAAAATCTCTTACATCTGAAGCAAGTTTGAACACATGACTGAGATGAAAATATCCAGGAGAGCAGTGATGAAGAACTGAGATACCAAAGCTAGACGAACAGGGGAAGTCATCGCAGATGTTCCTCGTGCCAGCAGAAAGAACTCTAATCATCTATTTTACTTATTCAATGTTCTATTTTCATTTTTAAAATTTATATACTTTTTTATCATCTTCATAATCATTCCATTTCATATATCACTTTCATCCATTTAATTCCATTGCATTTTCACTTATTTTTCAAATATGTATAATGATGATTTGAAAAAAAAACAACCTAAAAATTCGTTAAAAAAAAGAAGAAACAAAAAAAAAAGAAATAGAATTAAAGGTTCCTATCAACTTTAAGAAAAATAACAGATGAGCTGTAACTAAAATAAATATACACATTCCAAAAAAATATTGTCTTTTGATCCCATGAATTCAAAATTGTGCAAATTTAACCTCATGAGCCGAACAGTGTACACCAAGAAAAAGAAAAAAAATGGAGACCACCTACCAACGATAAGACGGATCAACGAGGGGATCAACAAATGACATGAAACACTTTTGCATGACTGAAACACTAGGTTAGGTACATACAGATACACACATGCATCCAAGCACTGGTTTATGCGTCTTGATATCACCCAATTGACTACAGTCGGGGGGAATAGGCGCACCTACGCCAGTAGAAACTATCGAGGCTAACGCCTAAGAAACAAACAATATACTCTTCGAAATAAATGTCAGCTGCAATCGTTCCGTTTTCTGACTTTAACCGTTGTTGTTGTTGTTTTTGTTGTTCTTGTTGTTGTTGTTGTTGTTTTTGTTGTTCTTGTTGTTGTTTTTGTTGTTTTTGTTGTTGTTGTTGTTGTTTTTGTTGTTTTTGTTGTTGTTGTTGTTTTTGTTGTTCTTGTTGTTCTTGTTTTTGTTGTTGTTTTTGTTGTTCTTGTTGTTGTTGTTTTTGTTGTTATTGTTCTTGTTGAATGCCCACAATGAGTAAGTTTACTCTTTTGTGCGCCCTAAAATGGACGTTTAGTTGTGGGTTGTAGTAGCTTTCCTCACATCCTGAGCGTGCTGATGAAGGTGGGCCGGGGCCTTCCAAGAGGTAGTGCTATGCTTGGCTTCATCTGCTTGTCGCTCACTACTACGGGGATCACGTTGATCCTCACCTTGTTAGCCAGGCTAACTGGGAAGGGCTAGATGAGGGTCTTGTCCAGTATGTTTTGCCTAAACCTGACTAACATGTCTGGTCAGAATGTTTTGCCTGAACAGATGTTAGTCTTCCTTCCCACGACTTTAACCGTAAAGGATAATATATTCACTTTTCTTATCGTGAACTATGATTTCAAGAAAATATTTGTCTTATTATTATCATTTTTACATGTTGAAGATTTCTGTTCTGTCTTGTCTTTCTTAACTTAACGCCTTAATGCTGGCTTAGAAGACACTGCAGAGTCTGTATACAAAGAGTTTAATTTACATTACCTTGCTCTAAAAGCTATGCGCATCCAATATATTCTTAAATGCATTAAGTGTCCCTTCCTCCACTACTTCCTGTGACAATGCATTTCAAGCTTTGACCATTCTCTGACTAAAAAATATTTCCTAATATCGAATCAGGACTTCTCTTTACTTAATTTGTTGCTATGCCCTCTTGTTCGTGTAGGTAGTTATATTTTGAAAAACCTGTTAAAGTCTAATTTATTCTTGCCTTTGGGACGATGAGGATAACGTCTGGTAAGGCAAAACACACCGATCAAACAATGTTAGTCAGGTCAGGCAAAACACACTGATCAAACAATGTTAGTCAGGGTCAGGCAAAACACACAGATCAAACAATGTTAGTCAGGGTCAGGCAAAACACACTGATCAAACAATGTTAGTCAGGTCAGGCAAAACACACTGATCAAACAATGTTAGTCAGGGTCAGGCAAAACACACTGATCAAACAATGTTAGTCAGGTCAGGCAAAACACACTGATCAAACAATGTTAGTCAGGTCAGGCAAAACACACTGATCAAACAATGTTAGTCAGGGTCAGGCAAAACACACTGATAAAACAATGTTAGCCAGGGTCAGGCAAAACACACTGATCAAACAATGTTAGCCAGGGTCAGGCAAAACACACTGATCAGACAATGTTAGCCAGGGTCAGGCAAACACACACTTATCAAACAATGTTAGCCAGGGTCAGGAAAAACACACTGATCAAACAATGTTAGTCAGGTCAGGCAAAACACACTGATCAAACAATGTTAGTCAGGTCAGGCAAAACACACTGATCAAACAATGTTAGTCAGGGTCAGGCAAAACACACTGATCAAACAATGTAAGCCACGGTTAGGAGAAATACATTAGACCTGACTAACATGTCTGACCTTACTAACATGCCTGATCAGTTTATTTCGCCTGACCTGACTAACATATCTGATCAATATATTTGGCCTGATCTGACTAACATGCCTGATCAGTTTATTTTGCCTGACCTGACTAACATGTCTGATCTTTATATTTGGCCTGACCTGACTAACATGCCTGATCAATATATTTGGTCTGACCTGACTAACATATCTGATCAGTATATTTGGGCTGACCTGACTAACATGTCTGATCAGTATATTTGGCCTGACCTGACTAACATGCCTGATCAATATATTTGGTCTGACCTGACTAACATATCTGATCAGTATATTTGGCCTGATCTGACTAACATGTCTGATCTTTATATTTGGCCTGACCTGACTAACATGCCTGATCAATATATTTGGTCTGACCTGACTAACATATCTGATCAGTATATTTGGGCTGACCTGACTAACATGTCTGATCAGTATATTTGGTCTGACCTGACTAACATATCTGATCAGTATATTTGGCCTGACCTGACTAACATGTCTGATCAATATATTTGGTCTGACCTGACTAACATGCCTGATCAGTTTATTTTGCCTGACCTGACTAACATGTCTGATCAGTATATTCGGCCTGAACTGACTAACATGTCTGATCAGTATATTTGGCCTGACCTGACTAACGTGTCTGATCAATATATTTGGTCTGATCTGACTAACGTGCCTGATCAGTTTATTTTGCCTGACCTGACTAACATGTCTGATCAGTATATTTGGCCTGATCTGACTAACATGTCTGATCAGTACATTTGGCCTGACCTGACTAACATGTCTGATCAATATATTTGGTCTGACCTGACTAACATGCCTGATCAGTATATTTGGCCTGACCTGACTAACGTGTCTGATCAATATATTTGGTCTGACCTGATTAACGTGCCTGATCAGTTTATTTTGCCTGACCTGACTAACATGTCTGATCAGTATATTTTGCCTGACCTGACTAACATGTCTGATCAGTATATTTTGCCTGACCTGACTAACGTGTCTGATCAGTATATTTTACCTGACCTGACTAACATGTCTGATCAGTATATTTTACCTGACCTAACTAACATGTCTGATCAGTATATTTTACCTGACCTGACTAACATGTCTGATCAGTATATTTTGCCTGACCTGACTAACGTGTCTGATCAGTATATTTTACCTGACCTGACTAACATGTCTGATCAGTATATTTTACCTGACCTGACTAACATGTCTGATCAGTATGTTTCGTCTGGCCAAATGTTAATATCCTCTTTTCATTCAACTGCAGAAAACTAGCTAAATGAGTAAGAGGTATTCAATATTCCGAATTTGAAAAAAAAAAAAAAAATCCATAACATTTCCAGCTATTATACGACATATCGTTGTTGTTTTCGTGTCTGTTTTGTTGTTGTTATGTTCTGTTTAAAAAAAAATTTTTTTTACTAATTGCTGCTTCTTAAAAAATTGTTAGATCAGTTATGCAATATAAAATGTTATGGTTGGCAGAAGTAATAATGATCAACAAGAAGAATAGAAAACCTACTATATATTGCATATGTTTTTTTTTTCACAATCAGTACATGTGAATTCAGTTGTTTCAAAGCTAAATACAATGACTATTATTTCTACTTTTAAGAACAATTAATTTAATATGGCTTGGCTTGGCTTCTTTCGTTGTCAATCTCCTGCTAGCAAATCCTAAAAGGGCTTAATTATTAGAATGTAGTCCTGAGAAAGGAATGCGCTGTGTCGTAGTTTACAGCTTGACTGCGATATTTGCCCCTTTTCGGCCCAACACATCTGACGTCAACAACCATTTTTTGAGTACCGGGTTATCATTGCTTCTTCGATCCCTTCTCCTTAGCCAGTCTGCCCTGCTGCAGCCTGTTATCCAGGATCACCGCGTGGAGGTGTAGAAGGATCTTGGCAGCTATAGTTCGCTGGCCCTGACGCTAGCAGCCAGCTATGGGTCGCTGACCGCTGCAGCTCACGCGCTGCTCGGCCTCCTGATCCCAATTAATTTAATTTGAATTTAAAACTAGTTTCATTGCAATAAAAACACAAGATGATGATGTGACCTTGGAATGGTAACTCTTCTTTGAGTTTTTGATTGTCTTTCTCTTGCGGTATTGTCGTTTCCGGTCTCCTTGCTACAAGAGCTTCTTTTCACCAAGTAAGAGTGTACTTGGATTGGTCTGCAGCTTCGTCTTCCCAGTATTTCAACATGTTCAGAGCTTTCATGTCACGCTTATACACATCTTTGAATGCCAGCTGTGGTCAGTGGACTGTTCTTTACAATCCGCGAATTCTCCCTAGAGGATATAATTGACTATTCAATTGTCTTTCATGCAACGAACATGAACAAGCCATGGTAGTCTTCGCTGCCGAAGACGAATGTGCATGCTTGGTTGACCAGAGCGTGATAGCGCCTCTGCATGTGTCACTCCCTCGATATGATTCCAAGACTTGATCGCAGGCGCCGTAGCAGCTACACAATATAACAATACGTAGATCAGAAATCAATAAAGAGCGTGCAAATGTTCCAATAAATCAAGACGATGAAAACAATTTTAATACTAGTAAGAGACACTATAGAGTTATACAACTGTTCAACCAACAAAGATAAAAAAAATGGGAAGAAATTGAATCAGCAGAGATTGTAGAAAACATGAGGTTAACAATACAGAGAAGATGAACTCTAACAAAACGCAAAGTGGAACATACGATACTGTTGATTAAACATCGCAGCGAGGAACACAATGCACTCTGGCAAGTTTAAGACAAGGAGCACTGACAAAACGAAAACCAGACCTAAAGTTATCAAAAAGTTCAGTACGATACGAATTCTTGATATATCTTGGCTCGACTATAAACAACAACAGAGATTGTCAAAAAGAAATTTAGGAGAAGAGTAGCCGTTCCTATTCGGAGGTTAACTTTTTTTTTTTTTTTTTTTAACGTATAACAGAATACTAGCAAAATTACAAAAATTAAGATCTTGAAGACATGCATCTCATTGGCAACGTGCGGAAAAGAGACATTTTCAAACACGCTATTTCAATTTAAGTATATTCAATTCTTCGAGCTAAAATGTTATATGATAGTTCTAAAAATACTATGGATAGTGAAAAAGGAACAGAGCAGAAATGCTACAGGGACTAAATAGACATGTATAACAGAAATGGCTACAAAACAAGATTACATCTAGTAAATTAACATACTTTAGTCACACCAAATGCCGTAATGATCTAGAAAAAAACAATATTAGTCACCCAAATGCCGTAATGACCTAGAAAAAACAATATTAGTCACCCAAATGCCGTAATGACCTAGAAAAAAACAATATTAGTCACCCAAATGCCGTAATGACCTAGAAAAAACAATATTAGTCACCCAAATGCCGTAATGACCTAGAAAAAACAATATTAGTCACCCAAATGCCGTAATGAAATAGAAAAAACAATATTAGTCACCCAAATGCCGTAATGACCTAGAAAATACAATATTAGTCACCCAAATGCCGTAATGACCTAGAAAAAACAATATTCGTCACCCAAATGCCGTAATGACCTAGAAAAAACGATAATGGAGGATATGGTGCCTGGTAAATGAGACTACTAGGCAGGCCGAGGAGAAGTTGAAAAAGGGATATTACAGAGGTTCTGGTAGAGCTGGCTAGGGATCAAGTGTCTTACAGATCGTGTGTCATGAGAGCGACGGCTTGCAAAGGTCAGGTTTGCATGATGATGAGGGGCAGAGTTCGCTGAGGACATGTGGATGACCAACATTGCAAGGAGTGACAAGAAAAAAAAGAACACAGTGAAGTTCATAGAGGTTTCAGTAGAAGAACACAATGACGTTCTTAGTGGTTTCACTAGAAGAACACAATGACGTTCTTAGTGGTTTCACTAGAAGAACACATTGGCGTTCTTAGAGGTTTCAGTAGAAGAACACAATGACGTTCTTAGAGGTTTCACTAGAAAAACAGAGTGACGTTCTTAGAGGTTCCACCATGTACCTGAAGTTACACAAATTATCTGATTAGATTTCTCAATGAAGCACATCATTTCAGCATTTCGGAAACTTGACGCAGATTTACAATTAATGGTGGGCATTGTACCAGCCAGGTCAAGTAAATACTACTATACAAATTTACAAATTGTTGTCATGTCAGCAAATCTCTCTTCCAGATTAATCAGATTCGCCTGACTTACTGAGAGAGTAATTAACCGAAAAAATAATAAATTCAGTCGAGTCCAAAAATGATTCAACACAAATAAGACAATACAATCCAGCATTAGTTGTTGCTTCGATGGGTGCAGAAATCAATTCACATTCTGGAATAGGACCATGTTGTTTTAGAATTCATAGATACAGTTATCTAATTTCTATATTTTTAACGAACCAAGATCGTCATCATCATCATCATCTGGTTGACCAGTTCTAAGACTGGTTCTAAGGTTGTCTAAGCATGTCTTTCCATTTGACCCTATCCTCTAAGACTGGTTGTAAGGTTGTCTGAGCATATCTTTCAATTTGACCATATCCTCTGGTTGATCAGTCCTAAGACTGGTTGTAAGGTTGTCTGAGCATGTCTTTCCATTTGACCCTATCCTCTAAGACTGGTTGTAAGGTTGTATGGCATGTCATTCCATTTTACCCTATCCTCTGGTTGATTAGTCCTAAGACTGGTTGTAAGGTTGTCTGAGAATGTCTTTCCATTTAACCCTATCCTCTAAGACTGGTTGTAAGGTTGTCTGAGAATGTCTTTCCATTTAACCCTATCCTCTAAGACTGGTTGTAAGGTTGTCTGAGCATATCTTTCAATTTGACCATATCCTCTGGTTGATCATTCCTAAGACTGGTTGTAAGGTTGTCTGAGCATGTCTTTCCATTTGACCCTATCTTCTGCAGTTCTCTTCATAAGCATAAGTTGTTACTTTGATGCCCCTGTATACCTCAGATGTAAAGATGAGTCTTGATCGCCCCGGTCCTCTATTCCCGTGAGTCTCGCCCTCTAGTATTTTCTGTAGAACACTCTCATGTCTCATATTGTGACCCAGCCAACTCAACGAACTTGTTTGTATCATAGCCAATAATTGTCTTTGTACGCCCACATCATTGAGTACATTGTCATTGAATCTTTTGTCTGTCCAAGTCCCTCTTTTCATTATACGGTAACACTATATTTCAAACGCTTTAAAGTGTGTTCCATCCTTCTTCGCTAATGTCATTTTTTCAGCACCATAATTTGCGATTGACCATATATGGGTGTTGATTGTTCTTTTCCTCAGTTCTACACTGATATTCTTTTCGGCTCACAATTTCTGAATACAGACAGTTGAAAAAATGATATACCAGTAAACTAATAAATAATCGCGTAGACAGAAATCTTGGTTGTTTAAGAATTGTTATAGGTACTTTTGATTTATGATGATGAGACCTTATTCGTGTGTGAATGCTAGCAATCAAACAAGCCAATTAACACAGCAGGTGATAAAGACGTCAGCGGAGAAGATTTAAATCTTGATATAAGAAGGTATGTGTGTATACATCAATAACAGAAGTTGTAGAAATATGTGTTGTCTAGGACATTGAGCCACCAGGAAACAAAATATCTGAATTTATACGAAAACACACTTCAGGGAAGTCGCAATATATGCAACAGAACAATCAGAAAGCAATGCCAACTGTCATAAAATGAAGTCAAGTCATCCCGTAACCAGTGAGGTCGTTGGGGCAAATATGAAGACATCTTTACAATCCTTCTCTGTCAGCGGCAGCTGCCTGTGCCCCTTCTGGTCGGAGATTTGTTCATTCTTGTATGTTGTCCTCCCACCTCTTTTTTGGGACGGCTTCTTCGTCGTCTGCCTTGCACCTTTCCGTGCAGGATCATATTTGCAAGACCATTTGATCTCGATATATGACAGTAACAAGCGAGTTTCTATCTTTTGACAGTTGCCAAGAGGTCTTCAAAAGGCCCTATTGCTGTTGTAATTATATCTCGTATTTCCTCATTTGTAATTCGATCATTGTACGTGACGTTTAAAAGTCTTCGGAAACATCTAATCTCCAAGACCTGTATCCTTCGCTGAAGGCAGCTGTAACTGCATGTATCACAAACATAGAAGAATATTGAAATGAAAATGAAGTAGGCCAGAATGAATTATTATTTTCACAAGCAACCCAACTTTGCCAGAGATAAACACAATGTGATGAATCGTACTCAGTGAACTTGCATAATTAATCGAATCTTTAAAGTTAAGCTGTCTGAACTATTGAATTTTAATAAAATAAGGAATCTGTATGGGTTTGTTAGTTGCATACATATACGAGTGGTTCGCCGGGGTCTTTGTGTGTGACAAGGACAGGGATAGCACCACTGCCTCACAGAGAGCATGTCGTAAGAGGCGACTAACTGTGTGACATGGTATAGCACCTACCATGGATAGGTGGTTTGTTTACAGCAGCATAGATGGCGCCTAACAGCCTACAGGATTGCTTTGCTCTAGTGTTTGAGGCTATTACGATGAACTCGTACAACGGTTAACCACCTCCGCGACACGAGTCTTAACACAGCGAAGTAATGAGCTGCTCGAGCTTAGCCCACTGAGCATGAAACTCTCCAACATGGCCACATCCAGCTCACACTAGAGCTGGGACCTTCACAGGGGCATCCGCCTCTGCACAAGTACAGGTTAACTGAGACTGGACTAAGATATATATATATATATATAAATACGAGGCGTGTTCAAATGAAACCGGACCAAACAGCAACAAGTGAACATACGTACGATGCTCATGATGACGTCACTTCTAATGTAAACAGTACATATCAACCGTCAAGTTTGCACAATTTCATTATACTCTGACTCATAGTGAGGACGTAACAATCTGCGCACTACCTGATCTCGGAAGATCTTTCGTTAACTCACGTCCTTCTTTAAACATCGTTGTCCAGTTCTTCACTGTTGTCTTCGACACACTTTTGTCACCATACACTGCCTGCATTCTGCAATGAATGTCAACTGGTCGACATCCTTCAGCTGTTAGAAAAAGAATCGCTGATCAACTCTGGACAAATTCCGAATCACACACGCCATGTTTTCAACGGTCTGTTGAGGAAACTATGAATCGGAGGATAATGACATTTTTCAAACTTGACGGTTGGTATGTGTTGTTTTAGCCAGAAGTGACGTCATCCTGCCCAGGCATTGTACACATGTTTATTTGTTCCAGTTTCGTCCGGTTTCATTTGAACACGCATCGTGTGTGTATTTATATATATATTGAAATAAAATAAATTGGAAAGTAGAAATAATGGAGGCAGACTATATGAGAGTAGATCACATTGATTATAATTTTTAGCTCTACTTTCTGGACATATATGTCTGTTCGATCGAATTTCTCTGATTTATTTACTTCGCCATCTAATTACTTTGCCTGTACAACGGTAATGGTTACATCATTTCCGATGCAGCGAAAGACTTTCGCCTGTAACCAAGCAATACGAGAGCCATGTTGAAAATATTCATCGAATCTAACTGTTACTTTCGAAGATTGTTAGATATTGTTTCTGCTCGTCAGTCGCCTCGCTAACTTGTCCACTGTATCTGAATGTCTGTCTTTATTTTGTTCGCTCTTCGTGTTTGCTTTTCAGCGCCAGGTTATGAAGTGATCTCTGGAACGAGTCAGACTATGTGCCTCATGCACAGTGGCATTCACAGCCTATTTTATTTCTGTAATTCACATTTCTGGCTGTTAGCCTCGAAGTTATATCCTGTCAATATTCCTCTATGCTTGTGAGACATGGATAGTTACAGTCCTTGGAGGTGAGATATTTCCGAAGACTTTTAAACGCCACGTACAAAGATCGAGTTACAAATGAGGAAATACGAGATAGAATTACAACAGCAATAGGGCCTGTTGATGACCTTTTGGCAACTGTCAAAAGAAGGAAACTCGCTTGGTACGGTAACATATCGAGATCAAATGGTCTTGCAAATACGATCCTCCACGGAAAGGTGCAAAGCAGACGACGAAGAGGCCAGCCCAAAAAGAGGTGGGAGGACAACATAAAAGAATGGACCAATCTCCGACCAGTAGAGGCACAGGCAGCGGCCGCTGACAGAGAAGGGTGGCGTGAGATTGTGAGGATGTCTTCATATGTGCCCTAACGACCTCACCGGTTACCGGATGACCAGACCTGACCTGAGCTTCGAAGCCGTTGTATCCAAATTGCTTTGCCTGTTTGTGTATGAAAGCGGATTTGTTACATGGCCAATTTATTGTAGTTGTTATCTTTTGATGTAGTCTAATACTGGTGTTTTCCCCACCAGTCTCATGTCTTCGTCACTGTATGTAGTCTATTGATTTTCGGTTAATATCGTGGGAGTTGAAATGTGTCTAAAAATCAATTTTATTTTTATATTTTCAGTACCAAATTTCGAATAGGTATTCCCTGTCAGTCCTGGCTGGCAATGGGATATTCTGCAGTTTGGAGTAACAGCTCTCTATTATGGATTTTCTTTCTTCCGGCGTTGTTATTTCGTCACGCCATGTTGTATGTGTTTCTTTTGTTCATACTTAGGTGACGCTTCAGACAGCAGTTCCACCTCCATCGGTCTGCATTATCGTCTCTAGAGGATGCCAGACTTATGTCATGTTTGATCACGTATTTCTACCTAAGCTGAGATCACCATACTGTTCCCTGCCTTCAGCCAGCTGTCCAGCGAATGTTTTTAGGCACGTCTACATATTCCATACGGGAAGCATGACCATGCTATCGGTGTCTTCTCTTCGCTTCTTTGGGAGAGAGTAAATACTTGGAAGACGTGTGCGAGTACGCAGTTCGACATCTGCCAAGCTGTTCTTCATGAAATGCCTACGATGCTTCGAATTTAGGTTTCTAAAGCACAATATGTAAAATATATGAAGGGCATGAGGAAATACACTCGTATAAAAGGCAATAAGAAATATACTGGGGTGTAGGGGGGGGGAGGGGGGGGGGGAGCTGGATCTTCCTGATCCAGTCGGACAACATGCCCAAATAGGGACAGGCGACGACGGGCCAAGACTTCTGATAGAGGCTGGGAGGTTAGTCTTAGTTGAGACCCGGACATTACGTACGAGATAGTACCAACGAATTCCAAGAATACACCGCTGATTGCGCATATCAAAGGATTCGAGTCATGAAATGTCCTTTTTCAGCATAGTCCAGGTTTCGACTCTTTACATTAGTAATGAAATCACACACGACTGGTAGATACGCAGCTTTGAACTCAGAGACAATCTACTAATGTTCCACATGCGTCGGAGGTCGTTCATCGACGAAGCAGCGAAGCCAATCCGTCTTGACATATCTGGGCCACTGCGTCCGTCAGATGACATTGTGCTTCCAAGATAAGAAATTTTCATTTACGCTCTCCGCTGTGTGACCGAGTACTACTATGTTCTGGGACCTTGTGTTAAAGCCAAGATACTGAATTTTGGTCTTCGTCCATGAGATTGATAGTCCCATATATTGAGCTGTACTATCCAGATACTCAAGAGACTGTCGCGGAGCTGTGCTATCGGACTATGTCACCCGCATAGACGAGGTCAGTGATGCACGTTTGGTCAAATGTGATTCCATAGTACTGAGAGCTGAGGCAGTATATATAAATATATATATATATATATATATATATATATATATATATATATATATATATATATACATACATACATACATACAAGAGCGAAAAAGGGAACAGCCAACACCACCCCACACAAACTGTGGCTTATATATATATATAAATATCATACATGCATGTATGTGTATGTATGTGTATATATTTGCGTTCATGTTTGTGTGTATGTATGTCTATATGTATATATATATATATGTACGTATGTGTATTTGTGTGTGTATGCATGTAACTATTTGTGTATGTATGTATGCGTATCTGTGTGTCTGTGTGTGTGTGTGTGTGTGTGTGAGTGCGCTGAGCTCGGGCTACTGCACACAATATTGATGCTGTATTGGGCGTCTCTCGTCCTCATACAGTTTTTCTTCTAAAACTAATCGCATCTATTTTCGTCATAAATGTAATGTTGTGTAAGGCTTTCCACATTATTTTCCAGTTTATTCCCTCAGTGATAACATTTATATCCATCAGAATCTTCACTGTCTGTCTCCGGCTTCGTTCGTCGCCATTCAGTTTATTCCTCAAATAATCACGTCTTTGTCTTCATAAGCTTCACGGCATGTCTAATAATTTTCCCGCCTGTAAACAGTGTATTCTTTAAATTGGCTCATGAAGGTTATTTTATCACTCTGTTCCTCTTGTGGAGCCTACAGACTTGAATATAATGTTCTACTATTTGCATATACTGGTCACACGAGCACATGTGTTCATGTGTGGAGTTCTTTTCGAAAAAGGGATATAAACATGCTGGAAAGGAGGCAAAGACGAGCGACACAGCTGAAAGTGGGATTCCAGATTTATAGTTATGAAGAAAGACTAAAAAAGACCAGTCTACAGTTTCTTTTTAGAAAAGAGAAGAATTCAAATTATACAGGTTTAAAAGATGATTATCTTATAAATTAGACTATAACAGGTTTTTTTTATACTATTACAGCCAACTACATGAATAAGAGAGCACGACCACAAATGAATTAATGAAAAGTCCAGATTAGATACCAGGAAATTTTTTTTTTGGTCAGAGAGTGGTGAATGCTTAAAATGCATGGTGACAGGAAATAGCGGAGGTAGCTACACTTAATGCATTCAAGAATAAATTGGATGCGCATAATTTTTATTTTTTATTTTATGTGTTTGCCTCACTAGTTTCTACTGGCGGGGCGCGCCTTTTCGACCCCAGATAGAAGTCAACTGGTCGATAATAAGACGCACAAACCAGTGCTTGGATCAAGTGAAATGCAAGCAACTTGTTGTATACAGACTCTGCAGAGTGAACAAGAAACAAAAACTAATGATCATTCCCAACAACTAGCCAGCTAAAAGAAAACAACTTCATAAGAACTTAAATATTGTATGTATTATGGAAAACACGTTAATTTAATGATGTCATTGACGTACATCTTGTCAAAAGCATTCGCTCAACTTCCCTACCAACAACCCTGATGCATATAGCATAGTCCTCTCCCTGTCTCCCCTTCAGTCGGTTCTGTGCTGTTAATGCTAATTTGATAACTGTCGAACAAGACGGATCGATGTGTGTTAATATCAGCGATCGATAATTCGATCACTGGTCTGGGGAAGAAACTAATGAAGACAATAGATCTGTGGAACCGATAGGCTAAGATTATGGGCCATATCAGGTTACACTAACGGAAACTAGAGCTACAATGTACGGATTTTTCGGCAATTGTTTCTAAATTCGGAAACGTTTTTTATTCCTGAACAAGAATCTGAGTAACTGAATGGATAGTGTACTGGTTTTTCAGAGAACAAGTAATATAATCAAATCGGGGTCCTGTAACGTTCCGTTTTAGTCAACTGGCAATGATAGGTATCAGACAATGTTGTAGAAAGAAAGACAGCAAGGAAGAGAAGTGGTTACCCTGTCTGAAAAGCACAAAATCTGAGATTCAGCAAAACGACGTCCCAAAGCAGTTCATTCCCAACGGCTATGTCTGCTATGTGAACAAATTTTATTTTCCTTATGTGGGGTGCCTCAAATCTCATGGTTTGAATAACTTCGTGGGATAACCTTTTCATTCCGCTTATACGCTCTTATATCCCTTCCATTTCTCTTTGCTTGTATATTTCTTTCTCGCTCTCTCTCTCTCTCTCTCTCTCTCTCTCTCTCTTTCTCTCATTATTTATTTAGTAATTTCGGTCTCTTTTTTGTATGGCCCTATTTGTGACTGCGTGTGTGTGCGACCGTACATATACGATATATATATATATATATATATATATATATATATATATATATATATATAGAGAGAGAGAGAGAGAGAGAGAGAGAGATGGATAGACGGACGGACAGGCCGGTTGCCACGCAGCCAGGCAGGACAGGACAGGACGGGATGGGACGGGGCGTGATCTGGCGCGACGGGACGGGATGGACCAGCCAGCCAGACAGAGAGCCAGACAGACAGACAGACAGACAGACAGACAGACAGACAGACAGAGAGACAGACAGATAGACAGACAGACAGACAGACAGACAGAGAGACAGGCAGACAGACAGACAGACAGAGAGACAGGCAGACAGGCAGGCCTGATAGGCAGACAGGCAGGCCTGATAGGCAGACAGGCAGGCCTGATAGGCAGGCAGGCAGGCAGGCAGGCAGGCAGGCAGGCAGGCAGGCAGGCAGGCAGGCAGGCAGGCAGGCAGGCAGGCAGGCAGGCAGGCAGGCAGGCAGGCAGGCAGGCAGGCAGGCAGGCAGGCAGGCAGGCAGGCAGGCAGGCAGGCAGGCAGGCAGGCAGGCAGGCAGGCAGGCAGGCAGGCAGGCAGGCAGGCAGGCAGGCAGGCAGGCAGGCAGGCAGGCAGACAGACAGACAGACAGACAGACAGACAGACAGACAGACAGACAGACAGACAGACAGACAGACAGACAGACAGACAGACAGACAGACAGACAGACAGACAGACAGACAGACAGACAGACAGACAGACAGACAGACAGACAGACAGACAGACAGACAGACAGACAGACAGACAGATAGATAGATAGATAGATAGATAGATAGATAGATAGATAGATAGATAGATAGATAGATAGATAGATAGATAGATAGATAGATAGATAGATAGATAACCACCCTCCCCCAATACATATTTTTGTATGTGTTTCTGTTGATATTTATTTTATTTTTTTTTCATTTTGTCGTGTGTGTGTGATTTGCTCCTTCTTTTACCTGTTTTGTCTGTTTGTAATCATAGTAACCATTTCTTATTTGGCCCACTCTATTTAATAACTAGCGTACCGGATCTCACAATTTCCTCGCCCACCTAGGCGTTTGACGCCACGTCTTGATTTGTGTTGTTGTTATTGTTCGTTTCTTGTCCCTGGTGAACACCTAATGGCCGTAACGTAGGTATAGTTTTGTATTTGTTCTGGTGCGGTCACTGAGTCATGAAATATGTTTGTTTTTATCGATTACGTGAAACACGTATATCAACACATCCTTTCACAGACTGCAATTTGACGTTCATCAAAATCCACAATCCAGTATTCTTTAAAAGTCATCCATCTGCCAACTCATCCGGACATCCATAACGCTGCAGAAAAACTTGCAAAGTGTGGAGGAGCATTGCCACAAACAGACCTGAGCATCGCAATAATGAGTCCAAGACCATGGGGAGATCAACACTCCGATTGCCGAAAAGAAGACAGTTCCTTTAACTTAACTAGAGAAGAGCAAGTTATCATCTTCAGACTGAGAACTGGGCATAACAGACTTAAGGGTAATCTTTACAACAAAATGAGGATTGAGATAGATGTCAAGTATACAAGGAGGGAAGCATACAATGACCGTGGAACACAACCTACAAAGCTGCACGCTCACGCAGGAAAAGAGAGAACAATACTGGCCTCGCGAGACAGATACGAGACAAAAGCTGTATGGAGATAACAACATTGAAAACAACGGTGTCCTTTGTAGGAGAAACCGGGGCCTTGATCTAAGGATGAACGAAAAAGAGGAAGAAAAAGAAATTCATCAACGAGTCAACTTCAATCAATCCATCCATAAATCACCATTCTTCAACCACCACCCATCCATCATTCAATAACCAAAATCGAAGATCCATTATCCGTCCATCAACATTCACTACCCATCTTCCTACCACACACAAACAAATCACCAACATATTCATTAATACTCCCATCAATCCCCATTCCTAAAGTCCAACATGTATCCAGATATGAATTTACCTCAATTAATCCATACATTAACCAACTTTACATCTATAAATCAACTCAGAACTCATCCGTGAATTACTTATATACATTCATGAACCAATTAAAACTAAACTGAAACGATCACTTCCGCATTTACTCTAATTGGTCAAGTCCATCGAAATGATTTTAGGGCTGAGGAATAAAGGCCTCATACCCCGTCAGTCGCTTACAACGGTACTTGAAGTGTTTTTCTTTTACCTTCCATAGAATGAAAAAAACATACCTAACTAAGGTTTGAAAGTCAAGTCAGAAGACTGACATACAATCAACTTTACCAGCAGCTCCTCAAAATCATGTTCACTAATATATTAACTAAACCATAATCCATTTATCCACAGTAATCAACAAATGCGTCCACTATTCATCTTTCATTTATTCACAATTTATCATTCCCGCATCAATACACGCTTCATTCCTTCCACCATTAATCCCCTGATCATCCATCTTTCGTCCATCGATCTTTCAGCCTACTAACCGAAAACATTCTACTATCAATTGACAATCCACCACCCACGATCCACAACCTATTAATCCAACCAGCAACCCTACAACTTAGCCCTATATCAACACGAAACCAAGGCATCCATTCATGAATCACGTAACATCCATTACTCAATAAATCAATACACAAATTAACAATCCATCAATTAGTCAACACCAGTCCATCATCCCGCTTTCAGTTCAGAAAATATCCATCAATATCCAGGATAAATGCAGCTATTATCCATCAATATAACAATCAACCCCGTGACCCATTGAAGCAATAGCAGATTCACCAACCAATCAATTTTCCACAAGTCTAGCCATTATCCACATTGCCTACAATACATCACATTATGACGATTTCAAGTGATATATCCATCACAAATCGATTCATTCACTCATTATCCATCAGTTTAATCACCCATCCAAAAAAAAAATTCAATTATCCACTGCCCAGCGATTCATCAACCCGCGATCCAGCCATTATCCATTAATTTGATCACAGACACAGGATCCATCAGAGATGTAGCCCACCAATCCTTTGTCCAGCAATCCATCAACTCTAAATGCATTCTGTCATTATCCATGAATCCAGTTACCAGCCGCATATCCAGACCTGGACAACTCGCCATACAGTTACTATTCATGATTGCAGTCAAAGTACTATCCATCAATCCAATACCCCATGCACAACCCATTACCAAATAATCCATTAACCAACCATCCAATCATTTTTCATAAATCCAAATCCACCAATCTACAACCACCCAACAAAAATGCATCCATTCAATGATCAATCGACAATCCATCCAGCCATAATCCATCAGTTGCCTCATTCATTCACCATACATTCAGCAGTTATCCATAACACCGATTAAGATAAGGGAGAGGGTCGATGTATCGTAGTGATTAGTAGCACAGCTCGCAAACTAAACATGAATGCGTTGATTCACGTACCAGTAATGATGTACTTTTAAAGAAAACGAACCCATCTAAGAAATGCGTGCTGTATTTAGAAATACAAGATAGTAAGGCGTAAACACAAGCCAGCGCGTCCATCCTAAGGAAACACGAATAACGAGAATAAAACTACACAATATAGTTTTAAAATCCAAATACCGACAAACAATTCATCCAGCCATTATGTATCACAAAAAATATCAACCCACCATCCATCTAGCAATTCTATAAAATTCCAAACACCGTCACCCATCTAGCAAGTATCCATCACTCCAAACATCAACCCATCATCTATCCAACCCTTTTCCATCAAATTAATCATCAACACACCATTCATCCAACCCATATCCATCACAACAACATCAACTCACCATCCATCCACCCCTTATCCATCAAAATAACATCAACTCACCATCAATCCAACCCTTATCCATCAAATCAATCAACACACCATCCGTCTAATCCTTATCGATGAAAACAATTTCAACTCGCCATCCATCCAACCCGTATCCATCAACACAACATAAACTCACCCTCCATCCAACCATTATCCATCAAAACAAACATACTCGCCCTTCATCCAAGCCTTATCCATCAAAACAAACATAAACTCGCCCTTCATCCAAGCCTTATCCATCAAAACACACATAAACTCATCTTCCGTGCAATCCTTATCCATCAAAACAACATCAACTCACACTCCATCCAACCCGTATCCATCAAAACAAATATAAACACCATCAAACCAATCCTGATCCATCAAAACAAACACACTCACCATCCATCCAACCCTGATCCATCAAAACAAACACAAACTCACCCTCCATCCAACCCTTATCCATCAAAACAAACATAAACTCACCCTCCATCCAACCCTGATCCATCAAAACAAACATAAACTCACACTCCATCCAACCCGTATCCATCAAAACAAACATAAACACCATCCATCCAACCCTGATCCATCAAAACAAACAAACTCACCATCCATTCAACCCTGATCCAACAAAACAAACAAACTCACCATCCATCCAACCCTTATCCATCAAAACAACACCAGCATATCATTCACTTATTCTTCAATCAAATCACCAGTCTTATATCCCCCAGCCACTATCCATCGATTCGTTAAATCTATAACTATCCATCCATCCTCCTATCCAATCGCATACAATCATCCAACAACCACATACAAAACTTCCAACACTCAACTTGGTTATCGAATAAGGAAGCCGGCCTGAATATATTTTCTGAACTGCCACGGCAGATCGATAATGTGCATAACCCTGAACTACCGTTTTACCTAGGCTCACAACGGACACAGTACCTTTTTTGCAGGTGTTCTACAAGTTGTATACGCCCTTTTTATGATGGAGCTGGCAACGGCCCTTGCGTTAAAAAACATTTCCTTTAAAATCATTATCTTTATCATCATCTTGTTGACCAGTCCTGAGACTGGTTGTAAGGTTGTCTGAGCATGTCTCTTAATTTGACCCAATCCTCTGTTTGATCAGTTTAAGAAATGTTGTAAGGTTGTCTGAGTATGTCTCTCCATTTGACCATATTCTCTGGTTCATCCGTTTCAGACTTGTAAATTTGTCTTAGTATGTCTCTCCATTTGACCATATTCTCTGGTTCATCCGTTTCAGACATGTAAATTTGTCTTAGTATGTCTCTCCATTTGACCATATTCTCTGGTTCATCCGTTTAAGACATGTTGTAAATTTGTCTGAGTATGTCTCTCCATTTGACGATATTCTCTGGTTCATCCGTTTCAGACTTGTAAATTTGTCTTAGTATGTCTCTCCATTTGACCATATTCTCTGGTTCATCCGTTTAAGATATGTTGTAAATTTGTCTGAGTATGTCTTTCCATTTGACCCTATCCTCTGGTTGATCAATTCTAAGACATGTTGTAAGGCTCTATGAGCATGTCTTTCCATTTGACCCTATCCTATGGTTGATCAGTCCTAAAACTGGCTGTCCAAGAGGACAGAGTCCCCCTACCCCTTTCCCCTCCGTCTGAGTGGTCTCTACAGCACTGCCTCCATGATACACCGTCTCTCTCCCTCTCTCCCCCTCTCTCTCACTCTTTCTTGTCTTGTCGCCTTGTACCGCGAGCTGATGAGCAGCAGGTGTCTGTCTAGGCCTAGGCGCGTCGCAGCGGTTGCGACATACCGTGGTCGGTATAGGATATGCGCCACACTTCCTATCCAACTGTTTCTCGGCTATCCACGGTAACATAATCCCGTTGCCAGTATGTTATAAGGGAGCAAAGGTAACAAATGGGTTGCGTTCACATTACGTGACCGAAATACTTGATTTTATCCCTATCCATGTGTTCGGCGCTTGGCTTGTTTCGACATTTTATCGGGTGTCATTATTTCTCCTTCTGTCTTTCCTAGTGATGATGGTGATGATGAAGATAGTGAAGGTAGTGATGGTAGATGGCTGATTTTTCTACAAACATCTCAATTCGCAGGTAGTTGTCTTTCTCTCTTGCGTCTTTGTTAATGCCCACGTCTTGGCTTTGATAGCAGATTGTTGGGACCGTCCGCCCCTATTTGAACATGGAGGACGTCCCTGCCTATCATCACTAAAAGTAGGTCATGGACATCATGGTCCCTCCTCCGTCATAGCCCAGGCAGCACGCGGCTTGGTCAAATTGAAAATAGATCATCATCTCTGCACGCGACACGGTACAGTCAACGGGTTAGTGTCTTCTGAGTGGACTATCTACCTATCTAGTAGGTGTAAGAATGGTTTCCTTCCTGAGGCCTGGCAGATTTATGGAAACTGCAGCTTGGAGATGTGTAGAGTCCAAGAATTTCCCAGTTCTTCGTCGAGGCTGAGACTAGACAACTCGCAACGATTGTTCGACAATCGGAGATTTTTTACTACCACCAAGATCCGTACCTGGTCTATCTACGATTTGACATATCTAATTCAAGGCTGGCTCTATAGAAGTCAGGTCAATTCAGGTCATCCCGTAACCGGTGAGGTCGTTGGGGCACACATGAAGACATCCTCACAACTCCACGCCACCCTTCTCTGTCAGATGCCGATGCCTGTGACTCTTCTGGTCGGAGATTGGTCCATTCTTTTAAGTTGTCCTCCCATCTCTTTTTGGGACGGTCTCTTCGTCGGCTGCCTTGCACCTTTCCATAGAGGATTGTATTTGCAAGACCATTTGATCTCGATATGTTACCGTACCAAGCGAGTTTCCTTCTTTTGACAGTTGCCAAGAGGTCTTCAAACGCCCTATAGCTGTTGTAATTCTATCTCGTATTTCCTCATTTGTAAGTCGATCATTGTACGTGACGTTTAAAAGTCTTCGGAAACATCTCATCTCCAAGGCCTGTATCTTTCGCTGAAGGTCAGCTGTAACTGCCCATGCCTCACAAGCATAGAGGAATATTGACTGGACCAGTGAACGCATTAATCTGATTTTTGTCCATAGTGCTAACCGTTAGCACTATAGAAGTACTGACTAATATATTGGAAAATTAAAATATTGAAAGATCACTCTCATCTCATCATTCTCAAGTGCCATGCCGATTATCGTTGACAATCAAGTCCTTTCTGTCTATAGTTTGCGGCTTTTTTCACTTCACATGATCTCCGTTTTCCCATCCGGCTCGAGAGTTCTCCCTGTGGGAAGCTAACTCCCACAGTGTGGTATGACCTATATTGGGGAACCTGGAATGGAACTACGTGAGTGTTTCCGCCAACACCTCAACGATATCCGCAACCGCACGTGTTCCCCAAATTGCCAGCCACTTCAATGGGCCTGAGCACCGGGGTAAGGCTCACGTTGGTGTCACTGGTCTAGGCCCTTGCTTCTCTGACGATCGTCATCGATTCGCCCTTGAAAATAGACATCTACAGCATGGGTTGCCTCCAACCGCATGACATCAATATCTTCCATATCTTTTCTTAAAATCTCATACTGGTCCCCATCTATTTATCTTCCTTTGCCCCCTCCCCTCTCTTTCTTCTATCAATCCTTCTATCAAACTATTTGTCCGTTTCCATCTTTGGCCACCACTGGCTCATCAGGCGCATTCCCTGTCACTTCTTACGCTCTCCTGGCCACCATATTTGATCGCAGCCCTTCATATTCAGTCAAGCATCTGACCCAACCAGTCGCTTAGACAGACTCGGTCTACTATCAGATAAGTAGACCATTTGTTTTCTTGTATGTTGATTTGTTAGTTCAGTATTGTTGTTATTTGTTGTCTATGATGAAGGCCTATTGGTCGTGCCGTAGGTTTTGTTTGTGTTCTCGTCTCGGTGCGGTATCTGACCATACCCATTTTACAATTGTGTTTAAACTGAACCTTAATAAACTTTTACATTTTTTTCATTGGTTATTTTTTTATAGAGCCCGGAATTCCCCTACAGCGAGGAGATACCTGGTCACTTTTTCAATTACGCATGCGGGTGTTAGGAGAGCCACTGCAACCGGCCACAATAGAATGTCCCCAATAGTACCTAACTCAAGTTCGAGTGGCTTTAGCAGCAACAACAACAACTTCCAGTTTGTAATGCTTCCTAAAATGTTTATTATCTTTCTTACTTCTTTTCTGTTGTCTCATTTTGTTTCTGTTGTTACACATTTTTTCCATCACCTCATTCCTGAATATTTGTCCAACGACCCATAGTCGTGAAGGAGAAGATGAATGTATAGAGGAAGAAGGAGGAAGAGAAAAAAGATGCTTTCCTTCAACATCCGGTGTGGTTGACCAGGGAGAGTGATTTCAGGTCATCGCCGGTCCCCCACAGCGTCTCGAGAATGGTTGCACCCCAGGACTAAACTGCTTCTCTCAATATGCAAAAGCGGGCATACCTACAGGACATGCTCTGCTGTTTGCCTCGGTGTTCTGTTAGCGCATGTGATGGTGTCTCTTAAGACCCATTCTGTGAAGATGGGCCTTGAGTGTCCAATATCTGTCTCTACTGATCTCTATCAAGTTTGCCTATGCTATCACTTTCTGGTTTGTATTCTTTGTGCTGGTGTCTCCATTTCGCACTCTCATGGATCATTTAATGAGTATTTTTGCTTCTCTTTAGCTCTGTGGATGGTGAATCTACGTGATCCCACTTCCGGCTTTTGCGAGTTCATCTGCCTTTTGTTTTCCAAGGATCCCACAGTGGACCAGAATCCACTGTAGCGCTAAATCTGTTGTTTTTTTTATGCAGCAGCCCAATGTTATATTTGATGTCGTGGGAGAACCTATCCTGTTGGGACCTGAACTGGCTTGAAGTGCGCAACTGGATTCTGTTAGAATAGCCTTTGATCTTAAAGCTGTGATTTGGCGGATGAGAATATGAATTTCATCAAGGTATTCAAACCAGAGGTCAATAAAATATTGTGACAACATCAAATATTGCGTGCACCATACGCCAATGTCGACAGAAAGAGAGTTGTTGTTATTGTTGCCACCCGTGCTGAGTTAATTTAACTCTTTATTTAGTTTCTGTAATGACGGGTTTCAGTGGCTCTTCTTACATCCCGAGGGGTACTTGATAAGATGGACAGTGGAGCTCTTGGTTACAGTACAATGCGATAATGCTGCCTTGCGGAATACCTGTTTACGAAAAAGGTTTTCGGAAGGAAACCGAGGAAAGATCTGCATCATGTGCCTATCTTCAGACGTATTAGTAACGTCTCGCCACTAGGCAAACGTAGCGCAAGACGAGAGAATGAGGTTAACATATTATGCAAATCGTCCTTACTTTAATCCACATAACCGTGCAAGTCACCCCTTTCAGTGGACGCAACAAACAGAAAAGATTGTCCTCATGGCCTAACAGAGAGATAGAGAGAGGGGGTCTTCATACGATATGGATGAACATCATCATATCAATTTCGAAGCTCCTCATTAAGTTTACCACTATGTTTATGACAGCTGGAGTGGATACAGTATGATATGTTCTTCTTAATAAATGTGTACGTCCCTTGCATGGTGTACATTGATTTATTAAATGCGCACCAGACAACGCGCTGTTCACGTGCTAATGTAGAACGTATGGGAGTTTGAAACTGGGATCGTGAGAATTTCAATCTGTCTTGAACTAAAAACCGATCATCACATGTGGACTACACATTTCCCTCGTGTAACGCCAACACAGAACGCACGACAGAACTGATCAATAAATCAGTGATCGAGGTAAACCACGAGATTTCCTGTGGCAAACAGCAATAACCCGACGTTCTAAATGGAAAATCCTATTTATCTGGCAAATGACATGTCAGTTTTATGGCGACAGTTGACAATTTCGTATCCAATTACATACATTTATTGCAAGGTTACCACAAACAGATACCAGTATGACGTACGAAGAAGAAGAAGAAGAAGAAGAAGAAGAAGAAGACATACATTTATGGACATTTGTTATTCTTGCTACTGTGGTCTTTGGTTTTCCTTTAATAAAAAATATGAAAATGGTAAAAGTATTGGAGAAGTTTTGATATAATTAACTACCAAGCTATATAATAATACGTCCATCGCTTCTTAGGAGTATAAATCTAGTACCATTTCTAGATTCATGCTCAATCAGTGTACAATAAATCGTCTGTGTGATTTCAAGTCAATGGTTTTTACCCAGGTGAGGGTGCAAACAACATCGCAACCTTCCTGGTCCCCTTGACTTAACTTCTTTGTACTGATTTAGAAAACTCTACTGAGTCTGTATACAACCAGTTTCTTCTACTTCACTTGATATAAAGTGACGAGCAGCGATAGCCTCGCCCAGGTCTATTCATACCAGTATGTATTTTATCTATTTACTTAATCACTCTTGTTTAATCCTGGGGGGAGCGTGGAAAGATAAAGATCATACAAACTACAAATACGGTGTAAATTCCATTGCTATTGTCCAACATGAGTGATTTAGAGAGCTGAGAAATAAATGTCGCTTGTTGATGCAGTCGCCACGTACTGTAAATGTATTTATTTTGCCTCCGATCATCATCATGTGACATATTTTTTCCAGAACGTAGTCTCTGTCACGGCAGCTCTGTATGTTTCTCGGTTTGGGGCGAGTCTGTCTGCGACATACTTAGACATCTCTAGACTTGCCCGATAGAAGATGAACACACAACATATGCCGTTCTGAGGTCTTGACAGCATGTTATCTTGGTTATAAAACACACACTCAAACCACTCGTCCAAATCGTCTTCGTATCTTTACATCGCTCCCTGTGGAGCATATGATCACCCCTGAAGTTAACCACGAACCGAGTCCTGATCCAACTCATATTAGATTTCCTTGCAATGTGTTGGTTACTGTAGCAATTATTTATTAAAGATGAGGTTGCTGGCCTCATACACACCCTTCTGTTAGTCACATTTTATGATGAGTTGGAAAGTTACAGTAGTCCTTTTACTTGATCCTGATCTGAGTAAAAAGCGAAAAAGTGGAGGGATATTGACTGTTGTAGCCCCTTTAAAGAAGCTATGTTTATGAAGTCACCTAGAATCATTCGAAGAACTGGCCTTGCTGTCGCCTCTAAGGACGTTCCCCGTTGAGAGGCAGTATAGGATTGTACTGAAAGCAAAGAATTTACGAGGGATTGTTTCACAGTAATACCTCCCATATTATTCTATGAAAACCATAACATATCAAGAGCACAGTAACACTATTTGATAGAACACGAAAACAACCCAAACCGAAACCAAAACCAAAACCAAAACCAAAACCAAACCAAACCAAACCCAAACCCAAACCCAAACCCAAACCCAAACCCAAACCCAAAACCAAACCCAAACCCAAACCCAAACAAACAAACAAACAAACAAACAAACAAACAAACAAACGCACGCGCGCGTTGCGCGCAGACGCACGCACGCACACGCTCACATACACACCCACTGGCCGTCATCGCATCCGATGGTTTGTTGTAGTGTGGTCTACCCCGTTATAAAGATTTTAAAAAATAAACCGTTACAAAGTACATGAAGATCTCTACATTTCAGAATAGTAATGATGCGACTTCTTGTCTTTTTTATCAAAACGTGTAAAAGGTTACCGCTACAACTTTACAAAGTTCGTGTCAAGTCACTGAGTGTACTCTTGCAGTGACGGCGGTATATGATAGCAATTGTTTTACATGATAACTTTCCAAGTTCCATGTACAACTGTTTAGTAACCTTTACAATATGCATGGAGGGGCAAACGCCCGATTCTTTTCTTCTTAGTAACGGTCATCAGATCCAGTATGGAATGTGGAGCGACTAAGCCCAGTAAAATCCATTTCTAAGAATCGGTTTTCAACCGCTTCATCAGACTGTGAAAGGGGACTAGGGTTCGAACGCTGTTGTTGTTTTTGTTAACCAGTTTCCATGAACCTCTTCCTTTTCTTCTTCTTCGTTCTCAATCTCCCACTCGAAGCTATGAAAAGGGTTTTGCAAATAATAAGATGCTGACCGGTTAACGGAATGCGCGGTGTCGTAGTTTACAATTTGACTGCGATTTCTGCACATTTCGGTCTGACACATCCGATTTCAAAAGGTATTTTTGAGTACTGGCTAAGCCTTTTCTCTTCAATTCTTTATCCGTAGCCAATATGCTCTGTTGCGGCCTGTTATCCAGGATCACCGCAAGAAATTGTAAAATGGTCTTGGCAGCTCTCGTTCGTTGACCCTGCCGCTAGCAGTCATCTATAGGTCGTTTGATCCAGTTTCACTGAAGGATTTACCTTTGAAGAATATATAATAATGCGTGTACTGTAATACTGTAATCCTAGTGTTACATTATGTGCCGTATGCCAGGTAGAAAAAAATCATTTATACTCATTACTGTATTTTGCCATTAGGTACCATGCCGGACCAAGCTCCCGTTGAAGCCCATCTCTCGATCTCATTGATGGACGCCCGGAGCGACGATTACATGTGTAGATAGTCTTTAAATTGTCTACCTACCCTGAGCAGAAAGGGGTAAAGTACTGGCTATTTCCCGACAGCAGATGGAGCGTATATACTTAGCTATTTGTAATGCTGATAGTTGAACTAAACATATCTGAGTTGAGGCAGAAGGCTTTCCACTTACACAACTAATGTTAATATGCTAGAGTCTCTCTCGTACAGAGATTCCAACGCATTTGAATTACGTGGCGGGGATAAGAATTTCACATAAACTTTAGTAGGGCTTTAAAATTTCAAAGGATTGCTGAACAAAAGTTCAAGTCACATGGGACAATAAGTGGTACTAAGTGAACAACACAGTAGTAAAGAAATACATTTTTGCGCATAAAATAAAATGGAATTTTGAACAATGTTCAGGTAGGAAATACCTTCATGCGGAGCGACTGTAATAACCATTGCTATATTTCTGAATAAACGTATGTGTCTGTCTGTTTGTCCGACTTTAGCAGAAGAGATTTCATTGGCTGATCGAATCAAAACGTCGTCGTCACTGGGTTCTGAGTAGCTAAAAAAAACAAATTGTGTCTTGAGTTTTTTTTTCAAAATTATTGCGAAATACGTAGGCTTTAGATTACAAAACCCACTGAAATATTGTGTAATAAATAATTAACACGATTGAGAAATTTAATCCAAATGTGTGATCTTGCAGGACGTTTGATGACTGTATGAAAACACCACTTCGACTTGTTGCGGGAAGCGATGGATGGATGAATGGTGGGCTGATGGGGAAGGATTGATAAGTTTAAAAGTGAAGAGAAGATATGAGTAGGTCGTTTGGTGGTGGGGGCAGCGATTGACGAGTTGGTGGGAGGAGATAAGCGGATTAGATAGCGGACAAAGAGTGCATAGGGATGAAGGGGGGGGGGGGGAGGAGGTGAGTACAGTTATTTTTAAAATTAGCTACTTTCGTATATATTCAGAACAATACTGTGTACCACAGCTAGTTAATGTGTATCATCTTTCCTTATATTTAACGAGTCGACAAGAATCAATGTACCACTTCCAAGTTCGTGAGAGGCAATGTACTACTTTCAAGTCCGTGAGAGGCAATGTACTACTTTCAAGTCCGTGAGAAGCAATGTTCTACTTTTAAGTAGACAAGAGACAATGTACTACTTCCAAGTAGACAAGAGGCAATGTACTACCTCCAAGTAGACAATAGGCAATGTACCACTTCCAAGTCCGTGAGACGCAATGTACTACTTTCAGGTCCGTGAGAAGCAATGTTCTACTTTCAAGTAGACTAGAGGCAGTGTACTACTTCCAAGAAGAAAGGCAATGTACTACTTCCAAGAAGAAAGGCAATGTACTACTTTCAGGTCCGTGAGAAGCAATGTTCTACTTTCAAGTAGACTAGAGGCAGTGTACTACTTCCAAGAAGAAAGGCAATGTACTACTTCCAAGAAGAAAGGCAATGTACTACTTCCAAGAAGAAAGGCAATGTACTACTTTCAGGTCCGTGAGAAGCAATGTTCTACTTTCAAGTAGACTAGAGGCAGTGTACTACTTCCAAGAAGAAAGGCAATGTACTACTTCCAAGAAGAAAGGCAATGTACTACTTCCAAGAAGAAAGGCAATGTACTACTTCCAAGAAGAAAGGCAATGTACTACTTTCAGGTCCGTGAGAAGCAATGTTCTACTTTTAAGTAGACTAGAGGCAGTGTACTACTTTCAAGAAGAAAGGCAATGTACTACTTCCAAGAAGAAAGGCAATGTACTACTTCCAAGAAGAAAGGCAATGTACTACTTTCCGGTCCGTGAGAAGCAATGTTCTACTTTCAAGTAGACTAGAGGCAGTGTACTACTTCCAAGAAGAAAGGCAATGTACTACTTTCAATTCGACGAGACGGAATGTATTACTTTTGAATCTACAAGAGGCAATGTACTTCTTCAAAGAAGAGAAGCAATGTACTACTTCCAAGCAGACAAGAGGCAATGTACTATGTTCAATTTGACGAGACGGAATGTGCAACTTCTAAATCCACGAGAGGCAATGTACTACTTCCAAGTCGGCGAGATGCAATGTACTACTTTCAATTCTTCTTCTTCTTCTTCTTCTTCTTCGTTCGTTCTCAATCTCCCACTACCAAACCCTGAAAGGGTAAGTAGCAGAATGTAGTCCAGAGAACGGAATGCGTTGTGTTGTAGTTTACAGCTTGGCTGCGATATTTGCACCTTTCGGTCCAACACATCCGACTTCAGCAAGCAGTTTTTGAGTACCGGGTTAGCATTCCCTCTTCGATCCCTTCTCCTTCGCCAGTCTGCCCTGCTGCAGCCTGTTATCCAGGATCACCGCGTGGAGGTGTAGAAGGGTCTTGGCAGCTATGGTTCGCTGGCCCTGACACTAGCAGTCAGCTATGGGTCGCTGACCACTGCAGCTCATGAGCTGCTCAGCATCTTGATCCCCTACTTTCAATTCAACTAATGTCAATTATGTGCAGCAATCCCGGCATAGTTATGTTATCTGACAGAAAAACATTCGATATTCTAAAAATAGCTACGGGATCCTTCTATGCAGCTTTCAATGACGTAGTGCAATCAGATGCTCGCTACTTAATTGAAAGTTCTCTATGCATCATGTAAAGTAACAACATTTGTTTTTTTAAGAAGATTTAAAGGATGTTCTATCAGGGTTCAATTCCCAGTTGGCGGCGCAGGATTTTTTTTTGTATCGCAAACCGGCTCCTATGTTCGACCCAGCCACAGCAATTGGGTACCACAAAAATCTGGAAAGTAAAGGCGGCGGCGTGATGCTGACCCCATCATCTTTGCCGTTTGTTACAAAATAATATGGGCCTTTTTACTTGTTTACTATCAGTGGTAGTTGACCAGATGCAGTCACACAGCTAAATGCTCAGAGCCCATTCATCATCCCGTTGTTACGTTTTTTTAATCAAAGATCAATATGAACACACATGTATAGCTGGAGACAGAGGAGAGCACCTGGAGATGGATAGGGAACACCCTCATAAAGAAGTCTGATAACATAATTAGACATGAGCTGGCTTGGAACCCACAGGGGAAGAGATGGATAGAAAAGATAAAGAATAACGCAAAGAATAGTGTTAGAGCGTGGGTATTTGTAAAGAAGCTTGAGAACCAACTTGACAGGACGCAGAGTGCAAGACAATTTGCATTCTTAAAGACGATGGACATCGAAATACCGACAGAGAGACAGACCTGGCAGGCCAAAAGATAATTCTCTCCTCTTTCTTGGATTCTTCGGTTCAGGTAGCGCCTGCTATTTCTCGAACAGAACTTCACAAATGCAAATTTTTTCTTCGAAGTTATGAGATATCAGAGTCAGTCAATGCATAACACGGAGTTTCTTCGTTTGGTGGAGCTCCATTGTGTATTGTCTGTTATTCTAAGTATAATAGTTAAAGTAAAGTAAAGTATCCCATAGTATTACTGCCGTAGGGGTGTGAGGTGTTAGCGATTTCACATTTCAAAGGCTCGGCTATATGAGGGTGGTAGCCATCTCCTCTCCCTCGCCGCTTTTACTTCCAGGACTGAACCGGTACACATTTAAGGCTGGGTCGACCCGGGAGCCATTGCGGTCTGAAAAAAACATTACCGCGCTAACCACTGCGCTACGCGGCTCCACATAATAGTTAGATAATATAATAGTTAGATACCACGATATAAATCTAAGCGTCATGGCAGATGAGTTAGAGCTTTAGCATCTCACAGTGAAATGTCTTTGTTGTTCAATTTGAAATAGAATCATTTAATTACGTCATTCGTGTGGTGTTGTATATCTGTCTACTTTTTTCATCTTGCATTTTATCCTTAAAATAATCAAATTTTTCTATCATAAACTTGACGGCATATAGTTTATCCCTCAAATAATCACACCCTTTTCTATCATAAACTTGACGGCCAATCTTGTCCTTCTCTTGACGACATATAGTTTATCCATCAAATAATATGACCCTTTACTATCATAAACTTGACGGTCAATCTTGTCCGTCTCTTTACTTCAGATAGTTTATCCCTCAAATAATCACATCCTTTTCTATCATAAACTTGTCAGCACTTCCCAGCCCTCACTTGACATCATATAGCTTATCCCTTAAATAATCACAACTTTTATCTCATAAACTTGGCTGCCCTTATATGCCTTCACTGATCACCGAACTATTCATCCCTCAACTTATCCCAGCATCTGCCCTCACATTCTTGACGTAGAGTCTCATATTCGTCTTTTGCTATAACGTTTTTCCTGAAATATTCTCATCTATATGCATCATAAACTTGGCGTCCTCACTCAGTCGTCTATCGTCAGCATACTGTTTAAACAATTGGTTTGGGGAGGACATGTGCCAGTATGCTCCTCTTGTACAGCCTAGAAACTCGGAGAACGTATGAAATAGTTTTAGTGTTCTACCCGAGGAACTGAAACGCTAGTCTGGTAAGGCACAGCATACTGACCAGGACGTCGCGTCAGGGCAACGCCTTCTTTAGAATGGCTTTCCTTAGAATAGGCCGTCCGGCTCATCAGAAAAACACTCTTGAAACGTCACATGCCTAGGCTAAGTAAATTACAGAAGTCATCAGAGCTAATATTGTGCCGAGATTTATAATCAATCCATACATCATTCACACAGAGAAATAAAACGAATTAACGGTACAAAACACAACACATCAACGTTGAGAGAATCCTGCCCTGGAACAAACAGAGTACCCATCTGTTTTTTTTTATTATTTACGGTATAAAATAACCACCGATAACCATGGATGTTAAATTGGAAGAGATTTTTTAAAAAAGAAATAGTGACACCAAGGAAAATGAGAACACATGATGTCATTGACGTATCGAAATATACGTTGCGAAGAACTGTAAGGTGCATAGGATTTACCTGCAGAAACTTCGCTAGCGGAATAGACGTCATCTACGAGAACCTGCATCTAGCATCCATGAGAAGCAAGTATTTGCGTTAAGTACACGATATGTGCAAACAATGTTATGATATTGTGTATGTGGATGAAACTTGGAAAAATGATCACCATACTAGTGAAAAGAAATGGTAGTCAACGGAAGGAAAGATTAAAAGATTAGTACCAAGTGGCAAATAACAGCGTTTGATATAGCACCTGCAGGTAGCAGACATAATGGGCTGGTAAAGAATGCAGAATTTGTATTTCCTTCAAATTGTACAAAAACAACTGTTCTTCCGTCCTGTCTGATAATGGAGAATGCATCATACCACAACGCAGCGACACAAGAAGACAAATTCCTGACGTCATCCAGTACAAAATATGCAATAAAGATGTGGCTCACAAAAGAACATAAACCATTTAACGAAACAAATCTAAAACCTAAATTGCTTTACCTTGTCATGCAAACATGAAAGGAAAAGATATTTGATATAGACAAATCGATTTAAGAGCATGTCCATATGCGTTTTAGACTGCCACCTTACCATTCCAGCTTAAATCCAATTAAACTGGTTTGAGCAAACGTTAAATGACAAGTAGCAGGTGAAAATAAAACTTTCATGCTATGCAATATGAAAGAACTAAAATATGCAGCCCTTGAGAATATAGACAAAGATTATTGGGCAAAATGAAAGGACCATATCTTGAAAGAGGAAGAGGGCTATTGAAGAAAGGTGGACTGTCGCTCTTTCTTCCGAAAGCAGTCAACAAGGTGTTTCTTCTTCTTCTTCTTCTTCTTCTGCGTTCATTCACAATCTCCCGCTACCAAGCCATGAACAGGGCTTTGCAAGTAGCAGGATGTAGTCCGGCGAACAGATTTTGCGTTGTGTCTCTAATTTACAGTTTGACTGTGATATTTGCACCTTTCGGTCCGACACATCCGTCTTCGGCAGGGTTAAGGTTTTTGAATCGTCCGACTATGATTAAGTGAGAAATTAACTTACATGTTTTTCCGAGAAATAGAAATTTCCACCACCTTGGCAAAATAGTTTTTTTTCAAAGCGATCACCCCAATCAGCTAGACGATGGATCTCAGAACAGAATTATAACCATTTATTGTTTTCTCCAGCATCTATTTATAAAACTGAACCAATCCATCTGACGTATGTACTTTTTATGTTGTATATATCGTGTGCTTTTACATTTTCACACATTTGTTCTACAGATGCGCAGTACTTCTTACAGTAACTAAAACACATTAACTACATTAAAAAGGGCATTATGTGAAACCTAATGTAAAAAATCCCGTTCGAATTGGAGAGAGGCATATGCCTATTGAATTTTTTTTTTTTAAATTTAAGGTAAATTATTTTCTCAAGTGACAAAATAATTCCTTTTCTGACAAAGATAAACGGAAATAGCCAATTTAAGAAAATGGCACTACCTGACAAATTGTAAATTATTTAGTCATTGGGACATTGAAAAGATAAGTCCACGTGCAAAAAATACGTTTATGGGTGTAGGTGTTATTGAGATATGAGACGGCAAATGACGGCAACCATTGTGAAACGGACAATAGTTGACACAAGAAAGTTTCGTTATTTAGTCGGCGGTCATTCAAGGGGATTTCTCTGTGAGTCAGAAGGTCTGTATTTAGAGATAGCCATGACCAGGGTCAGGCACAATATACTGACCAACCACAATCTCTCTTCCATGTAGCGTTCTCTGGAAACGGGTTATTTTTAAGGCAGCATGGCTGACAAGATCTGAATCGATATGATCCCCGTAGTATTGGCCGCTACGCAGATGAAACCAAGCATAAGACAACCACCTAGAGGACCGTGGTCCACCTTCATCAGCACTCTCGGGATGTAAGGAAAGCTACTGCAACCCGCAACTTAAAGTCCTTTTCACGGCGCACAAAAGGGTAAACTTACCCATTGTGGAAATTAAACAACAATAAACAACATATCTTGTCACGATGTTTATTTCCGGATATGAAACGTATTGATTGTGTGTTTCCATTGTTAAGCTTCTGATCTTCTGACAGGTCATCCTGTACCCAGTGAGGTCGTTGGGGCACACATGAAGACATCCCCACAACTCGAAATCCCTCTCTGCCAACGATCGCTCCCTGTGCCTCGTCTGGTCGGATATTGGTCCATTTTTTTATGTTGTCCTCCCATCTCTTTTTGGGCCGGCCTCTTCGTCGTCTGCCTTGCGCCTTTCCGTTCAGGGTCGTATTTACAAGAACATTTGATATCGATTTGTGACCGTACCAAGCGAGTTTTCTTCTTTTAACAGTTGCCAAGAGGTCTTCAAAAGGCCCTATTGCTGTTGTCATTCTTTCTCGTATTTTCTCATTTGTAACTCGATCTTTGAACGTGACTTTTAGGAGTATTCGGAAACATCTCATCTCCAAGGCCTGTATCCTCCGCTACAGGGCAGCTGTAATTGTCCATATCTCACAAGCATAGAGGAATATTGACAGAACCAATGTACGCATTAATCTGATTTTCATGCATAGTGCTAACCGATTATTTTGCCAGTATTTGTTAAGCCGTGCAAGTGCTTTTTGTCTGAGCTATTTTGGCCAACACCTCACATTTTAATCCTTCATCACTGACAATCGTTGGAACAAGTGAGAAATTATTTTTCAAACAGTTGAAAGAAATTTGATGCAACTACATAAACAAGAGCATTCGGCTGGCACATATGCTGTTGTTGATGTATGCGCACAATAAATAACTTTACTCTTGTGTAATCTCTGGAAATAGCGCTTGGTGGTAGGTTGCATTAGTTGTTATCACAAGAGTGCTGATAAAGGTGGATCGAGTCCTCCATGCGGTTGTGCTATGCTTAATTTAATCTGCGTGCCACTCACTACTACTCGGATCATGTCGATACTTTACAACGTTAGCCAAACTGTCATGAAACAGCCTGTTAGCCAGACTGCCATGAAACAGCCTGTCAGCCAGACTGCCATGAAACAGTCTGTTAGCCAGACTACCATGAAACAGCCTATTAGCCTGTTCGTGGCAGTCTGTTTCCAGAAAGAACTGCGTTGAACTGAGTTGGGGACTTGGTCAGTATACTTCACTTGGCCTTGACAAACATTGTCGGATAACTATATTAAAGTGACGTCGCACCTCTTACAACAAGGCTCACAGGTAATACGTTCGAGTAACGACGCGATCCAGTTAACTCGTTGTAAATTGGTACTGGACTCTGCTAGAGTTTTTGAAGGAAAGCAACTAAAGTGCTCACGTAATTTCCGAACAGATAAGTTCTCTATGACGTCATATGTAACCATAGTAACTACATTGAAATTACTTCTAACAGAATTACTCGAAAACAGTGACACGAGAATGCTCAGGATTATACACAATATACATGAAAACATAATAGTCAAGAAAAATATAAAACTCTGAAATTCGTTGCTAATTTAGACCCCAAAAATGCAGATTCAAAATGACATTAAGAAGTGACCTAGATCATATGAAATGTCAACGAAATGTCAATGATGCAAAAACTGAAATGAGTCAAAGGAATAATTCAAAGAAAAGAATATATGGAGGTGGGGGGGGGGGGGGTAAGTGAAAGGATATATGCACGAGAAATAGAGTGAGAGAGAGCGAGAGTAATTGATAGAATTATTGTAGAGAAAAACAGACTGAGGGATAGAATTATAGTACAGAGAAACAGAGTGAGAGAAAGAGTAAGGGTTATAATTATTGTAGAGAGAAATAGAGAGAAAGAAAGAGTAAGGGATAGAATTATAGTAGAGAGAAACAGAATGATGGATGGAATTACAACATAGAGAAACATAGTGAGGGATGGAATTATAGTAGAGAGATGCAGAGTCCGGGAATGAATTATATTAGAGAGAAACAGAAGTAGAGATGGAATTATATTAGAGAGAAACAGAAGTAGGGATTGAATTATAGTAGGGAGAAGCAGAGGTAGGGATGAAATTATAGTAGAGAGAAACAGAGTAAGGGAGAGAAACATTTCACTTCTAACAGTAATGTCTCCTGTTAACCGGTTAGATAGGTTAACTTTGTCTCTTATATAATCATTAGTTTTATGTTCTTTTAAAAAGATAGGCATAATTCTTTTATAGGATTTATATTAAAAGCATATATCGTTCTATCTATTCAACAAGTGCTGTCCAGCTCTTATATCCGTAAAAAGAACAGACACCACTAAATTTACATAACTTGACTTTTACCGCAGTCCTGACGTTATTTTTTCGGATCACGTTCAGACTTGATATTGGGCTCTAGAAATAATGACTCTTGAGTCTTGTCTAAATTTATTTGATAAAATTGTGAAATGAACGTACAAATCTACATAATTTAAGTTATACATACATATAAATATATGTATATATATATATATATATATATATATATATATATATATATATATATGACATTCTGCAAGAGTTGAGTATAGAGGAAAACTGGTTTATCAATTCCATTTTGATCAGTACCAGCCCTCTGACCAGTAGACGCCCTCTGACCAGTAGACGCCCTCTGACCAGTACCAGCCCTCTGATCAGTAGACGCCCTCTGACCAGTACCAGCCCTCTGATCAGTACCAGCCCTCTGATCAGTAGACGCCGTCTGACCAGTACCAGCCCTCTGATCAGAACCAGCCCTCTGATCAGTACCAGCCCTCTGATCAGTACCAGCCCTCTGATCAGTAGACGCCCTCTGATCAGTAGAAGCCCTCTGATGAGTAGAAGCCCTCTGATCAGTAGAAGCCCTCTGATCAGTACCAGTCCTCTGATCAGTACCAGCCCTCTGATCAGTACCAGTCCTCTGATCAGTACCAGCCCTCTGATCAGTAGAAGCCCTCTCATCAGTAGAAGCCCTCTGATCAGTACCAGCCCTCTGATCAGTACCAGCCCTCTGATCAGTAGAAGCCCTCTGATCAGTAGAAGCCCTCTGATCACTACCAGCCCTCTGATCAGTAGAAGCCCTCTGATCACTACCAGCCCTCTGATCAGTAGAAGCCCTCTGATCAGGAAAGAGCTGGTCAATGAGAACCCAGATCCATCAGCCCAGATCCCTGCAGCGCCAGCTGGACTGCGCGGGGAAGACTTTCTTGGAGCATGAACATCCCCAATCGTCCGCTGCTCACTTTGTGACTAATCTACACGACTGGAATACAACACTGGTTGCCTACAGGCTCTGCAAAGTCTTACTGGGCTGCCGTGGTCAAGAGATCAGGCACTCTTCTCCCAAAGCTATGAACATAAACGGTGGACTATCGAATTCCACAAGTTTTAGAGCGACCCTGGTCTCACGGAAGGTGGAATCAGGGTGCCTGCATCTTGAGTTGCCTCCAGTCGTCTTGACTAATGTCTTGTCACTGGTCCAAGGCTACTTGTTACCACAATGAGGTGGATGACAAGCGTAGTTTCTTCCTCACTATGATCCACATACAGCGCAAGTTACATCATCAAGACAAAAAAAACCGTCTGTTGATGTTATCATCATCATGGTGATGGTGACGATGGTGATGAGGATGTTGGTGATAATGTTACGTCTAACAAGAATAACATTGTAAATCCGACATCCTCCGATGGATCAGAAGAACCTTAATCCTTCTTGGTACACCATTGTCTGCGCCTTATTACTCCCCTTGTTCCATCCATTTCTTTCCACTACGACCCAAACGTGTCTCTCTGTTTTATTGATCTCAGCCTGAAAATTAGCCTGGTCACAGGCATCTTGAAACTCTGATACACCTAGACAGAACAAAAGGGGATTTGAATTGAACTATATTTGAAGTAAAATATTTTCCTGTGTTCGATTATGGCTACAAAAAATATGTTGTTTATGCCATTTTGTCTCTGTTTGGACTTGTCACCTCTGTTCAACTTTGGTTATCGTGTGATGTTATATTAGTGAGTGATTACTTCTTATTAATGTTACATTAGTGAGTGATTACTTCTTATTAATGTAAGACCAGTTTCTTGTATCATGTTGTTGGGTCCAGCGATCTTCTGTTATTTCTAGATATTGTCTATCATTATGTAGCATGTCCTTGATAGAACATCGCTCTCAATACAGTCTTTCGACGGGAATCTCCATCCGCAGTCGGTCCACCTGCCTGCTCCATGTTTAGTGTGTAATTGATGTTTTGTGTCCATCTACGAATTGGTACTCGTCTACCTCGTCTTCCTGTAACAATGCCCTCCAGAACTGTTTTGTCCAGTCCGTCAATATTGACTATAATTTAGTTTTAAGTCCTTACAAGAATTATTAGTCTTGGAGAGCACTTATGGTCTTATTACTTTGTTTGGCTTTGAAGGTGTTATTGTTTTCTTTTTCTTCTACCATTCTTTAGAACTAACACAGATCCACGCAGACGGCGTCTGGCTCGATGTCTAACTTTCTAGTATAGCCACATTTGTGTTTGGCTTGGCGTGGCTTGGCTTGGCTTCGTTCGTTCTCAATGTCTCGCTACCATACCCTGAAAGGGCTTAAGTAGCAGAATGTAGTCCAAAGAACGGAATGCGTTGTGTCGTAGTTTACAGCTTGACCGCGATATTTGCACATTTGGTCCAATACATCTGACTTCAGCAAGTATTTTTGAGTACCGGGTTAGCATTCCCTCTTCGATCCCTTCTCCATAGCCAGTCTGCTCTGCTGCAGCCTATTATCCAGGATCACCGCGTGGAGGTGTAGAAGGGTCTTGGGAGCTCTAGTTCGCTGACCCTGACGCTAGCAGTCAGCTCTGGTTCGCTGACCCTGACGCTAGCAGTCAGCTCTGGTTCGCTGACGCTGACGCTAGCAGTCAGCTCTAGTTCGCTGGCCCTGGCGCTAGCAGTCAGCTCTAGTTCGCTGGCCCTGACGCTAGCAGTCAGCTATGGGTCAGTGGCCCTGACGCTAGCAGTCAGCTATGGGTCGCTGACCACTGCAACTCATGCGCTGCTCAGTATCTTGATCCCACATTTTTGTTTGAAACTCATGTTTACTTTTGGTGGTTTCCTGTCTGTCAGCCCTCAACATTCATGTTGTTTTCCTGATCTGGAATGCAAGCCACTCTATTTAATTGTCATTGGCCCGCCCTGTCGGCTTCTGGTTATGTGCTTCACGAACAAAAATGTTTAATCATGTAATCTTGTATACTGTTTTGTGTTTCTAGCGAAAGATTTATAAAATTTATGTTTCTTTTAAAAATGTATAATCATCATCTGACTTGATGTTTTTTTTGTTTACGCCAAGTTGCTGTTTCTGTTGTTGTGATTGCTGTTGCTGCTGTTATTGATGTTGATGTTATTGATGTTGTTGTTGCTGTTGCTGTTGTTGCTGTTGATGTTATTGATGTTGCTGTTGCTGTTGTTGATGTTGATGTTATTGATGTTGCTGTTGCTGTTGGTGTTGTTGATGTTGATGTTATTGATGTTGATGTTATTGATGTTATTGCTGTTGCTGTTGTTGATGTTGATGTTGATGATGTTGATGTTATTGATGTTGCTGTTGCTGTTGATGTTGATGTTATTGATGTTGATGTTATTGGTGTTGCTGTTGATGTTGCTGTTGTTGATGTTGATGTTATTGATGTTGATGTTATTGATGTTGCTGTTAATGATGTTGCTGTTGCTGTTGATGTTGATGTTATTGATGTTGCTGTTGCTGTTGCTGTTGTTGATGTTGATGTTGATGTTATTGATGTTGATGTTATTGATGTTGATGTTATTGATGTTGCTGTTGCTGTTGATGTTGATGTTATTGATGTTGCTGTTGCTGTTGATGTTGATTTTATTGATGTTGATGTTGCTGTTGTTGATGTTGATGTTATTGATGTTGATGTTATTGATGTTGATGTTATTGATGTTGCTGTTGCTGTTGATGTTGATGTTATTGATGTTGCTGTTGTTGATGTTGATGTTATTGATGTTGCTGTTGCTGTTGATGTTGATGTTATTGCTGTTGCTGTTGCTGTTGTTGATGTTGATGTTGATGTTATTGATGTTGATGTTATTGATGTTGATGTTATTGATGTTGCTGTTGCTGTTGTTGATGTTGATGTTATTGATGTTGATGTTATTGATGTTGATGTTATTGATGTTGATGTTATTGATGTTGCTGTTGCTGTTGATGTTGATGTTATTGATGTTGCTGTTGCTGTTGCTGTTGTTGATGTTGATGTTATTGATGTTGATGTTATTGATGTTGCTGTTGCTGTTGATGTTGATGTTATTGATGTGGATGTTATTGATGTTGATGTTATTGATGTTGCTGTTGCTGTTGATGTTGATGTTATTGATGTTGCTGTTGCTGTTGTTGATGTTGATGTTATTGATGTTGATGTTATTGATGTTGATGTTATTGATGTTGCTGTTGCTGTTGATGTTGATGTTATTGATGTTGCCGTTGCTGTTGTTGATGTTGATGTTATTGATGTTGATGTTATTGATGTTGCTGTTGCTGTTGCTGTTGTTGATGTTGATGTTGATGTTATTGATGTTGATGTTATTGATGTTGCTGTTGCTGTTGATTTTGATGTTATTGATGTTGCTGTTGCTGTTGCTGTTGTTGATGTTGATGTTGATGTTATTGATGTTGATGTTATTGATGTTGCTGTTGCTGTTGATGTTGATGTTATTGATGTTGCTGTTGCTGTTGATGTTGATGTTATTGATGTTGCTGTTGCTGTTGTTGATGTTGATATTATTGATGTTGATGTTATTGATGTTGATGTTATTGATGTTGCTGTTGCTGTTGATGTTGATGTTATTGATGTTGCTGTTGCTGTTGTTGATGTTGATGTTATTGATGTTGATGTTATTGATGTTGCTGTTGCTGTTGTTGATGTTGATGTTGATTCTATTGATGTTGATGTTATTGATGTTGCTGTTGCTGTTGATGTTGATGTTATTGATGTTGCTGTTGCTGTTGCTGTTGTTGATGTTGATGTTGATGTTGATGTTATTGATGTTGATGTTATTGATGTTGCTGTTGCTGTTGCTGATGTTGATGTTATTGATGTTTATGTTATTGATGTTGCTGTTGCTGTTGTTGATGTTGATGTTGATGTTTTTGTTATTGATGTTGATGTTATTGATGTTGCTGTTGCTGTTGATGTTATTGATGTTGCTGTTGCTGTTGCTGTTGTTGATGTTGATGTTGATGTTATTGATATTGATGTTATTGATGTTGCTGTTGCTGTTGTTGTTGGTGATGTTATGTTGATGTTATTGATGTTGATGTTATTGATGTTGCTGTTGTTGTTGATGTTGATGTTATTGATGTTGCTGTTGCTGTTGTTGATGTTGATGTTATTGATGTTGATGTTATTGATGTTGCTGTTGTTGTTGATGTTGATGTTATTGATGTTGCTGTTGCTGTTGCTGTTGTTGATGTTGATGTTATTGATGTTGATGTTGTTGATGTTATTGATGTTGCTGTTGTTGATGTTGATGTTGATGTTGTTGTTGATGATGTTATGTTGATGTTGTTGATGTTGATGTTATTGATGTTGCTGTTGCTGTTGTTGATGTTGATGTTGATGTTATTGATGTTGATGTTATTGATGTTGATGTTGATGTTATTGATGTTGATGTTATTGATGTTGCTGTTGTTGATGTTGATGTTGATGTTATTGATGTTGATGTTATTGATGTTGATGTTATTGATGTTGCTGTTGATGATGTTATGTTGATGTTGTTGATGTTGATGTTATTGATGTTGCTGTTGTTGTTGATGTTGATGTTATTGATGTTGATGTTATTGATGTTGCTGTTGCTGTTGTTGATGTTGATGTTATTGATGTTGATGTTATTGATGTTGCTGTTGTTGTTGATGTTGATGTTATTGATGTTGATGTTATTGATGTTGCTGTTGCTGTTGTTGATGTTGATGTTGATGTTATTGATGTTGATGTTATTGATGTTGCTGTTGCTGTTGCTGTTGTTGATGTTGATGTTGATGTTGATGTTATTGATGTTGCTGTTGCTGTTGTTGATGTTGCTGTTATTGATGTTGCTGTTGCTGTTGTTGATGTTGATGTTATTGATGTTGCTGTTGCTGTTGTTGATGTTGATGTTATTGCTGCTTTTGTTGAATGTTAGAAGCTACTTGTTCTGTATTGAGTTACCTCTTGACTACGTTTATTTATTTGGTAGTTAGTCACAGTGGCTCTTCTTACATTCCGCACCACGTTTGAGGCAGTGCTGGGTCTACCTTGCTGTAGTGCAATGCAACGTTCCCAGTAATCTCACCACGAAGGGGATACAGTATCAATCCCAACTTCATTTACCAGACTGATGTGACACAATCGGCTTTCAGGAGGGTGAACGGGAACGTCAGGTGGGGGTCTTTGCCTGCATGCTTCACCTGATCCTGATTACTCTTCGCTCCCTTCCCAGTAGAAGCACGGGATTATCACTGCATTTCCAACGGGTTCTTGGTAAACGTCCCAAAACAACGGTGGTCTTGAAGTATTGGTTAACGAACAACTTTTGCCTGTTACATTACTAGGCTTTCTGCATCGTGAACAAACCTGTCTTCTCTTACAAAAAAGATAATATTGTAGCAGGCCCAATTGAATTCTATGGCGTCAGTAGGAAGAGGAAATAATAGGACCACTTCACTCTGGGAAGTAATTCTGGGGCAATTAATTAGTCTAGGGGAGATAAGCCTGTTTCGTGACCTTTTCTTATAATTGGTTCCAGTGACCAGAAAAAACATGTTGGGCTGAGTAAGACTGTTACAGCAATAGTTGTGTATGTTGTGGTGATGGATCGGGTGATGGTGAGGATGATGATGGATTGGGTGGTAATGGTTAGGAATGGGATGATGATGGCGATGTATAATGTGATTATGGTGATGGAAAGGTTGGTAATCATGATAATGGATAGCGTGGCGATGATGGATAGCGTGGCGATGATGGATACGATGATGGATAGTGTGATGATGATGGATAATGTTGTGATGGCAATGGAGAGTGAGATGATGTTGGTGATGATGGATAAGGTTATGATGGTAATGGATAGTGTGATGATGATGATGGATAGGGTGGGGATGATGGATAAGGTTATGATGGCGATGGTTAGTGTGATGATGATAATGAATAGGGTGGTGATGAGGGATAAGGTTATGATGGTGATGGATAGGGTGGTGATGATGGATAAGGTTATGATGGTGATGGTTAATGTGATGATGATGATGGATAGGGTGGTGATGATGGATACGGTTATGATGGTGATGGATAGTGTGATGATGATTGAGATGTTGGTGATGATGGATAAGGTTATGATGGTGATGGATAAAGCTATGATGGATAAGATGATGATGATGGACAGGGTGTTTATGGTAGTACATAAGGTGACGTTGGTGTTAGTGGTAATGGGGGTGGGGGTAGTAGTGGTGGTGGTTGTGATGGCGAGAGTCGTCGTATTGTTGATAGTAATGATATGATGTAGGGAGTGTTGATGGTGATGTTGGTTGATGATAGTGCTGATCGTGTTGGAGGTAGTGACGGTAGTGGTAGTGGCAGTGGTGATGCTGAAACTCGTTATGTTGGCTATAGTGATGAAGGTGAAAGTGCTGATGGTGGGGATAGTGCTGATGGTGTTGATAGTGCTGATCATGTTGGAGGTAGTGACGGTAGTGGTAGTGGCAGTGGTGATGCTGAAACTCGTTATGTTGGCTATAGTGATGACGGTGAAAGTGCTAATGATAATGGTGGTGATAGTGCTGATGGTGATGGTGCTGATACTGATGATGGCGATGGTGCTGGCGTCGCTCGTTCTCAATTTCCCGCTACCAAACACTAAAAGGGCTTAAGTAGCAGAATGTAGTCCAAAAACCGGAATGCGTTGTGTCGTAGTTTACAGCTTGACTGCGATATTTGCACCTTTCGGTCCAACACATCCAACTTCAGCAAGCATTTTTTTAGTACCGGGTTAGCATTCCGTCTTCGATCCCTTCTCCTTAGCCAGTCTGCTCTGTTGCAGCCTGTTATCCAGGTTCACCGCGTGGAGGTATAGAAGGGTCTTAGCGGATCTGTTTCGCTGGCCCTGACGCTAGCAGTCAGCTATGATTCGCTGACCCTGACGCTAGCAGTCAGCTATGGTTCGCTGACCCTGACGCTAGTAGTCAGCTATGGTTCGCTGGCCCTGACGCTAGCAGTCAGCTATTGGTCACTGACCACTGCAGCTCATGCGCTGCTCAGCATCTTGATCCCGGCGATGGTTTTGATAGTGTTGACGGTAAGGGTGGCAGAAGTTGTGATAGGGGTGATGATGGTGGTGGTAGTGGTGATAGTGTTGATGGTGGTAATAGTGGTGATAGTGTTGATGGTGGTAATAGTGGTGATGGTGGTGATAGGGGTGATGGTGGTGATAATGTTGATGGTGGTGATAGTGCTGATGGTGGTGATAGTGCTATTGGTGGTGATAGTGGTGATGGTTGTGATATCGATGATAATCATTTTGGTGATAGTACTGATGGTGACAGTGGTGATATTGGTGATAGTGCTGATGGTGAAAGTGGTGATCGTGGTGATGGTAAGATTGGTGATAGTGCTGATGGTGAGAGTGGTGATAGTGCTGATGGTGAGAGTGGTGATAGTGGTGGTAGTGCTAATGGTGAGAGTGGTGATAGTGCTGATGGTGAGAGTGGTGATAGTGGTGATGGTAAGATTGGTGATAGTGCTGATGGTGAGAGTGGTGATAGTGCTGATGGTGAGAGTGGTGATAGTGCTGATGGTGAGAGTGGTGATAGTGGTGATGGTGAGAGTGGTGATAGTGGTGATAGTGCTGATGATGAGAGTGGTGATAGTGCTGATGGTGAGAGTGGTGATAGTGCTGATGGTGAGAGTGGTGATAGTGGTGATAGTGCTGATGGTGAGAGTGGTGATAGTGGTGATGGTAAGATTGGTGATAGTGGTGATGGTAAGATTGGTGATAGTGGTGATGGTGAGTGTGGTGATAGTGGTGATAGTGCTGATGGTGAGAGTGGTGATAGTGGTGATAGTGCTGATGCTGAGAGTGGTGATAGGGGTGATGGTAAGATTGGTGATGGTAAGATTGGTAATAGTGGTGATGGTGAGAGTGGTGATGGTGAGAGTGGTGATAGTGCTGATGGTGCTGATGATAATTGCGGTGATAGTGTCAATGGTTCTGAATGTTATGGTGTGATAGTGAATGTGATAGTGTTGATTGTAGTTGTGGTGATAGTGCCGATGGTAATAGTGGTGATAGTGTTGATGGTGGTGATAGTGGTGATAGTTCTGAATGTTGTTATAGCCGGGGCTAGGGTTGAGGATGAACTCTCAATATCAATTAAATGCTCCCATGCGTGTGTCTCAACAAAGTCCTTCGACCGCCTGAATTGTGTTGACTAACAGGAGAAGGGTCGGAGGGGAGCCCCTGGTGCCTTAAAGCCAGTAATTTCGAGCAGATGGGGATGAAAGCCTAGAAAGGTAGCTCATCTAGGAGAAGGAAAACTCTGATTTCAACACATCTGAAATCTTGCAGATAAGATACTGACGTATCTTGGGTTTTGTCAGATATGGCTGTTCAACCTGTTTTCTGATAATTCTGAAAGTTGGTCAGCGTCTACCAAACCTGACAACCAACGATGTGCGAAGGAGCACACGCAAGAGGATTCAATGCCTTATCCTAAAGCGAGGAAAAACAACCTCAGTTGAGTGGTGTGGCAGGGCAGACCAGGCCCTTAGCCTTGGTTAGTGGCTGGTCTAGGAGTGAAGCCCCGACCGTCGAACAGAAAGCTCTGCTGAGCCGGCAGCTTCTGCAGCTTGCCTTGTTCCAAATGTATTGGTATCACCTTTCCCTTGGAGCAAACAAAGCAGACCGAGAGAGGGACCATACTGCATTGGCAACACATTGTTTCTATATTTCTGACCAGGCCTTGTGATAAAAGCACAATTACTATCGTCTGACAAGACGAAAAGAGCCAACGAAGAGTGCCAATGGTGGTGATAGTGGTGATAGTGCCGATGGTGATGATAGTGGTGATAGTGTTGATTGTAGTTGTGGTGATAGTGCCGATGGTAATAGTGGTGATAGTGTTGATGGTGGTGATAGTGGTGATAGTGCTGTTGGTGCTGATGGTGACTGCAGTGATAGTGTGGATGGTGGTAATAGTTCTCATGGTGATAGTTATGATGATACCAATGCTGATGGTAGTGGTTATGGCGATGATCGTAATGATGATGACAGTGATTATACCGATGGCAGTCATGCACTTCTCTTTACTCACACGTAAATAGCCACGAGATTCACACACGAAATACAGAAGTGTTTTACTCCCACGTAAGTAGCCCCAAGATTCACACGTAATACGTCAGTAATTTAAGATATTTGATGTAAATCACCCCTGACCGACTTAAGTTTAGCAAACATGTTCATGTAAGTTTAATAAAAGAAAATATAAGCGTGTGATGAGATTAAAATAACACTATTATGTGAAGTATCAGATTAATGTCGAGTATTACAGTTACCTTTCCTCGCTAAATTGCATTCCTCATGTTCGTGTGTTTTGCCACCGTGGTTAAGTCTTTCCACATTAATCTTTTCTTTGAACTTATCATTAATATAGATAATATATTATCATTTACATAGCTGATTTTGTTTTGAATCGATGACCACACTCGCGTTTGGTGATCTTTGTTTTCCCAAGTTCATCCTTCCATCCCAAATCTTCTTTCTCTGTCTTCCTAGATCTTTCTGACCCTATATGTTCTTTTTATCTTCCTTTCTCTTTTTCTGAGTTTGTTAGTTTCCATAACACGTATGCCATTGAACGTCATGGGAAGTCGTCTGTCTAGCGCCATGTACGTTGCGCCAGTCATTGTGAGACGCGTGACGTTGTGCAATCACTATGATGTCATCTATCTTCTTCTTCTTCTCTACTTCATCGTACGCAGTAAGACAGTAACATTTATTTTTTCGAAAAAAGCAGCCGTCATCCTGAGGCTGTCGACACTGCTATAGAGCTTGTCTAGTGTTGCCACTGGTGATGGCCACATCTGCTCTCTCTGGTCCTCGTATGTCGGGCAGTTTTGCAGCAAATGCTCAGCGGTCATTTTCCCGGTACCACACGGGCATTCGTCGGTGCCACCTATCTTCAATTTGTTGAATAGGTGGTACCTCCGTCTAATTTGGCCAGTGCGAAGTCTGAAGACTACGACCTGCTCTCTTCTGTTCAACTGGTAATAGGCATCGTTTTTGGTGTAGCCGGTATGTTCTATTTCCCATTTGGTCATGTATCTTGCTCTAATAAGCAGTTTTGACTCTTCGTATGTCATACTAGTATCTGGTTGTGGTAGTTTTGCACCTTCTTTTGCCAGTCTGTCTGCCTCCTCGTTGCCTTGGATGTTGCAGTGAGATGAAACCCACTGCACCACTACCCTTTTTGGTGCGGCCTGCTGGCATAGTTGACAGAGTACTGCTCTTAAATCATTAAGTTCAGTATTTTTCTGGCTTGTTAGTGCTGTGACTACGTCCAGAGCATCTGTAAGCAGGATTATGTGGCTTTCATTCCTTTTACCTGTCACCATTTCTTCCACTGCCGCCCTCATTGCCTCTGTCTCCGCTCTGAAATTGCTTGTGTATTTTCCAGTAGCGAATGAAAGTGTTATTTTTCTGCCATTTGGTAGGCTCAGGAATGCTCCTGCCCCTCCGTACTGTGTTGTATTTGTTACGGAACCGTCGGTGTATGTATGGGTCTAGTCCATGCTTGGGTAGTTTTCCGTTATGTAACTCAGGGTAGTATCTCTTCTTTCTTTTTCAGACTGGCAGTTTTTGTTTCTAATACCTGGTATATTTTCTACCACCTCTAGAAATATATGCTGCCTCCAGGTAGGTTTTCGTACAGTAGTGATGGGCTTTGGTGTTAGTGCGTTCATGGGGTTTTCGTGCATCTTTGCTTTGGCTATTTCTGCAAAGTTTCTTCGCTTTAGTTTCCCATTTCCGAAATTGTTTAGTCTCTGGTGCATTGGATGGTCAGTCAGTCTTCTGAGTTTCTCTGATTGCAGCTGGGCTCTGCAGTCTCTTCTGTCGGTCATGGATTGCAGTTTTGTAATCTTTTCAAGTTCTACAATTGGCGTTGACTTCCTGCCTCCTGTTATAACTCTCATGGCTTGGTTTTGGATGTCATCTATCAACCTGCCTTGCCGCAGTCCTCGTGTCCTGTACAAAATCTACCAGCGTTCTAATCCATCATTGGAAGTTGAGGATGCATTCTCAAGCGATGACCACACCAACGTATTTTGTGCCTGAAAATGTACTCTGCCGAAGACATAGTTCAGACCATACTTCGAATGTCTTCGTTTCACAATCTGTCGTTCTTGGTAACACGGATGACCTTCCTCAAACACGTCATTTCACACATCCCAATTCTGCTCTCACACGCCCTGGAGAGGGACCATGTCCGGCACACGAGTTCATTTACATGTTGACGTTTGTTTAGTGGCAGGTTTCAGTGACTCTGCTTACATACCGATACGCACTTGAGAAGGTGCACAAATCCGAAGTATGCTCTCCACTACTTGGATTCAAATCATGGCGTAAAAGGCGACTACATTGAGTCGTTGTGAACACAGTAGCAAACTCATTATGTCAAAGTAGATTTGGTGGCATCGGAGTTGTTAACTCAGTTTACAATCTCAACGTACCAAGTTTGAACCCCATCATGCTCACTGATAGACCGATCGGGGTTTGGTCATGGTTTAGCCGCGTCTTTAAGTCAACCCAGCTGTAAATTGGTACCTGACTACGTCAAAAGAAAATTTCGAAATCACCACGGGAGCTACATAGTTCGTGCTCTCTCGTCGACACTTTCTGCAATGAAGGGAGCTAAGCATAAATAGGGGCGCCACTGTGTAATGGTGTAGGTTGTATGAGTTATTGCTCATTTTTATTTTACGTCAAAAATCGTAACATAAACAACTATTGAAACAATGCACTTGGGAGCGCTGACACAGGCTTCCTGTAAACTGTTCAGTGTCAGAGGTAGTCCGGGGCCGTAGGTGCAGCAGTGAATGAGCTAACTGCAGCCAGTGATTCACAGTTGGCAGCTTGTATCAGGGTCAGTAACCAATAGCTGAACAAGACACTATTTTGTCCGGGATCAAGGCGCTGAGCAGTGCATGAGCTGCAGTGGTCAGCGATACATATCTGACTGTCAGCATTAGAGTCAGCAAACTAGATCTGCCAAGACCCTTCTACACCTTCGCGCGGTGATCCTGGATATCAGGCTGCAACAGAGCAGACTGGCTAAGGAGACGGGATCGAAGAGGGAAGGCTAGCCCGGTGCTCAAAAATGCCTGCTGAATTCGGATGTGTCGGACTGAAAAGTGAAAATATCGCATTCAAGCTGTAAACTACGACACAAATCATTCCATTCTCCGGACAACATCCTGCTGCTTACATGGCCCTTGTCATGGCTTGGTGCGGGAGATTGAGAACAAACGAAGAAACAGAAGAAAAAAGAAGTGGCGGCCCTAGAAACAGATTGCACCCATGAGGCCTGGCTAAGAGATTGGGGATCGGTAAGTCAAACCGAGTCCCAAAAATACCGTAATGAAACCGGAGGTCTTAGTCTTAGCCGACCTGTAGTTCTACAGGGGCAGGTCCCATCTCTGATGTGAACTCGATGTAACCAGGAGGAGGATCTACTGCTTAGCGGGCTAGGCTCGAGCAGCTTATAACTCCACTATAGAGGGTGGTTAACTGAAGTGCGAGCCCATCTTAAAAGACTCAAACACTAAAGCAAAGTACACTCGCAGCCTGTTAAGCGCCATTTATACTGCTCTTAACAAACCATCTTACCATGGCCGGTGTTTTGCCGCGTCACACAGTTAGTCGCCTCTTGCGACATGCTCTCTGTGGGGGAAGTGGTGCTATTCTTGTCCATATCTTACACATCATCATCATGTAGCATGTCCTTTATAGAACGTCGCTCTCATCACAGTCTGTCTGAAAGAAACTCGTTCCCTTGCCAAAACTCCAGCCTCGCCCCAGTCATAGCCAGGCATTCCTGGATATCTTGGTGCCATCGACTTCTTGGTCTACCCCTTCCTCTTTTGCCTGGCACTATACCATCCATCACCTCTCTCTCGAGACCGATGTATCTCTTGATGTGACTAAAGTATTTGCATTTTCTAGCCAAAATGGAATTGATAAACCATCATACACATAGACCTCGACAAACCACTCGGATTGTTTCGCCCCGAACATCACAACCACAGCTTCGCCGTAAACTACTACACAACAAGTCGAACATCCCCTTATAGGACGAACACTGAAAAAAAGGTAGTCCGGTACTTCACAAAGAGCGAAGAAGAGACAAGAATAAAAGAAGAAGAAGATCTTGAAATATGCAGTTCTCCCCAATTACTATATGTCACGTCTGTTCATATTCAGACTATAACTTATTCTCACAGCCGAACACGACAACCGGAATACGATCATCTCAGCCCATTATCTGTATCCATTTAAACGTGAGATTTTGCTTAAAGGCGCCGTGACGAACTTGATATGCTTAGAGTTTTTTGGGTTCAGTTTTCTTCTTTCAGGGATTCTCAACTTTTTGTAGTTCACGTTACATTTGATTTCACTCATTGACTCCGTACGTTTTGGTGATTCTGCATTACAAATGCATTTATTTTAGTTAGTAAGTTAGTTAGTTGTCTGGCTGGCTTAATGGATGGCTAACTTGCTGGTGCAAGGCAGACGACAAAGAGGCCGTCCCAAAAAGAGGTGGGAGGACAACATAAAAGATTGGACCAATCTCCGACCAGAAGAGGCACTAGCAGCGGCCGCTGACAGAGAAGGGTGGCGTGGGGTTGTGACAATGTCTTCGTGTGTGCACCAACGACCCCACCGGTGATGGGATGACCTGACCTGGTTGGCTGGTTGGCTTTTTTGGTTCGTTGGTTAGTCTGTTTGTTGGTTGGTTGGTTAGTTAGTTAAATTGGTACTCTCTCAAAGGAACTTCTTTTTGCCGACGATCAAGCAGTAATAGCAACTTCAGAAATACAATTACAACAACATATTGATAAACTAAATACAACATCTAAATAATACAGAATGAAAATCTACGTAGAAAAAGCTGTGGTCATGAAAATATCTAGAATAACCAGAGCCATTAATATCTTCTTTGAAAAGCAGCAAATTAAACAGGTCAAAGATTTCACATACATAGGAAGAAGGTCATCATTAGACTGAAGAATTACAGTGGAAATCCAACAAAGATTGCAATACCGCAAATCAGATAATTGGACAATTAAAACCAATACTTAATTGCAAGCTCGTGACAATATCAACCAACAAAGATTTATACAACACGATTTTCGTCCTGACACTATGCTACCAATGTAAAAACTGGACATTAACATTAAATGGAAAACGTCACATTGTTACAGCAGAAAAGAAATGCCTGCAAAAGATATTGGGTAACAAGGAGAGACAAGATCAGAAACAATGATATCAAGAAACTAGTGTGAACAACACCAGTATTAGAATACATCAGAAGACAGCAATTAAAATGGTTTGGTCGCGTAACAAGTATACCATCTCACAGCAAACGCCGCCTCCCTCCCCCAATAAAAAAACCAACAAAAAACAATGCTTTTAATATACAGAAAAGAAGACCACAAAAAAGGTGGCTTACGGAAGTATATAAAGCTGTGCATGAGACACGGTCGGGCTCGTGAGTCACAGAGAAGGGCCCGTGAGTCACATAGTCGGGCCCATGAGTCACATAGTCGGGTCCATGAGTCACATAGTCGGGTCCATGAGTCACATAGTCGGGTCCAACATCATGTAAAATGTCCTTTGTAGAATGTCGTTTACATCACAGTCTGTCTGAAAGAAACTCGTTCCCTTGCCAAAACACCAGCCTCCGCCACTGTCATACTCAGACATTCCTGGATATCTTGGTGCCATTGTCTTCTTGGTCTACCCCTTCCTCTTTTACCTGACACCATACCTTCTATCACCGTTCTCTCAAGACCGTTGTGTCTCTTGATGTGACCAAAGTATTTGCATTTTCTAGCCAAAATGGAATTGATAAACCAGTTCTCCTCTATGCTCAACTCTTGCCGAATGTCTACATTTGTTCTTTTCTCTGTCCAGGGTATTCTGAGGATCTTTCTGTAACATTTCGACTCGAAGGATTCGATTCTTTGTCTAGACGTTTTGGTAATCGTCCATGCTTCACAGCCATAAGCTGCCACAGGAAAAACACAGGCTCTCAAGACTTTTACTTTTATCGTTTTGTTGGTGCTCTGCCATAATTTCTTCAGGCTGGTCAGTCTCTGCATTGCCATAGCTAGTCTTCTTCTGATTTCTTTCGAGCAGTCGCCATTTTTGTCAATTCTGGAGCCCAGATATTCAAAATGTGTGACCTGATCTATTTCCCCACCACCCACTGTAAATTTATGCTGACATTGTGTTTTATCGGTGGTCATTATCTTTGTTTTGTTTATGAACAGATTTACATCTTTACTATGTCCATTAACGGCTGAAATTAGCTGCTCTAGCCCTTCTGCACTTCTTGATAGTATCACTGTGTCATCTGCGTATCGTAACTCTGGAATCTCGTACTCCCCAATCGTAAATGGGTCGAAACTTTCAATGCTCTCATCTTCTCGAACATTTCTCATTATACATTCCGCATATATGTTGTACAGATAAGGTGAGAGGATACATTCCTATCAGACTCCCTTTTGTACTGCAAACCAATCTGTTTGCCAAGATACTCGGACAGCAGCTTGTTGATCTTGGTATAATGTTTCAATGAGATGGACTATATGCAAAGGAAACCCCATTTCCTTCATGATTCTCCACAGATTTTGATGTTTTACCGTGTCGAAGGCCTTAGTGTAATCAACGAAACATGTGTACAGGTCTACATTAAACTTTCTACATTTTTCATAGATATTTCTTAAATTGAATATGTGGTCCCTGGTCCCTCTGTCTTTCCTAAAACCTGCCTGGACTACGTGAATTTCAGATTCAAACCTTTTCTCTATCCTTCTTAATAGGATTCGCAAGAGTATCTTGCTAGCGTGTCTGATCAGCGCGATAGATCGGTAGTTCGTGCACAGCTTCAGGTTGCCTTTTTTGGGGAGGGGAATATAAATGGATTTCTTCCATGCTTCTGGCCACTCTGCACTGTGCCATATCTGTTTATACAGCTTGTGATACACTCGAGCACATGTCTCTCCTGCTGCTTGTATTAGCTCTGCTGGGATATTATCGCATCCTGGGGACGTTCCCTTTTTCAGGCTTTTAATTGCAGAGCGTACTTCTTCCAATGTTGGTTCAGGCTCTTTCTCATCCTTTGGTAGGATTGTAACTGAGCGCTTTGTGCTATCTCCATACATGGTTCTGCAGTACTCTCTCCATCTATTCAGTATGTCTTTGGTTTCTATTAATGTGTTATCCTCTTTGTCATTTATAACATGTGGAACCGGACGGAATTCCCTTGTCAGTGTTCTTATTGCTTTGAATGCATCTCTTTCTCTGCCTTGTTGTTGTAGGTTTTCTATATCCTTACACGTTTCTACTATGTATCTTCTTTTATCTTTTCGTATTTCTCTTCTAACTTTTCTTGCGCAGTTTTTATACGCTGTGTTGGTCCCCTTATTTCCCATTTGTTTTAATTGTTGCCCTTCTGCAATGAGTTTATGTGTTTCCTCTGTTATATAGCTCTGTGTCTTGTGCAATATCTTTGGAATCATTTCTTTTGCTATCGAGATCAAAATATCCATTGCGTACGATGTCAACTTCTCAGATGTCATCTCTTCCTGTATAGCAAGCAACGTCTCAAATTGGTTTTCTACTTTGATGTTGTATTCAATAGGTATTGCTGTTACATCGCAGCGTATTGGTTGGCAACCTTTGTTGATCCTGCGTAGTCTTGTTTGGAAAACTGCAAACAGTAATTCATGGTCCGTATCGCAGTCTGCTGCTGGCAGCGTTTTTGTCGCCAGCACATTTGATCTCCATCTTTGTTGCACTAGGATGTAGTCTATTTGGTTTCTACTGTTGCCTTCAGGGGAGGTCCACGTGTACAGTCTTCGTGGATGTTGTTTGAAGAAGGTGTTGGCAATGGAGAGGTTGTTTTCCGTGCAGAATTCAACCAGTTTTTCTTCTCGCTCATTTCTGTGTCCCAAACCAAAAGGTCCTCGAACACTTATCGCCTCTTCGGCTCTTTCCTCTCCGACTTTCGCATTGAAATTGCCAATGATGACCAAGATGTCTCTTTTTTCAACTTTTTCCATCGCTTCTTGCAAGGTGTTATTTAAATCATCCATTTCACAATCGTTTGCTGCTGATGTTTGTGCATACACTTGAATTATTGTAAAATTTCTAGTCTTTTTCTTTAGTCTGATTACAATTATGCGTTCGTTGGCTGGATTGTAACCGAGTAGTGAAGGTCTGTCTTCTTTCAAAGAATAAAGCCGACCCCGCTTTTTCCACACTTTGGTTGGGCTAGCTTCTGAGGGCGCACAAACCTAGCATAGGTACATACAGATGCACACATGCATCCAAGCACTGGTTTATGCGTCCTGATATCGCCCAATTGACTACGATCTGGGGTGGAAAATGGCACGCCTCCGCCAGTAGAAACTAGTGAGGCAAACATCTAAGCAACAAAATAACAAAAAATAAGTGCCCTTGACCGGCCCATCTATGCTCAGAGACTAAAGAATCTCTATCTTGGTTCGGGTCCATGAGTCACACACTCGGGCTCATGAGTCACACAGGCTCGTGAGTCACACAGTCAGGCTCGGGAGTCACATAGTCAGGCCCGTGAGTCACACAGTCGGGCTCGTGAATCACACAGTCGGGCTCGTGAGTCACATAGTCAGGCCCGTGAGTCACACAATCGGCTCATGAGTCATACAGTCGGGCTCATGAGTCATACAGTCGGGCTCGTGAGTCACACAGTCGGGCTCGTGAGTCACTCAGTCGGGCTCGTGAGTCACACAGTCAGGCTCGTGAGTCACACAGTCAGGCTCGTGAGTCATATAGTCGGGCTCGTGAGTCACAGTCAGGCTCGTGAGTCACACAGTCAGGCTTGTGAGTCACACAATCGAGATCGTGAGTCACACAGTCGGGTTCGTGAGTCACACAGCCAGGCTCGTGAGTCACACAGTCAGGCTCGTGAGTCACACAGTCGGGCTCGTGAGCCACACAGCCAGGCTCTTTCTAGAAACCTCTTCATAGCTTGATGCTGAAAGGCATAGCAGGATACGCGAAAAGAAGTTAGTTATCAGTCCACATGTACCCTCATGAACGTCGCGAAGAGCCTTAGTCACCTCTCCTGAATCAGATACGTCGCATATCTGACATCGTCAACCAGTGTCGATAGAAAATAGTCTGTACGTCGACTATCCACCTTCTCCTCGGTCAACCTCTTGCTGAGAAGCCGGAGCATCGGGCTTGTAGGCTCGCAGGGAAAGCTGATCACGGGAGATTATCATGCTATGACCGAACCAGGGCACCTTTTGTCTAGACTTGTATTCGGCACACGGGATGGCATCGACATTGTTTGCGAATATTCTCGCTCCTCAATTTGTCTCTTCTGGAAAATCCAGCGACCATTCCCAGATATATCACTTCGCAGGTTTTACTCTCTCTCTCGCCTTGGATATGGCCCAAGTTTGGCTCTGGCAGAACATGGTTAGTAGGAATATACTGTCAACCAGTTAATATTTGGTATCCAGAGTAGTGAGAAGGTTTGAATAATTGGGTCAGTTGATATGTTACTCTCGCTGCTTCTTGTCATCTGGTCTCAATCTCTCTGGCAACCCTTGCCGCCTTCTGAGAAAATGCTTGGTAGCCGTGGACTGAGAACGAACAAAGCCAAGCCATATCAACATATGTCGAGCCACCTTCTTCGAGGTATCCTCAAGATGTCTTCACCAACTGTGTCTTGGATAGCCTTAGTGTCTCTTACTTGTCAGGTTCTAAAACAGAGACTGGTTTGAAATGACATTCTCCTCTGTAAACAAAGTATGGCCTATACATTGCCAATGCGTTCCCGTTATTTCCTGATAGAATGCCAGCTACTCAATTCTGTGCCCCAGGTCCATGTTAGCATCTATTTCGTACTTATTCTTCTTCTTCTTCTTCTTCTTCTTCTTCTTCTTCTTCGTCGTTGTTCATCCTCAGATGAAGGTTCCGGTTTCTCTTACAAAGGACACCGTTTTTTGTAAAGCTGTTTCGTCTCCATACAGCTTTCATCTCATATATGTTTCATGAGGCCAGTATTGTTCTCTCTTATCCTGCGTGAGCGTGCAGCTTTGCAGGATGTGTTTCACGGTCATGATATGCTCCCCACATGGGCACCTGTCATTCGTCCCAATCCTAATTTTGTTGTAAAGATGACCTTTGAGTCTGTTATGCCCAGTTCACAGTCTGAAGATGATGACCTGCTCTTCTCTAGTTAAGTGGTACCATTTCAACCATAATATTCTGCATTGTCATCTGTTTATGATCCTTTGAACTATATGTATAACGTCATTGTTTACCGCAAGCGTCCGATCTATTTCAGTAGTCTGCCTTAACGTTGATCTTGATCTAGATGACCCGTTCCTCAGTGTAGCTGTGGGTCTCAACTTCGTCTCCAGGTGACCTTATCTTGGTCCACGGAAGTCCAGTGCGAAAGAATGTTCCTCTAGATGCTTCTCAAATGTTACAGCGTACAGCAATGGAGTCTGACCAATGCATTGTAGGCCTTCTCGCGGTCTTTTCTTAACTCGAGAGTACCAGATTGCTGTCGCTGTGCTCCATTGACCATCGTTTCGTCGTAACATGTAACCTGCACATCTATGTTTAACTTGTCTGCATGGATTGCCGCATCCTTCACCTAGGACATCACCTGTTTATAACCATAAACAAGAATCATTCTCTTATGTGTATCATTTGAGAAAGCACTTTTACCCAAACGAAAATCCCACTTTGTTTTAAAAAATGTTATTGCACATTCAACACGGACGATATTTCGTATCTATCCTGCGCACGTGCATGCGACACCTAGCGTCTGCTACCTCACACTGCTAGATCACACAAAACTGGATGTTTCTGCTACATAATAAAACATTACAAAACTGCAAACTATTTTTCAGCTATTCCAGATGCGTGTGGCATTCTTACTGACTTACACTCGTATATCCTTCCCAGATAAGTAAGTGAGTCCACCTCCTGTAGCCTTGTATAAACACCAAGCAGATAAGAAGGTCGAGAATATTATTGATACATAAAATAGTTTATCTTAGTGAATAATTAGTCCCAATTTGTGAGTGACGTTCATGTAGTCTGTACCAAATTTCATAAGTGAAGTCAAAATGCACAGAGATAATATCATACTGAGGTGTGGGATATTTCGTCATTGTCCTTTCCTTATCACCTTGGTATACATAGGCAATCAACCTACCCACTCATCCTTATCGCCTTGGTGTGCATAGGACATCAACCTACCAACTCATCCTTATCACCGTGTGCATAGGCCATCAACCTACCCACTTATCCTTAACACCTTGGCGTGCATAGGACATCAACCTAAATCACCCTTATCACCTTGGCGTGCATAGGCCATCAACCAATTCTCTACAAGCAGACCTGTCCTGTGATATTTGCTCTATTTCTTTGGTATGACATACATTGGAGAACCTGGTATGGAACTTCGGGAGCGTTTCCGCCAACATCTCGACGATAGCCGCAATCGCTCTGGTTCCCCAATCGCCAGCCACTTCAATGGCCCTCAGCACCAGGGTAAGGCTGACGATCGTCATCGATTCACCCTTGAGAATAGACTTATCTCCAGCATGGGTTATCTCCAACCGCATGGCATTAATATCTTCCATACCTTTTCTTAAAACCTCTTACTGGTCCCCATCTATGTGTTTTCATTTGCCCTCCCGCCCCCCCCCCCCCTTCTTCTACCAGTTCTCAGTCCCCACCCCCCTCCTAAATTAATCTCATCCCCTTCCCGGGTTATATCACCTTCTTTTTGTTCTCCCACCTGGATCACTATTTGGCCGTGTCCATATTTGGCCGCCTCACATTTGATCGGCGCATGACATGGAAAAGTCAGATCGAAAGAAACCGAAAGAGAGCCAGACAAAGAATGGCAATCATGAGGAAACTTGCTGGCACAAGCTGGTGAGCAGACGAAAGAATACTGAAGAAACTGTACACTGGAAGAGTGAGACCAGTTCTCGAGTATGGCATTGCGGCATGGGCAACAGCAGCAAAGGCGAACTTTGATAAAATTAGCAAACTTCAAAACCAAGCCATGAGAGTTATAACAGGAGGCATGAATTCAACGCCAATTGTAGAACTTGAAAAGATGACAAATCTGCAAACCATGACCGACAGAAGAGACTGCAGAGCCCAGCAGCAAGAAGAGAAACTAAGAAAACTGACAGACCATTCAATGTATCAGAGACTAAATAGATTTGGAAAAGGGAAACTAAAGCGGAGAAACTTTGCAGAAATAGCCAAAGCAAAGATGAGCGAAGACCCTATGAACACCATAACAACACCAAAGCCTATCCCTACTGTACGCAAACCCACCTGGAAGCAGCATATCATTCCAGAGTTGGTAGACAATATACCAGGTATTGGAAACAAGAATAGCCAGACTGAAAAAGAAAGTAGAGACATAACCCTGAGGTACATAACGGAAAACTACCCAAGCATGGACTGCACCCATGTATACACCGACGGTTCTGTAACAAACACAACACAGAATGGAGGGGGAGGGGTATTCCTGAGCCTAACAAATGGTATAAAAATAACACTGTTAGTGGCAACTGGAAAATTCTCAAGCAATTTCAGAGCGGAGGAAGAGGTACTGACGGCTGCAGTGAAAGCAATGCTTACAGGCGAAGCAATGAAAGCCAGATAGTCCTGTTTACAGACGCCCTGGCAGTAGTTACAGCACTAAAAAGCCAGAAAAATACTGAACTTAATGATTTACGAGCAGTACTCTGTCAACTATACCAGCAGTCCGCATCATAAAGAGTAGTGGTACAGTGGGTTCCATCCAAAACATACTGGCTACACAAAAAATGATGCCTATTACCAGTTGAACAAAAGATAGCAGGTCGTGGTCTTCAGACTCCGCACAGGCAATAACAGACTGAGGTACCATCTATTCAATAAACTGATGATAGGTGGCACTGACGAATGCACCTGTGGTACAGGGAAAATGACCGCTGAACATCTGCTGCAAAATTGCCCGACATACGAGAACCAGAGAAAGCACATGTGGCCATCACCAGTGCCAACACTAGACAAGCTCTATGGCAGTGTCGACAGCCTCAGGATAACAGCTGCTTTCTTCGAACAAATTCAAGTTGACGTCTTACAGCGTGCGAAGAAGAAAAGATATTTGGCCACCACTGGCTTATTCGGCGTATCCCAGAACACTTCTTAAGCTCTCCTGGCCACCTCATTTGACAGCTCCCATTCATATTCAGTCAAGCATCTGACCCAACCAGTCGCTTAGACAGACTGGGTCTACTATCGGATAAGTAGACCATTTTTTCCTTATATGTTGATTTGTTAGTTCAGTATTGTTGTCCCTGATGAAAGCCCATTGGTCGTAACGTAGGTTTTGTTTGTGTTTTCGTCTCGGTGCGGTATCTGACCATATCCATTTTAAAATTTTGATTAAACTCAACCTTAATCAACTGCTATATTTTTGTTGTTGTTTTTTTCCCCTCTATTGCTTTACAGCTTCTCACTACTGTTCTCTTAGTTTCAGCCTATAGATCTATTCCATGTGTGCTCTGTCACCTACCTTTTCTTCTCTTTCTCTAGCAGCTCCATGGCATAATCCCTGGGGTAATGACTTGGGCTTTTCTCAGTGTGTAGCCTATCCAGCGCCATCTTGTTTCAAAGATTTCCTGATGCACCTATCTTTGTCCAGTTTTCTCAAATATAATTTAATTTGTATTCCTGTCGAACCATCGTAGTCCCATAATTTTTCTAAGTGATTTATTGACAAAGCCTTGCAGTCTCTTAGTATTGAGAATCGTCATTCGCCACGTCTCTGCACCCTATAAAAGAACCGACTTCACATTGGAATTAAAAATTATTAGTTTGGTATGCGTTCCGTTCATTTTTGAAATCCATAAGTTTTTCAACATGAAAAAGGCCACTTATGCCCATTTGCATTCTGGCTTTCCAATCCTCTTCTGCACCCATGTCCATCTTATGTTGCTGGTAAGTGAAGCTCTCTACCTCTATATGGGGATGCTACAGTGGGAATTATCAATTGGTTAGAATAATGACATACGAAGAGTTAAAACGGCTTATTAGAGCTAGATACATGACCAAATGGGAAACAGAACATACTGGATACACCAAAAACGATGTCAATTACCAGTTGAACAGAAGAGAGCAAGTCGTGGTCTTCAGACTTCGCACTGGCCACAATAGACTGAGGTAGCACCTATTCAACAAATTGAAGATAGGTGGCATCGACGAATGCCCGTGTGGTACCGGGAAAATGACCGCTGAGCATTTGCTGCAAAACTGCCTGACATACGAGGACCAGAGAGAGCAGATGTGGCAACACTAGACAAGCTCTATGGCAGTGTCGACAGCCTCAGGATGACGGCTGCTTTTTTCGAAAAATAAATGTTACTGTCTGACTGCGTACGATGAAGAAGAAGAAGAATAAGAAGAAGAAGAAGAAGAAGAATTGGTTAGAATAGATGGCATTTTTGTGCAGAACTTGTGCCATATCGAAGCATGGGTTTTACAGACTGAAATGTCATGCGCCAACGTATCAGCTTGTCATGTGAATGGGTTTACAAAATATTTATTTTAGAGCCGGAAGGACACTCCTATTTCTTCTTCGTATCCCTAGGATTTTCCGACATACGAGCCAAGAATATTCCACTTAACAATCATCTGAACGGAATCCAATGCCAGCACACTCTGGAGAGACAGATATACATACGAAACTATCGATCCCTATATCGATTAAATTAGGAAAATGATTTTTTTTATCCGAGGCCAGATAATTGAAAAATATCGTATTGAACTGAGCAATACGTGCAGATATCATTACATGGCATTGGACGGAAGGACAAGACCCCGACTGTGGTCGAATCCACAATAACAACATTCCCTTTAAAAAATCTAGCCATTCGTTATTTTAATTCTGTATCATATAAAATGGTATTGTTTCTACAGTATAGCTGTTTTCCAAATCTAAACAACTGCTGCGCACTCGTCTGACTTACCATCTCGATGAATTACAAAGCCCTGAGTTCTACAGCCACATATTTGATTTTTGTTTGTTTGTTGTTGTTGTTTTTAATTGGCCTTATTTCTCTAATCCCCAAAGCGTTGTGCGTTGCAATGTGGTTTTTATTTTGCCCCTCGGCCCAGTGCATCCGACTTCAGCATGCATTTAATGTAAGGGTATGCTTCCTCCTGCATTTTCTAAGGGTTTGCTTCCCCGGGGTAACGACGGTGCTGTGATGGGGATCGAACCCAGCACCTTCTGGTTGTGAGCCGTGTCACTTAACCACTAGCCCACGCCGTCCCACACACTTGATTAAGTTTATGAAACGCCAGCATCAGTCTTTTCCGCAATGAACCTTGGTAAGTACTGATGTTTATCCCACAATCGTAACACGACGCCTGACAAAATAAATATACTTAATGAAATGTTACTTAAATAATAATGGCGTACGATTGACATAGTGTTAGAGTACTCGTTTTTCGTGGCAAAGTACAGTGTATGGAATCGCTATCGGTACGCTCCAGTCGACCGAGCTGTGTTCAGGTGTAGAGTCCTTAACGTAGAAGAGATATAAACAGGTTGAAAAGGGCTCAACGAAGAGCGACTAAACTGAATGTGGGATTCCAGAATTATAGTTATGAGGAATGACTCAGAATAACCGGCCTACGGTGTCTGGAAATGATAATAATTCGAAGTGATTTAGTACAGGTTTATAAGATGATCAGCGAGAGTGGTGAATGCGTGGAATGCATTGCCACAGGAAGTATTAGAGACAGGGTTAATTAATGAATTAAAGAATAGATTGGATGCACATAGCTTCTACATCAAGGAAATGTAAATGAAACTGGTTGTATACAGACTCCAGAGTCTTCTATATCACTATAATATCGTTAAGTAAAGTAAATGGCTACCAGTCATACAACTAAGGAAGTAAAAGACACCAATGAAAGAAACTGGCAACTTTATATCATACAAGCTATGACTAAGTATACTGAAGTAATGTAACTACTATGGCACAAATCTTTTTTTTTAATGCACTTAAAAAGGACTGCAATTACACATATGGAATCAACATGCTCAGAAACCGAAAGCCGACTGTTAGTGTCAGGGCCAGCAGCCCAGAGCTGCCAAGACCCTTCTACATCTTCACGTGGTGATCCTGGATAACAGGCCGCAACAGAGAAGACCGGCTAAAGAGAAGGGATAGAAGAGGAAAGGCTAATCCGGTACCAAAAAAATGTCATCTCGAAGTGGAAAAATCGCATCAAGCTGCAAGCTTTGACAATACGCAGTCAATTCTCCGGACAAGATCCTGTTACCTACAAAGCCATTTTGACAGCTAGGTAGCATGAGTTTGAGAACAAACGAAGAAAACGACAGAAGAAGATTACACATACAAAAATTACGACAAAGACATCAGATCAGGTCAGGTCAGGTCATCCCGTAACCGGTGAGGTCGTTGGGGCACACATGAAGACATCCTCACAACCCCACACCACCCCTCTCTGTCAGATGCCGTTGCCTGTGACTCTTCTGGTCGGAGACTGGTCCATTCTTTTATGTTGTCCTCCCATCTCTTTTTGGGCTGGCCTCTTCGTCGATATGTGACCGTACCAAGTGAGTTTCCATCCTTTGACAGTTGCCAAGAGGTCTTCAAAAGGTCCTATTGCTGTTGTAATTCTATCTCGTATTTCCTCATTTGTAACTCGATCTTTGTACGTGACGTTTAAACGTTTTCGGAAACATCTCATCTCCAAGGCATGTATCCTTCGTTGAATGTCAGCTGTAACTGTCCATGTCTCACACGCATAGAGGAATATTGACAGGACCAGTGTACGCATAGTGTCAATCAGATACTCTGCAGTGTCTTCTAAACCAGTATCGCTTGGTTTCGTTCGTTCTCAATCTCCCGCTACCAAACCCTGATATGGGCCTAAGTAGCAGAATGTAGTCCAGAGAACGGAATGCGTTGTGTCGTAGTTTACAGCTTGACTGCGATATTTGCACCTTTCAGTCCAACACATCCGACTTCAGGAAGCATTTTTTGAGTACCAGGTTAATCCCAAAAGGAGCTAGGAAAAACTATAAGCCCTACTGGAATGATGAGTTGCAGAAAGTGGAAGATGCAGTAACAAATGCTAGGAACATGGCAGAGCGAGAAAAATCCATGGAGGCAAACATCGCCCTCAAAGCCGCCGCGGCGAAGTACAAACACACTCTCAAGCAAACAGCAAGAGAAAGCTGGAAAAATAAAACGGAAAGTCTAAACCTGGACAAAGACGGGAACAAGCTATGGAAGCTAGTCAGAGCCATGAACGACGAAACCCCGTCAAATAAACAAAGTACTATCAAGCAGGGCGAGAACTTGATCACAGGTAAGAAAGCCGCAAACGCCTTTGTCGATCACTATGCCAGAGCAAACCACATCGAGGTCCCTGCAGATAAGCATACAAACATTAGCGAAGAGCTAAAGGGACACGAAAACATGAATACGGCACCTGAAGAGCACATGATGGCCAAACTAACAATGCGCGAAATGGAAGAGGCTATGAGAACACTAAAGAAAAGGAAATCTCCCGGAAAAGACGGGATAACAAACGAAATGCTGATGGGGCTGGGCCAAACAGCGAAGAGGAAACTGCTATCGGTCCTGAACCAAAGCTGGAAAAGGGGAATTGTACCACATGCATGGAAAGACGCAATACTGGTACCAGTACCAAAAACAGGAAAGGACAAAACAGATCCAAACAGATACAGGCCCATAAGCCTACTGAGCTGTGTCGGCAAGCTGATGGAACGGATGATAAACACCATACTGATGTGGCATCTGGAAGAAAAACGAATACTAATTCCACAGCAAGCCGGCTTTAGACAGCACAGATCCACTGAGGACCAGGTCATCCTCATAGCCCAGGAGATAGAAGATGCCTACCAGGCACAGAAACACACAGTAGCTGTTTGGGTGGATCTGGAAAAGGCATTTGACAAAGTCTGGAAAGATGGACTTAGAGTCAAGCTAAGAAGAAGTGATGTCTGTGGGAAGATGTACAAGTGGATCAACCACTACCTCAAACAAAGAACGGCCAGAGTCCAAGTACAAGGGCAGATGAGCAAAAAGGTGACACTCGAGCAGGGAGTACCCCAAGGGGGAGTATTGTCACCCACACTCTTCCTGGTATATATAAACGATATTACAGAGAATATACCAAGAAGAGTCCATAGCTCAATGTTTGCAGACGATCTGGCTATGTGGACCTCTGAAAAGAATCTCACCATAGCAAGAAATCGGATGCAGACGGCCCTAACATCGCTGGAAGAGTGGGCGATCTCATGGCTAGTCAAAATAAACGAGGAGAAAACCACATGCACAATATTCTCGCTTTCATTAAAACCCCAAAGTACCAAATTAAGTCTAAATGGCAAAATCCTGCAGCCAAACGACAACCCAACCTATCTGGGAGTCACATTTGATCGGCGCATGACATGGAAAAGTCAGATTGAGAGAAACCGAATGAAAGCCAGAGAAAGAATGGCAATCATGAGGAAACTTGCTGGCACAAGCTGGGGAGCAGACGAAGGCATACTAAAGAAACTGTACACTGGAAGAGTGAGACCAGTTCTCGAGTATGGCATTGCGGCATGGACAACAGCAGCGAAGGCAAACTTCGATAAAGTTAACAAACTTCAAAACCAAGCCATGAGAATTATAACAGGTGGCATGAAGTCAACGCCAATTGTAGAACTTGAAAAGATTACAAAACTGCAATCCATGACCGATAGAAGAGACTGCAGAGCCCAGCTGCAGTCAGAGAAACTCCGAAGACTGACTGACCATCCAATGCACCAGAGACTAAACAATTTGGGAAATGGGAAACTAAAGCGGAGAAATTTTGCAGAAATAGCCAAAGCAAAGATGCACGAAGATCCCATAAACGCACTAACAACACCAAAACCCATCACTACTGTACGAAAACCTACCTGGAGGCAGGATATATTTCCAGAGGTGGTAGAAAATATACCAGGTATTCCAAACAAAAACTGCCAGACTGAAAAAGAAAGGAGAGATGCTACCCTAAGCTTCATTAAGAAAAGCTACCCAAGCATGGACTGGACCCATGCATACACCGACGGTTCTGTAACAAACACTACACAGAACGGAGGGGCAGGAGCATTCCTGAACCTACCAAATGGCAGAAAAATAACACTGTCATTCGCTACTGGTAAGTACACAAGCAATTTCAGAGCGGAGGCAGAGGCACTGAGGGCGGCAGTGGAAGAAATGGTGACACACAGTGAAAATGAGAGCCATATAGTCCTGCTGACAGACGCTCTCGCCGTAGTCACAGCGCTAAAAAGCCAGAAAAACACTGAGCTTAATGACTTAAGAGCAGCACTCTGCAAACTGTGCCAGCAGTCCGCACCAAAAAGGGTAGTGGTACAGTGGGTTCCGTCACACTGCAACATCCAAGGCAACGAGGAGGCAGACAGACTGGCAAAAGAAGGTGCAAGACTACCACAAACAGATACCAGTATGACGTACGAAGAGTCAAAACGGCTTATCAAAGCCAGATACATGACCAAATGGGAAACCGAACATACTGGTTACACCAAAAACGATGCCTATTACCAGTTGAACCGAAGAGAACAGGTCGTTGTCTTCAGACTTCGCACTGGCCACAACAGACTGAGGTACCACCTATTCAACAAATTGAAGATAGGGTGTACCGACGAATGCCCGTGCGGTACTGGTAAAATGACCGCTGAACATCTGCTGCAGAACTGCCCGACATACGAGGATCAGAGAGAGCAGATGTGGCCATTACCAGTGGAACTGCAAGACAAGCTCTATGGCAGTGGCGAGAGCCTCAGGATGACCGCCGCTTTTTTCTAAAAAATAATGGTTTCTGTCTGACTGCGTACGCAGAAGAAGAAGAAGAGTACCAGGTTAGCATTCCCTCTTCGATCTCTTCTCCTTAGCCAGTCTGCCCTGCTGCAGCCTGTTATCCAGGATCACCGCGTGGAGGTGTAGAAGGGTCTTGGCAGCTCTGTTTCGCTGGCCCTGACGCTAGCAGCCAGTTAAGTTAAGTTATATTAAGTTTAAATTAAAGTTTTAAATTGAAATTTAAAGTTTAAAGTTTTAAGTAAGTTTAAGGTTAAGGTCAGATTAGGTTGGGTTGGGTTGGGTTGAGTTGAGTTAGGTTGGGTTAGGTCAGGTTAGGTTGGGTTGAGTTGAGTTAGGTTGGGTTAGGTCAGGTTAGGTTGGGTTGGGTTAGGTTGAGTTGAGTTAGGTTGGGTTAGGTCAGGTTAGGTTGGGTTGGGTTAGGTTGAGTTGAGGTAGGTTGGGTTAGGTCAGGTTAGGTTGGGTTGGGTTAGGTTGAGTTGAGTTAGGATGGGTTAGGTCAGGTTAGGTTGGGTTGGGCTAGGTTGAGTTGAGTTAAGTTAAGAAAGAATGACACTTTCCTACACAATGACGTCACTGATACATGTTGGTAGCAAAAAAATGTAAGGGGAACACAACAACGATAAGACGATAAGAATACAGAAGACAAGAGAGATGTCTTGACAATGTAAATGCAAAGAAAGAAAACGAAAGTAAGTCGAATAACTCTATTGTAAAGTTAATGTCATTGTACTGTTCTAAAATACGAAGAACAGCAACAAAAAATAAAGCGAAACATTAATAAGGAGGAGGGGGAATCGACGTGATCCCTGTAGTAGTGACCGACACGTGGTTGAAGCCAAGCATGGCACAACTGCGTGGAGGCACTGGCCCACTTTCATCTGCACGATCGGGATGTGAGGAAAGCTTCTACAACCCGCCACTTAATGCCCTCATCAGGACACAATAGATTAAGTGTAGTCAATGTAGGCATTCAATAACGGTGAGCTTTCTTCTTTTTCATCACCTTCTGTTTCTTCTTCATGTCCTTGTTCCACCGTCTTCTTCATCACCTTCATCTTTGTCTTCTGTTTATGGTCTTCTTCATCCTTATTATCTTCTTCATTTTCCTCCTCCTCATGTTTTTCTTGTTCTTCGTCATATTTTTCTTCCTCTTTTTCATTGTCTTATTCTTCCTTTTTATCGACTTTATCTTCATCATTTCCTTCTTATTCATAGACTACTACTTCTTGTTTCTTTTCGTCGGCTTCTGCTTCATAGTCTCCTTTTTTTCTCCTCTTATGCACCGTCGTCGTCTTCTTTTCGATTGTTTTCTTCTTCTTCTTCATCTTCTTCTCTTCTTCTACTACTTCTTCTCAGGAGTTCGTCCTGAAAAGGACTCTGTGACGTTATGTAGAACTATACAGAGACGTTGCAATATCTGCACTTTTCGGCTGGTGACATCCAGTTTCAGGTGAATTTTTTTGCGGTATCGGATTTGCCTTTCTACTGTGACCCCTTCTCTCTTAGCCAGACTACAGTCGCCCAGTTTGCGTCCAGGGTCGCCGCTTCGAGACGGAATAGTTTGTTCATCTGTGGTTTCCTAAGCCATGATGCAAACAGCCAGATACAAGTCGCTCGCTGCTATCAGCTCATTCACTGTACTGCTATCAGCTCATTCACTCATTTTTGGCACCAACATGCTTTCATAAATATTAGATTACGGAGAGTAGTAAGATGAGAATGATGATCAGATCACTAATTTAAACTGTTGGATAAATGCAGAGAAGCTAGGAGTCACTCCACAGATAAATGGAACAACGCGTACTATCAATTTCGACAAGGGATGAGATACGAAATGGGATCAAGACGCTGAGCAACGCGTGAGCTGCAGTGGTCAGCGACCCATAGCTGACTGCAAGCGTCAGAGCCAGCGAACCAGAGCTGCCAAGGCCCTTCTACACCTCCATGCGGTGATCATGGATAACAGGCTGCAGCAGGGCATACTGGCTAAGGAGAAGAGATCAAAGATGGAATGCTAACCCGGCACTTAAAAAAATGCTTGCTGAAGTCGGATGTGTTGGACCGAAAGGTGCAAATATCGCAGTCAAGCTGTAAACTACGACACAACGCATTCCGTTCTCTGGACTACATTCTGCTACTTAAGCTCTTTCATGGCTTGGTAGCGGGAGATTGAGGACGAACGAAGAAGAAGATACGAAATGGAGAAATTCAACACGAAACTTTGTTTAGGATCGTAGTGGAAGCTGCGATATCACGAAAACATTGTTAGGCTGGACATGCAGTTGTTGTTGTTAATCCATCACGAGTGATGAGGACCTTTTCTGTTTTCACTTAGCCAGTCCTTCAAGTCGAGTATTCTGTAACTCCGGGTTGTGGATGGGTGCGGTGATGGTTCACGAGTCCGATTTGGGATCTGCATACTAGCAGGCAGTGAAAACATGGAAAGTTCGCTTCGTGAGACGATGATAATGATTATCAGCAAATCCATGTATCTCTACCGCTTTATTGCTCAGCCAGGAGTGCCGCAACTGACGCAGCTTTTTTACTGTAGTTTAGCTTGTCAGCGGACTTACGCTCTTCGCTTCGCCGCTTGCCCATCGTCATATGAATCGACTGTGTTAGTACTGGATAAATGGAAACAGAATGACGCGGGAGGAATTTGATTTAAGTAAGGAAGGGTTGTGCAGTTCGTCAACCTCACTCTCACGCCCGAGTCCAACTTTAACCAGTGGCAAGACAAGTCAGGACGACTGTATATGTAGTACGCACAGATGGGTACGTAGAACAACATTTTGGTAGCTCTATGCCTGTACACACTCACGGGGTCGTTCACCTATGCGATGGCGAATTGAACTAACCAAAGACCTAGTCAAAGATTGGTATAGCACTGCAACAGATCGGGACGCATACAGAATATTGTTGGCGTCCTCGCATTTTGCCGGATTGACGTCGAGGATAACGGGATAATGTGATAATCTTAATGTGATGGAAAGAACCAGATATACAAAAGAAGGTGATGAGATATACTCCATGTTGGACGGAGCACCCAATAGGTAAACTAATTGACAACATTACAAGACTGTTTCTGTTCTGGGGTCCCTTAAGTAATAGAAATGACGGGTGCACTAACACACATTTGGAGAAAAAAGCTTTATACAAACAGAAAAAAATGAGGAAAAACATGACAAAAACTGGACGTAATGGCTCTTGACAGGAGAACTGATTTTGTACTTAGTTAAGACATATACTCCACCGAGAGCTGCAGGCGTTAAATATTGATTTATCGATTTCAATTTGTATAATGAGGCAAGCATTGAAGCAAAATATATATAACACAGACAGATAACATTGTTCATATTCTATCGAAAAGATATGGACAAGTGGTTTGTATAACTGTCTTCGATTTACGAGGGGTGTTCAACAAGTATCCGACATAACTTTTTTTTCATCGGAAACGAATAAAGCATTGATGTTGTCTTTCGGCGGGGAGGTATAGAGGACAGTCATACGCATGCGTGATATTTTTGTTCCCCCGCAGATTGCGCTAGCAGCCGGCAGTCAACCTTTTAATGTTGAGTGTAGTGAAAATCTGCCTGGATTTCATTCACCACGAAATGACGCAATGTAAAGGGCATGTCGACCGTTGTATTTGACTGCCGTGGGGCTATGCATCACGAGTACCCACCACAAGGTCAAAACATTACCAAAGAGTATTACCTGAAGGCCATCCATCGTCTTCGTGATGCTGTTGGACGCAAACGATCTGACCTGTAGACGTTGGCATCATGACAACGGACCCGCCCATTCTTCGCATCTGATTCAGACTTTCATGACCAAACTCAACATTTCTCTGGATTGACAGGCTCTTTGTTCCCTCGAAATGGCTCATTGCGATTTTTGGCTATTCTCCAAGTTAAAAATTCCGAAGGATATGTGGATGACGAAGTCTGTGGATGACGAAGTCTGTGGATGACGAAGTCTGTGGATGACGAAGTCTGTGGATGACGAAGTCTGCGTAAACGGAACTTTCCAAGACCCCGAGCATCTGTACAACTGTTCAAGAATGCAAGAACCATGTACTTTGACGGATCTCGCAAACGAAAGGGCTTCAATTGCGGCTGATCTTTAGTTGACTGGCACATAAAGTTAGTATGTATCTTTCCGATAGGTAAACCTTTCAACAGACATACATTAATTCGCATTTTAACTTCAGGCAAAGCATAAAACCCCTTCGACAGTTGGTCCCTATATAGGAAGATTGTGTCCTAGCCATTTCAGTGGAGGTTTCAACGGCAATGGTTTTACATGATGAGGTTGTTAATCTCCTGCACAAGGCTTTCGTCGCCTTTTGCGACATGCGTGTAGCGTTACGGTGCAAATATTTTTTTCAATCAAAATGGGATAGTAAATCCGGTACGACAAAGTGCCGTGCCAAACCTGGGTGTATTAGACCGAAAAGTGCAGATATCGCAGCCTCGATGTAAATTACGACATATCGTAACAGAACTAACTTTACACGGGCGAACAACGAAGGGAGCTGAGATACTGCATAGTGAAAGGGCTGGTATCGGCGAGAGGTCTGTACCTGGCCGCTCGCATTAGGGGCAACAAACCAGAGCTGACCAAGATCATATTCTTTCTCCAAGCGTCGGCCCTGAAAACAGACTCCATTGGTGTAATCTAGATAACAAAAAATTGGAATTGCAGTAGGAAGGCAAACTCGGTTTTTTTTTAAAACAGCTAAACATGATGTGTCAGGTCGAGGAAAACCCGATATTAAAAAAAGACAGCTAAACATGATGTGTTAGTCGAGGAAAACCCAGTATTAAAAAATGACAACTAAACATGATGTGTCATGCCAAGGCAAACCCGGTATTTAAAAAAGACAGCTAAACATGATGTGTCAGGCCGAGGCAAACCCGGTATTTTTTTTAAAACAGCTAAACATGATGTGTCAGGTCGAAAGAAGCAGATATCGCGGCCTAGCCCTAAACTTCAACATAGCGTTCTTTTCAGGAGGAACGCCAAAAAATAAGAATAGCGAAGATGCACACGATAACCCGGTTAATGCACGCCTATATATTCGAATTTTGCTGACGACTGCGCTCTAATTAGCAGCTCTGCACTGAACATGCAGGTTGGAATGGACCAGTTCTCTGCCGCATGCGAAAATTTTTGGCCTAACCATAAATACCAAAAAAAACAGAGGTCATGTACCAACCAGCACCAGGCATGCCGTAAACAAAACCAGAGATTACAGTCAGCGGGCAGACGCTGAATTCCGTAGACAAATTCACATATCTGTTGAGCACGCTGTCGAGATCTGCCAGCCTAGACGATGAGGTGGCAAGCAGAATAGCAAAGGCCAGCACAGCCTTTGGTAGAATGCGCTCGATGGTCTGGGCACGTCGTGGCATCAGCGTCAAGACCAAACTCAAAGTCTACCGTGCAACCATCATTCCAACCCTACTATACGCTTGCGAAAGATGGACTGTATACTCTGGAAATGCAAGGAGATTAAACCACTTCCACACAGGTTGCCTGAGGCGAATATTCCACATCCGATGGCAAGATCGTGTCACTGACATCGAGGTTCTCTCGAGGGCTAACATGCCCAGCATACATGCACTGCTAGAGAAAGCACGACTAGGATGGGCCGGACACCTCGTCTGTATGTCAGACGAGCGGCTCCCAAAGAAGCATCTCTACGGCGAGCTGAGAGAGGCATGGCGCGAGAGAGGGCGCCAAAAGAAACGTTTTAAAGACGGTCTGAAGGACTCACTGAAAAGTTGCAAGATAGACATCGACACCTGGGAATGTCTTGCGCAAAACAGATCTGACTGGAGAAGCGCAAATCGGGTGTAGCTGTCGGTGAAGACGACCGTGTTGTGAAAGCCAGAGTAGACGCGAGACGCGGAAATCCCGAGCAGCGGGAACACCATCCCCTTATACAAACCACGTGTGCCCGATATGTAGCAGATGTTTTCGTGTCCGCATTGGCCTGTTCAGCCACATGCGCACCCACACCCAACAGGGAAATCTGTGACAAGGATGATGTCGGCGGTCCTCATCGACAACGAGGGACAGCTATTATTATATTCGAATTAGGAAGACTAACGTCTGGCTAGGCACAACATACTGATCAGGCATGTTAGTCAGGGTCAGGAAAAACATACTGACCAGACATGTTAGACAGGGTCTGACAAAACATACTGATCAGGCATGTTAGCCAGGGTCTGACAAAACATACTGATCGGACATGTTAGTCAGGGTCTGACAAAACATACTGATCAGGCATGTTAGCCAGGGTCTGACAAAACATACTGATCGGACATGTTAGTCAGGGTCAAGCAAGACATACTGATCAAGACCCACACCTCGACTTGCTCGCAGTTCTCCGTGGAAACATGATGTTTTGAAGCCAGCCTTGCTAACGAGGTGGGGGATCAACGTGATACCCGAGGTAGTAAGTGACACGTAGATGAAGACAAGCATATCATAAAGGCCTGGAGAACCCCAGTTCATTTTCATCGGGATGTAATGAAAGCAACTGCAACCCGCCACTTAACATCCTCTTCAGAGCGCACAAAAGGGCATTCTTACTCATTGCGGGCATTAATAACAAGAACGAACCGGGTGTCAAATATAAACCTACTCAACACACTGCGTGACTACTGCATGGCAAATGGCATTTATACCTCAATTCTTTACGTCCTCCTCATTGATCCCGTCGATGTTAATAAACGCGGCATTGGTAGTCGCGATAATGACAGATAGACAGAAAGTACGGAGACAAACTGGATGAGAATCCTTGCACTAAACGCTGACTTTTATCCTTGAGTGGGGGTAGACGCCATTGATTTTTCTCGTGGTCTAACGGCAATATAGCCAGGAGGTCGGAAGTCGTGGTTTTCGTTAATGATTGTCCCCGCAATCTTTTAGTATTTGAGTTTATGTGTGTGTTGAAGTTCGTGTAAATGTAATTAATGGATGTCCTGAACCCAGACTGACTTACCTGTATTATGAGAAAATGAGAAGGTAGTCCTTTAACAGACACTGTTGTCGGGAGTTGGGGTGAAGTGTTATAGACTTCATTATGCAAGGTTCCTCAGAATGTAATGTCGCAATATATTTATTTCGGAAACTACTTATTCATAATGTGGACATTATATGGGGAGAGGAGATTAACGTCTGGTCAGGCAAAACATACTGATGGGACAAGTTAGTCAGGGTCAGACATAACATATTGGTGGGACAAGTTAGTCAGGGTCAGACATAACATATTGGTGGGACAAGTTAGTTAAGGTCAGACAAAACATACTGATGGGACAAGTTAGTCAGGGTCAGACAAAACATACTGGTGGGACAAGTTAGTCAGGGTCAGACAAAACATACTGGTGGGACAAGTTAGTCAGGGTCAGACAAAACATACTGGTGGGACATGTTAGTCAGAGTCAGACAAAACATACTCATCGGACATGTTAGTCAAGGTCAGTTTTGAGTAGAGGGCTTACCTATGTCGCCTGTCCCATCTGAGTGCTTTTGTCATAAAAGAGGCAACCACAGCTGCGTCAGCTTCTTGGTCTAGATCTACTTCTTAAAGACGGTTGTGCGTTCTTGGTCTAGATCTACTTCTTAAAGACGGTTGTGCGTTCTTGGTCTAGATCTACTTCTTAAAGACGGTTGTGCGTTCTTATTCTAGATCTACTTCTTAAAGACGGTTGTGCGTTCTTAACTTGACTTAAATTCTTTATACTGGTTTAGAACACTGCATAGTCTGTATACAACTAGTTTTATTTGCATTAGCTTGCTCTTAAAGCTATGCTCATCCAATCTATTCTAAAATGCATTAATTGTCCCTGCGTCCACTATCTCCTGTGGCAATGCATTAATCTGTGACTAAAAAAAATATTTCTTAATATCTGGACCTTTCTTTAGTTAATTTGTAGCTATGCCCTCTTGTTATTGTAGATGGTTGTATTTTGAAAAACTTGTTATAGACTAATTTATTTGTTCTTTTTATTATTAAGTCACCTCGAATTCTTCTCTTTTCTAGATACTGTAGGCTGGATTTTGTGAGTCTTTCCTCGTAACTAATTTTGGAATACCACTTACAGCTTTGTCGCTCTTTTTTGTATAATTTCCAGCATGGTTATATCCCCTCTACGATAAGGCCTGCACACCTTAACACAGTACTCCAATCTAGGTCTACCTAATGCCTTAAACAGTTTGACATTCACTTCCTTGCTTATATGTTTAATATTTCTGTTTACCATACCTAACATTGCATTTGCCTTATTCGCTGCTACCTGGACTGACCCACTCACCTTACCTGTATGATCTATTAAAACCCCTAGGTCCTTTTTCTTATATATCTTTCCAATATTGCTCTCGCCCATTCTGAAATTATGTTCCATATTTGATCTACCCAAGGGGATGACTGTACATTTATCTACAGTAAACTCAATTTGCCAGCTTACAGACCATTTTTTAATGTTATCTAAATCCGACCTCAATATATCCACTTCTGCTTTTGATAGACACTACTTTTTTGTTTTGTGTCAGCGAAATTTGCAATCATGGATCCCATATCAATGTCGAAATCGTTTATGTATATCAAGAACAAAATTGGTCCCAAAACAGCCCTGTGGCACTCCACGTTTTACTTCACACCATTCAGATTACTCCTTATTTATGCCCACTCTCTGCCTTCTTCCCCTTTAACCAATGTTCAATCCATTTGGCAACATCTTCACCTATTCCATGTGATTTTAACTTTCTAAATAATCTTTGATCAGGTACTCTATCAAAGGCTTTTGCAAAGTCTAGATAAACAAGATCTACTAGCTCCCCTTTATCTATCATTTTAGTAACCTCCTCCATGAATTCTAATAGATTTGTTAAGCACGATCTCCTAATAAACCCATGCTGACTATTTTCGATTAGATTAAACTGGCATAAATGCATTACAATGTTTTCTTTGATTATTGACTCAACAATTAACAGACTATGCTCGTTAAACTCACAGGTCTATAATTTGCTGAATCTGATATTTGTCCTTTTTGAATAAGGTGATCAATCCTGCATTTTTCAATCCCTTGAAACCATCCCTTTTGCTAGTGATTGAGAACATAATATAGCCACTGGTTTTGCTAATTGGTCTCTAATTGCATACAGCAATTTTGGATGAATACCATTTTGACCTGGACATTCATTTCGTTTTAACCCCTCCAATGTTTTAAAAACCATTTCCTCTATAATACAGATTGATCTTAATCCCGCTGTATTCATGTTTCTTTTAAAAATATTTATAGGCTCTGAGATCTCGGAGCAGTCCTCTTTTGTATAGAATGTGCTAAAGTACTGATTGAGTAGATTAGCTGCCTCTCTATTCTCACTTATTATTTTTCCTGTGCTGTCTATGAGATGGACTACTTTGTCTTTCGTTCTTGATTTATTTCAAAAATAAGAAAAGAAGCTTTTACAATCAGTCTTGATTCTCTGAGCAAGTCTATTTTTGTTGTTTTATTCACTTTCTGAGTTTTGTTCTGCTTGTCCAAATATTTTTAATATTTTACTTTTGATTTACATGCCTCTATATATTTTTTCATGCTTTATTTTTAGCTCTTCTACATTTAACTACAAATTTAGTTATCCGATTGTTACGCTTGGGGTTTTCCCCACAAGGAATACATTCCTCTTTTTGCGTTTCTATAACTTCTTTAAAACTCTCCAACTCCTGCTCAACATTTGTTTCTCCGACAATATATTTCCAGAGTATATGGCTCACTGCTATTTTCATCTTCTTAACATCTGCTTAGATAAGTCGTATGTTTGCGTGTTTATGTTTACTTCATTCACTGTTATGCTATAAGATCCCAACGGATGATCTGATGGTCACTTGAGCCAAACAGTTTCCCAACGGTTACTAAGAACCACATCCTGATCGGTGAGTAGTTGTAAGATATTGTGATGTTAGAGACATGATTTTGTGTAGTTTTTAGCGTAATGTGATGTTAGAGACTTCATGTTGTGTAGTTTTTAGCGTAATGTGATGTTAGGAACTTGATTGTATGTAGTTTTAAGCGTATTGTGATGTTAAAGTGATTACCTATGTCGGCCCCCGATGTCACACCTGAGACCTAGTACTTTTTTCATGAAAGTGGCGACCACAGCTACGTCAGATTATTGATCTAGATAACATCTACTTCTTAAAGACCGCTGTGCGAGCTGAAGAACCACATCCTGATTGGGGTAGTCATGGTAACTTGGAGTGCGAACTCTCAGGCTGAACACCACAGCTCTAGAGGAACAAAACTCGATTATTTTTGGCAACGGCCCATTAGCACTAATTACACATCTGTGGTTAGGAAAGATCCTTTATCAAACTAACAGATTTTGAAGAAAAAAATAGAATCAGCTTTCGCTGCACCTGACGGCCGGAGGCAGCCGTAAAGACACAATGGTCCAGGATATAAAACTGTTAAATTGTCTTGAACTTTTGGTCCCATGTAAAGAGCATATGAGAACTCGGTCCAAACAGTACACCTTGGTGGGGATTGAGCACAGTAAACCTATCATCCCAGATGGTTCGCCTGGGTCTATGTGTAAGACAAGGACAAGAATAGCACCACTGTCCCACAGAGATCATATCGTAAGAGGTGACTAACTGTGTGACATGGCATAACAGCTGCCACGGTTAGGTGGTTTGTTAAGAGTAGCATAGATGGCGCTTAACAGGCTGCGGGTCTACTTTGTTCTAGTGTTTGAGTCTATTAAGATGGACTCGCACATCAGTTAACCACCTCCATAGTGGAGTAATAAGCTGCTTGAGAATAGCCCGCGAAGTAGGAAATCCTCCTCCTAGCTACATCCAGCTCATATCAGAGATGGGAACTGCACAGTGGATTATGCCCTGTAGAAGTACAGGTCAACTAAGAATCCTAACAAAAACAAGCTATCTCTGCGATAGAGCTTTACTTCACATTCCGCGTCGGTCCATTTGTTAAACCATCGACCCAACATTGCATTTGGCTCCCCTAATCATCTTTCATGAAAGTCGGCTACTTCTTCTACGTCGTTAGTTCACAAACTCCCGCTACCAAGCCCTCAACAGATATCCACACCAACAACTCAAACAAAGGTGACAGTCAGTTAAAGACAATATGTTGTACAGCTTCGCATGCAGGAATACAGGTTGCGGGCGTCTCTTTTTTTCACTAGAAAATATTGGACACGGTAAAACAAGTATTTCAGTTGTCGTGAAACTGACACCACACATAGAGAGATATGGCATACCAACGGCAAAACGTATACAAAGACGAAACTGCATTCTAGGATGTCCTGGAGGTAATATATTGACAAAGGCGTCACTGACCTTAATGGCCAACTCAGTTCTGTAGCCACAGAGCATTATTTGACCTTTCCATGTGGTGGTTACGCCTATGTCTATATGTTCAAATAACTAGCAATCAAATGTCGGTTTTGCAGGTAGAAAAGTTCAAGGTTGTTCCACACAACAAAAGGCTATGAAGTATGTGTAGTTTTAAGCGTCCTGCGATATTAGAGACTTGATTGTGTGTAGTTTTAAGCGTGCTGTGATAATAGAGACTTGATTGTGTGTAGTTTTAATCGTGCTGTGATGTTAGAGAATTGATTCTGTGTAGTTTTAAGCGTCCTGTGATGCTAGAGACTTGTCTGTGTGTAGTTTTAAGCGTCCTGTGATGTTAGAGACTTGATTGTGTGTAGTTTTAAGCGTGCTGTGATGCTAAAGACTTGATTGAGTGGGGTTTTAAGCGTGCTGTGATACTAAACACTTGATTGTGTGTAGTTTTAAGCGTGCTGTGATGCTAAAGACTTGATTGAGTGGGGTTTTAAGCGTGCTGTGATGCTAAAGACTTGATTGTGTGTAGTTTTAAGGGTGCTGTGATGTTAGAGGCTTGATTGTGTGTAGTTTTAAGCGTGCTGTGATGCTAAAGACTTGATTGAGTAGGGTTTTAAGCGTACTCTAATATTAGAGACTAAATCGTGTGTAATTTTAAGTGCATTGTGTTATTAGAGACTTGATTGTGTGTAGTTTTTTAGCTTACTGTAACGTTAGAGACTTTGTGATGTTAGAGACTTGAATGTGTGTAGTTTTTTTAGCATACTGTAACGTTAGAGACGTTGTGATGTTAGAGAATTGAATGTGTGTAGTTTCAAGTGTGTTGTGAGGCTAAAGATTTTATTGTGTATAGTTTTAAGCGTGGTTTAATGTTAGATAATTTATGGTGTGTAGTTTTTTTTAGAGTATTATAATTTTAGAAACTTAATGGTGTGTAGTTTTTTAGCATATTGTAATGCTAGAGACTTGATGGTGTGTAGTTTTAACCGTGTTGGGATGTTATAGACTTGATGGTGTGTAGTCTTAAGCGTGCTATGATGTTAAAACATGTCCTTGTTCTAGGACTCATGTTTCCTGAGTTGTGGTCATCAATTTATTTCCTCGTGGCTTTCCCTTCACTCACTGCAAGTCGAGTACCCATTTACAGCTTGGTATTTTACAACGTGTCGATACCGGAGATTGAACCCAGTACCTTTGTTTTCAAAAGTAAGTGCTCTTTCCAACTTACTTCTCGGACACACAAGGCTATATCAAGTGCAAAAGCTTTATTTGTCTACTCGTTGTTCATATCCTTGTCTATGTCATAACATTTAGTCCTAACGTTTCAAATAACTGAACTGAACTGAATTGACAACTTTGGTAACATAATACTCACGTAGCTTTGAGAACTGCGCACAAAAGGAATAGTTCCTGTCCACAACAAGTAAATAACACGTCTTTCCTTATCGGTGGGAAGAATACAAACAGAGATAACAGTCGCTCTTCCGCCCACGCTAGTAGTTGTGTCACATTCCGGCAAGATGACCTTGCCAGCACAGTATCTAGGGACAGACCAGTGGGGGTTATGTCTGTGGGGGGTCGGTCGGAGCAGTAATGGAGCTCTCAGCAGTGTCCAGGCTCTGTTTTTGTGTTGAGAAGAGACAAAATGTCGCAGACAGTCGATCCCTTGAGAGGCTGTCCGTGAGCAGTGTTAGGACGCTCGCTTTCAGGTAACACCGGGCGTGGTCATTTCTTCCCCTACCGTTCGCTAAGACATAATTTGGCGTTTCTATCTCTCTGTGTGTGAGTGTGTGTGGGTGTGTTTTGTTTTCAGTCCTAATCCTAAAATCAGTTCAAGTTGTGACAAAATTAGACACGAAGACGTGTTTGCGAGGGAAAGAACAATCACACAGCAGAACGCTTTTTCTAAGTTGCTGGCTCCACGAGAGGAGCAGACGGACAGGTGGCCTTCTCCAGTCCAATTAAAGGTCCACTGTTTTGTAGAAGCCTCAATATAGATCGCTAACTTTATGCGGGAATAAATGCTAATTGAGAGCAAATTATCTGCCCTTTCTTCTTTTTCTTCTTCTTCTTCCTCTTCTTCTTATTATTATTTGTCTTTTCTTTCTTCTTTTCCTTCATCTTGTTCTTTCTTCTTCTTCTTCTTTGTTCGTACTGAAAAGCGCACGTTCTGTTACGTTATGTCGTAGTTTACAGCGAGGCTGTGATATCTGCGTTTTGTCCTGATATCTGTGTTTTGTCCCGACATAACCGGTTTCACAAAGTCATTTTGGAGGAGCTGTAGTTATCGTCTTTCCTCTATCACTATTTTCTCAACCAGGCTGCTTGGTCCCACAAAGGGGCACAATAAGGTCTTGGATGTGGAATATAGTCCTGGAAGTGAAATAAGGTCTTGGATGTGGAATATAGTCCTGGAAGTGAAATAAGGTCTTGGATGTGGAATATGGTCTTGGAAATGAAATAAGGTCTTGGATGTGGAATATGGTTTTGGAAGTGAAATAAGGTCTTGGATGTGGAATATGGTCTTGGAAGTGAAATAAGGTCTTGGATGTGGAATATGGTCTTGGAAGTGAAAGAAGGTCTTCGATGTGGAATATGGTCTTGGAAGTGAAATAAGGTCTTGGATGTGGAATATGGTCTTGGATGTGGAGAAGACTCTTGCAGGTGGGAAAGGTCTTAGATGTGGAAACGGATCTTAGAGGTGGAATAAGGTCTTGAGGTGGAATTAGGTCTTGGAGATGGAAAAAGGTCATTAGGTGGAATAAGGTCCTGGAAGTGAAATAAGGTCTTGGATGTGAAATATGGTCTTGGAAATGAAATAAGGTCTTGGGTGTGGAATATGGTTTTAGATGTGGAATATGGTCTTGGAAGTGAAATAAGGTCTTGGATGTGGAATATGGTCTTGGAAGTGAAATAAGGTCTTGGATGTGGAATATGGTCTTGGAAGTGAAATACGGTCTTCGATGTGGAATATGGTCTTGGAAGTGAAATAAGGTCTTGGATGTGGAATATGGTCTTGGATGTGGAGAAGACTCTTGCAGGTGGGAAAGGTCTTAGATGTGGAAACGGATCTTAGAGGTGGAATAAGGTCTTGGAGTGGAATTAGGTCTTGGGGGTGGAAAAAGGTCATTAGGTGGAATAAGGTCTTGGAAGTGGAATAATGTCTTGGAGGGGAATTACGGTCTTGGCGGTGGTATAGTATTAGAAACGGAATAAGGTCTTGTATGTGGAATAATGTCTTGGAGGTGGAATAATGTCTTGGAGGTGGAATAATGTCTTGGAGGTAGAATAATGTCTTGGATGTGGAATAATGTCTTGAAAGTGGAATTAGGTCTTGGAGGTTGAATAATGTCTTGGAGGTGGAATAATGTCTTGGAGGTGGAATAATGTCTTGGAGGTGGAATAATGTCTTGGAGGTGGAATAATGTCTTGGAGGTGGAATAATGTCTTGGAGGGGGAATTGTCTTGGAGGTGGAATTGTCTTGTACGTGGAATAATGTCTTGGAGGTGGAATAACGCCTTGAAAGTGGAATTAGGTCTTAGATGTGGAAAAAAGTTTTGGAGGGAAAATTAGGTTTTGGTGGTGGAATAATGTCTTGGTCCGCTGTTGTTCGCTGACCATGACACAGTCATCTGAAATAGATCTCTTAGCAGTGTCAGTGTAACTGGATACGCCCTTGAAGAGTGGCCTGTCTAAGTAGCGGAAGTGTAACTGATGCCATAGAGGTGTAACTGCAGAATCCACTGGTATATGCTCAGGCCTGCACTAATGCAACACTCCATCCACTCACTGGGTTAAATGCATTCGTGTCTCGCTCTTTGCTTTGTGTCATCTATCAATCATCTCAATGGATGACGAAGAGATGCAGACCAGCAGACGTTGCAATGCTGTCCCTTTGTAATGATCTTTCAGGTGGCGAGGAATGCCAGACGTGATGTCACTACAGATGAGCTGGCATGATTTACGGAGGAATGAAGTATTGTCAACTTCAGATGTGTGTGTTAAAAATTTGGCATGACGTGTCGATTCTGGAACACCGACACACTGGACTGATTCATTTCGGAAGTCCTCGGAAGGTGCGTTGGTGCGCTTCTCTTCAATATATGTGGATTTTACACAGGCGATGTTGCGAACCTCATCACTATCTTCTCTGGTCATCGTAACGTAATTCAACTTTTTTATACTGGGCTAGGAAAATTTGCAGAGCCTGCATAAAACAATTTCTTCTGCTCTACTTGATCTAAAAATAACTATGTGCATCCGATCTATTCTTGAACTCATTGACTGACCCTTCCCCCTCTGTTTCCCGTGGCAATGCATCCCAAACATTCACTCTTCTCTGACTAAAATAAAAATATTAAATATAACGTTATTATACTGGTTTAGAAGACTCTGCAGAGTCTGTATATAACCAGCTTCGTCTACGCGTTCTTATGTCTAGTCTTTTCTGTAAACTCACGAGGCCGTTGGAGCACCACTTAACGTGGGAACGATGCTTCATTGTCATATTTCTAATCGCTGAGGGCCCAATCTCTCCCGGGTCTGTGTTAGTCAATTATTGGCCCGTGTGTATATTTCCTAGCCACACATAAACCGACACTTTCAGCAAACCGGGCGAAGGACGTCAATCACGTGAAGTTCAGCCGTTTTCACTGGACCATAGAAATGCATTATAGGGTAACCGAAATAATATTTCAAATAACCGATGCCTTTGCCAGTATAGTCAAATAGAAAAACACCACAAAATGAACTAACTAGTCCAAATATAAAACAGAAACACGTTTCCGTGAACACAAGTGTAAGTCGTCGACTAGTGTGGATTTCAGTCATGTGGCATTCATGATGGATTACAACACGAGAAAAAAATTAGACCGATGACCTTATTATGCGCCATCTTTGCTGCCATGTGTCATGATGTCTCTAAGACAAAAGCCATTGTGACACACTCCCACTAAGGTAAACGTGTGTTTTTGTCTGGAAGGCGCTGACCAAAGCGACCAGTTTACAGCTAACGGCATATAACAGCATCTTCATCATCATCATTCCGACAGAGGGGCATTAGACCCAGGTCCGGCTCTAAAATTGGGCCAAATAATAGCAAGAACAGAAGCTGGAAAACAGCACGGCTTCCAAATGCTTGGGTTTACAAATGGATCGCACACTGTCCTATGCGATACACTGCCAGGAACCGGAAGTTACAAGCGAGAAATAATATAATTCGAAAATTTACTTGCACAACATGGTGAGCACAGTCAGATGTCATCTGAACATCAGGACTCGCCATGTTGTGTCTCCGTAGCTGAGTTTGGAAAAACTCAGCACTGATTGATTCAGCATAAAATGAGACTTTTGGTAATAGACACAACAGAATATACCCCATAATCCGCGTAGCACCTAGAAGTGTCACATCAGAAATTGAAATTGAGAAACAGGCAAACGAATGAAGGCACCCCGAGTATCGACACCAGCTGTAGTACAAAGAATTGGGATCTAGATTTAGTTTCTTCCAGTCAACACAGCCCCTACAGATGGACCCGGAAAACTTGGGATGAACTGACGCAGATTATCTGTACTTGGATACCACTCCACGACTTGGTTAAGTCAACATGGGAGTCACTAACTAAAAAGACTCCGAACTGGTGTGCCACGATGTAGGAAGAACTTAAAGAGATGAAGATACAAAGATGGTGAGACATGCGACTGTGGAGCAACACAAGATCTCCTGATGATCTGACCAGACCTTCTGGGAACAAGCTATGAGGATAACACGTTGAGGAGAAATGAGAATGCAATCAGTATGACTGAACATTGGAAACAATATGTCCGACGTGCTGCATAGCACACGGAAAGTAAGTATCAGGCGAAGTAGGCAGTGGCCTAAGGCACAGACCTCAGATGGGCATACCGTTTAGAATGTTGAGAGTGTGGGAAAGCAGAATGATGAGTCCAGTCAAGGTTTGTCCCATAGTAGTTACACTACTGTTGAGGAATGAAGTTGTTAGAGACTTCAGTGTACTAAATCAAGGTTTGTCCCATAGTAGTTACACTACTGTCGAGGAATGAAGTTGTTAGAGACTTCAGTGTACATAATCAAGGTTTGTCCCATAGTAGTTACACTACTGTCGAGAAATTAAGTTGCTAGAAACTTCAGTATATTAAATCAAGGTTTGTCCCAGAGTCGTTACACTACTGTTGAGGAATGAAGGTGTTATAAACTTCAGTATACTAAGTCTGCCCTAGATTGACCACAAAGGTATACACTTGTTCTATGCTCTCGCCGTTGCCTTGGACATATTCACGTCTCTTTCACTCACAGAGGGTAATCGGAAACCACATATGCAAAAATTGACAGCAACACAATTACATTTAACAACTGTATTTCTATGTTTGCTAGTTTATAAAGCTTTGTTTATATTTTAAATGAGCAGTATTATTACTGGCAATGGAATTTAATGTATAAAAATGCAGTCATCCACATGGAAAGATCCAATAATAAATATAATTACATGGTCTGAGAGAACAATATTAGGACAATAAAAAAGGAAAAGAGAGCTAGCAGTTATAATAGAACATACAGGAAAGAGGCGGAAGCAAGTCCAGGTAGCAGTGAACAAGACTAATGTCATGTTGGGCATGATACAAAGAAACATTTCAAATAAGAGCAAGGAAGTAGTACACAAATAGTATAAATCATTGGTGAGACTTAAATTGGAATACTGTGTTCAGGTGTGCAGTCCATATTATAGAGTGGATATAAACATGCTAGAAAGGGTACAAAGACGAAGGACAATAATGATGGTGTTGTTTGAGAATTAACGTTATGAGGAAAGACTAAACAAAACTGTTCTTCGATGCCTCGAACAGAGATTATTTCGAGGTGACTTAATACAAGTTTATAAATTAATCAAAGGAAAGGATAAAAATAAGACTATACCAAGTTTTACAAAGTGTGACCGACTACAAGAAGAAGACGACACAGCTACAAATTGTTTAAGGATAGGTCCAGATTAAATATTAGGAAAACATTTTTTCGGTCAGAGAGTGGTGAATTCTTGGAATGCATTTCTGCAGGATGTAGTGGATGCAGAGTCAGTTAATGCATTCAAAAATAGATTGGATGCGCACAGTATTTTAAGTATCATCATATTTTATCCACTTGTGTCGCCGAGTTGTAGTTTTCTGTCGTGTGCCGGTTTTGTCGCCGATACTGTTGTCATTCCGTATTTCTTCAGTGTCTCACTGACACCGTCTATCCATCTGTTACGCGATCTGCCTCTTGCTCTGCAACTCTGATGTCTGGTATTGTTGATCCGAGCCGTTGGTAGCTTTGGTTGCATTCTTGTCAGGTGTTTGAATCATTGTATTCTCTGCCTTTCTATGTATTCCAGGCACGGTGTTGCACCCACCGTCTGTCTGATTATTTCGTTTCTCAATCTCTCTAGCCTTGTGACCCCCTCCCCCCCCCCCCCCAGCCTTTCGCAAACACCTCATTTTGCATACCATGATTTTTCTTTCTTGTGCCTTTGTGAGAGTCCATGTCTGACACTGGTAGCAGAGAGTTGGTATACAAATACTATTTATCATGTCTCTTTGTCTTCTTTGGAATGTGTTTGTGTCTTAGAAATGGTAAGAGCTGATTAACTTTCCGTGTTCTTGATTCCACCTATCTAGCCTTACATCTTGTGTGAACACACTGCCAAAGTATTGGAATTCAATGACTTGTTTAAGCTCTGTACTTTTTATCTGTTTATTAATGTTTTCTATATTCTGTTGATTTTCGTTGCTTCAGTCTTTGCTGTACTAATCCTCTTATTATATATATCGCAGGTATTATCAAGGGCATTCAGATGTTCTTGGAGGTTGTGTTCATCGAAATGAAAGAGACTCTGATCATCTACAGAAAGGATGAGTGAAATAAACTGGTTGTATACAGACTCTTTAAAGCCTTCTAAACCAGTATAATGAAGTTGTTGTTATTGTTTGCGAATGCCCACAATGAGTAGGTTACTCTTCTGTGCGCCCAGAAAAGGACGTAAAGTGGCAGGTTGCAGTACCTTCCCTCACATCCCGAACGTGCTGATGAAGGTAGACCAGGGTCCTCCATGCAGTTTTGCTATGCTTGGTTTCATCTGCATGACAGCATGTCACTCACTACTACGAGGATCACGTCAATCCCTAACCTCGTTAACCAGGCTGCCATGAAAACAGCCCGTTTCCATGAGGTCTACTAGGAAACCGAGGTAAGGGCCTTGTCCAGAATGTTATTACCTGACCCTTCCTAACATGTCTAATCAGTATATTTTTCCTGACCAGACGTTAGTCTTCCTTTCCAATATAATGAAGTTATGTTTATTACATTTCTTCATTAACAATCGCGTTCCTCTTTTCGCAAAATGAGTACAAAGTATTAATAACCGCAGAGCCATCAAACCAATTGCCTGATTTGTGTCTATTTTCACAATTGATGCGTTTACCGTTTCCGGTTGTGGACGGAATAGATTACAGACAACAAACCAGCCCTAAACTGTTGTTGACACAAATTATAAAACTGATATACAAATAAATACAGATATATTTACACGTTCATTTGAGAAAAATCGATTCAGAACAGTCAGGTAATTTATTTGCGAAATATTTATTTCAATGCACATATTAACTCAGTTTCAAATGAAATAAGGAATGTTTTTTTTGCAGAGAAGAAGTCAGTGACGTGCACTACTACTAACTATAAACTAGAAGCCAAGTCAAGTAAGACTAGAGACGCCCCCTAAGACTGTTCCCTCGTTGAGTTTGCACCCAAGTCTACCCAGCTGTAAATGGGCGCAAAACAGTTACAGAAGACACGGCAGCCAGGAAGGGAACAGTTTAGCGCACCCTACAACAGCTGAGACCTTAGTCAATGAAGTCTAAAACATAATTTCCAAACGCAGCGTCTGCTATGGTTGCTATAGATAGGACACGTTTTTCCCATATAATTTTTTTAAAAGTCTATTCACTATCTTTGAAATGATAGAGATATAGTTAAATTCAATATTTGTTTCAAGGAGCGATGTAGCTTTTATAATTTAATGAATATATAAATTCTACAGCAGAGCTGAAGGTGAAATTTAGGTAATGGCTTCTTAGTGACTGCACCAAGGCCAAGGCAAAAACAAAATAATACCTACTTTATGACCACGAGGTGTTCATTAGAGGTAAAGAATGAATGGATACACCTAATTAATCACAACTAAAAAGACATGAAGTGAAATGAGCGGTTTACGTTTGCTGCTATATTAATAACATGTGCTAGAAAAATGTGAGATAGAGAGGCCTATGGTATGGCAGTTGGAAATTAAATTTGACCAAACAAGAAATGGCATTTTTTTTATTGCGCACAGACAAAAGCAGACGACGCATAATCAAGTCACAAAAAACAACAAAAATCAAATCATAAAGAGCAGACAAATATCAAGAGACAACACACATATACAAAAATATTGGTACACAAATTAATAAATAAACATTCATAAGAAGAGACAGAAATATTAAGAAAGAGAGATGGAAGGGATAAGAGAGTGGAATGAAAAGGGAAGCCTACGCAAACATATGGAACATATTCAGACCATGAGCTTTGGGACAACGCACAAGGAAAATCAAACGATTATGAAGTTTAAACCGGTGTCGATCATCAGAGGAGCAGGAGATGATGCCAGTGACTCTTACGTCAACCTTGCCCTGGTGTTCAGCTCTATTTACATGATGAAATATTAATTTAAAGATACATTTGAAAACATTTCCCATGGTAAGTACAGAAAAATTGGGAAAACTTTGAGATAGTGAGTTGTAAATAAAGTATATTATCATAAGTAAAAAACACATTCGTACCTCAGACATGTCCTTAGAATGAGCAGATACAGACTTCTAGTTCAAGCAATTATGGGGAAACCAAGTGGCAATAGAGAGGGCAAAATGATAGGTCTCAATAAAATTACTTGAATTATAACTAGGGGCATCAGACCAAACTACCTGGAAAGCATTGAATTCTGCCATATGCACCATGTTTGACACTGAACGAACATAATTGGATAGATAAATATTTGTTAATCACAACAATTACCATCCTTGGAACATTGGGTTGCAATATATACTCTCTATCTGCTCCTATTCTGAGACATTGTCTTGAGTTTCACCCGCAAGACCACAGGTGCAATAGTTTCCTCCTTATCCACTGTTTTCCACCAAGTGTACGTTGGCCTCTCCATTGATCTCTTTCAATGTGGATTCTAATCCAGCACATAGGGGACGGTGTGGGCTAGTAGTTAAGGGATATGACTCACAATCCAAAGATGCTGAGCTCACTCCCCAATCACAGCACTGGATGTTACCCCTAGAAAGCAAACCCTTAGAAAATGCAGCAGGAAGCAGACCCTTACATAAAATACATGCCGAAGTCGGATGTACAAAAATAAAAACATAGTGCAACGCACACCGCATTGGCGAAATAGGGAAATAAGGTGAACACAAAAAGAATAAAAAATGAAAAATCCAGCACATATATTTTCAGGTTTTTCTCTGAGAGTGTCTTAGTGTCAACAACTACCCTACACATTCATTTGTCAGCATTGGAGATGTTCATTTTTGTCAGCCACCTTGTGGCACCATGCCACATCTGCCAATTATGTTTTCTCTTGCATGTTTGTCCTTGAACCTTCACCTTATCACACAATTTTTCTAATCTGCATTTCTAGCTTTAATTGACATGAAACTTTGTGTTCATGTTGTTTTATTTAAAAAAATACTTTTTATAGTCCAAGAAATCTATGCTTTTATTTTTGTGTTCGTAGCTTTGCACTAAAAGTTTATTTTTAAGTTCCATCTCCTTGTCAGAAATCTGTTTTTTCAAGTAAATTCTTTCTTTATTCCAAACAAATTTCTTTCCTGTAATATCTTTAAGTACATTTTTATCTGAATATTAATGTCTAGCGTCTAGCGCAGTTCTTGTGAATGGGAGGCGAGGGGACTGGTTTCGCACATCAGTTGGTGTGAGACAGGGTTGTACACTCTCTCCAACTCTTTTCAATATATTCCTTGAAGGAATTATGAGTAAGGCACTTGGAGGTCACGTTGGTACTGTCAAGATAGGGGGCCGAACGATTACCAACCTTCGTTTTGCAGATGATATCGACGGGTTGGCGGGTTCAGAAGCAGAACTCCAGGAATGGGTCAGAAGGCTCGATGAAACAGCTCTTTACTATGGTAAGGAGATAAAACGCTGGAAAGACAAAATTAATGACCAACAACGCCACGGGCTTCACCAGCAGGATAAAAGCTAACGGCCAGTGATGAAGGATCAAAATGTGAGGTGTTGGCCAGACTAGCACAGACAATAGCGGCGCTTGCACGCCTTAACAAAATCTGGCGAGATAAGCGGTTAGCACTATGCAAGAAAATCAGATTAATGCGTACACTGGTCCTGTCAATATTCCTCTATGCGTGTGAGACATGGACAGTTACAGCTGACCTTCAACGAAGGATACAGGCCTTGGAGATGAGATGTTTCCGAAAACTTTTAAACGTCATGTACGAAGATCGAGTTACAAATGAGGAAATACGAGATAGAATTACAACAGCAATAGGGCCTTTCGAAGACCTCTTGGCAACTGTCAAAAGAAGGAAACTCACTTGGTAAGGTCACATATCGAGATCAAATGGTCTTGCAAACACAATCCTCCACGGAAAGGTGCATGGCAGACGACGAAGAGGCCGGCCCAAAAAGAGATGGGAGGACAACATAAAAGAATGGACCAGTCTCCGACCAGAAGAGTCACAGGCAGCGGCATCTGACAGAGAGGGGTGGTGTAGGGTTTTGAGGATGTCTTCATGTGTGCCCCAACGACCTCACCGGTTACGGGATGACCTGACCTGAATATCTTTATCAGTACTTTTATTATCTTTCTTCTACTGTAAGTAATATCTGAGTACTTGTTGAAAATCTTGCAGTGTTTATTCCTATTACTGAGGTTTGCCAAAAGGATATAAAACTCTTTAAAGTAAAAGACCCGTACAAAATGGAGTTAATTGGAGGAAATGTGAATAGCACAAATTAGTGGTTTATGGTAAAAGTTGACGTCTATGCATTTCAGAGATATATATACTTGATCTTTATATTTTAGAGATTCTCGGCAGAACAACAATATTGATTATATATCTGTAATCCTGGTATTCAATTAGGCCAAGGGAGCGTCTGATGCAAGATAGCTAAATATTGTTTAAACTCAATGTGGTCTTTTGCCCTGGTAAACTAGGATTTTACACAGACCATCTCTCCATTTCATTGGTGGATGTCCACGTGGTTAGTTTAATTTGTAGGTTGACCAAGACATCACCTTTCGTGACCATTTGTTGTCTGGCATACACACCACGTGTCTTGCTTATCTATATTTAACAAATAATGCAGCATCAATTACATCATTGGGAGGCAGTTCGGCGTCTGATTTCTGTGTTGCAGATTTGGTCCCATAGACAGATTATCAATGATCTTCCCTCCATTGCCTTTTGTGCGACTCAGAGCTTCTCTGCTCCTGCTTTTTATATGTTCAATACCTTACGATGGCAATATATCATGACTGGAATAACCATGTTAAAGGTATAGACTTTTCCCTGTTATTTGAAATTATTTTTCTATTTTTGCGTTTGCCTTGTTTCTCAATTCGCCAAGGCAGTGTGCGTTGCACTGTGGTTTTTATTTTGCGCCTGTCGGCCCAGTATGTCGACTTCAGCTGTCGATTTCAGTATGCATTTAATGCTTCCTCCGGCATTTTCTAAGGGTTTGCTTCCCCGGGGTAATGGCCGGTGCAGTGATGGGGATCGAACCCAGCACCTTCTGGTTGTGAGCCGTGTCACTTAACCACTAACACATGCCGTCGAATCTGTTGAAGTATTGGTTTTACACAAATATAGACTTTCACATTAATTTATGTAGATATTCTAATTAAATAATATAGATTTTTAAGGTTTGTAAATCTTTATCTGTAATAATATACAATTTTTTTCAATTTCAAAGATCCTGTTCTGTAACAATATTAATTTATAGATTTTCAAAAATCTCACCTGAGACATGTAAAGCGTAAAAATAGTTTTAACATTTAAGTTTATCAATATGCTTCAATATTTTATGAGGATCATGGCAGGAATTGAATTAATGTACATCATCATCATCATGTAGCATGTCCTTTGAAGAACGTCGCTCCCATCACAGTCTGTCTGAAAGAAACTCCTTCCCTTGCCAAAACTCCAGCCTCTGCCACAGTCATACTCAGGCATTCGTGGATATCTTGGTGCCATCGTCTTCTTGGTCTAACCCTTCCTCTTTTGCCTGGCACCATACCTTCCATCACCGTTCTCTCAAGACTGTTGTGTCTCTTGATGTGACCAAAGTATTTACATTTTCTGGTCATAATAGAATTGATAAACCAGTTCTCCTCTATTCTCAACTCTTGCCGAATGTCTACATTTGTTCTTTGTATAGATAAGGTGAGAGGATACATCCCTGTCCTACTCCCTTTTGTACTGCAAACCAATCTGATGTTTGCCCAGATACTCGGATAGCGGCTTGTTAATCTTGGTATAATGTTTCAATGAGATGGACAATATGCAAAGGAAACCCAATTTCCTTCATGATTCTCCACAGATTTTGATGTTTTACAGTATCGAAGCCCTGGTGTAATCAATGAAACAATTAATGTACAGAAAACAAATTTCGCATTTACACGTTTTCTAATAACTCTCTTTATTTCTTTATACCTTGACTTGCATGAGAATGTGAACACCTAGCACTTAAGTAGGTAAGAGCAGCAAAGTTTCTTAGCATGATTATCCTCATGTCATTAATGTGTCACTATGTTGTTGTTCGTATATATGACCTTGCCAGCATGTTTGGGTATGCTTTTATTGTGCATATCAGGAAGTCCATCACAGCTTGATTGCCTGTGTTTAATGTCAATCTGATTATTGCTGCTTTCACAGGTTTTACTAAATATTCCATTGTACTTTATTGTTGTGTCTGATTGTGTTGCTTAATGAATATCTATCATTTAATTTTACTCTTTTGAATTTAAAAAAAAAGGGTAAAGGTAAAGGTCAGTTCCGTGGCAACAACTGCCGTCTGGGATATAGATAACTCTTCATGAACTACAATAATTGGAGGGATCATTAAAAGAAATGTAAAAGATGTGTTTCATTTTACAGTTGGACTGTTTTACTTGTGGTTCATTCTTCTTCTTCTTTGTTCGTCTTCAATCTCCCACTAACCAGCCCTGAAAAGAGCTTTGCAAGTAGTAGGATGTTGTCTGGAGAACGGAATGCGTTGTGTCCTAATTTACAGCTTGACTGCGATATTTGCACCCTTCGGTCCGACACATCCGTGTTCTGCAGGCATTTTTGAGTACCGGGTTGCCTTTTCTCTTCAATCTCTTTTCCAGTCTACTCTGTTGCAGCCTGTTATCCAAAATCACTGAGCAGAGGTGTAGAAGGGTCTTGGCAGCTCTGGTTTGCTGGTCCTGATGCTAGCAGTCAGCTATGGGTTGCTGACTGCTGCAGCTGTGATGCATCCATTTTTGGCATCTTATTATTTGGGCTAATTTACTCTTGCATGTAGCCTAATTGACAGTGAGCTGGCTTGCTAGACTGGGATTACAGCAAGCCAGAGTTCGAATTCACGGACAGACAGATAAAAGTCTGGGCTGTGGTTTGTGCCTGGTACGATCACTCCTCCAAAGAACATTTGGGATGTTGTTTCGTAGTTTATAGCTAGACTGCGCCTTTCAGCCCAACACATCCGATTTTAGCACATTATTTTTATGACCGGGTTTGCCTTTCCCCCTTTGATCTGTATTGTCTTAGTCAGGCTGGATGATTGCAGTCTGTTTCCGAGGCTGAATAGGGTCGTGGTCAGTAAGGGGTCACTAACCTTGATGCAAGCAGGCTGCTGTGAGCTCTTTCACCGCTGTTTATCTGACCCCACTGTATTTAGCCAAAAATTAAGAACTTATCTTCAATTCCACTCCAAGCTAAGACAGCAATTTGGATAATTTATAAATAAAAAGTAAAGTGACCAGGAATCCATTGCATAACTATTTTGACTTCGTTTGATGTTATAAGCTGGTTAATATCTACGGATATTTTGGTAAGTTCAGGTTTACAATGACCACCATCTTCCAGAGCATGAAAGAGTGGACAATGAGTCTCTAAAGATTACGACGTTTTGGGTTTTCATGGGGGACCCAGTGGTCTCGAGTAAGATGTTTATCTCAGGTGCTGGGAGCCGCGGGTTCAAATCAAGGTGATGACCAGGATATTTTCATGTGGATCATCCAGTAAATATTTCCCCTGATCTCTGAGTAGTGAGATCAGACACCCGCGTGCAATGGCGCACATGTTAAAAATACCTTAGCAGTTGAAAATTGAAAAGAGTAGTCCTAATGGCCGTTGCTCCTGCAAAATTCAAGTTAAAAAATCTACTAAAATTATTCTAGGGATATTCGCTCCACAGAGAATATGTCACAAAAAGGGAGACTGTGTGGGCTATAACATCAGGTCTTGGTTATTTGGTTAGCAGAGCAGCATAGATGGCGCCTGACAGGCTGCGGGTCTACGTTGCTCTAATTTACGCTTCCACTTCCACCAGTCCCAAAAATAGGCGATTGTATATTCCAGTTGCTAACAGACGCTGATATTGACTTGGCAAGTCACCAGTGGATTTTCTCATGCCAAAAAATATGAAACAAAGGAGGTCACACCTCCCCACGACGTCTAACGACATAAGTGGACTGAAGATAGATCGATAGATGGAAAAGCATTCGTAATAGTTGATTAAAAAAGGTTGGGCCTGCAGCTAGCAACTTCATCCTGACAGAAGTCACCACTGTACGTGCTCGGATACATGCTTACTGTTAGAGGGTCAGTTGAAGTGTTCGACTCATGTTTCACAAGGATAATAAAAGGGCAACGACTTAACAGAATTTGAATTATTAACCCTCTTGTTCTTATCTGAGATATATAGATGCTATGACACAGCTTTGTTGGTTATATCCCTTTATACACATTACCCACATGGGTACCACAAACTTAGTGGTAATCTCCCCTTTAGCTCATGGACGTTAAATGACTATACAACTAATGTGGGATTTATGAATTTTATGAAAGCGATTAACAGGTTCAGCTACTGTTGGAGTGATACATTTATGAAAGGAATTAACAGGTTCAGCTACTGTTGGAGTGATACATTTATGAAAGGGATTAACAGCTTCAGCTACTGTTGGAGTGATAAATTTATGAAAGGAATTAACACATTAAGCTACTGTTGGAGTGATAAATTTATGAGTGGGATTAACACATTCAGCTACTATTGGAGTGATAAATTTATGAGTGGGATTAACACATTCAGCTACTGTTGGAGTGATAAATTTATCAGTGGGATAAACACATCCAGCTACTGTTGGAGTGATAAATTTATGAGTGGGATTAACACATCCAGCTACTGTTGGAGTGATACATTTATGAGTGGGATTAACACATTCAGCTACTGTTGGAGTGATATAATTATGAACCCGATTAACACATTCAGCTACTGTTGGAGTGATATAATTATGAATCGGATTAACACATTCAGCTACTGTTGGAGTGATAAATTTATGAAAGGGATTAACACATTCATCTACTGCTGGAGTGATAAATTTATGAAAGGGATTAACACATTCAGCTATTGTGGGATTGACAAATTTAAGAATATGAGTAGCCACATTCATCTAATGTTGGATTGATAAATTTAAGAACATGATTAACACATTCAACTAATGTTAGATTGACAAAATTAGGAACGCAATTAACACATTAACCTATTGTCAAATTAATAAATTTAGGAACATGATTAACATATTAAGCTAATGTTGGATTTATAAATTGATGATCATGATCGACACATTCAGCTATTGTGGGATTTACTTTTTATTGGTTAACTTGTTTGTTGCACCAGAGTTGTGTCTAGAGAAGAAATAATAGAACCACAAGCATGTTGTAAAAGGCATCTAAAGTTTTTGTGCATGGGACTAGCATCCTGATTGTGTAAAATATGTTGCTGCAGAAACCCCACTATAAGAAGAGACTATGTGCTTTGATATATGCTTTCTAAAAGTTGTCCAGCTGCATTGGTCACCATGTGTTTCAGCTGAATTTAAAGTGAAGATGACTACACTTTCAGTTTAGATCAAAGTGTCATTGACTACACTTTCAGTTTAGATCAAAATGTCATTGACTACCTTTACAGTTTAGATCAAAGTGTCATTGACTACACTTTCAGTTTAGATCAAAGTGTCATTGACTACACTTTCAGTTTAGATCAAAATGTCATTGACTACACTATCAGTCTAGATCAAAGTGAAGATCACTACACTATCAGTTTAGATCAAAGTGAGGATCACTACACTTTTAGTTCAGTTCAAAATCTCATTCACTGCACTTGGAGTTCAGGTCAAAATGTCATTTACTGCACTTTGAATTCAGGTCAACATGTCATTCACTGCAGTTTGAGTTCATGTCAAAATGTCATACACTGCAGTCTTCCGTCTTCGGCACGAACTACATCTAAATGATCTAAGTGCCAAAGCCAGTGCCCTGAGACAAGCAGCTGAAATCCTTACAGACCATAAGTAGCAGTCAGAAAAGGAAGTGATCATTTTCAAGAACCAGCACAAAAATTAACTCTTCTCGGGCAGACTCGCTCGAACGCCTGTCCCAGTGCTTAAAAAAAAAGCACAGTCCAGTGGATACCCACCCACTGCAACATTCCAGGCAACGAGGAGGCAGACAGACTCACTAGAGAGAGAGGAATGTTGCAGCAGAGTGATACAGAAATTACATACAATGAGACAAAAGCATTCATCAGGGCAACGTACAGTGCAAAATTGAAAGAAGACCACCCTGACCATATAAAAAATTATGCCTACCATCAACTCTCCAGGCGAGACCAGGTGATAATTCTCCGACTACGCACAGGTCACAACAGACTTAGATGCCATCTGTACAACAAGTTCAAGATTGACACTACAGACCTTTGTGCCTGTGGCACAGCCCCCATGAAGGCAGAACATATTTTGCAGTCCTGTCTACTGTATACCGACAAAAGAAGTAGCTTTTGGCAACAGCCAGTGTCCTGCCACGAGAAGCTGTACGGAAGTGTACAGAGCCTTGAGTCGACTGCTACCTTCGTTAGAGTAATTGAAGTTGAGGCCTGAAGATGAACGAGGAAGAAGAAGATCAGTACTCTGTCAATTATACCAGCAGTCCAAACCCAGAAGAGTCGTAGTACAGAGGGTTCCATCCCACTGTAACATTCCAAGCAATGAGGAGACAGACAGACTGGTGAATGAAGGGGGAAGGTTACCACAACCAGATTCAAGTGGGACCTACAAAGAGTCCAAAAGGTTTATTAGGGTCAGATACATGGACAAATTGGAAACAGAGCATACTGGCGACACAAGAAGTGATGCTTATTACCAGTTAAACAGAAAAGAGCAGGTGGTGGTCTTCAGACTCCGTACAGGCCACAACAGACTAAGGTACCATCTTTTGAGTAAACTGAAGATAGGCGCTACTGACGAATGCACCAGTGGTACCGGGGAAATGATTCCTGAACATCTGCTGTAAAATTGCACGACATACAAGGACCAGAAAAAGCATATGTGACCATCACCAGTTCCAACACTAGGCTAACTCTATGGCACTGTCAACAGCCTCAGGATGACCACTGTTTTCTTTGATCACTTTAAAGTGGACCTCTGACAACGTACAAAGAAGAAGAAGTAGACACTTAGTACAATACCTCATCCTGGTATTGGATCTTCTTGGGAATTAATAGCAAGTTGTTTTAACCCTTGTCACTTATCTGAAATCAAGATTCACACCAAAGTTAGAATATTTAACACCAATGCCAAGTTGGTGCTGTTGTATGGAACTGAGACATGGAGAACGACCAAGGCGATATAACAAAGACTCTATTCCTTGGTTAACAGATGCCTGCATATGATAATGGATATAAATTGGCAGGGCAGGGTAAGGAATGAAGACTTGGATGAAGAAACCAACAACAGCTGCTGGAGTAGCAAATTAATAGAATAAAATGGAGCTGGATAGAACATATACTGAGGAAGGCACTGTCCAACATAGCCAGTTAGATTCTCATGTGGAATCTTCAAGGGCCAGGCGCATATTGTTGCGTTAACTCATGTCCTTCTTTAAACATCGTTGTCCAATTCTTCACTGTCGTCTTCGACACACTTTTGTCGCCATATGCTGCCTGCATTCTGCGATGAATGTCGACATTGTTCAGATGTTAGAAACTGAATCACGGCTCGCTGATCAACTCTGGATGGATTACGTATCACACCCGCCATGTTGTCAACGGTCTGCTGAGGAAACTATGAGTTGGAGGGTAATTAAATTTTGCAAACTTGACAGTTGGTATGTGCTGTTTAGTTTACACCAGAAGTGACGTCATCATGCGCATCGTATGTATGTTCACTTGTTCTTGTCTGGTCCGGTTTCATTTGAAAACGCCTCATATATTAAATGTATAATTTTAAGCAAATGAATTGTCCTAATAATCCTTCTATTGCTTTGTATTCCAGTTTTATCATGAATTCTTTGATAAATACTATGGGATGCTTATAGAAATGTTGGTAATTATAATTTAGTTTCAAGTAAGTGATTTTCTGTGACAGTTTTATGTTGCAAAAATGGAAACGAAGAAAAATCAAGGTCAGGTGAAACATAATGATCAATATCCTACCTCACATCCTCATCTGTGCTCCTTAAAACAGTCTATGTCACAGCATTATCTTTGATAAAGTGGGGACTGACACTGTAATCCTCATAGTGGTGAGCTTACTAAGGATGTTTGCATTGCACTACAGAAGGAAGACCACAGTCTTCTTTCTCAAGTACTCATCAGGGTGTAGGAAAAACCACTGTAACTTGCAATCACAGAAATGTAGAAAATCATCACAGCATGAGTGCTGAATTGTTTTTCTTCTTCGTTTGTTTTTAATCTCCCGTTACAAAGCCCAGAAAAAAATTTTGCAAGTAGCAGGATGTTGTCCAGAGAACGAAATACATTGTGTCATAGTTTACAGCTTGACTGTGATATTTGCACCTTTTGGTCCGACACATCCAACGTCAGCAGACATTTTTGTGTACTGGGTTAGCCTTCCCTCTTATTCTTAGCCAGTCTGCTCTGTTGCAGGCTATTATCCAGGATCACCACATGTGGGTATAGAAGGGTCTTGACAGCTCTGGTTCGCTGGCTCTTATGCAATCAGTCAGCTATGGGTCACTGACCACTGCAACTCATGCACTCGTTAGCATCACTGAATTATTCAAAAGACAGATGATCGTAAAAGAATTAATCTTCAATGCTAATTGGCATGACACTTGATGATGATGTTTTACAGTTATTAAAATATATTTGTCCTCGCAAATGTTGTTGCTACTATCGTACTTTTTCGTAGTTGCTTGTCGTGTCAAAAATGTTTATTTCTCTTGATTTTCTTTGTTTTTCAGGTTGGTTTAGCCAACTGTTGCGACCAGTATGGGAAGAAGAGCTGATAATTGAATTGATTATTATCAGAGGGAAAGCTCAAATGCATCTCATGATGTTGAATTAATTACACCTGGAAGCACACTTCCTGCCACGTACCTCATTACGTGATCTTTTATTTTCTTTTATTGGTTTCAATTTTTTGTTCATGTATACCTTTGACAATCTGATTTCTACAACCAAAACATTTGCCATTAATTATTCAAATGGTCTGAATCTCCTTGGTCTTTTCTGAACAATGTGATTCCAACACCAAAATCTGAACTACGTCATGGATCTCAGAGAGACGGACGCACTTCGTGTGGACTTTATGGATCCCAGGCAGCAGAGTTACAGGTAAGCACCTTGAAGACTTGTTGTTGTTAAATGCTCGCAATGAGTAGGATTGCTCTTTTGTGCGTCCTCAAAAGGACATTACGTGTCGCGTTGTCGTAGCTTTTCTCACATCCCGAGCATGCTGATGAAGGTGATCCGGGTTCCTCCAGACAGTTGTGCTATACTTGGCTTCATCTGCATGTCGCTCACTACTATGTGATTACATCGATCCCTCACCTCATTAGTCAGGCTGCTATGAAAACAGTCCGTTTCCAGGAAGGGCTACCGAGAAGCTGAAGTGAGGTTCTTGGCCAGTATATTTTGCCTGACCCTGACTAACATGTCAGATTAGTATGTTTTGCCTGACCCTGACTAACATGTCAGATTAGTATGTTTTGCCTGACCCTGACTAACATGTCAGATTAGTATGTTTTGCCTGACCCTGACTAACATGTCAGATTAGTATGTTTTGCCTGACCCTGACTAACATGTCAGATTAGTATGTTTTGCCTGACCCTGACTAACATGTCAGATTAGTATGTTTTGCCTGACCCTGACTAACATGTCAGATTAGTATGTTTTGCCTGACCCTGACTAACATGTCTGATTAGTATATTTTGCCTGACCCTGACTAACATGTCTGATTAGTATATTTTGCCTGACCCTGACTAACATGTCTGATTAGTAAATTTTGCCTGACCCTGACTAACATGTCTGATTAGTATATTTTGCCTGACCCTGACTAACATGTCAGATTAGTCTGTTTTGCCTGACCAGACGTTAGTCTTCCTCCACCAAAGGCTTGTTAAGCAAGTGAATGAATAGCTTATTTCCCTCTTGTTTTTAGAGTAGTAAAAGCACTTGACCCTTTTAGCAAAGTGATCAGGTTCACCCCACCTGTAGACCCTGGGATAGTGTTTGTGCTATGCTGCAATTGAAGTGAAAAAGGAAGTTTTATTGTTCTTGTGGATGTTCTATATTCTACAGTGTCTACTAGAATGGTTTGAGTATTTGCTTCTAAGGACAAGGATTTTGAGTTCAATCCCTCGTCTTAGAATGCTCCAGTCTAATTAGTTTTAAATTTACATCATGCTTACAATTAGGAGTTAAGACCGGGCAGCAACGAAGTGAGCTAATCACTCCATCTCGGAAAATGTTATGATCCAGTTCTTTGTTGAATTAATAATGATGGATGAATGATGATGATGGTGGATGACAAAATAATGAATGAACAGTAATGAGTTAATGAAAATGGATAAATGATGATGACGAATGAATGATGAGGATAGGAATTGATCAATGATTGAATGATAATAGGGATCAAGATGCTGAGCAGCGCAAGAGCTGCAGTGGTCAGCGACCCATAGCTGACTGCTAGCGTCAGGGCCAGCGAACCATAGCTGCCAAGACCCTTCTACACCTCCACACGGTGATCCCGGCTAACAGGCTGCATCAGGGCAGATTGGCTAAGGAGAAGGGATCGAAGAGGGAATGCTAACCCGGTACTTAAAAAGTGCTTGCTGAAGTCGGATGTGTTGGACCGAAAGGTGCAAATATCGCAGCCAAGCTGTAAACTACGACACAACGCATTCCGTTCTCTGGACTACATTCTGCTACTTAAGCCCTTTCAGTGTTTGGTAGTGGGAGATTGAGAACGAACGAAGAAGAAGAAGAAGAATGATAATAAAGTTGAATGGAAGATAAAGGTGATGAATGAATGATAATGATGGCGACTGAACAATAATGAATTAATGATGATGATTGAAAGATAATGAATTTATTGATGATGGATGAATGATGAGGATAGATGAACGATGGTGAAGTGATAGTGATGAAATAAAAATGATGATGGTGAAGTGATGGTGATGAAATAAAAATGATGATGGTGAAGTGATAGTGATGAAATAAAAATGAGGATGGTGAAGTGATGGTGATGAAATAAAAATTATGATGGTGAAGTGATGGTGATGAAATAAAAATGATGATGGTGAAGTGATGGTGATGAAATAAAAATTATGATAAATGAATGGGGAAGTGATAGTGAAATAAAAATGATGATGGTGAATTAGTATTTTTTGGTGTTCGCCTTATTTGTCTATTCCCCAAGGCTGTGTGCGTTGCACTACATTTTTATTTTGCGCCTGTTGGCTTAGTGCATCCGACTTCAGCATTCATTTGATGCAAGGGTCTGCTTCCTCCTGCATTTTCTAAGGGTTTGCTTCCCGGGGTAATGGCAGGTGCTGTCATTGGGGAGCGAATCCAGCACCTTCAGATTGTGAACCATGACACATAACCACTAGCCCACGCCGTCCACGACGAATTAGTGATGACGAAGTAATGATAATGATGAATTAATGATGATGACGAATGACCGATGATGTAATAATGATTAAAAACAAGATGAATGAATGAATGACTGAATAAATTAATGAATGAGTGAATGAATGAATGACCAAATGAATGAGTGAAGGAAATACTGAATGAATGAACACACTAGTTTAGCCCTGGAACCAATTTTTGTATCGCTCATATAACCTGATACTTCTTCTTCTTCTTCTTCGTACGCAGTCAGATAGTAACCATTATTTTTTCGAAAAAAGCGGCCGTCATCCTGAGGCTGTCGACACTGCCATAGAGCTTGTCTTGCAGTTCCACTGGTAATGGCCACATCTGCTCTCTCTGATCCTCGTATGTCGGGCAGTTCTGCAGCAGATGTTCAGCGGTCATTTTACCGGTACCGCACGGGCATTCGTCGGTACCACCTATCTTTAATTTGTTGAATAGGTAGTACCTTAGTCTATTGTTGCCAGTGCGAAGTCTGAAGACAACGACCTGCTCTCTTCTGTTCAACTGGTAATAGGCATCGTTTTTGGTGTAACCAGTATGTTCGGTTTCCCATTTGGTCATGTATCTGGCTTTAATAAGCCGTTTTGACTCTTCGTACGTCATACTAGTATCTGTTTGTGGTAGTCTTGCACCTTCTTTTGCCAGTCTGTCTGCCTCCTCGTTGCCTTGGATGTTGCAGTGTGATGGGACCCACTGTACCACTACCCTTTTTGGTTTCGGACTGCTGGCACAGTTGGCAGAGTGCTGCTCTTAAGTCATTAAGCTCAGTGTTTTTCTGGCTTTTTAGCGCTGTGACTACGGCGAGAGCATCTGAAAGCAGGACTATATGGCTTTCATTTTCTTTGTGTGTCATAACCTGATACAACCGAAATGACTGTGCCTATTGTTAATAATGGCGCACCTTCTCCAATAGACGAATAATCTCTGTACAGCAACATCTCTCCAGACTAGCCACAATTTGTGTTGTAATACTACCAGGACTGTTGCGCCTGCCCAAAGCGAGATGTTTACCACCAGCAACGCAGACGACGACAGCCTGCTGGACATGGTGATGGATGGTAGAGGTGACCCTCCTCGCCATCTGGTAGAAGGGGAGGGAATCGAAGCATACAAGAACGAAGGGTCGGCACATTTTCAAGGTAAGTGTCTGCTTTCTTGTTTGTCTTCATTTGTGCTCAGACTCGAACAGATTCATGTCTGTGGTTGTCTTTATGATATGATTTGCGTTGCGCTTTGTTTTGTGCGCAAAGGCCCAGGATATGTGTCCTAAGTATATGCATTCATTTGTCACTGACTCTTTAGCCTTTGGTTGTCGGTAGATTACTTGCAAAAGGCACCATTGATTGTTGTTGTTGGAAGCCACTTTTACTGAGTTAATTTAACTCTTGACGACTTTTCTTTGCTAGCGAGCGGGTTACAGTGTCTCTTCTCACATCCTCAGGCATGCTGAAGAAGGTGGACTCTGGTCCTCCTGGCTGTAGTGCAATGTGAGGCATCTCAGTTAGCTCACAACTATTGGGGATTGCAGTGTTGATCTCCACCTTGCCAATAAGACTACAATGAACGATGATAAATGAATGAGGATGAATGAATGATAATCATGATAATTGGAGGATGATGTTGATGATGATGAATGATGCTCTCTATAAAATCACCACTATTAGAATTGCAATGTTGATCCTAACCCCATTGATCAAACTGATGTGACACATCATGTTCCTAGGAGCAGGGGTGAGGACTTGAGTTCAGGTCTTGGTCATCATGTTTCACCTGACTGTGATTTCTCTTTTCCCCCTAATATAATCTATACCTTGCTTCTGATAATTTGTATATATATTTGTTTGAAGATGCAATAATTTATAGATTGAATGATATATCGAGCTGAAATTTTCACTGAACAATCAATGGCCAATTTCTAGATCAACACAACTTATTTCAAGTCACTAAGTTGTTCTATTTATGACTTATGGGTATATGATCTACACACATACACACACGCATGCAAGCACACACACCAGATATATTTGTCTAAAAACGCCATAACACACAGCGGAACAACATTTCGAGCTGAATAAAGGTAGCTCCAAAGTCTACACTGCCATCAGAGATGAAGCATCACACACTTTATTGTACTTGTTTTTTTATTTATGAGGTGGATTGGCCAGTTTCCTACATCGTCACCTTGTCGTCCCTAACTTTTGACCAGGCCCCAATTTATAGTTTGGTACAGGGGACAATGCCCAGACCAGGGAATGAACGCTCCGCCACTCAGAGAGAAGAGTGCCAAAATGTAACCAAGGCAGCCAGAACCACAGGTTCATATTGCAGATAACAGAATGTTACTAATCTGAAAATTACCCATTATGTAACTTGTGATGGTCATTCCTCAGTGAGGAGAGGGTCTCCAGTAATTGTTCTTGTCTTGGTAGAAATACAGAGAGCTGCGGTTGCATCTTTATTTTTGCTTTTTGTCCTGTGTGTGCCTTTCAGCGTCAGGTTATGAAGAGGTCGGGTTCAAATGTATGCTCTGTACCTGGAGAATTTCATTGCTTCTGTTATTTCTGCTGTCCATCGTTTGCAAGGGCAGCCCTTGACTTTCTATCTATTGTATCTGCATAGCATTGCTTTCTGAGGGATACTATCTGGTGTTTGGTAAGTCACATGGCCGAACACAAACCTCACTAACTTTGATAAACAAATATGACAAATATAGATGAGCCTTTCTGTTAGAAAAGTACAGAAATTTGACGTCATTTTAGTTGAAATATTTGCCAGTCAGAGCTAAGATCTCATTAAGTCTCTATGAAGTTTGTGGCTTAAGCCCAATAACTTTTTTCGTGGGCCGATAGGAAATTTTGGTGGACCGGCACCGGTCCATGGACTGCGGTTTGCAAACACTGGTCTAGTCAACTATGTTTGTTAATTTTGGGATTTGTTTGGTGTTTTCGTTTTGTTCTCTGTCCTTGATGAAGGCCTTCTGACTGTTTTGTGGATTTAGATTTGTTTGTCCGAGTGCAGTAACTGAGCCATATATATTAATGTTAATATCTACTTATTCTTGCCTTGTGACTATTATATGCTTACAGAGCATAGTGCTACCACTGCATTTGGCACCTTATAAAAGCGTGTTCTTGTAGTGTAGGTTTCAGAATCAATTATTTTTTGCATTAGAGTTCATGGCCAAGCATTTATGTTATTGGTTACTTCACCAAGGGAGTAAAGGTTCAAATCTTCAATAAGGCCTTGGTTATTTTTTTCTTTTTGAGGTAAAAAATAAAAGTTTATTGAGAGCTGATGCCCTGCCCAAAGCAGGTGACAGGATGTAACAGTTTGTCCACAGTTCAGTTCAGTTCAAGTGACATCTCCACATCGAAGGTGAGCTGCAATGAACCTCCAATGTACTCTAGCTCATACCATAATCGTGTAATCGAGAGGCTTTTTCCAGTACAGTTCATGTGTTATCCACTCATAATGTTGTCTGCCTCTTGAACGACTGCCTTCTACCCTACCTTCTAGTATGGTCTTCAAAAAATGGTCTTCTTCTTGTTAAATGGCCAAAACAACTTAACTGTCTAACCCTGATTTTGGTCATTAATTCTCTTTTCACCCCTAACGTTTTCAATATGTTCACATTTGTTCTCCTCTCTTTCCAAGAAATGCGACCCAATCTTCTATATTACCAGATTTCGAAGGCTTCGATACTCTTTTCCAACTTGTCTTACAGAGAACCAACAATTATCATCCACAATCGGTACAATTCAATATGGAAGAAAAACATGGACATGAGCAATGAACCTGACCCAATCCAACAGCAGCACTACATACACCAACAAACCACCATCTTTTGCCTGAGAACAGACCAATGCAGACTATTTGGCCACCTACACTGGCTGAAGATATCACATACAAATGAGTGCCCATGTGCAACCGGAGTTCAGACTCCTGAACATATCTTATAGGTCTGCATAGCGTACATAGACCTGCGATACCAGGCCTCGTCAGAGGGAGTAGAAGCAAACGCAGAAGTTGTGGAGTCACCGCCCATACCTGGAGATGATTGTGGACTACAGATCTAGCATGACAAAAGGCTTGAAAGCAGAAGAAGAAGTAGAGTTAATACTATTTCTACTTTGCCTGTTTAGTCTCTCCTCTTCTTTCCTAGAATGTAGATTTATACTATTTCTACTTTGCCTGTTTAGTCTCTCCTCTTCTTTCCTAGAATGTAGATTTATACTATTTCTACTTTGCCTGTTTAGTCTCTCCTCTTCTTTCCTAGAATGTAGATTTATACTATTTCTACTTTGCCTGTTTAGTCTCTCCTCTTCTTTCCTAGAATGTAGATTTATACTATTTCTACTTTGCCTGTTTAGTCTCTCCTCTTCTTTCCTAAAATGTAGATTTATACTATTTCTACTTTGCCTGTTTAGTCTCTGCTCTTCTTTTCTAGAATGTAGAGTTTAAACTATTTCTAATGTACCTGCTTAGTCTCTCCTTTTCTTCCTTAGAATATGATACTTCACCAAGAACCAAAAAAAAAAAAAAATTAAACTTTTAGCTTAGAGGAACACCAACTGATTAAAGAGGAACACTCCCCATATCTTGAAGTCATGCTTGACTGACAACTCCCTGAAACATCACACTCAGAATGTGAAGAATAAATCCAGGAAACGTCTAAAGGTGTTGAAGAGACTTGCTGGTACATCATTCAGAGCAGACAAAAATACATTGAGAGGTTTGGTTATGCGCCCTCAACAATAGAATATAATAGTGTGCTCATAACAACTTGTTCAAAACCTAACTTGGAATCCCTGGTCAGAGTGCAGAACAGTGCTCTATGCTTCATGGATGGATCATTCAAGTCAACACCAACGACAGCTTGCAAAATTCACACACAGGTGAAACCCTTGATATGCGGTCGGATAAAGTAATTATGGAAACTTATGAGCAAAGTAGCAGAATGAAACAGGATCATCCCAACAATCTCATTGTGAAAAACTAGCATCCAAAATGAAGAATTAAACAAAAGTCTGTACTCAACCATGCCTTTCACTCAAAGGCCTAAAACATTGTTATTTTTACAGACTGTCCATCCGTGAAGGATTAGAAGATACTGGACATAGTAGACCTAATCTTCTTCCTCTTCATTTATCCTCAGATCAAGGTCCTGTTTTTTCTTACAAAAGACATCATTATTTGTAAGACTGTTTTATCTCTATGCAGCTTTTGTCTCATATCTGTCTGGTGTGGCCAGTATTGTTCTCTCTCTTCCTACATGAGCTTGCAGTTTTATAGGATGTGTTCCACGGTCATACTTAACTTAACTTAACGTCTTTATACTGGTTTAGAAGACTCTGCAGAGTCTGTATACAACCAGTTCCATTTACAACACCTTCCTCTAGAAGCTGTACGCATACAATCTGTTCTTAAATGCATTGACCGTCCCAGCCTCCACCACCTCACTTGGCAATGCATTCCAAGCATTCACAACTCTCTGACTAAAGAAATACTTCCTAATATCTAATCTGGACCTCTGCTTAGTCAACTTGTAGCTGTGCCCTCGTGTCCTTGTTGGTGGTTGTACTTTAAAAAACTTGTTATAGTCCACTTTATCCATTCCTCTGATCATCTTATACACCTGTATTAAGTCACCACGAATTCTTCTCTCTTCTAGACACTGAAGGCCAGTTCTTTTTAATCTTTCTTCATAACTGTAATTCTGGAATCCCACTATCAGCTTTGTCGCTCTTTTTTGTATTCTCTCCAGCATGTCTATATCCCCTCTCTGATAAGGACTCCACACCTGTACACAGTACTCCAATCTAGGTCTAATGCTTTATACAGTTTGACTATCACTTCCTTGCTCCTATGTTTAATATTTCTTTTTATCATCCCTAACATTGCATTTCCCCTTTTCACTGCTACCTGAACTTGCTCACTCCCCTTACATGTATGATCTATTATAACCCCTAAGTCCCTTTCTTTATCTATCTTTCTAATATTGTTCTCTCCCATGGCATGCTTCCCACATGGACACTTGTCATCTGTCTCAATCCTCATTTTGTTGTAAAGATTACCCTTAAATCTATTATGCCCATTTCTCAGTCTGAAGATGAGAACTTGGTCCTGTCTTATATTCCAAAAAACGTCTGTTTCCTTCACAAACTTGGTAGTCTGTCTGAAGTTTATGTCCAACCCACACACTTTATATCCTAATTAGCAACATCTATTTCTTTCATAAATTTGGTAGTCTCTCTGAAGTTTATGTCCAACCCACGCACTTTATATCCTAATTAGCAACATCTATTTCTTTCATAAATTTGGCAGTCTGTCTGAAGTTTATGTCCAACCCACGCACTTTATATCCTAATTAGCAACATCTATTTCTTTCATAAATTTGGTAGTCTGTCTGAAGTTTATGTCCAACCCACGCACTTTATATCCTAATTAGCAACATCTATTTCTTTCATAAATTTGGTAGTCTGTCTGAAGTTTATGTCCAACCCACGCACTTTATATCCTAATTAGCAACATCTATTTCCTTCACAAACTTGGTAGTCTCTCTGAAGTATATGTCCAACTCAGAGTCATGCCCAAGCATTCCTTGAAATCTTGACACCATCCCCTTCTTGGTCTGCTTCTACCTCTCTTGCCCGGTACCATATACTCCATTACCGTTCTCTCAAGACTGTTATGTCTTTTGATGTGGCTAAAGTATTTAAATTTTCTGTTCATGATTGAATTAAGGAAAAAGTTCTCCTCTTTGTCCACGTCTTGTTGAATGCATTCTTCTTTTTATGTGGTCCATGGTATTCTGAGAACCTCTCTATAACATTTTGACTCGAACGACTCGATTCTCTTCCTTTAGGTTTGGGTAACTGTCAATTATTTGCAGCCGTATGTTGCCACAGGAAAAGCACAAGTTCTCAAAATTGTCACTTTTGTTGGTTTGCTGGTATTCTGTTATAGTTTCCTCAGGTTGTGTAGCTTCTATATTGCCATTGCCAATCTGTTTCTCTTGAGCAGTACCCATTGTTGTCTATTCTAGAGCTCAGATACTTGGAAGTTCATTTCCATATTCCCGAACTTGTATTTATGTTGACTTCTTTTATCGATGGTCATGATCTTTGTTTTGTTTGTTTACAAAGAGATTTTGATCTACACTGTACCTGCAATTAGCTGCTCCTAACCACTTTGCACTGTGTGATAGTATCACTGTGTCGTTTGCATATCTTACCTCTGGGATCTTGTATCCACAGATTATAAAGGGAGTGTAACTTTAGAAATTCACATCCTCTCTAATTTTCCTCAAAATGCACTATGCATACAACCATGTTTAATAGGTATGGAGAGTTGATACATCCCTGCCTTGCTTTCGTTTGTACTTCAAACTAATCTGATGTTTCACCAGCTATTCTAACAGCAGCTTGTTGTTCCTGATATAATGATTTGATTAGATGGATAAGATGTACCGGAAACCCCATATCTGTCATGTTTTTCTACAATTTCTGATGTTTTGCGCAATCGAAGGACTTGGTGTAATTTATCAATAATTTATCAAGCATGTGTACAGATCTACGTTATACTCTCTACATTTTTCATAGATGTTCCTCATATTAAATATGGCATCTCTGGTCCCTCTGTCTTTTCTGAAGCCTGCTTGCACTTCATGGATTTGGCATTCAAATTTTCTTTTTATCCTCAATATAATTTAAAAGAGGATCTTTCTAGCGTGGCTTATCAGCTCAAAAGTGCAGCAATTTGGGTAAAGGCTGCAGCGTTTTGAAATCAAACGAGGTTTAAGCAGTGTTGGGCGCATTAGAGCAGGAGTATGTACAACCAGCGAGCTACAGGAGCAGTCCGCATCCACGCCATTTCTTATTTACTGAGACTGAACACCTATGAGTATGCCCAGAATGCAGTGAAGATAATTCTTAGGAACAGAGCAAAACACAGCAGCTCAATTTCTCTATCAATCCTCCCATCAAATACAAAAATACTTCTAATGTAGCAGTACTCACTGACCTGCTTGTGGCATTGTTGGCACCAATACTGAGTTGACCTACATACCTACTAATTGTGATGTTGTTGACACCAAAACTGAGTGGATCCAGAAACCTACTGTGATGTTCTTGGCCCCAATACTGAGTGGACCCGGTTCTTATGATCAAAGTTTACCTGTACTTCTACAGGGCAGATGCCCCTGTGCAGGTCTCAGCTCTGGTATGAGCTTAATGTAGCCAGGAGAACGATTTCCTGCTTAGCGGGCTAGGCTCGAGCAGCTTAATACTCTGCTGCGTTCAGACAATCGCTTACAGAGGGTGGTTAACCGATGTGCGAGCTCATCTTAATAGACTCAAACACTAGAGCAAAGTAGACCCGCTACCTGTTAGGACGCCATCTATGCTGTTCTTAAAAAACAACCTAACCATGCCAGGTGTCATGCCATGTCACACATTTAGTCGTCTCTTATGACATGCTCTCTGTGAGGCAGTGGTGCTATTCTTGTTCTTGCTATACACAAACACCTCGGCAGACCACTCGGATTGAGTGGACCCGGAGACCTACTAATGATGACATTGTTGGCACCAATACTGAGTCGACACCTAATAATGATGTTGTTGGCACCAATACTGAGTCGACACCTAATGATGCCGTTGTTGGCACCAATACTGAGTCGACACCTAATGATGATGTTGTTGGCACCAATACTGAGTCGACACCTAATGATGCCGTTGTTGGCACCATGGCTGAGTCGACACCAATACTGACTGGACCTGGACACCTACCAATCCGAGTAAGTTATACATATAAGTTATTGCCATATTTACAAATGACTGATAACACAAATGCATACTAGCCTGCATGTATCATAATTTGTTATGGAGAATACTTACTTAACTTAACCTCATATTATACTGGTTTAGAATGATCTCTTTGCAGAGTCTGTATACAACCAGTTTACTCCACTCCACCGATACTAAAAATAACTGTGACCATCGAATCTATTTTTGAATGCACTAACTGACTCATCCTCCACCACATCACGTGGCAATGCATTCCAAGCATGCACGACTCTCTAACTAAAAATGTAATTCCATATATCTAATCTCGACCTGACTATAAACAATTCGAACCTGAAGGACGGTTGCGCCGATACGCGTAAACTATTTCACGGATGGGATGGTCTGCAGCAGTCAGCGACCCAAAGTTGACTGCTAGCCTCAGGGCCAGCGAACCAGAGCTACCAAGTCTCTTCTACACCTCCACGCGGTGATCCTGGATAACAGGCTGCAACAGAGCAGAGTGGCTAATGAGAAGGGAGCGAAAAGGGAAGGCTAACCCGGTACTCAAAAACCCCTGCTGCGTCGGATGTGACAGACCGAAATGTGTAAATATCGCAGTCAAGCTGTAAACTACAACAAACCCCATTCCGGTTTTCGAACATCATCCTCCTACTTGAAAATCCCTTTTCATGACTTGGTGATGTTAATGGAACTGGTTGTATACAGACTCTGCAGAGTCTTCTAAACCAGTATAAAGACGTTAAGTTGAGTTAAGTTAAGTAACGAGATATTGAAAACGAACGAAGAAGAAGAAAGAGAAGAACAAGATTTCACGTGTTAATCTCTCACAACAATTTGAAGAAAATCTGGCAACAGTCATTGCTGTTTCCGTCCTGACTTTGAAACGTAAGCCTCCGTATTTTGTTAAAGTCAAAGCTTCAAATCCTGCAAGTCATTGCTGTTTCCGTCCTGACTTTGAAACGTAAGCCTCCGTATTTTGTTAAAGTCAACCCTTCAAATCCTGCAAGTCATTGCTGTTTCCGTCCTGACTTTGAAACGTAAGCCTCCGTATTTTGTTAAAGTCAACCCTTCAAATCCTGCAAGTCATTGCTGTTTCCGTCCTGACTTTGAAACGTAAGCCTCCGTATTTTGTTAAAGTCAACCCTTCAAATCCTGCAAGTCATTGCTGTTTCCGTCCTGACTTTGAAACGTAAGCCTCCGTATTTTGTTAAAGTCAACCCTTCAAATCCTGCAAGTCATTGCTGTTTCCGTCCTGACTTTGAAACGTAAGCCTCCGTATTTTGTTAAAGTCAACCCTTCAAATCCTGCAAGTCATTGCTGTTTCCGTCCTGACTTTGAAACGTAAGCCTCCGTATTTTGTTAAAGTCAACCCTTCAAATCTTGCAAGTCATTGCTGTTTCCGTCCTGACTTTGAAACGTAAGCCTCCGTATTTTGTTAAAGTCAACCCTTCAAATCCTGCAAGTCATTGCTGTTTCCGTCCTGACTTTGAAACGTAAGCCTCCGCATTTTGTTAAAGCCAACCTTTCACTTGAACCTTTTCCAGCGGCAAACAAATATTTGTACATCTACCGCCTCATTTACACACACAGCAGATCTCTCATTAGCAAAACGTAGCTTTGACGGGTACGTATGCATGTATAGTTAGCAGAAGGACACAGCTGTGAAAGCTTGTGCCACGTACAGGTGTCACGGCAATAACTTTTCCCAGCCACTGTCACAAGTGGTGATAACATTCGTTTTACAATATATTCCCCCATCCCGCCATTCGCGTTCAACAGTAAAAATTCGCTTTAGTTATTAAACAAGTATTTTGCATCAATTATGAAAGGGGAAAAGGAGGGGGGGGGGGGGGTGTTCCATGTTTCCGCTGGATATCAGTCAGCTTTATGTTATATTGTTTTGGTGTTAGTGGGAAGTAGTTCTGGATCGTCGAAGAATGTTCGTGTCGTAGGCTTCTTAGTCTGGTTTGCGTTATGTATTTGATCGGTAGCTATCGAATTATTTTGTGTTGTTTCACCAGATCAAATATCGAATTATTTGGTGTTGTTTCACCATATAAAATATCGAATTATTTGGTCTAGTTTCATCAGATCAAATATCGAATGATGTTGTATTGTATGACTAAATCAGATATCGATTTAATTTGTGTTGTATCACTAGGTCAGATATCGAATTAATCTGTGTTGTACCACTGTCGGATGTCGAATTAACCAGTGTGGTACCACAAAGTCAGATGTCGAAATAATTTGTGTTGTACCACTAAGCCAGATGTCGAATTAATGTGCGTTGTACCACTAGGTCAGATGTCGAATTAATGTGCGTTGTACCACTAGGTCAGATGTCGAATTAATGTGCGTTGTACCACTAGGTCAGATGTCGAATTAATGTGCGTTGTACCACTCAGCCAGATGTCGAATTAATGTGCGTTGTACCACTAGGTCAGATATCCAATTAACTGGTATTGTGTCACCAGATCAGATATCGAATTAACTTGTGTTGTACCACTAGGTCAGGTATCGAATAAATCTGTATTATTCTATCAAATCAGATGTTACGTTACTTGTGTTGGATATTCGATTCCAGATGTCGTAGTTATTTTGGGATTGTTCATGAAGACTTGTAGAGTTTTAGTTTTGATTGTAATTATCTGTGTTTGAACATCGATTGTCAGAGATTTGTGGTACTCTCCACACTCACTATTATCATTTTAAAAAGCGTCACTATCTTTATTTGTGGCATATTCTCATTGTTGTAATTATATAGGACTCTTCATTTTCCAACATTCGTCCTGAAATGGATATTTGCGAAGTTGTGTCGTAGTTTACAGCTGGACTGCGATATCTGCCCGACACACCCGATTTCAGCACGGCAACTTTGTGGCGGGTTTGCCTTCCCTGCCGGTTGCCTAATCTCTTAGTTTGGTCGCAGCCATTTGTAGGCGAAATAGGCTCTTGGTCATTTATGGGTCATTGACCCTGATACAAGGAGCCAGCTATGCGACACAGGCTGTTGTCAGCTTATTCACTGCTGCGTATTCGGTCCTAGTTATGCAGGGTGTCCCACTGGCAACCGGTCCCTGGTTTTGCCTTTTAACTTTTAAACCAATGAATGTATTTCAATACAATTTGATATGGACATTCTGTGGACCAGTTGGACGACGAGGAACTACGTACTGGCCACTTTCAGCAGGGAGTAGCCACATGCCACACCTCAAATGTTAGTATGCCCGTAACTGCTTCCTTCTTTGAAGATCGTGTCATTTCTAAGGGAGTTTCATCACCAAAGGTCCCCTGATCTTACCCCACCTGATTTCGTCCTATGGGGCATGATGAAAGGGAAAGTGTACCAGAATAAGCCAAGGAATCGGTGACTCCTGATGTGTTGGTGAATACATTCCGTAACGCGGAGAAGCGTGTGCAGGCAGGCTTTGATGCTAATGGCGACCACTTGCACCATTGTCTATGAGTTAATTATGTTTCTGACGCACCAAACTGTGTACAAGTCATATTCAATTGAGTTACGTTCATTGGTTTTAAAGTTATAATGGAAAATCAGGGGCAGATAGCGAGTGGGACACCCTTTATATATATATATATATCTGTGTGTGTGTGTGTGTGCGTGTGTGTGAGTGTGTGTGAGTGTATGTGTGTGAGTGTGTGTGAGTGTGTGCGTGAGTGGGTGTGTGTGAGTGTGTGTGTGTGAGTGAGTGTGTGTGTGTGCGCGCGTGCGTGTGTCTGTCTAATGGATACAGGTGGACTGACCTGGCCATCGTTTGTCAGTGTAAAGCCTGGCTTAAAAACAATGATATCCGATTGAAAGCAAAGCGACTCAGACCGTAACTGGCATTTGATGATGTGTCTTCAGACTAGGAAACATGCCCTTGCTACTCGGCCACTAGTTCCTGGTAATATTGGTGCTGCTAGTTGAAAACTTGATATGTTCACATGCAGTCTTGGATATGAAAAGATAAGAATAGAATTTATGTTTTTATAAATAAAGGTTGTAGAACATGAAAGCAGCATAGAAGAAACCACTAGAAAACTAAGATGAAGGTAATTCTACTGCTGTCGGGATTAAAGTGTTAGAAACTTCATTGTACATCTCGTTTGGCACTGAAGATATAGCAGGGTCAGTGATCTAAAACTGACCAAGACCCCATATTCTGCCTCTAATTGGCGGCTATGGAAACAGACTGCAACATGGCAGCCTGGCTAAAAGATTAAAGATCGAAGAAGGAAAGGAAACTGGTTCCCACAAAGGTCGTGCTGAAGTTGGATGTGTCGGACCGAAAGGATCAGATATCGCAGCCTGGCTATAATCTACGATATAGCGTTGTAGACGTCTTTTTCAGGACGAATGCCAAAGAAGAAGAACTGCTTGGTTATGAGACGATCCGTTCTATTTCTGTGCCACGTAAACTCACAGCTCTACCTACGCCTTACTTATACTACGATAATTCAATAACGCTTGATGGAACAATTCGTCACTTCACTTAGTCTCTGCTAATGTGCACAGAAGGCGTAGAAATAGTTGTTTTTAAGGAAAACGGTCATTATAACTGACTCAATGAGCGTTCTCCAAGTCATCTCAAGCCCTAAGCAAGATAGACTCTCACATGAAATGAAATGTAACATTGGATTGCTGTTCCAAAAGGCAGATTTAGTCATACAGTAGATTTCGACCCAATGTGGGATTCTTGGAAACGATATAAAGCCGGAAGTGGCGTCACACACTCGCCATTCACAGAGTTATGAAGAAGCAACGACACTCATCAAATGTGGATGTAATGGAGTGACCAGCACACAGAATACTCGACAGAAAATGTCTGCATGGACAAACGTGGCATAGATGGGCATACAAAGATCTTCAGACTCAGAATGGGACATTGCAGACTCAAGTCCCACCTCCACAGAATGGGTCTTGGAGACACCGCCACCTGCGATTGTGGAACATCCAAGAAAACACCAGAACATTTCCTGTAAGACTTCCCCACTTATCTAGACCAAAGAGAGGCAGATTGGCCTGATGGAAGCGACCATGCTCAAAAAGCCGTGGGTGACCGGCAAAGACCTCAAACACTGTCTCCTTTGTGGATCTCGCCGGACTAGAAGCATCATCATTATCATCTTCTATCCTCTTGTGTCGTGGGGAGGTGTAGTTTTCTGTCGTGTGACATCTTTGTCGCCGATGTTGTTATTGCGTCTTTCTTCAGTGTCTCACTGACACCATCTATCCATCGTTTTCGCGTTCTGCCACTTGCACTGCAATCCTCATGTCAGGTATTTTAGATACGAGCGATTGGTTACTCTGATTGCATTCTTGTCAGGTGTCTGAACTTTTTTATTCTCTGCCTTTCTTTGTAATCCATGCACTGTGTTGCACCCACCGTCTGTCAGATTTCTTTGTTTCGAACTCTGTCCAGCCTTGTGACCCCCACAGCCTTTCTCAAACACCTCATTTCGCATGCCATGATTTGTCTTTCTTATGCCTTAGTGAGAGTCCATGTCTGGCACTGCTAGCAGAGAGTTGGTATAAAAATACTATTTATTAGCTATTTCTTAGTCTTCATTGGAATGTGGTTGTGTCTTGGTAATGGTGAGAGTTGATAGATAAGCCACTTGAGCTTTCTGTGTTCTTTATTCCACCACTCTTTTTCTGCTAGAAGCATAGCATCAGTTAATCAAAGAACAAATTATATACTTGCAGTAAATATTAATAGCTGTCCATCGTTGTCGATGAGGACCGCCGACATCATCCTTGTCACAGATTTCCCTGTTGGGTGCGGGTGCGCATGTGGCTGAACAGGCCAACGCCGGCACATAAACATCTGCTACATATCGGGCACACGAGGTTTGTAGAAGATGATGGTGTTCCCGCTGTTCGGGATTTCCGAGTCTCGCGTCTGCTCTGGGCTTTCACAACACGGTCGTCTTCGCCATAGCTACACCCGATTTGACTGCGCTTCTCCAGTCGATGTCTATCTGGCAACTTTTCAGTGACTCCTTCAGACCGTCTTTAAAACTTTTCTTTGGGCGCCCTCTCTCGCGCCATCCCTCTCTCAGCGCGCCGTAGAGAAGCTTCTTTGGGATCCGCTCGTCTGACATACGGACGAGGTGTCCGGCCCATCCTAGTCGTACTTTTTCTAGCAGTGCATGGATGCTGGGCATGTTAGCCTTCCAGAGAACCTCGATGTCAGTGACACGATCTTGCCATCGGATGTGGAATATTCGCCTCATGCAACCTGCGTGGAAGTGGTTTAACCTCCTTGTATGTCCAGAGTATACAGTCCAGCTTTCGCAAGCGTATAGTAGGGTTGGAATAATGGTTGAAATTGAAGATAGGTGGTACCGACGAATGCCCGTGTGGTACCGGGAAAATGACCGCTGAGCATCTGCTGCAGAACTGCCCGACATTCGAGGATCAGAGAGAGCAGATGTGGCCATCACCAGTGGAACCACAAGACAAGCTCTATGGCAGTGTCGACAATCTCAGGATGACCGCCGCTTTTTTATAAAAAATAATGGTTACTGTCTGATTGCGTACGATGAAGAAGAAGAAGAAAAAGGAATGATGGTTGCACGGTAGACTTTGAGTTTGGTCTTGACGCTGATGCCACGACGTGCCCAGACCATAGAGCGCATTCTAGCAAAGGCTGTGCTAGCCTTTGCTATTCTGCTTGCTACCTCGTCGTCTAGGCTGACAGATCTCGACAGTGTGCAGAAAAACAAAACAAAACGAGAGATTGGCATGGTATGTGTTTGACATTCATGCACGCCACTGTTGGGCATGAATGTTTTTACTTTAGAATTGTTGAAGGGATAGCGGCTAACGACATATTTTTTGAGCGATTTTCGATTACCAAAGATTTGTTTGCGTATAGAGCGTGTAAACGTGACTTCCTAGTTTATCCCCGATTGGTCTAATTGCCGGTCTCGCATCATCTCTTGAAAACGATTGAAACTTGCGGGATTTGTTCATTCCACAATTTCGCGCTTTCATTCGTTTCTTGAGAGGCGATCGCCTTACCCTTCTGCTATAGCGATCAAATTTGTAACTCAACAAATAAATAAATAAAGTAATGATTGTACATACCATTGTGGGTTGCTGTAGTCAATAGGTTAAGGTACTCGCCTCTCACAGTGATGAACGGAAACGGTTGGCGATCAAATCCCGCAAGTTTCAAGCGATCCCTCATCTCACGGGAGGTAAGACCAGAGTTCCTGCATCCCGAGTTACCTCCAATCGTCTCGACTAATAGTCTTGCCACTGATCCAAGGTAACTCGGGATAAGAGTGAGATTGATGACCAGCGCAATATCCTTGCTCACTATAATCCAAACATATCACATTATTAAGACAAAACCGTCTGATGTTGTGGCCACCATCGCTACCGATGGGCAATAACTACTGTATCCTGTTATGTAAACTTCTATAACTTCATGTGTGCACCTATATTTGTCTGTGTTGAGAGCCAAGTCTAACATCTGGGCCATGTTAGCTATACTGTCCAACACCCTTCAACTCACGCCTTCCTCGTGTTCTTGTCTCTCTCTCATCTCTCATCTCTCTCATGTCTCTCTCATATCTCTCTCTTCTTTCTCTGTTCCTTTCTTTCTCACTCTCACTCTATTTCTCTCTCCTCTCTCTCTCCCCACTCACTCTCTTTCCCCCCTACACCCCCCCCCTCTATCTCTCTCTCTCTGCCACTCCCTATGTAACTATCTTTCAATTCATATTGTCACAATGTATGTGTTTAAGTACGTTACCTACCTGCATCTCTCTCTCTCGCTCTCTCGCACTCTCTATCTCTCTAACACAAACCCAGCCTATAACTATTGTGTTCTCGCAATAAACAGGATGAATCAGTGTGTCACATTCGCTCACATATGCAAGGTCATTTGAACTTGTTCGCGCCAAAAACACAAGGTGTGACATGATGCAGGGATCTTTCCATACAGCAGTATCTGCTATGGGACTATCTCTGCCTGCTTTCATTACACAGTAGAACAAGTATCAGACCACTTAGGTGTTTGCTGTTGTTGTTGTTGTTATTGTGGATGTTGTTGATGTTATTGATGTTGTTGTTTTTTGTTGTTATTGGTGATATTATTTTTATTTCGGTTGTTATTGGTGATATTATTTTTATTTTGGTTGTTATTGGTGATGTTATTTTTATTGTAAATGGTGATGTTATTGTTGTTCTGTTGTTATTGGTGGTATTATTGTTGCTCTGTTGTTGTTAGTGATGTTATTGTTGTTATTGATGTTATTGTTGTTCTTGGTGATGTTATTGTTGTTCTGTTGTTATTGGTGATGTTATTGTTTTTATTGATGTTATTGTTGTTCTGTTGTTCTTGGAGATGTTATTGTTGTTCTGTTGTTATTGGCGATGTTTTGTTGTTCTGTTGTTATTGGTGATGTTTTTGTTGTTATTGTTGTTCTATTGTTCTTGGTGATGCTATTGTTGCTCTATTGTTATTGGTGATGTTTTTGTTGTTCTGTTGTTCTTGGTAATGTTTTTGTTGTTCTGTTGTTATTGGTGATGTTATTGTTGTTCTGTTGTTATTGGTGATGTTATTGTATTTTTGTTGCTATTGGTGATGTTATTGTTGTTCTGTTGTTATTGGTGATGTTATTGTCGTTTTGTTGTTATTGGTGATGTTATTGTCGTTTTGTTGTTATTGGTGATATTATTGTTGTTTTGTTGTTATTGGTGATGTTATTGTTGTTTTGTTGTTATTGGTGATGTTATTGTTGTTTTGTTGTTATTGGTGATGTTATTGTCGTTTTGTTGTTATTGGTGATGTTAGTATTGTTTATGTTGTAATTGATCTTGTTGTTAATCCTGATGTTATTTTTGTTGTTGTTGTTATTATTGTTATTAATCATGTTGTTATTGTTGTTTTTGTTGTACTTGCTGATGTTGTGTTGTTGTTATTATTGATCATACTGTTAGTGTTGTTCTATTTTGCTGCTGTTGTTTTTGCTGTTATTGCTGATGCTGTCTTTGTTGTTTTTTGGTTTGTTTTTTTTGCGTTCGCCAAATGTCTCTAATCTCCAAGGCAGTGTGCATTGCACTGTGGTTTTTATTTTGCGCCTGTCAGCCCAGTCTATCCGACTTCAGCATGCATTTTATGTAAGTGTCTGCTTCCATCTGCATTTTCTAAGGGTTTGCTTCTCCGGGGTAAAGGCAGGTTCTGTAATGGGGATCGAACCCACCACCTTCGATTTGGGAGCCGTGCCACTTAACCATTAGCCCTGGGTCTTTGTTTCTCATTTTCTGTTTTTCTTATTGTTACTGATGACGTTGTCGGTTTTTGTTGTTATAGTTGTTGTTGCTGTTATTATCGTTGTTAACGTTTTTTTTGTTGTTGCTGATGTTGTTGTCTTTGTAAGTTATGTTTTGATTGTTGCTGTTTTTTGTTGTTATAGTTGTTGATATTGCTGCTAGTGTTATTGTTGTTATTGCTAGGTGCTGCTACTCGTGTTGTTGTTCTTGTAGTCATTGCTGATATTGCTGTTATTTGAATCTGATCGTGATGCGTTTCTCGTATTTGACGATGTTTCTTTGAAGGCAGGTTACAGTCTTTTTAGTAGGCTCATCACTGTCAGTGTCGATCCCCACCACGTTGACCAGACTGCTGCGACAAAGCATGTTTCCAGAAGCACTAACATGTCGCGCTGTGTTATCTCGATCTGACCCTGACGTTAATCCTGGCCCCCACCTCTCTCCAGAAGGGAGCAAAGCAGAATCAGTGTCAGATGAAGCATACTGATCAAGACCCCACTTTATGTCCTAATTCACGCTCCTGGAAGCAGGCTTTCTCACATCAGTCTGGTCAATGAAGTGGGGATCAGGACAATAATCCCCATTGTGGTGAGCTTACTGTGCAGGCTCACATTGCACTACAGTGAGGACGATCTTGGTCCATCCCATGTACGCCGCAGGGAGTAAGAAGACCCATTGTTATGTTGTACAAAAGAAATGTTTTAGTTTAGTTCAGAATCAACGTCATTGCATATAGCTTAACCAATAAGTGCTTTGTTCTTCTCCATATTTTTGGATAATCTCAGCACAATGGACGAACTCCGAAGCGGTAACGGCGTGGCCTAGTGGTTATGTGACAAGGCTCACAACCAGAAGGCGCTGGGTTCGATCCACATCACCGGCCATTACCCCGGGGCAGCAAACCCTTAGAAAATGCAGGAGGAAGCAGACCCTTACATAAAATGGATGCTGAAGTCGGATGCACTGGGCCGACAGGCGCAAAATAAAAACCACAGTTCAACGCACACCGCCTTAGGGATAAGAGAAATAAGGCGAACGCAACAAAAATATTTAAACATTTTTTAAAAAAAAGTCCGTAGCGCCGGCGAGAATCCTGTAATAAATTAGGTAGATTGTTAACATAATTGTGAATGTTGCCTGGGTAGCAGCCTTTAAGCCTACCCTTTTTGGATTTCCGGCGAGAGATTTTTAACCTGCGCGACACTGTACACGGACCTCCAATCTCTATTATCTAGAGCTCCGGTGAAATACCAGAAAGTCCACATGAAAAAATTCCAGTCTCCACCGTGATTTGAACCCGCGACCTCCATCACCTGAAGCCAAGTCTTACGTCCAACTGTCTCATTTGGTGTAGAAGTAGGATAAAGATGTGTCAAACATGAGACAATGAAAACGAATTAGGACAATGTAGCGTTCCCTAGAAACAGGGTGTTTGCATGGCAGTCTGGCTGACTAGATTTGAATCAACGTGGTCCACGTAGTAGTGAGAGTCACGCAGATCAAGCCAAGCATAGCACAACAGCGGTCCACCTTCATCGGTATGTGAGGAAAGCTACTACAACCAGCCACTTAACGCCTTTAACTTAACCTTTCCAGGGTCACACAAGAGTAAGCTTACCCAGTACGGGCCATAAACAGCAACATCAACAGCAGGGCAATTACCGAATCTTCTTCTTCTTCTTCTTCTTCTTCTTCATCTTCTTCTTCTTCTTCTTCTTCTTCTTCTTCGTTCGTTCTCAATCTCCCACTACCAAACCCTGAAATGGCTTAAGTAGCAGAATGTAGTCCAGAGAACGGAATGCGTTGTGTCGTAGTTTACAGCTTGGCTGCGATATTTGCACCTTTCGGTCCAACACATTCGACTTCAGCAATCATTTTTTGAGTACCGGGTTAGCATTCCCTATTCGATCCCTTCTATTTAGCCAGTCTGCCCTGTTGCAGCCTGTTATCCAGGATCACCGCGTGGAGGTGTAGAAGGGTCTTGGCAGCTATGGTTTGCTGGCCCTTAAGCTAGCAGTCAGCTATGAGTCGCTGACCACTGCAGCATCTTGATCCCAATTACCAAATCAATTACTAAACAATGACACAATTTAAAACAATTTGACATTAAAACAACAGGTCCTAGGAATGTACTTGAAATACTGGTATTGAAACGGATAGGTTTTACCTGCTGTCAGGTAGCTGAAGTCTATCCGTAGTACGTTCTTTATCTTGCTATGTTTACTTCCTGTGGCTCACTAGGCCTGGGGATCGGTCATTTTGTATTTGTTGGGTAGGAATTTCATAACTTTTTAGAATATATATTTATACAGGCACGGACTGTCATACTGATTCATACAGTGTGCAGTATACATTCACATAATGCCGGTTTAGTCAGATCCAACATGGGACGCGAGTGGGCGTCTCAGCGTGTATCAGATATAGATAACACTGTAAGAACAGTTTGCAACCGTTCATATTTATCCGACATAATGTCCTTTCAAACGTACTCAATACATCGACTTTTTTTTTAGCCTGACCTGCTCAGAAACCCTCAAGGAAATTAATAATCTGCGATATTAACAACTTCACCTCTGTCTGTGTCTGTTTAATTATTTTCTTTTGATATTATTACCCCCGCTCTGTGCGTTGGATAACATTCAACTACTACTGCAATTTGTGGGGGTTTGTCCTATACGGTTTGTGACAAAGCATTTAACATATTCTTTCAGCAGTTCATTTTGTAAAAGCGCGTATTGTATAAAGTATTGTGTAATACAGTTTCTAACCCCATGTACTCATTTTAACATTTGTTGAGCTTAGTTGTGTCCGGTTGTTTTTGCTGCCTAAATGTCGATCGCACTAACTATGCACGTGACTGAAATGTGTGCTGTGTTTATTTAAAAGGGTTACCTGTCTTTCGGCGTAGGTTCACATTTTTCAACGTTTGACAATCTTTTTGGTTATATTGGAACATTTTAGTCATTGTGTGGTATGGTGTCTGCGTGTTATCTCTGATACGGTCTGTGTTTCTATCGTGGTGTAAAGCATCAGTTGCGCTGTGTTGTATCTAGTTGAACATACGCGCGTACTGTGCAGGCTAGGTTGTTTTCTGAATTCATTTAGAACAATTATAGGTCCGTACCGGCAACCTTCAGACCAGACTTCTTGTGTTCTAGCCAAAACGTATGTAAGAGAACAGGACAAAGCCAGGTAGGACATGACATCTTGGGAAGAAGGGACAACTGGATATGTCTCAAACTGCGGAAGCTCAAAGCCAGCTAGTCCCTGTTATGGAACACACGAGGAAAAAGAGGCAAATGAATGCCAAAAAAAAAGAACACACGGAGAAGAGACCTGGATGATGATACAAGGAAAACAAAACGCTGGAAAGAATTGGAGAAAATATCACTGGACCGGTCTGCTTGGAGAAATTTGTTGATGACGCAATCAACCTAACGTGATAATCGCGATGAAGAAGATTCTAGCCAGTACTATACTTGATTATGAACTTTGCCAATGATACATTTTGAAAAACATTCTAGTATTTCTTTAGGTTCTGTACTGCAGATGTGTAGCATATAACATACAATTGTGTCATTTATTTTGGATATGTGGGACCACAGTTTTGAATAGCATATAATATAAGATTATTATATTTGCATAGTATTTGTGTGATATATGCATATTATCTTAACTATTGATAGGAAAATTGAGACTAGGTGTCAGAAAGCATCTGCTGTGACTTATCAGCCGTCACCACTGCTTAGTCACATAAACATTAGTTTGGCAACAAAGCAACAGCTGATAAACAGTATATTTATGTCGACTCTGTGTTACCAGTGACAAACATGGCCACTGTCAAGGACGCGCGAGAGCAGAATTTCGACTTGTGAAATGACGTGTTTGAGGAAAGTCATCGGTGCTACCAGAAGAGACAGAATGCGGAACGACGACATTCGAAGTATGGTCGGCACTACGTCTTGTATCGAATACATTTTCAGGCAGAAAATAAGTTGGTTTGGTCATCGCATGAGAATACACCCTCATCAGGTTCCACTGATGGCTTACAATGCTAGTAGATCTGGCTATAGGGCAAGAGGGCGGCCGCGAGGTAGGTGGATAGATGACATTAAAGTGATTGTGCAGCGGCAAGGGCTCACATTCACCGACACAACGCACTTGGCGCAGGATAGACGACTTAAGCTCCCAACGACGCTAAACGGCACAAGTGGAAAGAAAACTAACTAACTAATCCATCAATCAAAGCCTGTCGCTCTTCTGGGTGCATAGGCCATCGACAACATCTCGCTAGCGTGCACGTTCCTGTGCTGCTCTCTCATAGGCCATCGACAACATCTCGCTAGCGTGCATGTTCCTGTGCTGCTCTCTCATAGGCCATCGACAACATCTCGCTAGCGTGCACGTTCCTCTGCTGCTCTCATAGGCCATCGACAACATCTCGCTAGCGTGCACGTTCCTCTGCTGCACTCATAGGCCATCGACAACATCTCGCTAGCATGCACGTTCCTCTGCTGCTCTCATAGGCCATCGACAACATCTCGCTAGCATGCACGTTCCTCTGCTGCTCTCATAGGCCATCGACAACATCTCGCTAGCATGCACGTTCCTCTGCTGCTCTTTCTGCCTCTCTCCAGGTGTAATTATTTAACTTTAGCTCCTTCTCACATTCTCTTCTCCGCGTATTTTTGAGTCTACCTCTTTCTTTTTTCCCTTGAGTATTCCACGTAAAAGCCTGTCTGGCGATATTACACCGTGCCGTCCGCAGCGCGTGTCCTATCCAGCCTAATTTTCTTCACTTAATTGTGTTGTTCTAATGGCTGTTGTTGGATCCTTGTCCACAAGTCTTCATTACTCACCATGTCCTGCCACTTCATGCCCATTATCCTTCGTAGGCATCTGTTAACGAAGGACGAGTCCTTGTTGTATGACCTTGGTCGTTTTCCATGTCTCCGCTCCATACAGCAACACCGACTTGACACTTGCGTTGAATATTCTAATTTTGGTGTGAATCTTGATATCTCTGTATCTCCATATATTGTTTAGTGTCAGGAATGCCCCTCGTGCCAATTAGTATCCTTATATCTGCATATGTACCTCCTGATGTGTCTGTTGTGCTGCCCAAATAAATAAATGTATCCACTTCCTCTAACTGCTGTCCCTCCAGCATGATTGGTTGTTTGCTGTTAGTTTTGAGTTTAAGGAGCTTGGTTTTCTTCATGTTGATATTCAGTCCCAGTTTGGCCGATTGTTCTTTCACCCTATCACGCTTCTCATGCACTTAACCATGACTGTGTAACAAAAGTACCAGATCATCTGTGTTGTCCAGGTCTTCCAATTGGTACAATAGTGTCCACTGAATACCAGTGTTTTTGCCTTTGATTAATGTCGTCATTATCCAATCTATAGCCAACAAGAACAGAAAAGATGAGAGCAGGCATCCATGTCTCCCCTCCTTCATGTACCACCCTACTAACTGTGTCTTCTATAAATTCTAGATGAGAGTTGTGTACTTCTCTGGTATCTCATAGTGTCTCAACAGTTGCCATAGGGTACTTCGACCCACACTGTCAAACGCCTTTTCATAATCTTTAAAATTTGCGAATAGGGATGATTTCCATTCAATGCTTTGTTCTACTATGATGCGTAACGTGATCTGTGCATGCTCTTCCCTGACGACATACTGCCTGTTCCTCTCTAAGCGTTTTGTCAACTTCAGTTTTTAATCTGTCCAAGATGATTCTGTTGAGATCTATTTAGACGTTCTTTGAAATACTCAACCCATCGCTTCTGTTGTTCCCCCGATGATGTCAATATCATGTTTTCTCTATCTTTGATTGGTTTGTCTCACTGTATATAACTATCTACCATTTTCTTTGTTAATGAGTAGATATCTCTCATATTTCCTCTATCTGCTGCATCTTATGTCTCCTGTGTTCGTCATTAAATTCCCATTATTTATTCTTATACATGTCTTGGCCTCTTTGTCTGTAACAGTATAATTAATCTGTGCTTCTGCTTTGGTGGCTCGGGTTCTGCAGCTTTCATCTTTTTCCTTTCTTCTATTTTATGTAATGTCTCTGCTTTAATCCATTCTTTGTGTTGGTTTCTCTTGTAACCCACAGTTTTTCACATGTCTTATTCCACATCTTGGTCCCACATACTAGTAATGTCCATTTCTTCATCTTCGCATAGCTCTTGTAACACTTGATATATGTTAATAGTGTCTTAAGCTAAATTATGTCTTATTCTCCTGGTGTTGCAACAGGTATACGTTATATCTTGTTCTCCTTGCGCCCTCTACTTGGTAATTTTTTTAGGTTGATCTGCAAAATCGCCAGCAGCATGTGGTGATCTGATGTTTCATATGCGCCTCGCTTTACTCTTACATCTTGCAGTGTACTTCTGAACGCTTGACTGACACAGGTGTGATCAATCCGATTTCCATTACATGGTCTGGAGATCTTCTTGTGACCTTATGTATTTTCTTTATGTTGAAACAAGCTTCCTCCAGTTATCGTTTCGTGTAGCGCACATAGCTCTGCTAACATTTCTCCGTTTTCGTGCATCTGTCCCATTCCGTGTCTTCCCATAATCTGTTCGTAACCTAGGTTGTCTGCTCCCACTTTACCATTGACGTCTCCCATTAAAATTAAATCTTTCTTTTTCTGCGTGTCAAAGACCTCTTCCAGCTGGTTGTAGAACTCTTGCTTTTTATCATCGTCAGCCTCGTTAGTTGGGGCATAGCACCGAATGATGTTGATATTGATGTGTTTGTTCCTCGTTTTAAAGCGATTGTGCAACAACACGGGCTCACATTGACCGACGCAAAGCACTTGCTGCAGGACAGACGACTTAAGCTCCCCACGCCGCTCAACGGTACAAGTGGAAAGAAAAGTAACTAACTATCTTAACTATAAAATACAAAATACGTGTAGGCCTATATGTTTGTCCGTCATGCAACAGTTCTCGAACAGTGACCTCTAGAGACGTAAATTTACAGTTTATTCTGTCTGGAATTTCTAGAACAACACGACCATTTTCAGGTCATCGCGTCGTTTCCTACCTGAATAACTTATTATTCGAATGTATTCTTTTGGTATACCGTACAGTGCAATTTGTTTTAGCGTGACCACTCAAGGTCAGATACTCGAAGCCTCAGGCCTAAGTCCATGTTTGGAATTGATCAATATAATGGGAGGTCAGTTCTTTGACCCTGGACAAGAAAGGGTTGGGACGTGTTGACAATGTACTCCAAGCTCGAGCTTTCAGTTTAGAAACTTGAGTTTTCTTGAGTGCAGTGCGGTTCTGGCGGATTTTTAAGTGTTAAGTGAATATTTCGTAAATTATGGTTATCTTAATGTTGCCAGTTCAAATGCTAATTACTTTTTCAAACTCTCAAACGCGAAATTGTACCGATAAACTGAACTTATTTCTAAGTCCCTGTGTCATCTTCAAGTGACTATTATGTGCATTGTAAAATTATGTTGTTTCCCCAAGCGAAGCCGGTTTTGTAATTCTTTAAACATAACATTGTTATTTATTTACAATATGCGCAGCAGCGGAATATCATATAACATAATGTTGTGTAATTTCTTTATAAGCTGTATCACAGATGTATACCGTAAGACATTTAACTGTGCGGTAACCGTATAACATAAAACTATCAATTCTTGTTTAACTTTGCGGCCGGCCTATAACATGTTTATTTTTTTCTCTGTTATATTGAGATTAGTAGAGAACAAAAAAGTGGGGAGTGAAAAGAGAATTAATGACTGAAATCAAGGTTAGACAGTTAAATTATTTTGGCCATATAATAAGGCCTTGATGAAGACCGCATTAGTGGGTAGTATGGAAGGCAGTCGTTTATAAGACTGGCAACGTTATAAGTGGGTGGATAATATCAGGAGATGGACTGGGAAACGCCTGTCAGATTGCACCATTACGTTAAGGGATCCATTGCAGTCGACCTTCGATGCGGAGATGGCTCTTTATAACTGAACTGAACTGCTTAAAGGCAAATGTAATTGGATCACACCAGCAATCTTGCTTTTGGCATGGTCCCAATCCATTCCTTGTTCTTCAGATATTGATGGTGTCCTTCCATTGAATTTGTAAATGGAACATCAGTTGATAGATGTTTTATCATAGCTGAGTCAATAAGTTACTCACAACCTTATGGATAACATGTCGCCAACAAATACACACCACGGTCTCTTGTCCTGAGTCATATGTTCCAGCTTTGTCCAGGTGGTCCCGGTTTCCTATGTTTTGCTCAAACTGTCTTTTCCATGTGTGTGTTTGATCTGCCTCTACATCTCTTGCCTTGATAATTCAAGAACAGATAATATCTTGTAATTCTTCTTCTTCATCATCGATCAACTGATGCTATGCTTCTAGTCCGGTAAGTTCCACGAAGGAGACCGTGTGTCTCAGGTCTCCGCCGGTCCCCACAGCTTCTCGAGCACGATCGCTCCCCAAGACCAGTCCACCCCTCCCCGGTCCGCATAGGTAAAGCAACCATTGCAGAACATCTGCCGGTGCCCGCCTGGGCGCTCCACAACCGCACGCGGCAGTTTCTCCGCGACCGACCATGCGGAGGTGAGCTCCGAGTCCACAATGTCTCGCCCTGAGTCCGAAGATCTCGTCTGCCCATCTCTGCCAAGTCTGTTTATGTAGTCACTCTCTGGTCCGTATTTCCTGTGCTGGTCTCTCCACCCTGTCCTCGCAGATAGTTTGATAAGTGGCTTTGCTTATTTATAGCTCTGTGGATGGGAGGTCTTCGTGCCTCCACTTCCGCCTTTTTGCGAGCTCATTTACTCTCGTTTCCAGGGATCCCACAGCGGGTCGGATGAACCGCAGGACTAAATCTGTCTCTTGAGACAGCAATCCCATGTTGTATCTTATATCATGTGAGAGTATATCCCGCTTGAGGCCCGAGATGGCCCGGAGCACACCTGGGAGTATATCCCGCTTGAGGCCCGAGATGGCCCGGAGCACACCTCCGGAGTCTGCCAGAATGACCAGATAGGAGTATCCAGAAAAGTCGCTGGCGAACGGGAAGGGGCACAGCTGTGACTTGGCTAGCAAACCCGATGAGTAGTACATTATTGCCGCAAACCATTAAAAGAGATCAAACGGCCTGATCCCAGTGGATTGTGGACTGAAAACGTTCAAGGACTATGTAATAAGCTAAGCTTAAACCTGTGTCGTATTTCACAGTCTAGTTCACACGGCTGAACCTCACGAGAATGGCGCCACTCGCCTTAGTTGTAAACAGTGTCGGTCTGGATGTATGAAATTTATACACTACTATAATGAACTGAACACAGCCGGGGAGAGATGCCCAAATCACTCACACTCTGAGTGATGTTTCCACGACATCTTGCGGTTATGGAAAGGCACAAAGATATATGTCATCACCCCTCCGTTGCCCGGTGGGATACTTGTTTACAGGAAAGGCTTATGGAGTAAACTCTGAGGAAAAATCTGCATCCTGTGCTATCTCCAGTCGTCTCTATAAATATCTTGCCACTGGCCAAGCGTAGCTCATGACCAGAGAATGAGGTTGACAGAAGGTGCAGTTACTTCTTCACTTTATTCCAAATCACCGCACAAGTCACCCATTTCAGCGGTCACAGCAAGAGAAAAAAACTGTTCTCACGGCTCAACAAAGAGAGAGGTTGTCATCACATGTGATGGTCGAACAACATCACTTAATAGGCACGCGACTGCAAGAGGAAGTATAAAAGTAACATTAATAATTGTATTTCAATGTAACCGCGTCAAATACAATGTATCATATAATTTGATCTAGACTAATGTTTCCTAACCGCAGGTCCGCGAACCGGTGTCAATCCGCAGAAATTTCAAGCCGGTCCGCGAACATGTTATTGTGTCTTAACCCCTCAACTACAGATATCTTCTGATGTCACTCTGAACTGTCCAAAAATAAAATACATTGTCTCAATTTGTTATATCACCTGGAAACGAATGTCCATCTCAGAATTACAGTAATTACATTGTTGGTCGAATTTTCCACTAGCTATTTATGTGAGATTTATTTCAGCCCAGTCAATGATCTACTTCTTCTTCTGTGTTCGTTCTCAATTTCCTGCTACCAAGCCCTGAAGATGGCTTTGCAATTAGCAAGATGTTTTTGCCGAGAAAAAGGAATGCATTGTGTCTTAGCTTACAGCTTGACTGCGATATTTGGAACTTTCGGTCCGACACATCCAACCAACAGGCATTTTTTGAGTACCGGGTTAGCCTACCCTCTCAGCCCCTTTTCCTTAGACAGTCTGCTCTGATGCAGCCTTTCTCTAGGATCACCGCGTGGAGGCGCAGAATGGTTTTGGCAGCTCTGATTCTCTGGCCCTGATGCTAGCATTCAGCTATTAGTCACTGACCGCTGCAGCTCATGCGCTGCTCAGCATCTAGATCCTCTGTCAGTGATCTTAACCAAACAGCCTTTCGTCTCTTAGAAACAACACTGCGTCCACGGTTATCAAATATCCTTACAAAGAAGTAGCAACAGATAGGGCACTAACTTTATTTGAGTGAAATATTGCTTTATCAAAGGATCAAGACGTTCTATTATTATAGATGTTATTTCTTACTCGAACAGTGTTTCTTATTTTACCAGTCCTCGAAATGTGTTTCTTATTTTACCAGACCGGGAAAAGTGTTTCTTATTTTACCAGTCCTGGAAAAGTGTTCCTTAGTTTACCAGTCCGGGAAAAGTGTTTCTTATTTTACCAGTCCGGGAAAAGTGTTTCTTATTTTACCAGTCCGGGAAAAGTGTTTCTTATTTTACCAGTCCTCTAAAAGTGTTTCTTATTTTACCAGTCCGTGAAAAGTGTTTCTTATTTTACCAGTCCGGGAAAAGTGTTTCTTATTTTACCAGTCCGGGAAAAGTGTTTCTTATTTTACCAGTCCGGGAAAAGTGTTTCTTATTTTACCAGTCCTATTTTCACTGGTCCGCTGGTGTGAAAAGGTTGGGAAACGCTATTCTAGACCGTAGACACACAACATTGCTCGGTCATATGTACAGGCAACATACGGCGTCAGTAAGATCTATCGGAATGTGCAATCCATGTATTTATGCGAAGAGAGGGAGTGAGACAAGCGTGTTTACTGCCCCACTGCATTTTCAATATCTCTACAGGGTCAGAGTTTAAAACATATACCATATACGCTCGTATATCAGGTCTGGTCGAAGGAGGATTGACAATAAATAACATAATGATATATGTGGTTGATACAATCTTGTTCACAGAAAATGATCAAAATTGACATGGGCTTGTCTCACAAATTAACGGCATACGTCAAAAATGTGGTTTTGACGTCATCTTTGTGAATATTCCGCATCCGATGGCAAGATCGTGTCACTGACATCGAGGTTCTCTCGAGGGCTAACATGCCCATCATTCATGCACTGCTAGAAAAATACGACTAGGATGGACCGGACACCTCGTCCGTATGTCAGACGAGCGGCTCCCAAAGAAGCTTCTCTATGGCGAGCTGAGAGAGGGATGGCGCGAGAGACGGCGCCCAAAGAAACATTTTAAAGAGGGTCTGAAGGACTCACTGAAAAGTTGCCAGATAGACATCGACACCTGGGAATGTCTTGCGCAAAACAGATCTGACTGGAGAAGCGCAGTCAAATCGGGTGTAGCTGCCGGCGAAGACGACCGTGTTGTGAAAGCCCAGAGCAGACGCGAGACTCTGAAATCACGAACAGCGGGAACACCATCCCCTTCTACAAACCTCGTGTGCCCAATATGTAGCAGATGTTTTCGTGCCCACATTGGCCTGTTCAGCCACATGCGCACCCACACCCAACAGGGAAATCTGTGACAAGGATGATGTCGGCGGTCCTCATCGACAACGATGGACAGCTATTATTGTGAACACACAACAAAAACTATGATTCTTGACAAAACAGACAGGAAATCATTTATGACGTGTTCCACGTCATCTCATACTGGAACAGGTGGATAGTGTATGCAATATGGGGCATAAAATAACAGTGGAAGAAGGCAGCTGGGAAAGAAGAAATCAGAATGAGAATTGGTTTGACCAATACAGTATTCAGAAACATGTGACGCATGCTGTTATACAGGCAGATAAATCATAATTTAAAATGGCAATGGTCAAGTACTATGTGTACTCGTTACTGCTGTGGAACATTGACTACAATGGTGGAACAGTGACTTGAGGCGTTGGAGATGTGAGTTAATAGAAGATAGGGACACGTCTCATGGAAAGACAAGAAAACGAATGCGGAGGTACTGAGCAGGTTGGGAAGGGGGAGAGAACTGCTGTCATAAATCAGGGATAGACAATTGGGATATTTTGGCCATCAAACAAAACTGTGACATTGGTAAAGACGGTTATGCACACATATTGATCGGCCACGGCGAGCGCGAACGTTCTCAATCTCCCGCTACCAAACCTTGAACGTTCTCAATCTCCCGCTACCAAGCTCTGAACGTTCCTAATCTCCCGCTACCAAGTCCTGAAAAGGGCTTTGCAAGTAGCAGGATATTGTCCAGAGAACGGAATGCGTTGTGTCATTGTTTACAACTTAACTGCAATATTTGCACCTTTCAGTCCGACACATCGGACTTCAGCACGGTTATGCTGAGCTACAGGCGGCGGCAGATAACCAGACAGAAATGGGAAGACAGAATCCTGAATTTATAAAATCAGCCCTAGTACTAAATGCCTTACTCATGACTCGTCGATAATGTCTACAAAGTAGTCTTGGTCAGTATATTTTGCCTGACCCTGACTAACATGTCTGATCAGTATAGTTTGCCTGACCCTGACTAACACGTCTGATCAGTATAGTTTGTCAGACCAGTTGTTAGTCTTTCATCCCTAATAAACAGTTAGAAACGAATTAGATCGCGACTTGGTGAGATATTGTAACCATGCAAGCTTCAAGACTCCCGGGATCTCATGGGAGACAAGATCGAGCTGACTAGTCATATCGGAGATGGACGATAAACTTTATTATCCTGTGTACACTATGTGTGCGGAAAAGAACGATTAGCGCATGAAAATCGAAAACGGCAGGGTGTTATCAGCTACACATGCAAAACATTCTGAAGGTAATTACATTTCTAACGTGACAAAAATCAATGGAAAAAAATGTTAAAGTTGATTAAAGTTCAGTTAAATCAAAATGTGTTAATGGGTATGGTTAGATAAACACAAATAAAACCTACGTTACGACCAATAGGCCTTCATCAGTGACAACAATAAACAACTATGCTGAACTAGCAAATCAGAACATTTTTAACCAATAGTGCCCTGCGTAAAGGCCAAAGGAGGTAGCCCCTTCATTATGCGGAGACACAATCGACCGATCAGCAATTTGTCTGCACACTCAATTCTAAGTATATACACAAATCGCTACACTCCCAATTAGAAGAGGAGCGTCTAAGTGAAGTGGAGTGTGTTTTGTTAGTTAGTTAGTTCGTTAGTAAATTCTCTTTCCACTTATACCGTTAAGCACCGTAAAGTCGTCTCTCCTGCGCCAAGTGCGTTCCGTCGGTCAATGCGAGCCCTTATCGCTGCATAATCACGCCAATGGCATCTATTCACCTGCCTCCCGGTCGCACCTTTGCTCTGTAGCCAGATCTGTCAGCGTTGTAAGCCATCAGTGGACGGTAATGAAGGTGTACTATCAGGAGATGACCAAACCAATGTACTTTGTGCATATAAATGTATTCTGCACAAGACGTGGTGTCAACCATTCTTCGAATGTCATCGCTTCGAATTTTTTTGTTTACTTGTACATCGATGAACGTCCTCAGACTTTATTTCGCATGCCGAAATTCTGCTCTCACGCGCCCTGGACTGTGTGGTCTAGAGGTAAGACGTCGGCCTCGGGTGCTGGAGATCGCGGGCTCAAATCACTGCGAAGACCGGGATTTTTCACGTGGACGTTCTAGTATTTACCAGGATCTCTGGATAGTGGATATCGTACACCCGTGTGCAGTGTCACGTACGTTAAAACTTTCCTTGGCAGTTGAAAATTGAAAAGAATAGACTTAGCGATCGCTGCCTGGGCAAAATTCAAAATAATGTTAAACATCTAGTCAATCTATTACGGGAATCTCGCCGGTGCTACGGAGAGACTCTCCAAGAATTTGGAGAAGAACAGAGCACTTGTGGGTTAAATCGTGTACAATGATGTTGATTTTTCGACTAAACTAACTAAACTGGACAGAGACCGTGTTTGGCAATGGTCAATATAGCGGCGTGTGTTTTACTGCGATTTATTCGCCTTTTCGCTCGAAAGCAAAGCATAGGACCACACCCGCAACTGGCGCCTCTGCACGAAATCTGTATGTCTTCGAGTATTTGTCATTGTGGTTTCAAATCAGCGATTTTATACGATGAAGACTAGTAGCCGACAGAAGGCCTCTTTACTTGCACAACGTGCTTGATATGTTACAGTGGTTCTTATTCTTTTTAATCTCGGTACCACACGTGTGAAGTGTTACAGTAGTTCGCCATATTTTAATTGTTTTTCTGTGGAAAACTGCAATACAATCTGGCATATTTTGAAAAAAGGGCTACCGTACGAACATCCAAACAATTAGGATTATCTATGGACTAAGCGAATCATTCTGCAGATTAAATTTGCTAACTGTAAACGCTGAATTATCTGTGAACTTCACGACGAGTTTAAACATTCAAGAATCTTCACCAGACTTTGAGAGAGATCCACAATCTGGCATATAGCTCATGTGTTGTACCTTTGTGTCACTTCGTCATCCGTAGTTCTGTTTTTGACGATTCTGTTGCAATAATTTTTATCTGTGTGTTGAATTGTATCTGGCTTCATCGGAACGTTTGACAAGTGTTCCATTTGAGGAAACTGTTTCAGAAACCTACAATGTTCCTACCACAACCTACAATTAGTATTTTCAAGACAACCAAAGTCGTTGCCCCTCAGAGCCGAGGTAAAGGCAAGTATGCCAAGGTTCCCCAGACTGAGTGTGACAATTTCGAGCGAGTGGACACCGGAGACGGCTACTCTGCTGACGAGGAAGGTGAAGGTTACCATAGCAGCGAGTACAACAGCAGTGACGAGGATCTGTTTGACCGGAGAATGATTCTAGATGGGAGACCACCAGGTAATGCACTGCATGACGAACTCAATATATATTAGTTATCTCCCTCACTTTGACCCTGCAATTAGTCGGAATCTTCTCTGTTATTAATTATTGCAGAACGCAATTTTAGGATATGCAAAACGGTGAAGGCAGTTCTTTAGCAGACACTGCTTTCAGGGATGACATGTTAGAGACTTCATTGTACCAATCATGACCCCAACTCATGTGCACCAGGAAACAGCAACTAGGTGGAGGTCGTCAAGTGTGACTTACTTATAGAGACTATATTGAACTATTCTTATTGTTACAGAAATGAAAAGGAGGTGGCTAGTTCAGTTCCTCGCTGATTTCCAATACAAGTAAACCAGAAACCATTTTACTGCTTGGTCGACATGTGTGTCAATAATGGGGATCTTCTTCTTCTTCTTCTTCTGCGTACACAGTCAGACAGTAACCATTATTTTTTCGAAAAAAGCGGCGGTCATCCTGAGGCTCTCGCTACTGCCATAGAGCTTGTCTTGCAGTTCCACTGGTAATGGCCACATCTGCTCTCTCTGATCCTCGTATGTCGGGCAGTTCTGCAGCAGATGTTCAGTGGTCATTTTACCAGTACCGCACGGGCATTCGTCGGTACTCCCTATCTTCAATTTGTTGAATAGGTGGTACCTCAGTCTGTTGTGGCCAGTGCGAAGTCTGAAGACAACGACCTGCTCTCTTCGGTTCAACTGGTAATAGGCATCGTTTTTGGTGTAACCAGTATGTTCGGTTTCCCATTTGGTCATGTATCTGGCTTTGATAAGCCGTTTTGACTCTTCGTACGTCATACTGGTATCTGTTTGTGGTAGTCTTGCACCTTCTTTTGCCAGTCTGTCTGCCTCCTCGTTGCCTTGGATGTTGCAGTGTGCCGGGACCCACTGTACCACTACCCTTTTTGGTGCGGACTGCTGGCACAGTTTGCAGAGTGCTGCTCTTAAGTCATTAAGCTCAGTTAATGGGGATCTAATCTGGTACATTTGCCACAAAAAGCTAACGCTTCCACTACTCTGTTACTCAGACACTGATTGGCAATAAAACACTTAACATGGCCACAAAGCCTAATCCACTTCTGGCACCCAGAGAGTGTTAATCCTTCTTATCCCCTGTTGACCTTCACTCGTGTTCTCGCTTCAATCTTGTAGTAAATGTTTGAAAAACTAAATGTTCAGGTAAAAACAAAAGGATATCATCAATGTCGTCTCACTAAAATACAATCCCCCTTTATGGGCTTAAATAATCATAATTGATGGTTTTGGCATTTGGTTATCCATCCTGATGGTAATACACAATTGAGCGTGCATGTAAGCTCATTGTTGATGCCACAAACCTTTTCATGACGTCATAAAGCAGCTTTCTAATTGGCCGCTAAACGTTACGCGTAAACTGAAAATTATAGCTAACTCAACATCACCAGGACAAATATGCGTTTCTTCCATTACACAGTCTTCTTCTTCTTCTTCTTCTTCTTCTTCTTCTTCTTCTTCTTCTTCTTCTTCTTCTTCTTCTTCTTCTTCTTCTTCTTCTTCTTCTTCTTCTTCTTCGTTCGTTCTCAATCTCCCACTACCAAACCCTGAAGGGACTTAAGTAGCAGAATGTAGTCCAGAGAACGGGATTCTTGGCTGCGATATTTGCACCTTTCGGTCCAACACATCCGACTTCAGCAAGCATGTTTTTAGTACCCGGTTAGCATTCCCTCTTCGATCCCTTCTCCTTAGCCAGTCTGCCCTGCTGCAGCCTGTAATCCAGAATCACCGCTTGGAGGTGTAGAAGGGTCTTGGCAGCTTTGGTTCGCTGGCCCTGACGCTAGCATTCAGCTATGGGTCGCTGACCACTGCAGCTCATGTGCTGCTCAGCATCTTGATCCCCCATTACACAGTATATGGCTTAGATTACAAGGACCTTTATATTTTATAGTATGGCTGTGTGTATGTGACATCGGACAAACAATGGACAATTGCTATGCTGAAGGTATATAGTAAATGGCACCCAATAGTGCAGGTTATCCTGTGTAGGGTAGAAGGATGTCAAACTTATATATTTGCACACTACAGTATATACACAGGTCAAATGGAGTTGAGCTTTACGAAGCGTTTTGTGGATGACATAAGTTACTGAAAAATATTACATTTATCATTGTCGTCATCATAAATACGCATTGCTCCTTTCAGATGCCATTGACAAACCTTCTACAAGTTCGATCTTGGGCTGCCCTTTCTCTCTTCAGTCAAGATTCAGGAACTGGAGTTCATTTTCGTTCTTTTCTGGAGGTGGTCTTTTTCTTCCTCATCTCTTCCTCTTCCCATGTGGGTTTCATGACATGCCCTGTCTGGCAGCGTTTGAGGGTGATTTCCGCAGCGTATGTTCTATCCAGCCCCATTCCATACATTTGATCTGTTGCTCTACTGGTTATCGTTGGCTCCTTTCCCACAAGTCCTCGTTCATCACCAATGTTCTACCATCCTATACCCAGTATAGACATTTATTGGGACATTTGTTGACACACGACTGGATTCCTTTGCCGTTCTCGGAGTTTCTACTACTTACAGAAGAACTGCAGACAATGGAATTAAAGAATTTTAACTCGGTGTTAGTCTTCATTTCAAGATACAACATTGGATGCTGTCTGAAAAAACATCAGATTTAGTCCTACAGTAGATCCCCGGCATACTGCGGGATCCATTGAAACTAGAAAGTAGATGAGCTCGCAAAAGCTGGAAGTGTCGGTACGTAGACTCGTCATCCACAGAGCTATACAAAAAAAAGCAAAGACACTCATTAAACGATCCATAAGGACAGAATGGAGAGACCAGCCCAAAGAATGCAAGCCAGAAAAGGACAGCGTACAGAAACTTGGTAGAGATGGGCAGACAGATATCTTCAGACTTAGAACGGGACATTGTAGACTTAAGGCCCACCTCCACAGAATGGGTCTCAGAGACACTGGCATGTGCGATTGTGGAGCACCCAAGCAAACACCAGAACATATTCTGCAGGACTGCCCTACCTATGCAGACAAAAGAGAGGCAGTCTGGCAAGGGGGAGCGACCATGCTCGAAAAGCTGTGGGCGGGCCGGCGACGATCTGAAACGCACAGTCTCCTTCGTGAATATCACCGGACTAGAAGCATAGCATCAGTTTATCGTGAACCTCACCGGACTAGCCGCATAGCATCAGTTGATCGTGAACCTCACCCGACTAGAAGCACTGCATCAGTTGATCGTGAACCTCACTGGACTAGAAGCACTGCATCAGTTGATCGTGAACCTCACCAGACTAGAAGCACTGCATCAGTTGATTGTGAACCTCACCGGACTAGAAGCACTGCATCAGTTGATCGTGAACCTCACCGGACTAGAAGCACTGCATCAGTTGCTCGTGAACCTCACCGGACTAGAAGCCTAGCATCAGTTGATCGTGAGCCTCACCGGACTAGAAGCCTAGCATCAGTTGATCGTTAGCCTCACCGGACTAGAAACCTAGTATCAGTTGATCGTGAACCTCACCGGACTAGAAGCATGCATCAGTTGATTGTGAACCTCACCGGACTAGAAGCATAGCATCAGTTGATTGTGAACCTCACCGGACTAGAAGCCTAGCATCAGTTGATCGTGAACCTCACCGGACTAGAAGCATAGCATCAGTTGATCGTGAACCTCACCGGACTAGAAGCATAGCATCAGTTGATCGTAAACCTCATCTTCAGCTAGAAGCATAGCATCAGTTGATCGATGAAGAAGAAGTCTGAATTTCTCTAAATTTCCATATATTATTCAGTAACATGAGTCCTATCCTTGCCTTTCCAATTCTGGCTCTTACGTCGGCTGTGCCGCATGAAGTATCAATGGAGCTGCCCACATATGCGAATATGATAGATGCATTAAATAGCGATTCATTTATTTTCATGTGAACTAGTAGATATGATTGCAATTCACTTCACAAATCACTATTTGGTTTGCTCTAAACTGCCTTCTCCATATTAATTATCACATCAGCATTCTCCCAGCTGCAAATAGAAAACGGATGTATACCTAGGCGGGACAATGCAACATGAGAACTGATAATCTACCCTAAACTCATACATCGAAATCTCTAACACTAAACTCATACATCGAAATCTCTAAAAACTAACTCCAGCAGCGGTGTCTGCCGTAGGATGATTCTTCGCTGTTTATGTTTTCCGTATGTATCTGTATAATTTTCGTTTGACAGCTGCCTGTAGCGAGGATGAGGCAGGGAAAGTATTGATTGACGAGTTATTTTTATCTTTGAAAATTGTCTGTCGTAACTCTATTTCCTGTTTCTCTGAAATAGTCCCTTCTCTGCCCATCTTCTGGACCAGAGGTTCCTAAATTGGAGTACACTTACCCTCACAAGGAATAGAAGCTTGTCCTTCAAGTATGACCCCCCACCCCACCTCTTTTGTTGTTGCGTTCGCCTTATTTCTCCATTCCACAATGCGGTGTACGTTGCGCTGCGATCTTTATTTTGCGCTTGTCGGCCCAGTGGATCCGACTTGAGCATACATTTTATGTAAGGGTCTGCTTCATCTGCATTTTCTAAGAGTTTGTTTCTCCAGATTAACGGCCCGTGCTGTGATGGGGATCGAATCCAGCACCTTCGGCTTGTGAGCCGTCACTTAACCACTAGCCCACGTCCTCTCCTTTTGTAGGATAGGTTTATAAAAGTGCAAGAAGGTACATACATGTTTACTAGAATTCAAAAGGTTGTGCAGATATTTACTGTAGGTCAGGACAGAAAGACTAACGCCTGGTCAGACAAAATATACTGATCAGACATGTTAGTCAGGGTTAGGCAAAATATACTGACCACGACTCTCACCTCGGCTTCCTCGTAGCCTTCCTTGGAAACGAGCTGTTTTCATGGCAGCCTGGCTAACGAGGTGAGGGATATACGTGATCCCCATAGCAGTGAGCGACACGCAGATGCAGCCAAGCATAGCACAACCGCCTGTAAAACCACGGTCCACCTTCATCAGCACGCTCGGGAAGTGAGGAAAGCTGCTGCAATCCATCACGTAATGTCCTTGTCAGGGGGCACAAAAGAGTAAACCAACTCATCATGGGCATTTGAGGCAACAACTATAAGTCAGTGTGGCTGGTATGGAAACGTTTAGTGTAGGTCAAGGAGGATAAAGAGGTTTACTGAAAGTCTAGGTGGTCAAAGAGGCGTACTGGAAGTCAATGTTGTACAAATATGTTTACTGGAAGTCAATGTTGTACAAGAGGCATACTGGAAATCAATGTTGTACAAGAGGTTTACGGGAAGTCAATGTCGTACACAGAGGTTTACTGGAAGTCAATGTTGTACAAATATGTTTAATGGAATTCAATGTTGTACAAGAGGTTTACTGGAAATCAATGTTGTACAAGAGGTTCACATGACGTCAATGTCGTACAAAGAGGTTTACTGGAAGTCAATGTTGTACAAATACGTTTACTGGAAGTCAATGTTGTACAAGAGATTTACTGGAAATCAATGTTGTACAAGAGGTTTACGGGAAGTCAGTGTCGTACAAAGAGGTTTACTGAAAGTCTAGGTGGTCAAAGAGGTGTACTGGAAGTCAATGTTGTACAAATATGTTTACTGTAAGTCAATGTTGTACAAGAGGCATACTGGAAATCAATGTTGTACAAGAGGTTTACAGGAAATCAATGTCCTACACAGAGGTTTACTGGAAGTCAATGTTGTACAAATACGTTTACTGGAAGTCAATGTTGTACAAGAGATTTACTGGAATTCAATGTTGTACAAGAGGTTTACTGGAAATCAATGTTGTACAAGAGGTTTAAGGGACGTCAATGTCGTACAAAGAGGTTACTGGAAGTCAATGTTGTACAAATATGTTTACTGGAAGTCAATGTTGTACAAGAGGTTTACTGGAAGTCAATGTTGTACAAGAGGTTTACGGGAAGTCAGTGTCGTACAAAGAGGTTTACTGAAAGTCTAGGTGGTCAAAGAGGTGTACTGGAAGTCAATGTTGTACAAATATGTTTACTGGAAGTCAATGTTGTACAAGAGGCATACTGGAAATCAATGTTGTACAAGAGGTTAACGGGAAGTCAATGTCGTACATAGAGGTTTACTGGAAGTCAATTTTGTACAAAGAGGTTCACTGGAAGTCAAGATGGTCAAAAAGGTTTACTGGAAGTCAAGGTGATACAGAGAGATTTACTGGAAGCCGATGTTGTACATAGAGGTTCACTGGAAGTCAATGTTGTATAAATATGTTTACTGGAAGTCAGTGTGGTACAGATATGTTTACTGGAAGTCAGTGTTGTACAAAGATGTTTTCTGGATGTCAAGGTGTTACATTGCAGTTTACTACAATCAATGTTGTACAAATATGCTTACTGGAAGTCAGTGTTGTACAAAGAGGTTTACTGGGTTTCAAGGTCGTGCAGATAGGATTACTGGAAGTCAAGTGGTTACGAATACTTGAACAAGTTGAGAAGCTTTGTTGTGACCTGACGACATGACGTCAACGAGGCTTGATCTGGCAACCTCAATACGCTTGCCGCTCGTTTACTGCTCACTCCACCGGAATGTTGATGACATGCGAGATAGGAATTTTTCTGGATGTCCACATAACTTCACTTTCTCTCAGTCTTGTCTGGATTCTTACTCCTTTTCGAATGCGATCTTACTCTCACGCTATATCTATAGATTCCTCCAGCGATGTTGAGCCAGCGACGTCTACGGTGGTTGGGACATGTTTATCGCATGGAAGACGAGAGGCTGCCAAAGGATATCCGTTATGGACAGTTAGCCATTGGAGTTAGAAGAATCGGCCGTCCCACACTGCGATTCAAAGACTTGTTCAAGAGGGACATGATGTCATGCGACATCCCATTCGAGGCCTGGGAAGAAATTGCTCAGGATTGAGCTATCTGGAAACAGTCAGTTGAAGGGGGCATAGTGGCTGCTGTTACTAGAAGAGGTCTTCTGGCTGCAGAAAAAAGAGAAAGACTGAAGAGATCAAGGAAAAGCCAGGCAAGGAAGCCTCTCCAGTATGGTTGCACTATCTGTGACAGGAACTGTCACTCACAGATCGGCCTTTACAGCCATAGCAGACAGTGTCGAAATACAGGAGACAGAGCTGGACAAAACTTACAGGGCGCCACGTGCATGATCTATAGAGGCTGAGACAGAGCTGGACAAAACTTACAGGGCGCCACGTGCATGATCTATAGAGGCTGAGACAGAGCTGGACAAAACTTACAGGGCGCCACGCGCATGATCTATAGAGACTGAGACACCTATGATGAAAATGATATATTCATCCCCCTCAGCAATGTAACATAATCAATCGAAATATGTATGGTCCCTGTGAATCAAGTCCTCAACAAAATACAGGATATGTCCCGCTGTAAACCATTACCCCATATATATTCCTTACTTTTCTGCATCATTATAATAAAGCAAATAATAATCCCCTAGTAGTCGGGGAATGAAGACTTCATTATACTATGCCACATATTGCATGAGGTAGCATGGTCATATTTTGTACCCTGCTGCCTTTTACTTCCCTAGTCGCGTGCCAGGTGCTAATTTACGTCTGGGTCGACTGGAGCCTAACGATCGTGGTACATTTACCGTTAATAAGCAAGCGCTAAACCACTACACTGACCAGACGCCTATTATACAGCATGGCAAAGAACCGTCTTGTCTTGAATGGTTGAGTTCGGGATCAAGCTGCTGAGCAGCACATGAGCTGCAGTGGTCAGCGACCCATAGCTGACTGCTAGCGTCAGGGCCAGCGAACTATAACTGCCAAGACCCTTCTTCACCTCCACGCGGTGATCCTGGATAACATGCTGCAGCAGGGCAGACTGGCTAAGGAGAAGGGATCGAAGAGGGAAGCTAACCCGGTACTCAAAAAATGCTTGCTGAAGTCGGATGTGTTGGACCGAAAGGTGCAAATATCGCAGCCAAGCTGTAAACTACGACACAATGCATTCCGTTCTCTGGACTACATTCTGCTACTTAAGCCCTTTCAGGGTTTGGTAGTGGGAGATTGAGAACGACCGAAGAAGAAGAAGAAGGAGGAGGAGAAGAAGAAGGAGGAGGAGGAGAAGAAGAAGGAGGAGAAAAGAAGAAGAAAGAGGAGGAGAAGAAGAAGAAGGAGGAGAAGAAGGAGGAGGAGAAGAAGAAGAAAGAGGAGAAGAAGAAGGAGGAGGAGAGGAAGGAGGAGAAAGAGGAGAAGAAGGAGAAAGAGGAGAAGAAGAAGAAGAAGGAGGAGAAGAAGAAGGAGAAGAAGAAGAAGGAGGTAGAGAAAAAGAAGGAGGAGAAGAAGAAGGAGGAGGAGAAGGATAAGGAGGAAGAGAAGAAGAAGCAGGAGAAGAAGAAGAAGGATGAGGAGAAGAAGAAGAAGGAGGAGAAGAAGAAGAAGGAGGAGGAGAAGAAGGAGGAAGGAGGAGGAGAAGAAGAAGAAGGAGGAGGAGAAGAAGAAGGAGGAGGAGAAGAAGGAGGAAGGAGGAGAAGAAGAAGAAGGAGGAGAAGAAGAAGAAAGAGGAGAAGAAGGAGGAGGAGGAGAAGAAGGAGGAAGGAGGAGAAGAAGGAGGAGGAGGAGAAGAAGAAGGAGGAGCAGAAGAAGGAGGAAGGAAGAGAAGAAGAAGAAGGAGAAGGAGAAGAAGGAGGAGGAGAGGAGGAAGGAGGAAGAAAGAAGAAGATGAAGATCCCCGGCATACTGCGGGATCTATTGAAACTAGAAAGTAGATGAGCTCGCAAAAGCTGGAAGTGTCGGTACGTAGACTCGTCATCCACAGAGCTATACAAAAAAAAGCAAAGACACTCATTAAACGATCCATAAGGACAGAATGGAGAGACCAGCCCAAAGAATGCAAGCCAGAAAAGGACAGCGTACAGAAACTTGGTAGAGATGGGCAGACATATATCTTCAGACTTAGAACGGGGCATTGTAGACTTAAGGCCCACCTTCACAGAATGGGTCTCAGAGACACTGGCATGTGCGATTGTGGAGCACCCAAGCAAACACCAGAACATATTCTGCAGGACTGCCCTACCTATGCAGACAAAAGAGAGGCAATCTGGCAAGGGGGAGCGACCATGCTCGAAAAGCTGTGGGGGGCCGGCGACGATCTGAAACGCACAGTCTCCTTCGTGAATATCACCGGACTAGAAGCATAGCATCAGTTTATCGTGAACCTCACCCGACTAGAAGCACTGCATCAGTTGATCGTGAACCTCACTGGACTAGAAGCACTGCATCAGTTGATCGTGAACCTCACCGGACTAGAAGCATAGCATCAGCTTATCGTGAACCTCACCGGACTAGAAGCACTGCATCAGTTGATCGTGAACCTCACTGGACTAGAAGCACTGCATCAGTTGATCGTGAACCTCACCGGACTAGAAGCACTGCATCAGTTGATTGTGAACCTCACCGGACTAGCCGCAAAGCATCAGTTGATCGTGAACCTCACCCGACTAGAAGCACTGCATCAGTTGATCGTGAACCTCACTGGACTAGAAGCACTGCATCAGTTGATCGTGAACCTCACCGGACTAGAAGCATGCATCAGTTGATTGTGAACCTCACCGGACTAGAAGCCTAGCATCAGTTGATCGTGAACCTCACCGGACTAGAAGCATAGCATCAGTTGATCGTGAACCTCACCGGACTAGAAGCATAGCATCAGTTGATCGTGAACCTCACCGGACTAGAAGCATGCATCAGTTGATTGTGAACCTCACCGGACTAGAAGCCTAGCATCAGTTGATCGTGAACCTCACCGGACTAGAAGCCTAGCATCAGTTGATCGTGAACCTCACCGGACTAGTAGCTTAGCATCAGTTGATCGTGAACCTCACCGGACTAGAAGCATAGCATCAGTTGATCGTGAACCTCATCTTCAGCTAGGAGCATAGCATCAGTTGATCGATGAAGAAGAAGTCTGAATTTCTCTAAATTTCCATATATTATTCAGTAACATGAGTCCAATCCTTGCCTTTCCAATTCTGGCTCTTACGTCTGCTGTGCCGCATGAAGTATCAATGGAGCTGCCCACATATGCGAATATGATAGATGCATTAAATAGCGATTCATTTATTTTCCTGTGAACTAGTAGATATGATTACAATTCACTTCACAAATCACTATTTGATTTGCTCTAAACTGCCTTCTCCATATTAATTATCACATCAGCATTCTCCCAGCTGCAAATAGAAAACGGATGTATACCTAGGCGGGACAATGCAACATGAGAACTGATAATCTACCCTAAACTCATACATCGAAATCTCTAACACTAAACTCATACATCGAAATCTCTAAAAACTAACTCCAGCAGCGGTGTTTGCCGTAGGATGATTCTTCGCTGTTTATGTTTTCCGTTTGTATCTGTATAATTTTCGTTTCTGACGACAGCTGCCTGTAGCGAGGATGAGGCAGGGAAAGTATTGATTGACGAGTTATTTTTATCTTTGAAAATTGTCTGTCGTAACTCTATTTCCTGTTTCTCTGAAATAGTCCCTTCTCTGCCCATCTTTTGGACCAGAGGTTCCTAAATTGGAGTACACTTGTACACTTACCCTCACAAGGAATAGAAGCTTGTCCTTCAAGTATGACCCCCCCCCCTACCCCCCCCCACCTCTTTTGTTGTTGCGTTCGCCTTATTTCTCCATTCCACAATGCGGTGTACGTTGCGCTGCGATCTTTATTTTGCGCTTGTCGGCCCAGTGGATCCGACTTCAGCATACATTTTATGTAAGGGTCTGCTTCCTCTGCATTTTCTAAGAGTTTGTTTCTCCAGATTAACGGCCTGTGCTGTAATGGGGATCGAATCCAGCACCTTCGGATTGTGAGCCGTCACTTAACCACTAGCCCACGCCCTCCCCTTTTGTAGGATAGGTTTATAAAAGTGCAAGAAGGTACATACATGTTTACTAGAATTCAAAAGGTTGTGCAGATATTTACTGTAGGTCAGGGCAGAAAGACTAACGCCTGGTCAGACAAAATATACTGATCAGACATGTTAGTCAGGGTTAGGCAAAATATACTGACCACGACTCTCACCTCGGCTTCCTCGTAGCCTTCCTTGGAAACGAGCTGTTTTCATGGCAGCCTGGCTAACGAGGTGAGGGATATACGTGATCCCCATAGCAGTGAGCGACACGCAGATGCAGCCAAGCATAGCACAACCGCCTGTAGAACCTCGGTCCACCTTCATCAGCACGCTCGGGAAGTGAGGAAAGCTGCTGCAATCCATCACTTAATGTCCTTGTCGGGGGGCACAAAAGAGTAAACCAACTCATCATGGGCATTTGAGGCAACAACTATAAGTCAATGTGGCTGGTATGGAAACGTTTAGTGTAGGTCAAGGAGGATAAAGAGGTTTACTGAAAGTCTAGGTGGTCAAAGAGGCGTACTGGAAGTCAATGTTGTACAAATATGTTTACTGGAAGTCAATGTTGTACAAGAGGCATACTGGAAATCAATGTTGTACAAGAGGTTTACGGGAAGTCAATGTCGTACACAGAGGTTTACTGGAAGTCAATGTTGTACAAATATGTTTACTGGAATTCAATGTTGTACAAGAGGTTTACTGGAAATCAATGTTGTACAAGAGGTTCACATGACGTCAATGTCGTACAAAGAGGTTTACTGGAAGTCAGTGTTGTACAAATATGTTTACTGCAAGTCAATGTTGTATAAGAGATTTACTGGAAATCAATGTTGTACAAGAGGTTTACGGGAAGTCAATGTCCTACACAGAGGTTTACTGGAAGTCAATGTTGTACAAATATGTTTACTGGAATTCAATGTTGTACAAGAGGTTTACTGGAAGTCAATGTTGTACAAGAGGTTTACGGGAAGTCAGTGTCGTACATAGAGGTTTACTGGAAGTCAATTTTGTACAAAGAGGTTCACTGGAAGTCAAGATGGTCAAAAAAGTTTACTGGAAGTCAAGGTGACACAGAGAGATTTACTGGAAGCCGATGTTGTACATAGAGGTTCACTGGAAGTCAATGTTTAATAAATATGTTTACTGTAAGTCAGTGTGGTACAGATATGTTTACTGGAAGTCAGTGTTGTACAAAGATGTTTTCTGGATGTCAAGGTGTTACATAGCAGTTTACTACAATCAATGTTGTACAAATATGCTTACTGGAAGTCAGTGTTGTACAAAGAGGTTTACTGGGTTTCAAGGTCGTGCAGATAGGATTACTGGAAGTCAAGTGGTTACGAATACTTGAACAAGTTGAGAAGCTTTGTTGTGACCTGACGACATGACGTCAACGAGGCTTGATCTGGCAACCTCAATACGCTTGCCGCTCGTTTACTGCTCACTCCACCGGAATGTTGATGACATGCGAGATAGGAATTTTTCTGGATGTCCACATAACTTCACTTTCTCTCAGTCTTGTCTGGATTCTTACTCCTTTTCGAATGCGATCTTACTCTCACGCTATATCTATAGATTCCTCCAGCGATGTTGAGCCAGCGACGTCTACGGTGGTTGGGACATGTTTATCGCATGGAAGACGAGAGGCTGCCAAAGGATATCCGTTATGGACAGTTAGCCATTGGAGTTAGAAGAATCGGCCGTCCCACACTGCGATTCAAAGACTTGTTCAAGAGGGACATGATGTCATGCGACATCCCATTCGAGGCCTGGGAAGAAATTGCTCAGGATTGAGCTATCTGGAAACAGTCAGTTGAAGGGGGCATAGTGGCTGCTGTTACTAGAAGAGGTCTTCTGGCTGCAGAAAAAAGAGAAAGACTGAAGAGATCAAGGAAAAGCCAGGCAAGGAAGCCTCTCCAGTATGGTTGCACTATCTGTGACATGAACTGTCACTCACAGATCGGCCTTTACAGCCATAGCAGACAGTGTCGAAATACAGGAGACAGAGCTGGACAAAACTTACAGGGCGCCACGTGCATGATCTATAGAGGCTGAGACAGAGCTGGACAAAACTTACAGGGCGCCACGTGCATGATCTATAGAGGCTGAGACAGAGCTGGACAAAACTTACAGGGCGCCACGCGCATGATCTATAGAGACTGAGACACCTATGATGAAAATGATATATTCATCCCCCTCAGCAATGTAACATAATCAATCGAAATATGTATGGTCCCTGTGAATCAAGTCCTCAACAAAATACAGGATATGTCACGCTGTAAACCATTACCCCATATATATTCCTTACTTTTCTGCATCATTATAATAAAGCAAATAATAATCCCCTAGTAGTCGGGGAATGAAGACTTCATTGTACTATGCCACATATTGCATGAGGTAGCATGGTCATATTTTTTACCTTGCTGCCTTTTACTTCCCTAGTCGCGTGCCAGGTGCTAATTTACGTCTGGGTCGACTGGAGCCTAGCGATCGTGGTACATTTACCGTTAATAAGCAAGCGCTAAACCACTACACTGACCAGACGCCATGGCAAAGAACCGTCCTGTCTTGAATGGTTGAGTTCGGGATCAAGCTGCTGAGCAGCACATGAGCTGCAGCGGTCAGCGACCCATGGCTGACTGCTAGCGTCAGGGCCAGCGAACTATAACTGCCAAGGCCCTTCTACACCTCCACGCGGTGATCCTGGATAACAGGCTGCAGCAGAGCAGACTGGCTAAGGAGAAGGGATCGAAGAGGGAAGCTAACCCGGTACTCAAAAAATGCTTGCTGAAGTCGGATGTGTTGGACCGAAAGGTGCAAATATCGCAGCCAAGCTGTAAACTACGACACAATGCATTCCGTTCTCTGGACTACATTCTGCTACTTAAGCCCTTTCAGGTTTTGGTAGTGGGAGATTGAGAACGACCGAAGAAGAAGAAGAAGGAGGAGGAGAAGAAGAAGGAGGAGGAGGAGAAGAAGAAGGAGGAGGAGAAGAATAAGGAGGAAGAGAAGAAGAAGGAGGAGAAGAAGAAGAAGGAGGAGGAGAAGAAGAAAGAGGAGAAGAAGAAGGAGGAGGAGAGGAAGGAGGAGAAAGAGGAGAAGAAGAAGAAAGAGGAGAAGAAGAAGAAGGAGGAGAAGAAGAAGAAGAAGGAGGAGAAGAAGAAGGAGAAGAAGAAGTTGGAGGTAGAGAAAAAGAAGGAGGAGAAGAAGAAGAAGGAGGAGGAGAAGGATAAGGAGGAAGAGAAGAAGAAGAAGGAGGAGGAGAAGAAGAAGAAGGAGGAGAAGAAGGAGGAGGAGGAGAAGAAGGAGGAGAAGAAGAAGGAGGAGGAGAAGAAGAAGAAGGAGGAGGAGAAGAAGAAGGAGGAGGAGAAGAAGGAGGAGGAGAAGAAGGAGGAAGGAGAAGAAGAAGAAGAAGGAGGAGAAGAAGAAGAAAGAGGAGAAGAAGGAGGAGGAGGAGAAGAAGGAGGAAGGAGGAGAAGAAGAAGAAGGAGGAGAGGAAGGAGGAGGAGGAGAAGAAGAATTAGGAGGAGAAGAAGAAGAAAGAGGAGAAGAAGGAGGAGGAGGAGAAGAAGGAGGAAGGAGGAGAAGAAGAAGAAGAAGGAGGATGAGAAGAAGAAGGAGGAAGGAGGAAGAAAGGAGGAAGAAAGATGAAGAAAGAAGAAAGTTGAAGAAAGAAGAAGAAGAAGAAAGAAGAAGGAAGAAGAAGAAGTAGGAAGGAGGAAGGAAGGAAGAAAAAAGGAGGAAGGAAGAAAAAGGAAGAAAGAAGAAAAAGGAAGAAGAAAAGAAGAAGGAGGGAAAAGGAAGGAGGAAGAAGGAGAAGGAAGGAAGTAGAAGGAAGAAGAGAAGAAGGAAAAGGAAGAAGGAAGAAGAAGAATGAGGAAGAAGAAGAATGCTTGAGTTCTACATGTTTTCACGTGTAGTTGGCGTATCCATTGTTGAAGAGTCTGTTTCTTATTGCTTCTACAGGATGGGACGGACAGTTCTACGTCCATCCCTGGTAAATCAGATCTGGTAGATTACATCTGTTCGTTTCATTTGAACCCTTTCTGGTTCCTTGATTGTAAAGTTAGGCAATCAGAAATCAAGTAAGGCGCTTCTTATGCAGGGACGTTCTGAAAAATCGGCCTACTGGCGTCTACGTTTTGTATGTTACCGATTGACGTCCGGTAACTTTGTTATTTATATTTAGAGGTTTATAGCAAGTCATTTACATTTATAGTGGTTTATAGATGGTCATTTATATTTAATATGGTTTATAGATGGTCATTTATATTTAATGTGGTTTATAGATGGCCATTTATATTTAAAGTGGTTTATAGCATGTTATTTATATTTAGAGGTTTATAGCAGGTCATTTATATTTAAATAAAAGATAGGTTTATAACAGTTTATTTATGTTTATAGGTTTATTGCAGATCATTTTTAAAGTGGTTTATAGCAGGTCATTTATATTTAAAGTTGGTTATATCAGGTCATTTATTTTTAATGATATTTATAGCAAGTTATTTATTTTTAATGATATTTATAGCAAGTCATTTATATTTACAGTTGTTTATAGCAGGTCATTTATATTTAAAGATATTTATAGCAAGTAATTTACATTTAAAGAGGTTTATAGCAGTGTATTTATATTTAAAGAAGTTTTTAGCAGTTTATTTATATTTAAAGATGTAGAAAGCGGTTCATTTAAATTTAAAGAGGTTTATAACAGTTTATTTATATTTAAAGATGTTTATAGAAGCATTAAATGTAAAGATATTTATAGCATTTCATTTATATTGAAAGAGGTTTATATCAGTTTTTTTTAATTTCTAAAGATTTTTGAAGCAGTTCATTTATTTTTGAAATAATTTATAGCATGTCATTTATATTTTGTAATGTTTATAGCAGTTTATTTATATTTAAAGAGGTTTATAGCGGTTTATTCTTCATTCGTCTTCAATCGCCTGCTTCCAGACCATGAGAAGGGCTTTGCAAGTAGCAGGATGTTACCAGGAGAACAGGATTGTGGTGTCAGGTCTACAGTTTGACTGCGATATTTGCACTTTTTGGTGCAACACATCCGACCAGCCAGGTTTAAGCAGTTTAAGACAAGACAAACTATAACTGAAAAGGCCACATGCTCAAAAGAAAGGATGAACGTTGGAGCACATTAACGTAAGTCGGGTACCCATAGAAGCCGTAATAGCCTGTAGTGTATATCATCGACACGTTGGTCAGACTTCCTTGCACTCCACTACACCATTCACGATACGTTAGAAGGAAATCTTGTTACCCACTGGACCTCCATTGCCAAGGATTTGAGATCTTTGAAGACGAAGTTGGGACCTGCAGCGGTTACAGGCGTTACTGAAAAAAGGACAGTCAAGTAAGAAGTACGTGTAGAAGATTGAAGTGCGGGTGATAGAGCGGTCTGGGTATTTCGTTTGTTATCAAAGGACACGGGCTCAAACCTTCGATGGTGAGTCGGCGTGGAGAATTAGTGATATGTGGCATGACTCCCAACTCAAACCTGCATATATTCGGATTCATGAACCAACCAAAAGCGTACATGGGATGTGAACCACTTTAAAAATTAGTCCTGAATTCGGCTGCGTTGATCCATAAGACGAAAAGCACAGTACATTGCACTCTGCCTTGCCTTGGGAATATGAGACGAATTTAGACAGAAAAAAAACCTAGCAAATTATGGATTAAAATGTTGATAAAGGTTAGGCAATCGCGCTTGTTTTATACCCGATCTCGACACTCTCCAGTATACCCAGTTATACATGATTACTTGACTTTCAGATAGAGTAGGCAAGGCCTCGCGGATTGGAACTGATCACCTGATCTCAGAATTAGGTGTGACCTAGTTAAAGTTCATAATTATTTTTCCTGGACATTTTTGTCTCCTACGGAATTCCCTTTTTTGGCGTTGCTACGGAAAACCAGCTCAAATCGAGAGGAGCCGCAGACACTTTGGTTCACGTACCAGGCTGATAAGCCAAGGGCGCGAGGCTACCATGTGGGGGATTACGGCCGAACCCTTGTAAGCCGCAATCCCGCCCAAAATCTCAGCACCACTGCAATGGGAGGCTCCTACATGCTCGGGACCTGGGGCTTGCGCCCCAGCCCTATCAGGTAGAGCCACAGTAAGAGGTACTTGCCGTCCGCAAATCAAAGCGGGCGGACAACTGCTTGATACTCACCCTATACGGCGATGGGGTGCGAAAAACACCAACCAAAGACTTAGAACCTGGTCGGGGTGTCGAAAACAGTAGAGCAGCCACCACACTGTGAACTGTCAAGACTCAACCACTGACCATGATAGTTGTCCGCACACCAGGCGATCAACATCTCTGTGACATTACCAGGCTTGTCCCCTGGCGAAATGCACTCCGGCTACGATATCTACCTCTGTACGTTATCAGCCATAACTATCATGCTGGACGCAGAAGAGATGCAGACCAGCGGACATTGCACACCTGCCCCACTGTGTCAACACCCCAGGTGGCGGGGAATGCTAGGCGTACCATCCCTGCATAGAAGCCAAGAAAACAAAGGGAAAAAGAGATACCCCACTCACATGCAAATGCTACGTTTCTGGCAGGACGTGACGATCCTGGGACACAGACACACTGGACTGCCTCTCTTCCGGGTAAACCAGTCCATCTCATATATCATTGCACGCTATAGACACGAGTAGTGAAGACTCGAAAGTCTGGTAAGACAACTTCCATAGGAGAGAAAACTCTGATCGTAAACAACTGCTGCCTTGCAGATAGGCTGGGGACAGCCAAAGGCTAAGGAGGGCATCCCTACAGAAACGCCTGTTGAAATCGGATGCACGGGGCCGCAAGCCTAACAAAACAGTGCAACGTAAATCACAGTATGATGGCAGCACAACCTATTCGAAAAACGTATGGCGCTCATCCTGAGGAGACCCGCCAGGCAGCGATAGCGCCGGGCCTCACGCCTCGAAGGGGCCCACCCTTGACTACTGGTGGTCACCCACCCATGTGTCGTGGAGTCAAGGCACATGGCTATGGGGTAACGTCTATTGGCCAAAACTTCAAGACCCTCAGAATACTACAGTGGAATGCGGAGGGAGTCATTAACAAAAAACTTTCCCTAACACACCACCTGCATGAAGGTAAGATTGACGTGGCATGTATCCAGGAAACGCACCTCAACAATAACCATAAATTCTCAATCAGAGGATACCAGACCTTCCGTCTAGATAGAGAAGGTCACAAAGGAGGGGTCCTGATACTGACCAGGAACAGCATACCGAGTAGCGCGGTACCTGTCAATCACACCGGACAAGCAGAAATTGTAGGAGTTGACATAATGGCTCTAGAGACGAAACTCCGCATTTTCAATCTGTACGGACCACCAAACAGAGACCTATCGCTCTCGAGTATGGAGGTCAGAGACTCCAACTGCATAGTAGTTGGAGATTTCAACAGCCACTCGGAGAGATGGGGATACTCTGACACAGACAGCAGAGGTGACGAAGTGGAAGATTGGGAGATAGATGCAAATCTCTCCCTAATCAATAGGCCGGAGGATAGCCCTAGCTTCTATTCAAGAACATGGCATACCACCTCGACTCCAGATTTGGCCTTCTCCACACAGGACATACACTATAAAATAGACCGCCAGGTGCTAAACCAACTGGCAGGTAGCGACCACAGGCCGATCAGGCTAACCATTGACATGGAAGTAGGCCCACAGGAAACAAAACCGCTCCCACGTTGGAATTACAAACGAGCCGACTGGGACAGATTTGCAACCCTGACAGATGGGCTGTGTGAAACCATCAACACACGAAACACCAAAATGAAGCCCATGGTAGAGAGCCTAAGCAAGGCAATAATGCAAGCCGCCACTGAAACCATCCCAAGAGGAGCTAGGAAAAACTATAAGCCCTACTGGAATGATGAGTTACAGAAAGTGGAAGATGCAGTAACAAATGCCAGGAACATGGCAGAACGAGAAAAATCCGTGGAGGCAAACATCGCCCTCAAAGCCGCCGCGGCGAAGTACAAACACACTCTCAAGCAAACAGCAAGAGAAAGTTGGAAAAATAAAACGGAAAGTTTAAACCTGGACAAAGAAGGGAACAAGCTATGGAAGCTAGTCAGAGCCATGAACGACGAAACCCCGTCAAATAAACAAATTACTATCAAGCAAGGCGAGAACTTGATCACAGGTAAGAAAGCCGCAAACGCCTTTGTCGATCACTATGCCAGAGCAAACCACATCGAGGTCCCTGCAGATAAGCATACAGACATTAGCGAAGAGCTAAAGGGGCACGAAAACATAAATACGGCTCCTGAAGAGCACATGATGGCCAAACTAACAATGCGCGAAATGGAAGAGGCTATGAGAACACTAAAGAGAAGGAAATCTCCCGGAAAAGACGGGATAACAAACGAAATGCTGATGGGGCTGGGCCAAACAGCGAAGGAAAAACTACTGTCAGTCCTGAACCAAAGCTGGAAAAGGGGTATTGTACCCCAGGCATGGAAAGATGCAATACTGGTACCAGTACCAAAAACAGGAAAGGACAAAACAGATCCGAATGGATACAGGCCCATAAGCCTACTGAGCTGTGTCGGCAAGCTGATGGAACGGATGATAAACACCAGACTGATGTGGCATCTGGAAGAAAAACGAATACTAATTCCACAGCAAGCCGGCTTTAGACAGCACAGATCCACTGAGGACCAGGTCATCCTCATAGCCCAGGAGATAGAAGATGCCTACCAGGCACAGAAACACACAGTAGCTGTTTGGGTGGATCTGGAAAAGGCATTTGACAAAGTCTGGAAGGATGGACTTAGAGTCAAGCTAAGAAGAAGTGATGTTTGTGGGAAGATGTACAAGTGGATCAACCACTACCTCAAACAAAGAACGGCCAGAGTCCAAGTACAAGGGCAGATGAGCAAAAAGGTGACACTCGAGCAGGGAGTACCCCAAGGGGGAGTACTGTCACCCACACTCTTCCTGGTATATATAAACGATATTACAGAGAATATACCAAGAAGAGTCCATAGCTTAATGTTTGCAGACGATCTGGCTATGTGGACCTCTGAAAAGAATCTCACCATAGCAAGAAATCGGATGCAAACGGCCCTAACATCGCTGGAAGAGTGGGCGAACTCATGGCTGGTCAAAATAAACGAGGAGAAAACCACGAGCACAATATTCTCGCTCTCATTAAAACCCCAAAGTACCAAATTAAGTCTAAATGGCAAAATCCTGCAGCCAAACGACAACCCAACCTATCTGGGAGTCACATTTGATCGGCGCATGACATGGAAAAGTCAGATTGAGAGAAACCGAATGAAAGCCAGAGAAAGAATGGCGATCATGAGGAAACTTGCTGGCACAAGCTGGGGAGCAGACGAAGGCATACTAAAGAAACTGTACACTGGAAGAGTGAGACCAGTTCTCGAGTATGGCATCGCGGCTTGGACAACAGCAGCGAAGGCGAACTTCGATAAAGTTAACAAACTTCAAAACCAAGCTATGAGAATCATAACTGGTGGCATGAAGTCAACGCCAATTGTAGAACTTGAAAAGATTACAAAACTGCAATCCATGACCGACAGAAGAGACTGCAGAGCCCAGCTGCAGTCAGAGAAACTCCGAAGACTGACGGACCATCCAATGTACCAGAGGCTAAACAATTTGGGAACTGGGAAACTAAAGCGGAGAAACTTTGCAGAAATAGCCAAAGCAAAGATGCACGAAGATCCCATAAACGCACTAACAACACCAAAACCCATCACTACTGTACGAAAACCTACTTGGAGGCAGGATATATTTCCAGAGGTGGTAGAAAATATACCAGGTATTGCAAACAAAAACTGCCAGACCGAAAAAGAAAGGAGAGATACTACCCTAAGCTTCATAACGAAAAGCTACCCAAGCATGGACTGGACCCATGCATACACCGACGGCTCTGTAACAAACACTACACAGAACGGAGGGGCAGGAGCATTCCTGAACCTACCAAATGGCAGAAAAATAACACTGTCATTCGCTACTGGTAAGTACACGAGCAATTTCAGAGCAGAGGCAGAGGCACTGAGGGCGGCAGTGGAAGAAATGGTAACACACAGTGAAAATGAGAGCCATATAGTCCTGCTGACAGATGCTCTCGAAGTAGTCACAGCGCTAAAAAGCCAGAAAAACACTGAGCTTAATGACTTAAGAGCAGCACTCTGCAAACTGTGCCAACAGTCCGCACCAAAAAGGGTAGTGGTACAGTGGGTTCCGTCACACTGCAACATCCAAGGCAACGAGGAGGCAGACAGACTGGCAAAAGAAGGTGCAAGGCTACCACAAATAGATACCAGTATGACGTACGAAGAGTCAAAACGGCTTATCAAAGCCAGGTACATGTCCAAATGGGAAACCGAACATACTGGTTACACCAAAAACGATGCCTATTACCAGTTGAACCGAAGAGAGCAGGTCGTTGTCTTCAGACTTCGCACTGGCCACAACAGACTGAGGTACCACCTCTTCAACAAATTGAAGATAGGGTGTACCGACGAATGCCCGTGCGGTACTGGTAAAATGACCACTGAACATCTGCTGCAGAACTGCCCGACATACGAGGATCAGAGAGAGCAGATGTGGCCATTGCCAGTGGAACTGCAAGACAAGCTCTATGGTAGTGGCGAGAGTCTCAGGATGACCGCCGCTTTTTTCGAGAAAATAATGGTTACTGTCTGGTTACTGTCTGTGTACGCAGAAGAAGAAGAAGAATACCCGATCTCGACACTCTCCAGTATACCCAGTTATACATGATTACTTGACTTTCAGATAGAGTAGGCAAGGCCTCGCGGATTGGAACTGATCACCTGATCTCAGAATTAGGTGTGACCTAGTTAAAGTTCATAATTATTTTTCCTGGACATTTTTGTCTCCTACGGAATTCCCTTTTTTTATTTTGTGGACTTTCGTATGATGTAAGTTGCTCAACGATTCATAGCAGTGTTTCTCAACAGGGAACGTTCTGGAAACGCCAGGCAACGTTTTCGTTCGTTATAATAATTGTTTGTGGGATTAACCGGTTAAAAGGGAGAGAGAGAGAGATAGAGAGAGAGAGAGAGAGAGAAGGATGGGGGAGAGAATGCGGTCTTGATCGATATTTAGGATTGTGTCAGCGACTGTATTTGAGAGTTAATAATGATGAGGAAACAATTATTTCATAAATAAATAAATAAATTATCGTGCTATTTATTATCAGTTATTAATATTATAATAATATCAATTATAATATCAATAATAAAACGTGTAAGCATAAAAATATGCTCTGGCTGGGTACTTTATTTAACATTTAGATAGACTTACAGCTTTACAAAAAATATGGGCTTACTTCTTTATGACGTAATCGGGATCAAGATGCTGAGCAGTGACCCATAGCTGACTACTAGCGTCAGGGCCAGGGAACCAGAACTACCAAGACCCTTCTACACCTCCACGAGGTGATCCTGGATAACAGGCTGCAGCAGGGCAGACTGGCTAAGGAGAAGGGATCAAAGAGGGAATGCTATGCCAGCTATGAGTCGCTGACCACTGTAGCTCATGCGCTAGCTCAGCGTCTTGATCCCTGGAACATTATTTGATACCGTTGGCCGGTTCCTGGTTCAGTGTAGGTACATTTCTGTAGCTACAGGGAAACATCATGCATCAAAGCCAAAGAAGTTATCATGAATTCATCGATAAATTGCCATGAACTTTCTCAATTTCCACGTTTACAGCAATCAAACAGAATGAAAGATGCAAATTTAGAAACATACTGCTGCCATCTGGAGACTGTATAGAGTGATATTATTTATAAATTTTAAAATTTGCAGTAACTCAAAATACCACTATGGGTGGTTAATCCGTTCGAAACAGACGTAGGACTTGTTAGCCAACATCTGCAAGAGCAGCCGATGAAGCTGCTAATTGACTGTTAAGCAAAATAATGATTTAGTCACGTTCATTACGAAACATGTTGATCCAGTTTAGCTTGACTTGTCCTATTTTTTGGCCAGGACTAAACTGCTTATTACAGAATTTCCAATGCCATTTTTAGTAGAGAAAGAATTTATTTCGGCAGTGAAACTGCTGCAAAAACAACGCAATCGATTAGAAATATGTTAGAGAGGAGACTGGAGACTGCTTTTATCAAACATAGAACCAGATATTGCTCAGTTAGTCGAGTCATATAAATCCCAGGAATAACATTAACATTCATTAGTACGTTATTTTTTTCAACAATACATATCTTTGTCGTGTCTTATTACTAGCATCTTTAATAGATTACGGAAACCCTAATTGAAAGCTGAAATACATATTTGAATAATATAGATGTTTTCATAAATGTTACGACCTTAAATTTGTCCGCGGAAACAGATGAAGCATTGGTGTTGTCTTTCGGCAGGGAGGTATACGGGATCTTCTTGCGTATGCGTGAATTGTTTCCCACCAGCAGATTGCGTCAGTCGCTAGCAGTCAGCCTTTCAGTGTTGAGTGTAGTTAGCACCCGCCGTGTTTTCATTCACCACGAAACGACGGAAAGAATTGAGCAGAAGTGTTGAATCAAATGTTGCCGAAAGCTAGGCGATATCCAAGTGGAAACCATTCGGAAAATTCAACAGGTTTTCGGTGACGACACGGAAAGCAAGCTGCAGTCGTCACAGTCAAGACATTCATCGCCAAGGCCAAAAAAAAGCGAGGCAGGTTCGCAGTAATTTCAAGGTCATGTTGACCGTTCTTTTACTCCCGTGGGGCTGTGCATCACGAGCGCGCACCATAATGTCAAACCATTACAAAAGAGTACTAAAGGAGGCCGGAGGACTCGGGCACTGAAGGTTGCGGGTTCAAATTCTGGTGGAGACACCGGGATTTTTCACGTGGATAACCCGGTAAATATTTCCCCTGATCTCTGAGTAGTGAGATCAGACACCCGTGTGCAGAGAATATGTCGCAAAAAAAAGGGGAGGGGGGGGGGCTGATTGACAATAACAACAGGTCTTAATTATGTAGTTAGCTGAGCGGCTTAGATAGCCCCTTGTCAGCCTGCGGGTCTACCTTTCTCTAATTTACGCTTCCACCTCCACCAGTCTCAAAATAGGCGATTGTATGCTGGGAAGATTTGGCAAGTCACCAGTGGATTTTAATCTGCCAAAAAATATGAAACAAATGAAGTCGCACCTCCCCACGACATAAGTGTACTAAAGATAGATAGACTAACTGGTGCGTTCGTGATGCTGTTTGACGCAAACGACCGTACTTGTGAATAACGGACACTTGGCAATTCCATCATGACAACGCACCCGTCCATTCTTCGCATCTGATTAACATTGTCTTGGCCAGACACAGCATACCCATGGCTCGTCAGGCCCCCTATTCTCTCGACAAGGCTCATTGTAATTTTTGGCCGTTTCTTATACTTAAAATCCTGCTAAAAGGTTCACGAGAAGACATTATGCAGAATGTAACGACCCAGCTGTATTTTATTGCCCAAGAAGCCTTACTGAAATGTTTCCAATAATTACGGGACCACTGGAAGAGGTGTAGGGAGTCCCAAGGAGAGTATTTTCAAGAGGATTAGAGTTTCAAACCTCTCAGTTGTCATTTTCCGGCTCAAAGGTCGGATACATTTTGAACACACTTCGTGCAAACTAGTTTTCATATCACCTTTTGTTATATAATTTTTCAAATTGGTTAATTTAATTTTGGAGATTCGATTTCAAGTAATAAATGCGTGAGGGTACGTTTATGTGGTATGGGGAAGGGGAGGGTTGAGAGAGGGATGTTAGGTGGCCTTTAAAAGATATTTGTTTTGGTGCTGAAGAGGGGGGGGGGGGGGGCTAGCATAGTTTCGGTTGAGAAACACTATCTTAAGAGTTCACTACCCCTGGAGGACCTTGTATGGGTTACTCAAATGTATGGATTGTATAAAATCAGTTGATTTCTCTGTTGATTGTCGACTACATTATATTTTTAACGTCTTCTTTCTCTTGTTGGTGGTGCAATTTGACTATTTTTTCCTTCATTGGATGTTGTTTCTTGATGTTGTCGTTCCACTTATCATGATGTCTTTCTCCAGCACGGCTCTCCTCTTCTTGTTCATCTAAAGCATTTTGTAAGAAGTTTTGGGCTTACATATTTTAATTGCTTGTAAAGTAATGCTCGTCCATTAGTCTGCTGAGTGTGAAGTAATTCTTTAGGATTTGAATGCAAGTCTAAAAGCAGCCTGACTCCACCCACATTAATATAAGTGTGTACTCTTACCTGTAAGTGTAGGTCTGAAAGATAGGTATAGAAACAGTACCACAAAATTGTGCTTAATGTGAGCCTGCCATAAATCTAGGTCTCAAAGAAAGGTATAGAAACAGTACCTTAAAATTATGCTTAATGTGAGCCTACTATAAATCTAGGTTTGAAAGAAAGGTACAGAAACAGTACCACAAAATTAAGCTTAATGTCAGCTAACCATAAATCTAGGTCTCAAAGAAAGGTACAGAAACAGTAGCACAACATTAAGCTTAATGTCAGCTAACCATAAATCTAGGTCTCAAAGAAAGGTATAGAAACAGTATCTTAAAATTATGCTTAATGTGAGCCTACCATAAATATAGGTTTGAAAGAAAGGTACAGAAACAGTACCACACAATTAAGCTTAATGACAGCTAACCATAAATCTAGGTCTCAAAGAAAGGTACAGAAACAGTAGCACAAAATTAAGCTTAATGTCAGCTAACCATAAATCTAGGTCTCAAAGAAAGGTATAGAAACAGTATCTTAAAATTATGCTTAATGTGAGCCTACCATAAATATAGGTTTGAAAGAAAGGTACAGAAACAGTACCACGAAATTGTGCATAATGTCAGCTAACCATAAATCTAGTTCTGGAACAAACCTCATTAAACTAGAATACAGATTTCCTGGTTTTCAATCAGTCAGGTAAATGCTTGGTGCCAGGTTGCCAAAAAGCATACTTTTGTTCTGCAAATTCACGTGGTCGACTCATGAGCGGTTCACTTGGCTTTCACGTTCTGGTGTTCGGAGTAGTTATTATAATATTAATAATCACACACCGATGAGTGCCCATGCGGAACAGGAGGCCAGAACCCTGAGCATATTCTACAGGAATGCCCAATCTATAGGGAAATGAGATGCCAGACCTGGCCAGAGGGCGCGGAGCTGAGACAAAAGCTGTGGGGCAGCCGCTTCGACCTGGTGAAGACTACAAACTTCATCATGGCGACTGGCCTGCAGATATAGCATTACCAAAAGATCCTGAACGCAAAGAAGAACTAGACCTGGGGAAGATACAGCTCTGGGATGTCAACCTCCAGGGTTTACCTTGTTGGCATTTCGACTACTCTTCATTACATGATCTGCATTTTGTGTTTGGAACTGCTGGTACACATTAAGCTGTCATTGTGTGACGTTTTGCGGCTAGGCGTGTCCCACCATCATATCTAGGAGATCTGTCAACATCGATGGTTTAGTAACTGTACCTCTAAATTATACAGTGTGCGAACTAATCATAGATCTAGTTTTGAAACAGTTCCTCAAATTCATACCTAGTTGGAAATAACCATAAATCTAGTTGTGAGACAAAACTATTGAAACTATAACATAAAATTATATCGATTGCGAGCTAACCATAAATCTAGTTTTGAGATAACTCTATTGAAACAGTAACAGATAATTATATCGAGTGTTTACTAACAATAAATCTAGTTTTGAGATAACACTTTTGAAACAGTACCAGGAAAATGTACACAGAGCGAGGTTACAATAAATCTAGTTTTGAGATAACTCTATTGAAACAGTAACAGATAAATATATCGAGTGTTAACTAACAATAAATCTAGTTTTGAGATAACACTTTTGAAACAGTACCAGGAAAATGTACGCAGAGCGAGGTTACAATAAATCTAGTTTTCACACAAAACTCTAGAAACAGTATTCTAAATATGACACATTGAAGATGAAAATAAATAACTCGCCATGCCAGGGCGTTAATAAAGAAGCAGTTAGTAGTAACGCGGAGCTGCGGCTGAATCGAGAAGACATAAATCGTATGATTCAGATATGGCAATTCAATAAATTGAAGATAGGTGGCACTGACGAATGCCCGTGTGGTAGCGGGAAAATGACCGCTGAACATTTGCTGCAAAACTACCCGACATACGAGGATCAGATAAAGCAAATGTGGCAACACAAGACAAGCTATATGGCAGTGTCGACAGCCTCAGGATGACCGCCGCTTTTTTCGAAAAAATAATGGTTACTGTCTGACTGCGTACGATGAAGAAGAAGAAGAAGATATGACGTTGTTGTTGCTGTTGTTGTTCGATCATACTCTTGATAGTAGGTTACAGTGGCTTTTCCTGCATGTTGATTTGTATGAGAAGGCGAACCGGATTCGTCCTGGCTGTAGTACAATGCGAGACTCGCCACTAAGAACACCTATTTGGGGATTACGTGGTCTATCCCCGCCTCGTTAATCAAAGTGCTAAGATACATCATGTTTCCAGTAGTATGAGAAAGGTCGTGAGGTGAGGGTTGGGGGGAACGGCTGGTTGGTTAAGGGGGATGGGGAGGGAGGCTAGATCTTCGACCCCGGTACCGTGTTAACAACAACAACAACAACAAAAAAGTACAGCTACGTTCTGGCAGATAAGGAAGAAGAATTATACCTCAACTCCTTCAATGCATGACGCAATTCAAAATCTCAGCCTCTTAGCCTCTGTTCCTGTTTTCTTTCCTTTAGTGCTCTTCGTTTCTCCGGCAGTTTCTATCATCTCTTTTATCTGAGAGACCAAAGCGTCTGCGGCGAATGCCCAGGTCTATGCATTTTGATCAGGCTAGGCTGGGACGCTCGCTAAACCGTAATTTGAGTTTCATGAATATCCGATTTCGGATGAGTAATGACAAAGCAACAACCTAGATTCAGGATACTATCTTTTTTGGTGTGGGGGAGTAGAGTAGAGGGCAGGTCAAGTAGTTTTTGCCTTAGGTAAAGGATGTAAAAGTAAAGTAACCCATACCATTACTGCGGTAGGGGTGTGAGATGTTAGCGATCTCATATTTCAAAGGCTCGGCTATATGAGGGCGGTAGCCATCTCCTCTCCCTCGCCGTTTTACTTCCCGGACTGAACCGGTACCCATTTACGGCTGGGTCGACCCGGGAACCATTGTGGTCTGAAACAACGTTACCGCCTCAATCCGTTAGTGAACCCAGGACCACTCTGATGCGAAGCCATCACGCTAACCACTGCGCTACGTGGCTCCACAAAGGATGAAGGTGGCATAAAGACAGGCGCTGACGTCAGGAATGAAGTGTTAGAGGCGTTGTACTTCTTCTTCTTAGGCGTTCATCCTAGAAAAGATGTTGTGACGTTCTTTACAGCGCACCAAAAGTCCCTTTGTGCCATGACTGACTGCATGCCGATGAGACCCTTGGATGGCTACAGATAATTCTTCTTCGTTCGTTCTCAATCTCCCACTACCAAAACCTGAAAGTTTAAGTAGCAGAATGTAGTCCAGAGAACGGAATGCATTGTGTCGTAGTTTAGAGCTTGGCTGCGATATTTGCACCTTTCGGTCCAACACATCCGACTTTAGCAAGCATTTTTTGAGTACCGGGTAAGCATTCCCTCTTCGATCCCTTCTCCTTAGCCAGTCTGCCCTGCTGCATCCTGTTATCCAGGATAACAGCGTGGAGGTGTAGAAGGGTCTTGGCAGCTCTGGTTCGCTGACCCTGACAGTAGCAGTCAGCTATGGGTCGCTGACCCTGACACTAGCAGTCAGCTCTGGTTCGTTGACCCTGACACTAGCAGTCAGCTATGGGTCGCTGACCCTGACACTAGCAGTCAGCTCTGGTTCGCTGACCCTGACACTAGCAGTCAGCTCTGGTTCGCTGACCTGACACCTGCAGTCAGCTCTGGTTCGCTGACCCTGACACTAGCAGTCAGCTCTGGTTCGCTGACCCTGACACTAGCAGTCAGCTATGGTTCGCTGACCCTGACACTAGCAGTCAGCTATGGTTCGCTGAGAACTGCAGCTCATGCGCTGCTCAGCATCTTCATCCCTAAAGATAATTCAACCTATCTTTATTTTCTTTCTTATTGCGTCGTTGTTGTTTCACTTCTTCGTGTTGAAAGAGCTTTCGCCAAGCGTGAGTGCATCTCCACTTGTATCGATCTGCACCTTCGTCTTCCCAAGATGTCAGATTCACGTCCAGAGCCTTAAAATCACGCTTACACCAATCTTTGAACCTCAACTGAGGACGGCCGACTGTTCTCTTGCTATCTACCAAATGTCTATAGAGGCAAAACAGATACCAACCAAGTCCTGTCCAAGCATCCCTCACCAGTTAAGTCCATGTCTTTCTCTTTTCTCTAAGGATGTCTTCTCCTCGCCTGTTTTGGTCTGCCTCTATTTCTCTTACACTGGGTATTCCAGAACAGCCATTGTCTAGTAATGCTTTCAGCTGGCTTTGTTAAAAAAAAATAATGTTACAGTACTTCTGGAGTGGTACCATGGCGGTCTAAGAAGAACAGTGCCATTGTAATTATTGCTTGACCTGACTAACATGTCTGATCAGTATGTTTTGCTAGAACATGACTAACATGTCTAATCAGTATTTTTTGCCTTACCTGACTAACATATCTGATCAGTATTTTCTCCTTGACCTGACTTTACTCTTTCTTCCCATCATCAACGATCACTGCCACATTCTCCTCTTCACCTGTTTTCTGCTGTTTGGCTTGTCCTGTCTCATTCCCGAGCTGTCCACTGCAACCTTATATGTATGTTATAAGGTGAGTTCCGAACAAACGCAAATTAGAAGAACAGAAGAAACGCTACAGAGGCTCTTTGAAAGAGTATTTGGAAAGCTTCAACATTGATGTCACTTCCTAGGAGTTGCTTGCACAGAACCGTTCTACCAGGCTCGCTAACATCTCCAAAGGTGCTCAGATCACAGAGCTAAACTCCATCGCAAATGCTTAGAGCAAGCGTGTCGTCTGAAAGAGCAGAATGCACGACAACTCCACATCCGACTCCTCACACGAGTACCCCAGGAGCAGTAAAGTCTCCGTGCCAAGATTGGTCTCTATAGTCGTATGAGAGGACATCTCGCTGCACAAGTCTGACGCTGTCGCTATCTACGTTTGTGAATGGCAACTATTACTATTACAAATGCATGTCGTAAAATGCAACAAAGCAGGGCTGTTGATGGAACTGACATCCTTATAGTGTAAAAGGATATGCTACAGAAACCACATGTGTTATACTGGAATTCTGGTGTTTAATCTTTCTTGCAAAGCAGTAAATCAAACAGGGGACATATTTCACATACTTAGGTAGCACGATATAAGCAAACGGAAGATTTGTACCGGAAATCCAACACAGATGCAATAAGTCAAATCAGATCATTGAACAATTAACACCGATACTTAATTGCAATTACGTGACAATAACTGTCCAAAGAGCTTTATACAACACGATTTTCGTACCAACACTTTGCTATCAATGTCAAAACTGGACAGTGACATCAATTGGAAAACGACAAACTGTAACATCTGAAATGAAATGCCTGCAAACAATTTTGGATATGATAAGGAGAGACATGATCAGAAACGATAACACGAGTATTAGACTACATCAAAAGACAAGAACTAAAATAGTTTGGCCACATAACAAGTCTACCACCACACAGCACCCCTCAGCAAGCAATGATATTTAGATACAACGGATTCAAGGCCAAAGGCCGACCACGACAAAAGGTGGCTTCCAGAAATATCTGAGGCGGCGAATGCATCTGTGTCTATCCTCCAGGTTTTTCCCTGTTCACATTTAGTCTATCCAACAGTATGGGACTGTCCTTGGTGGTACTGACAGCAGTCATTGTGTGAGGTCTTACTGAAATGCACTTCCTACCATCACCTCTAGGGTGTATGTGAACATCGATGGAACAACATCTAAGAACGCATATACATGCTTTGGCGCAAGGTGTCTACAAATATGCATATTGTAGTGTCCGACTGTCAAGTGACATACTCTCAAAGATGTTTCTGTTAAACTGACTGAACTGACTGTGTGAAGGAAGACGGCCGCGAGAAGGTCCAAAAACGCGTTCAAGGGCAGTCTGATGGAGTCCCATAAGTGCTGTCAAATAAACGCATCCATTTGGAATAAGGCAAAGGCAAAGGCCGCCGTCCATCGAAGACGATGATGGCACAATTAATTTTGCTACCGCTATTTTTAGTAAAGATTAACTGCGCTACTTTTTATCCTCACTCTCTAGTCTCGAGCCCCCCGACCCAAGTGGCAAGTTCAGGACAAAACGACTAGGGGGCGACTACGAGATGCAGGGGCCTCTGCATCAAACACCCGTGAAAAAGACGACGGAGTCTGGCGTCGAACCCACACCATCTGATCACGAGGCCGACGGCTTAACCACTTCGCCACAGAATCCCTAACCACCACCACTTGGAATAACCTGGCTAAGAATCATTCAACCTGGAAAGTCGCGGGCATATAGTTCGTTGAGATCAACGAGGGCATCCTAGTTAAGGCAGACCAGGATAGTCGGATAATCAGAAAGTCTGGGGCAGAGGGAATTCCAGTACCAGCAGCAGCTGCAGATTATGTTTCCAAGCCATGTTATCGAACTTTCACTATTCTGATTGGTTTGATCAGTCACACACGTACTCACAAACTCAAATATGTAGTTTGATATGGGTTAATGTTGGCAATCATCATCGACGCCGATGGAGACATTATTATTAATGATGATTCTCGTGTTTCTGGAGTAATGACTGTACGGTGAAGACGTTTTCTATATAGTCCAGTATAGAGATGAAGCTTCCGTTATTGCCGGATACGATAATAAAGAAAATCAGATTAATGCGTACATTAGTTCTGTCAATATTCCTCTATTCTTGTGAGACATGGACAGTTACAGTTACAAATATAGAGTTACAAATGAGGAAATACGAGATAGAATTACAACAGCAATAAGGCCTTCTGAAGACATCTTGGCAACTGTCAAAAAAAGGAAACTCGCTTGGTACGATCACATATCGGGGATCAAGATGCTAAGCAGCACATGAGCTGCAGTGGTCAGCGACCCATAGCTGACTGCTAGCGTCAGGGCCAGCGAACCATAGCTGCCAAGACCCTTCTACTCCTCCACGCGATGAGCCTGGATAACAGGCTGCAGCAGGGCAGACTGGCTAAGGAGAAGGGATCGAAGAGGGAATGCTAACCCGATACTCAAAAAAGGCTTGCTGAAGTCGGATGTGTTGGACCGAAAGGTGCAAATATCGCAGTAAAGCTGTAAACTACGACACAACGCATTTCGTTCTCTGGACTACATTCTGCTATTTAAGCCCTTTCAGGGTTTCGTAGCGGGAGATTGAGAACGAACGAAGAAGAAGAAGAAGAAGAAGATCACATATCGAGATCAAATGGTCTTACAAATACGATCATGCACGAAAAGGTGCAAGGCAGACTACGAAGCGAAAAGGCCGTCCCAAAAAAACCTAAAAGAATGGACCAATCTTCGACCAGAATAGGCACAGTCAGCGGCTACTGACAGAGAAGGGCGTCGTGGGGTTGTGAGGATATCTTCATGTGCACCCCATCAACCTCACTGGTTACGAGATGACCTAACCTGATAATAAAGGCACACGTAGTTATATCTTACATGCAATGTGTTCATGGCTGAAGTGTTAGTCTTAATTCCACTAGACAACATTTTGTGAAGTGGAAGTGACCATGTCTCTTATTTGATGCCCGGGAGTGTAGAGTAATCAGGGTCAAATGAGACATGATCAAGGCACCCGTCTCACTTTCGCGTTCGCTCTCCTGGTAACAGGCTGTGTTCCAGCAGTCTGACCAGCGAGATGGGGATCGACACTGTAATCCTCAAAATAGCGAATTTACGTGGTAGTCTCGCATAGCACTACAGTGAGGATGACCCCGACATCCTATGAAAATAGTCGTCTAGGTCTGCTTCTTTTTTATTCGGCGTTCGTCCTGAACAGGACGTGTCTGATGTCGTGGCATAGTTTACAGCTAAACTGCGATATCTGCGCCTTTCGAACTAACATATCTTTGTCTTCATTCTTCGATCCAAAATCTCTTAACCAGGCTGTATGGTTGCATTCTGTTTTCAGGGCCGCCACCTTGGAGGTAGAATGGGGTATTGGTCAGTTATGAGTCACTAACCCTGATGCAAACAGTAAACTATGAGTCACCGGCTACTGTCAGCTCATTCACTGCGTTAACTTCAGCCCCCTTCCAGATCTGACATCTTCAACACCCTTCGAGGGATCAAGATGCGGAGCAGCGCATGAGCTGCAGTGGTCAGCGACCCAGAGCTGACTGCTAACGTCAGGGCCAGCGAACCAAAGCTGCCAAGACCCTTCTACACCTCCACGCGGTGATCCCGGATAACAGACTGCAGCAGGGCAGACTGGCTAAGGAGAAGGGATCGAAGAGGGAATGATAACCCGGTACTAAAAAATGCTTGCTGAAGTCGGATGTGTTGGACCGAAAGGTGCAAAAATCGCAGTAAAGCTGTAAACTACGACACAATGCATTTGGTTCTCTGGACTACATTCTGCTACTTAAGCCCTTTCAATGTTTGGTAGTAGGAGATTGAGAATGAACAAAGCCATGCCAAGCCAAGCCCCTTTCGAGATCTGACATTTTCAGCCACCTTAAAGATCTGACATCTTCAGCCCCATTCAAGATCTGACATCTTCAGCCCCCTTCGAGATCTGACATCTTCAGCCCCATTCGAGATCTGACATCTTCAGCCCCATTCGAGATCTGACATATTCAGCTCCCTTCGAAATCTGACATCTTCAGTCCACTTAGAGATCTGACATATTCAGCTCTCCTTGAAATCTGACATCTTCAGTCCACTTCGAGATCTGACATATTCAGCTCCCTTCGAAATCTGACATCTTCAGTCCACTTAGAGATCTGACATATTCAGCTCTCCTTGAAATCTGACATCTTCAGTCCACTTCGAGATCTGACATATTCAGCTCCCTTCGAAAGCTGACATCTTTAGTCCACTTCGAGATCTGACATATTCAGCTCCCTTCGAAATCTGACATCTTCAGTCCTTCGAGATCTGACATATTCAGCTCCCTTCGAATTCTGACATCTTTAGCTCCCTTCGAGATTTGACAGGAGCCACTGTAACCAGCTACAAAGAAACGTCAAGAATGAGCTCAACTCTGCACGAAGATCTTCGAACATACACCACGATGCCTTGCCTTGCCGTACCAAACTTTAAATCGGATACCAATTTTCAGTCTGTAGACTCTGGCCGTTACACGTGAGCAATCCATGTCCTTTTACCATGGCAATCAAGCGCTCAATCGCTCTATCAATCAGACACTCGATGGCGGGGCACAGGACAGACAACTGATAACCAGGTTCATTCTTGGACCGTGGTGCTGGCATTAAACAATATTTAACCACAGATATTATATGGCGTGCGTGCAGGCGGTCTGGAGTGGCATCCTTCTCTGGAAATTGATTGCATACAAGAGAGAGAGAAAGAGTGAGAGAAAGAGAGAGAGCGAGAAAGTGAGAGATAGAGACAGAGAGAGATAGACAGAAAACAGTGAGGGGTGGGGGATGTGATTGCACATTTGTTTAAAATTATCTCTTATAGTCTGTCATTACCTTACCAGCTACTCGCTTCATTTTCTCTCAACCTCTTCTTTTCCTCCCATCGTCTTCATCTTTTTCTGCCACACTCTTCTTCTTTTTATTGTGTTCTCATCGTCTTTTTATACCATCTTCTTTTTCTCCCATCTTGATCTTTTTCTCCCTTCCTCTTCCTCTTTTTCTTCTATTCTGTTACCCATCTTTTTCAATATTTCTCCCATCCTCTTCTTTTTCTTCCGTGCTATTTTTTCTCCTACGAACTTCTTTGTTTTCTCCCATAATGTTCTTATTTTTCTTCCTTCATCTTCTTTTTCTTCCCTCTTCTTCTTTTCTTCCATTATTTTGTTCTCTTATCCTCTTAATGAATATCTCCCACCCTCTTCATGAATATCTCCCACCCTCTTCATGAATATCTCCCATCCTCTTCATGAATATATCCCACCCTCTTCATCAATATCTCTCACCCTCTTCACCAATATCTCCCATCCTCTTCATCAATAACTTCCATCCTCTCCATCAATAACTCTCACCCTCATCATCAATATCTCCCATCCTATTGATCAATATCTCCCATCCTCTCCATCAATATCTCACATCTTCATGAATATCTCCCATCCTCTTCATGAATATATCCCACCCGCTTCATCAATATATGTCACCCTCTTCACCAATATCTCCCATCCTCTCCATCAATATCTCTCACCCTAGTCATCAATATCTCCCATCCTCTCCATCAATATCTCACATCTTCATGAATATCTCCCATCCTCTTCATGAATATATCCCACCCGCTTCATCAATATATGTCACCCTCTTCATCAATATCTCCCACCCTCTTCATCAATATATCCCACCCTCTTCACCAATATCTCCCATCCTCTCCATCAATATCTCTCACCCTAGTCATCAATATCTCCCATCCTCTTCATCAATATCTACCATCCTCTCCATCAATATCTCACATCTTCATCAATATCTCCCATCCTCTTCATCAATATCTCCCATCCTCATCAATATCTCACTAATAATAACATCAATATCTCACGAAGAAGAAGAAATATATTTCAAGAACTCGAACTGGAACACATTCCACAGCCCCCAGACAGCTGGGTGCCAAGCTAGACCTAACGCATCCGCTCAAGGCACACACTGCCAAAAAGTAAAACTGACGACCTGTGCGAGGTATATCATCCGCAGGCTTACAGGTACAACATTGGGGAGCACATTCATCTGCCTTCAGGAAATCGGCATTTGACTGGGTGTATCCGCAGCGGAATATGCGCTGCCAGTATGGGAAGGGCCCATAGATGCTGAGCATGGCGATACTGCCAGCGTGAATCGGACCTAAATCTGGTCCCTGTTTGACAAATATACACCATAGTTAGTATAGCGCCCCTCTTGAGCAACAGACGTTAGGAGAGACAAACAGACCCGCGATCCAAGACACCTAATGTGCAGAAATCAGCCGCAGAAAATTAGACAACGCAGCTTCCTATAAACAGCACAACCTCTCTGGGGAAGACCTGGAGAGTGTCACGTCGAGAAATAGAGCCACAAACAACAGACGTTAGGAGAGACAAACAGACCCGCGATCCAAGACACCTAATGTGCAGAAACCAGCTGCAGAAAACTAGACAACGCAGCTTCCTACAAACAGCACAACCTCTCTAGGGAAGACCTGGAGAGTGTCGCTTCGAGAAATGGCGCGATAAACAACAGACGCAAGGATACAGCTGGATCAGGAGGAGGCTGCATGCGGAGCACACCTCAGGGTATCCCGTAGTTCGATCTCTTCCGTAATGTTAAGGTCTCTGCAAAGACGAGTCTTATCTCATCTCGGACATTCTGGTCCGCCGCCGCCTGTCTGAATTTGGTCAGGTGGTTCGACTGAACCTGGGCATTTCGGCTCACCAGATCAAGTCCAAGTTAGCTATGTGTAACAACGGTCTTCCACCGACTAGCTGGGGGCGGGGGCGGGGGGGGGGAGACGCCCGCGCTCTATATTGTTCGGGCAGATAGCAGTCTCCCCTTGGGAATTGGGCGAGGTTACAAGCCTCAGCAGCTGGACATGGTAGTAGTCGGTTGTCGCAACGGACCCTAGATGCCTATGCGAACATTATTATTAAATATACTTCGGTCTGGGTTGACCCAATGCAGAAAAAAAACATGTTGAGATTGGGAAACAGCAGCGACAATATCTGCAAATCCGGTGCTGTCCACAAACAAGACCACTTCATGACTTACTCAAACCTACCACACGTGGAATGAGTAGTTTTGAGATCAGATGTTGGCCTCGGGTACTGGTGGTCGCGGATTCATATCACGGTGTAGCATAGTTTTTGCACGTGCACTTTCTGATGTTTCCCCGGATCTCTCTGTGTAGTAGATATCGGACGCCCGTGTACAGGGTCGTGCACGTTAAAAATCCCACAGAGTTGGAAATCGAAAAAAAGAAGGCTTAACGGTTGCTGTCCAGGCAACATCTAAAATGATGTTAAAAATCTACCTAATCTATTACAGGATCCTCGCCGGTGCTACTGAGCACGTCCATTGTGCTGAGAGTCTACAAAAATATCGAGAAGAACTGAGCACTTATTGGTTAACCCTTTACACCCTAACCTGCCTATTGTATGTTGTTTGGAAACCGAAGACACTACTACTATGTTCAATGCAACTTCATTTCTTGTTCTGTTCTGGGATAGCATTTACAACGCATAAATAACAAAATAGTATATGAATAAGGCAAAGAAGTTTCTCCCTGCTCTTATGAATATGCATTTCCTGTTTTAAGGCTAAGGGTGTAAAGGGTTAAACCGTGGCCAACTTTAGATAGATCTAAAGTTGGCCACGGTTAAACCGTTGCAATGATGTGGATTCTTCGACTAAACTAAACTCAACTAAACTAAACCACACGCATGTACGATGGAAGATCTGTTCAGGGGAAACGCCAACGACAGTCAGGGTGGCGCTGAACTCTGGACCTCTGCCGTATAACGTGGGAGAATGGGCACAAACACGCACACTACACATTTCATTGTTCAGCAAAACTCCCTAATGAAAATGTCTTACACCATAATTTATGACACAATTTTATGACAGGCAATTACTCTAGTGTGCGAGCGTGTGTGTTTCTATCTATATCTCAAGTCTGTGTCTGCACTGCAAGTAGTACTAGTGTCGTGTTCTCCAGGATTGGATCGTACGTATCATTTACCCGGCCTGGTTCTTGTTTCATTGGTACAGCTACCATTTGCTGTATCATGTAGACGTCCATTGTGCTGAGTATTGATGTTGCTTAATTGCTCTGCTTTAAATAGAACACCGTTGTTATGCGTCTGTCTCATCTTCTTGTATTTCGTAAGTTCTTGCTGGTTCTGTTCTCATTTAATAATGCGCTGTTACAGTAGACAGCGAATTGTGTTGTTGTATTCGTGCAATATGGTCTGTCTTCCTGCCTGACTGTATGTCTTTTTCTGCCTGTCTGTATCTCTGTCTGTCTCTATCAATTTATTTATCCGTCTATCTATCTATCTATCTATCTATCTATCTATCTATCTATCTATCTATCTATCTATCTATCTATCTATCTATCTATCTATCTATCTATCTATCTATCTATCTAACTATCTATCTATCTATCTATCTATCTATCTATCTATCTATCTATCTATCTATCTATCTATATCTATATCTATATCTATCTATCTATCTATCTATCTATCTATCTATCTATCTATCTATCTATCTATCTACCTACCTACCTACCTACCTACCTACCTACCTACCTCTCTCTCTCTCTCTCTCTGTCTATCTACCTTCTATCTGTATGTCTGTCTCTCTATCTATCTTTATGTATGTCTGTATGTCTATCTACCTGTCTATCTATTTGTCTATCAGTCTATCTATATGGCTGTATGTATGTATGTCTGTATGTGTGTGTGTGTCTGTGTTTGTGTGTCTACGGTATGTATGTATGATATGTATGCCTGTCTGTCTATCTATTGCCTGTCTGTCACTCACTCACTCACTCTCCCTTTCTCTCTCTCTCTCTCTCTCTCTCTCTCTCTATGTATATATATATATATATATATATATATATATATATATATATATATATATATATATAAATATATATTTCTCTCTCTGTCCTGAAATCCGACAGAAAAAGGCCAATGTAATTCTCCATCCATTTGTTAACGACAAATGTGAGTACCCACATGATAGTTAAAAGATAAAAATTGACACGGTTGGAAGCTACACTCCGCTCCTAACAGGACGATACGGGCATGTCAGACTAGAGCATAAAACTAACATACCCAAATCGTGCCTACATATATGATAGTATAGAAGCCCTTTTCAGTCATGGCTGACTATAGTAGCCCCTTTCAGTCATGACTGACTATAGTAGACCCTTTCAGTCATGGCTGACTATAGTTGCCCCTTCCAGTCATGACTGACTATAGCAGGCCCTTTCAGTCATGACTGACTATAGTAGCCCCTTTCAGTCATGACTGACTATAGCATGCGCTGTCAGTCATGACTGACTATAGCAACCCTTTTCAGTCAAGCATGACTGTAGTAGCCCCTTTCAGTCATGACTGACTGACTATAGGTAGATATGAATTGGAGTGGAAAAAAATATTCTCTGTGTCTCAAGATCTTCCCTTCACCAACCATGAAGTGACCATTCAGGGTACATCTCCACCTGGATCGGTCTGCAGCTTCGTCTTCCCAGGATGTCAGATTCATGTCTAGGGCCTTCATATCACGCTTGCACACATCTTTGAACCTCAACTGAGATCGGCTGACTGTTCTCGTGCCATTCTCCAGCTGTCCGTAGAGGATATCTTTTGGAATACGACCATCTTCCGTGCCACAAACATGACCACGCCATCGTAGTCTTTGCTGCCTAAGTAGAGTGTACATGCTTGGGAGACCAGTGCGAAAGTGCACCTCTGCAGTTGTCACTCTGTCCCTCCATGTAATTCAAAGAATGGATTTCAGACGCCGTAGATGGAATGTGTTACGCATGTGCTCTTGTTTGGTATGAGTTGTCCATGTCTCGCTACTATATAGAAGTGTGCTTGCAACACATGCATTGTATACCATAGTCTTGGTTTTGATTATTAGTTTCTGTTTTTTTCCAAACACGCGTTGGGAGGTAGGCAAAGGTAGCAGCAGCGTTGCCAATCTATTTCTTGGTGTAGATGAGGGATCCCAGGTATGTGAATTGATGCACAGCTGCCAGTTCACATTTGATAAATTATTATATTAAAATATATCAGTAGGCTAAGTATGCAATGTGGAGTTATACACGAAGGATAACCCACATAGCTATTCGAAATTAAATTAGGGGTACGGCAGGGTTGCTTACTGTCACCTTTCCTGTTCATCCTGGCAGTGGACTGGATTGTGAAAGTAAAAACAAATGAGTGAAATGGAATCCAGTGGACCTTGAACAAACAGCTGGAGGACCTGGATTTTGCGGATGATATAGCCCTTCTGTCTCACAGCCAAAGTCAAATTCAGAAGGCAACTGGATTATACCTCTAAACAAGTCGGTTTGAAGATCCACGAGGAAAAGACAAAAATAATTAGGGTCAATGCAGCAAACACAGAACCAATAAGACTGAGAGGAACGCCACTGGAAGAGGTACAGGTATTTACATACCTAGAAAGCATCATCAACAAGGAAGGAGGGATAGAGGAGGATATAAAAAACAGGGTTACAAAAAGCAAAAGTTACATTCGTATTGTTGAAACCCAAATTTGAGATGTTTTTATAATCGTCCATGCTTCGCCGTCATATGCTACCACGGGAAAGACACAGGCTCTCAAGATTTTTGCAAATGTTTTTTTGCTGGTGTTCTGCCATAATTTATGCAGGTTGTTTAGATTCTGTGTTGCCATGGCTAGTCTACTTCTAATTTCTTTTGAGCAGTCGCCATTTTTGTCAATTCTGGAGCCCAGATATTCTTCTTCTTCGTACGCAGTCAGACAGTAACCATTATTTTTTCGAAAAAAGCGGCGGTCATCCTGAGGCTGTCGCCACTGCCATAGAGCTTGTCTTGCAGTTCCACTGGTGATGGCCACATCTGCTCTCTCTGATCCTCGTATGTCGGGCAGTTCTGCAGCAGATGTTCAGCGGTCATTTTCCGAGTACCGCACGGGCATTCGCCGGTACACCCTATCTTCAATTTGTTGAATAGCCCAGATATTCAAAATGCGTGACCTGATCTATTTCCAAAACCGACTAATGTAAATTTATATTATCATTGTGTTTTGTCGGTGGCCATTTGCTTTCTTTTGTTGATGTTTATAAATATGTTTTCATATGTACTGTATCTATATACGACTGAAAGTAGCTGCTCTAGCCCTTCTGCACTTTTTGATATTATCACTGTGTCATCTGCGTATCGTAACTCTAGGATCTCGTAACCGCCAATTGTGAATGGATCGAAACTTTCGCTATTCTCTCCTTCTCTAACATTTGTCATTTTACATTTCGAATAGATGTTATATAGATACGGTGAGAGGATACTACCATGTCCTACTCCGAACCAATCTGTTTGACTAGATACTCGGACAACGGCTTGTTGATCTTGATATAATGATTCAATTAGATGGATATCGTCATCCACGATACGTATTACCCCACAGCCCTCCATAACACAGGGATAGAGATCGTTCCAGACGATGTTGGGACCGGCAGCGGTATGATTTACTTGATCAATAAATCAAATAAGTAATTAAGCTAAGTAAAACAATTAAAAATCTGCTCAAGTTATTTGTACCTTTCCCCAGGTGGTTTGGAGCAGATATAGATGGTGCCTAACTAGCTGCGGGTATATTTAGCTTTAGTGTTTGAGTCTATTAAGATGGAATCGCACATCGGTAAAAACCACCTTCCCAGTACTTGTATTACAGTTATGAGGAAAGACTCGGAAAAACCTGCCTACAGTTTCTAGAAAAGAGAATAATTGGAGGTGACTTAATACAAGTTTATAAGATAATCAAAGGAGCGGACAAATTAGACTATAACAGGTTTTTTTTCAAAATACAACCACCTGTTGTAGGAGAGGACAAGAGGACACAGCTACAAATTAACCAAAGAAAGGTCCAGATTATATATTAGGAAATATTTTATTTAGTCGGAGAGTGGTGAATGCTTGAAATGCATTACTACAGAAAGTAGTTGAAGCAGCATCAACTAATGCATTTAAGAATAGATTGGATGCACATAGCTTTTAGAGCAAGGAAATGCAAAAGACTACAGAGTCTTCTAAACCAGTATAAAGACGTGACGTTAAGTTATACATCTGTTTATGTTTACGAACTCAAGATAAATATCACCTTCTTCTTAGGGGTCCCTCCAGAAATGGACGTCGTTACGTTGTGTCACAGTTTGCAAAGAAGCTGCGATATCTGCACTTTTCAGCCCTTCACATCCGATTTTGGCTGCCTTTATTGGGTACCGGGATTGCCTTGCCACTGCGATCCCTACGTCTCTTAGCTTAGATTACACAAGGAGACTCAATGGTCTCGAGGTAAGGTGTCCGCCTTGGGTGCCGTAGGTCGCGGGTTCAAATCACGGTGGAGACTAGGATTTTTTTTCACATGGATCTTCTGGAAAAAAATTCCTCTGATATCTAGGTAGCGAGATCGGACTAGTTTTTAGTGTCGAGCACGTTAAAAATTCCTTGGCAGTTAGAAATCGAAAGGAGTAGGCCTAACAGCCGGTGCCCAGACAAAATTCAAAATTCTAGTTAAAAATCTACCCACATTATTTGTACCTTTGCCCAGGCCTAGTCAGCTGCAGGAAGTTTAAAATACCTACAACAGATAGCCTTCGGCTACATGGCAACAGACAATAACATGCCTGTTTGAATACCAGGATTCCGAGTATTCCGAGTAGTATACTACACAAGTGCAGCTTGTCTCCAGGGCACCCGCTTGGTAGCGGATTAGGGTCTTAGTCAGATCTTCTTCTTCTTTTTCATTTTCTTCTTCTTCTTCTTCTTCTTCGTCTTCTTCTTATGATTTCGTTATCAAACTTCCGCTACCAAGTTCTGAACATGGATTTGCAAGTAGCAGGATGCAGTCCGGAGAACGGAATACATTGTGTCGCTAGTTTAAAGCTTGACTGTGAATTTGCACCTTTCGGTCCGACACACCCGTCGTCGGCAGCAGGCTTTTTTTTTAGTACCGGATTAGCCTTCCCTCTTCGATTCCTTCTCCTTATCCAGTCTGCCCTGCTGCAGCCTGTTATCCCGGATCAACGCGTGGAGGTGTAGAAGGGTCTTGGCAGCTATGGTTCGCTAGCCCTGACGCTAGCAGTCAGCTATGGGTGCTGACCACTGCAGCTCATGCGCTGCTCAGCTCTGGTTCGCTGGCCCTGACGCTAGCAGTCAGCTATGGGTCGCTGACCACTGCAGCTAATGCGCTGCTCAGCTCTGGTTCGCTGGCCCTGACGCTAGCAGTCAGCTATGGATCGCTGACCACTGCAGCTCATGCGCTGCTCAGCTATGGTTCGCTAGCCCTGACGCTAGCAGTCAGCTATGGGTCGCTGACCACTGCAACTAATGCGCTGCTCAGCTCTGGTTCGCTGGCCCTGACGCTAGCAGTCAGCTATGGGTTGCTGACCACTGCAGCTCATGCGCTAGTGCTCAGCATCTTGATCCCTCATGCATTTGAGAATAGATTGGATGTGCATTTCTTTTAAAGCAAAGTAATGCAAATGTGACTGGTTATCTACAGAATCTGATGAGTCTTCTAAACCAGTATAAAAACATTAAGTTAAGGTTGGCCGGAGTCATCCAAACTGATATGCACTGCTTGACTTCAGCTACGTGGTGTTCACTACTACTGGGACCAAGGATCCAATCAGTAAATAATAGATGTCCATCGTTGTCGATGAGGACCGCCGACATCATCCTTGTCACAGATTTCCCTGTTGGGTGTGGGTGCTCATGTGGCTGAACAGGCCAATGCGAGCACGAAAACATCTGCTACATATCGGGCACACGAGGTTTGTAGAAGGGGGTGGTGTTCCCGCTGCTCGGGATTTCCGCGTCTCGCGTCTGTTCTGGGCTTTCACAACACGGTCATCTTCACCAGCAGCTACACCCGATTTGACTGCGCTTCTCCAGTCAGATCTGTTTTTCGTAAGATATTCCCAGTTGTCGATGTCTATCTGGCAACATTTTAGTGAGTCCTTCAGACCGTCTTTAAAACGTTTCTTTGGGCGCCCTCTCTCGCGCCATCCCTCTCTCAGCTCGCCGTAGAGAAGCTTCTTTGGGAGCCGCTCGTCTGACATACGGACGAGGTGTCCGGCCCATCCTAGTCGTGCTTTTTCTAGCAGTGCATGGATGCTGGGCATGTTAGCCCTCGAGAGAACCTCGATGTCAGTGACACGATCTTGCCATCGGATGTGGAATATTCGCCTCAGGCAACCTGTGTGGAAGTGGTTTAACCTCCTTGCATGTCCAGAGTATACAGTCCAGCTTTCGCAAGCGTATAGTAGGGTTGGAATGATGGTTGCACGGTAGACCATCGTGCCTAGACTATCGAGCGCATTCTACCAAAGGCTGTGCTGGCCTTTGCTATTCTGCTTGCCACCTCATCGTCTAGGCTGACAGATCTCGACAGCGTGCTGCCCAGATATGTGAATTTGTCTACGGCATTCAACGTCTGCCCGCTGACTGTAGTCTCTGGTTTTGTGTACGGCATGCCTGGTGCTGGTTGGTACATGACCTCTGTTTTTTTGGCATTTATGGTCAGGCCAAAATTTTTGCATGCGGCAGAGAACTGGTCCATTCCAACCTGCATGTTCAGTTCTGAGTTGCTCATTAGTTGCAAATACAAGTTCCCTGATTATATCGCCAGCCACTTTGGTTTTGGCCTTCATTCTTCTGGAATTGAGTAACTTGCCATCTGTGCGGTACTCTATGGGTATTCCAAGCTCCAATGATCTGAAGGCGTCTGTCATCGTGGCCGCGAACATCATGCTGAACAAAGTCGGGGCCAGTACACATCCTTGTTTTACTCCGTTGGACCAAGAATCCAATCAGTTACGAATAGGGTAAAGAACAAGTAGGTGGAGATTAAGAAGGAGGTAAATAATATGATAAGAAGGAGATGATAATGATTAACACGAATACGATTAAGTTGAAGAATATGATAAAGAAGAAAATATGATGAAAATGAAGATAAATAAAAGAAAGAAAAGACAAAGATGTCCCGTTTATTCGCTGTTCTTTGGAGATATACTTGAACTGTTATTTGTGCGATCGACAGAATGAACTGACATTATAGGCCAATCGACATTCAACGTGAAAGCGTGTGCCTTTTTAAGAACGAGTGCATTTACCCTCGAGCGGATTCAATATGAAAGTCGTCTCAGAAAGGTCTTCAGGAACGATGGTTCCCAATCCTAGTCATGTCGAGGACTGCTCTGAAGCGAATGTTTATTCGTTGGTCTTTTCCATCACACGATTTGAAATCCCAAGGTGAATTAGGCGAGGAAGAGGAAGAAGAAGGAGAAAAAATAAAAAGAAGAAGAAGTAGACACCGACGACAAAATAAGAAGACGAAACAGAAGTAGACGAAACAGACAAAGAAAAAAAGAAGAAGATAAAGAAGAAGACGAAGGAAAAATAGGAGAATAAGTAAAATAAGAAGAAGAAGAAGAACAAAGAAAAAACACGAAAAGGAAGAAGAAAAATAAGGAGAAATAGACGACGAAAAAGAAGAAAGCGAAATGGAAGAATAAAATGCATAAGAAAAATATAAGAGGAATAAGAAGAACAAGAAGAAGATGAAGAAGAAGGAGGAGGATATAGTTTACTTGTACCTGGGAAACATCGTCAATATCCCAACAAACACCAAATTTGTATAATACTTCTAGTTTTTTACTTAACAGTGAGAAGTATTGTGCAGAGTAAGATATGGATGGAGAGACAAGAGAACACACAGGGAGGAGCCGGTATGAAAGTAAGCCAGGAAAGTTGCTTTCTTCGGCAGAGCTGAAAGAGACTGCCGGAAATAGGGATCGACAGAGAGCATCTGCTATATGGAGACTGCCGGAAATAGGAATCGACAGAGAGCATCTGCTATATGGAGACTGCCGGAAATAGGAATCGACAGAGAGCATCTGCTATATGGAGACTGCCGGAAATAGGAATCGACAGAGAGCATCTGCTATATGGAGACTGCCGGAAATAGGAATCGACAGAGAGCATTTGCCGTAGCTCAAATTTCCAAGGAAAATGAGAATATTAAGACGTACATTTTTGCAGTCGTATCATCATAATCATCATCATCACCAAGTCATTCAGTCCTTGGATTCGTTTGCACGTTAAGGATTATGTCTTTCCATTTCTGCCTGGCATCTGCGTCTCTTCAGCTCAGCATAAGTCTTGACCACTATGTCTCTGCATCCTTGTGTCGCGGCCTTGTTTCTTGGTCTGCCTCTTCCTCCCCTTCCCTGTGTTCTGTTCCCAATGCTTCTTTGCTGGGCTCTCATAACGTAGCTTGTGACACAGCCAGACCTTGCGGGTTTGTTTGTTTTTTGTGTGCATCTTCTCTAACAGTTTTCTTTCCTCTCTCACTTCCGCCAAAACCAGTTATTTTAATGTGTGTATCTCTGTCCGGGTCACTTTTTTCATCTTTCTGTAACACCGCATCTCAAAAACCTTCAAGTTTTTCTCCTATTATATTTATTATTCGTGTTTTAGACCCATACAATACCACAGTGTAATCATGATTCGGTTCAGTAGTGTCTTTTTAATGCTACCTTACAATACACTCTTTCTCTCTAATTGCATACTTTGCCAACACAATTACGGTTCTTATTATTTTCTATTACATCGATTAAATTCAAAGAACTCTGGCAAACAAAAAATAGAAGAGAAAGCAAGAGCATCTAGGGTCTAGCGTTCAGACCTCAAGAAAACAGGCGGAAAAACAGAATAGTTGGTGGATAGTTGCAGCCTTATGCTTCAGTTGGAACTATAAGGAATACATATTGTCATATCTTTCTTTTTAATAGATTGTTTCCTACACTGATCTTGGTATTTGACCAAACAATTATGTTCAGACCACACCCTTTTGTGTGTGTGTGTCCGCGCCCGTTACTTCGAGGCTACGTCCCTGTGTAAGTGTGTCGTATTTAATGGCAACTAAATAAGCGCATGAACTGCAGCGGTCAGCTACCCATAGCTGACTGCTAGCGTCAGGGCCAGCGAACCAGAGCTGCCAAGACCCTTCTACACCTCCACGCGGTGATCCTGGATAACAGGCTGCAGCAGGGCAGACTGGCTAAGGAGAAGGGATCGAAGAGGGAATGCTCCGGTACTAAAAAAAATGCTTGCTGCTGAAGTCGGATGTGTTGGACCGAAAGGTGCAAATATCGCAGTCAAGCTGTAAACTACGACACAGCACATTCTGTTTTCTTGACTACATTCTGCTACTTAGGCCCGTTTCAGAGTTTGGTAGCAGGAGATTGAGAACGAACGAAGTCAAGCCATACAAGAGAAAATAAGATGAAAAGTAGAGAAGAAAGTTTATAAAGAACAATTTGGATTTTGATAGTATGTAATGGAACAAGGGAAGCAATTTTCAGTTTGAGAACTATGACAGAGAAATATGTGGAAATACATAATGACATTTATATTTTCTTCGTAGACTACTGGAAGGCTTTTCACAGTTTAACATGGGAAATTAATTTAATGTCTCAAAGAAATAGGTCTAGATTGAAAACAATATACGTCTGCTCCGTAATCTGTGTTGGGAACAAACTGCTACATTAAAATCAGAACAGATACGCTCTCCAAGTATAGATGTAAAAAAAAGGAGTAAGACAAGGATGTGTATTATCTCTTTGTCATTTTAATATCTATACATAACAGATATTGAAACAGATAACAGTAATGTCAGGTCTTGTCATTGGAAGAGTTGTAATAAATAACCTTAGAAATGCGAATGATGTAGTTTCAATTGCAAAAAGTGAGCAAGAATTGCAGGAGCTTGTGACAACAATATATACAAAAAGTCAAAAGTTTGGATTAGACATAAACATAAAGAAAACTAAGATTACGATACTTGGGAAAAGTGACAAGAAACCATGTATGCAGATACAAATAAAAGATCAACTACTGAAAAAGGTAGTTTTTCCTATCTAGGTCAAATAATAACGGAAGAAGGCAGCTGTGAAATAGAAATCAGCAAGACAGTAGGAATGGCCAAGATGGTATTCGACAACATGCGACATATACTGACATTCATACAAGATGGTATTCGACAACATGCGACACATACTGACATTCATACAAGATGGTATTCGACAACATGCGACACATACTGACATTCATACAAGATGGTATTCGACAACATGCGACACATACTGACATTCATACAAGATGGTATTCGACAACATGCGACACATACTGACATTCATACAAGATGGTATTCGACAACATGCGACACATACTGACATTCATACAAGATGGTATTCGACAACATGCGACACATACTGACATTCATACAAGATGGTATTCGACAACATGCGACACATACTGACATTCATACAAGATGGTATTCGACAACATGCGACACATACTGACATTCATACAAGATGGTATTCGACAACATGCGACACATACTGACATTCATACAAGATGGTATTCGACAACATGCGACACATACTGACATTCAAACAGATCAATCATGTGTTAAAAATGTGAATTGTCAGATTTTATGAATACTCGTCAAGACTTTATGGCATATAAACATGAACAATCAATAACAAGTTGGAGAAGAATGTCGAACCCTTCGAAATGTGGGTATATAGAAGATTGGGTTGCATTTCTTGGAAAGAGAAGAAATCGGACTTGGAGGTATTGAAAAAGTTGGGAGTGAAAACAGGATTAAAGACCTAAATCATGGTTTGACAGTTACGTTATTTTGGTCATAAAACAAGACATATCTCCTTGTTGAAGACCATATTAGGGGGTTGGGGGGGGGGGGGGCGAGGCAGTCGTTCAAGAGGCAGACAATGTTTTAAGTAGGTGGATAACATCAGGAAATGGACTGGAAAAAGCCTTTCAGATTGCACTATTATGACGGGTGATAGAGTACAATGGGGATCCATTGCAGCCTACATTCGATACGGAGCGGGCACTTGATCTGAACTGAAATGTTGAAGTCTATCAATGACTGCCGGGTAGATGATGAATCAGCTTTGATATCGAACGAGGTTCGAGCTGACTGGGACGCAAGAGGGGACGGAGCTGACTGGGACGGAATAGAGGACGGAGCTGACTGGGACGGAATAGAGGACTGAGCTGACTGGGACGCAAGAGGGGACGGAGCTGAAGTTTGTACAACCAACGAGCTGCAGGAATAATCAGTATCCACATCATTCGCCATTTGCTGACAGAGACCAAGCACCTATGGGTATGTCCGGAGTGCAGTGAAGTCGATTCTTTTGAGCTTAACAAATTTAGATGTTAATGAAGGATATTTTCTTCTGCATGCGTAACAGGCACTCTAACATCTGCACACAAAAAACATTTATTTCAATGTGGTTGTTAGGGAGCGGAGGTAGCGCAGTGGTAACTGAACTTTCGGTCCGGGTTCGGTCCCCAGTTGGTGCGCGACTTTCCCGATCCCAAATCGGCCTCTCGGGTTGACTCTGCCTAAAACATAGGGTTCCAGAATAATTTGGGAAAGTGAAAGGAGCCGACGTGATGTTGGCCACCTCACCCCTAGTGTGCCTCTTGTAAAGAAAAATATGTGCCTAACACCGTAATCCCAATATGCCACACTGGCGTATTAACGCTATCTTTTACCTGACAATGTCGAGGTTTCTCAATTTTGAAATAGTGTAGTGAAAGCACGTTGCAAACGCGAGCTAAAGTACTTTGATTCAGACTTCTAGTAACATTGGTCGCCATTTGCTTTAATGGATTGAAAAGTCGGCAGTAAGAGGGATACGAATATATATTTGATTTCTTCACACATTCATGCTTTCGAAACTGGCGGTTTCCCTCCCGGAGTGGATCCATTGATTCTCTGTCAGCCTCGCGATCTGTCCCGTGGTTCCCTCTCGTCGACTTGTCTCGACATCGCGTTCAGATCTGGCACTTCAAATCCGTACATTGTGCTAAGATCTGCTGGTCTTACTTCATTGACAACTGTGTGTTTTGTGTGATACATTCGCATCTGCACGCCAGGAGTTACAAGCAGCTTGTGTCCTTTTATTTATTCTTGTGCTGGCGTATTTGTCACCGTTTTTAGGTTATAAATCGGTTTGCTTTATAGTGTTCTACACATAGCCATGGTTATACAGTATTTTAATTTATGATGTGTGGAACAACGATTCTCAACATTCTGAAAAGAATGTTTCCTTAACATCCACGCTATTCACACGCGATCTTCATGAAAAGATACAGTTTACAGGATTCGTTCTTTCAATCAGGTATATTGTTAATGAGATGGTAGAACGTCTGGCCGAGTGGTTATCATACCGATCGCTAGCCCATGGGAGCACGGGTTCAGAACGCCGGAAAGGCTTAGTTTGTTTGTTTTCATCGGAGTTAAAAGTATAATTGTAGCCTGCACACAACGTGGTGGTTTACAGGAGCATGCGGCCTTTATAATCATCCAGGCAAATGCTAACGTTATGAAGATATTCTGCAATGATAGTTAGTGTGTAGTTATATTTTAATATTGTTGTGGTTATTTTTGTGTGTGCTTGTTTTTTGTTTGTTTGCGTTCGCAGTTGTTGTTGTTGCTGTTCCTGTTGTTGCTGCTGCTGCTACTGCGACTGCCACTCGTACGCGAGTTAGGTACTATTGTCGACTTTCTTTAGCGACTAGTTACAGTAACTTTCCTTATAACGCGAGGCTCACTTGAAAGGGTGGACTGGAGTCCTTCTCGCTGTAGTTCAATCGAGGTTCCCAAATTAGCTGACCGCTATGGCAATCACAATGCCGATCCCCACCTCGGTGGTCATACTGCCATAAAACATCATGTTTAAAATTATGAACGTTTGTTCTTGTCAACAATCACAAGACAAGTAGTTATCTACGCTATGTCCATATATTCCCTGTTTAAAGTGATAATTGCTTGGTAGGTTTCACCTAACCATGCCCGGACGTTAGTTTCCTCTCCCATTCTAATAGTGTAAGTACGCGTATAAGTGGCAGAAGGATCAGAGCGCCTGTTATTTAACAATGAAGGTACCGAGCTCAATGCCTGTTCTTGGCATTCTCCAGTCTACGTGTCCACACACGTCATAAAAGCTCTGGTCTTTCGCGTAGCTTTTAACACGTTAACATACCACCACCACCATCAGCACTACCCCACATCAGCTTGGACCGGCACCATTGTTATGTATGTTGTTGTGTAGTACTACCAACCACTACCACCCACCGCGAGAACAGTCTCCACTTGATATGACAACATTTATTACAGGACACAATGCAGTTGCTTTTTATCCAATGCCAATTAACTGCATTCCGTTCATCTCGCACATAACATATACGTATCCGTATGTATGTAATGTGTGTGTGTGTGCGAGGGGTGGGGCGGGTATGGGTGGGTGGTGGGGGTGGTATGTATTGATGTTTGTGTATATATCATGTATGAGTGAGTATGTGTGTGTGTGTGAATGTTTATGTGTGTACATATGTATGTATATATTTATGCGTGTATGTATATAATGTTTGAGTGAGTATGTGTGTATGTGTGAATGTGTATGTGTGTACATATGTATGTACGAATTTATGTGCGATAAAATGGTTGCACTTAGAGAGGCAGAAAGAGCACCGCTATGACTGTATGCTGGCGAGATTTGGTCAATGACCTATGCACTGAGAAGAACGATGTTCTTTGATTGATTGATCGATTGATTGATTGATTAATTAATTAAGCGACAACGATCACAAAGATCCGTATCTGTACACAGTACAATATTTTCAGACATTAATTAACAAAAAGGACAGCGAATTGACATCACAGCCACTCACGCATCGAGTCTTGGTCCACCAACACGATAAAAAGCGCTTTTGCTACAGGAAAAACATCGAGCGTAGGGCTTCGATCAGCTCAATATTTCTGAGGCCTAGCATGCAGTTATGAATGAGCTGGCGCAGCCTCTAACTCATATCTTACTGTTTTCATTAGGATGTACGAACCACAGCTAACCAAGACCCTTTTCATCCTCCGTGATGGGCCACATATGTCTGCCTCCATTAGGGTGTACCAACCATAGGTGACCAAGACCCTTTTCACCATCTAAGTGGTGGGCCATATATATCCGCTTGCATTAAGGTGTACTAACCACAACTGACCAAGACCATATTCATTCTCCAAGTAGTGGATCATATATGACTGCTTCTATTAAGGTGTACGAACCACAGCTGACCAATGCCATATTCATCCTCGAAGTAGTGGATCATATATGGCTGCCTCCATTAAGGTGTACGAACCACAACTGGCCAAGACCATATTCATCCCCCAAGTAGTGAACCTGCAAGACTCGCTAAAAGAATAGGGACCTCAGAGGGGAGGCAAATCCGCTCTTCAAAAAAGTCGTGATGAAACCGAATGTGTCGGAACGAAAGGCGTAGATATTGCAGCCTCGCTGTATACAACGTCGCAACGCCCTTTCCACGACAAATGCCGCAGAAAAAGAAGAAGAAACGAAGCAGGAGAGGAAGAAAGAGAATAATAACAAAACGAAGAAGAAGAAGAAGTACAACAAGAAGAAGAAGAATAATTCTAATGGTATTCATTTTTGTAGCGAGTATTTCCGTAATTTATTACAGTAATATTGTTTTTTTTTCTACAGTTTATCGCTATTTGACGATAAGTACACTCTTTTCAACCACAGTGTTATCTTGGTTATATTATGGAGTACGGGCCATCAAGAATTGTCTGCATTGAGAATTTCTGATTCCATATTAAAAACCAACACAGCACATAGCGAGCCGCGCTGTGTTTTATTTCCAATTATCCTGATTACTGCGTGCCCTGATTGTCCATTATCCATAATAGACCAGCGCATAAACTTCCAAAATATGATAATATAGATTTATCATTATGCACACACAAACAGGAAATTGTTTCATTAAAATGTGTTCGGTTGTGTGTAGTCGAGGTGTGTTGTGTTGCTGTTCGTTCATCGTATTCGATGGGTGACCACTTTGTCAACGTTCACTGTTCGCTTTAGGGGAAGAAGGCTAACACCTGGTCGGCCACAACTGTTTATACATGTTGCTCAGGGTCAGGCAAAATATACTGGCCAAGATCCTCACATCAACTTCCCCGTAGTTCGTCTTGGAAACGAGCTGTTTTCATGGCAGTTTTTTAATGAGGTGGGTAATCAACGTGATCATAGTAGTAGTGAGCGACACGCAGATGGAGCCAAGCATAGCGCAACCTCCTGGAGGACCCTAGTCTACATTTATCAGCACGCTCGGAATGTGAGGAAAGATACAACAACCCGACACTAAACGTTTTTTTCAAGGCGCACAAAAGAGTAATCTTACTCATTGTAGGCATTCAACAACAACAACAACATTAACTGTTCACATGAGTTGGAGCATCGGCAAATAAGTCAATTGGAGCCCTGAATTGTCTGTTTCACAGTATACGGAAATACGGCTCCCCCTTCCACCGAAGTTGAAGAAGCGTTGATGTGAGCAGATTTGCGGAGCGATGGTCTCTGGATAGCCTCATTTATTGTAGATGCTTCATGTCTCTGAACACACTCAGCAATAGTGCTGCACCAGTTGATGCGACTGGTGGTAATTCTTTCCTAGTCATTATGGTTTCAAAAATAAAAATTAGCGAGAACAAAACAGAAACTATGATGATCAGTAGAACTCCTGGGCCACTCAAGATAAGTCTAAATGATATTGCTCTTCAACAGGTCCATGAGTTCAAGTATTTGGGCAGTATTTTTTCGGCAGACAGTAGGATCGACAGGGAAATCGAGACAAGGTGTCAGAAAGCATCTGCGGTGACTTATCAGCTGTCACCCACTGCTTATGCACCCGAGCATTAGTTTGACAACAAAGCAACAAATGCTAAACAGTATATATATGCCGATTCTGTGCTACCAGTGCCAAACATGGTCTCTGTCAACGGCGCGCGAGAGCAGAATTTTGACTTGTGAAATGAACTGTTTGAGGAAAGCCATCGGTGTTACCAGAAGAGACAGAATGCGGAACGACGACATTCGAAGTCTTGTGCCGAATACATTTCCAGGCAGAAAATAAGTTCGTTTGGTCATCTCATAAGAATGGACCCTCATCATCTTCCACTGATGGCTTACAATGCTGATAGATCTGACTACAGGGCAAGAGGGCAAGCGCGAGGTAGGTGGATAGATGACATTAGAGTTATTGTGCAAGGACAAGGGCTCACATTAACCAACGAAACGCACTTGGCGCAGGATAGACGACTTAAGCTCCCCACGACGCTAAACGGCACAAGTGGAAAGAAAACTAACTAACTAACCGTACTGGATCAGTGATCTCTTAAGTGTGTCCTTGTATATTTACCGATGCCCACCGCTTACTCTCTTGCCATTTTGCAGTTCCCCATAATGCAGCTCTTTTGATAGACGTTGATTCAACATGCGTACCACATGGTCAGTCCATCTCATATGTGCTGTACATGATGTGTACACTGGCCATGTCCGATCACCCAAGCACATTTGTATTTGACACCATATCCTGCCATTTAATCCTTAAAAATGTTCACAGTCAGTGCATGTGGAAATGGCTTAATTTCCCGACAAGACGACTTATAGACGTTCAAGGTCTCACACGCGTATAATAGGGAAGTAAGAACCACTGTAGCATAGACCTTCATTTTTGTTTGAGACTATTCCACACACACACTACTATGAAGTCTACCAACCGCCGCACATGCCCTAAGTATTCTTATATTCATCTCAACATCTATGCGAATAACTTAAGACAGAGTACTGATAATGTTCGTGTGTATGTCAACATGTTATGAACAGTGACCGTGAACCGTGCTTGCAGGTGTAGTCGAGGTAGCCCAGTGATGTGTGCAATGGCTTCCCAGCCAAAAGATATGGGTTCACTCCCCAGTTTGTGCGGGATTTTTGTGACTCCATCGCAAACGACATCCGAGATTGACCAAGCCTGAAAAATTCGATACTTTGTTGTTGCTTTTGTTTCGAATGCCCACAATGAGGAGGTTACTCTTTTGTACGCCCTGAAGAGGACGTTAAGTGACGGGTTGCAGTAGCTTTCCCCACATCCCGAGAATCCTGATGAAGGTGGACCGGAGTCCTCCAGGCGGTTGTGCTACATTGGCTTCATCTGCGTGTCACTCACTACTACGGGAATTACGTCGATCCCTCACCTTGTTAGCCAGGCTGCCATGAAAACAGCCCGTTTCCAGGGAGGACTACGAGGAAGCCGAAATAGGGGTCTTGGCCAGTATATTTTTCCTGACCCTTACTAACATGTTTGATCAGTATATTTTGCATGACCAGACGTTAGTCTTCCTACATAGGGTACCTTAAATCTGGAAATTACATGTCGGCTGGCGTGAGGCTGACCCCGTCACCAATATAAGTGTGCCGTTGTTCAAGAAAATATGGCGCATGTGAACTTTCAGGTCAGGTCATCCCGTAACTAGTGAGGTCTTTAGAGCACACATGAAGACATCCTCACATCATCACGACATCCTTCTCTGTCAGCGGCCGCTTTCTGTGCGTCTTCTGGTCGGAGATTGGTCCATTTTTTAATGTTGTCCTCCCAGCTCTTTTTGGGCCGTCCTCTTCGTCCTCTGTCTTGCACCTTCCCGAGCAGGATCGTGATTGCAAGACCTTTTTATCTCATTATGTGATCGTACCAAGGTAGTTTCCTTCTTTTGACAGTTGCCAAGAGCTTTTCATCTCATTGTGTGATCGTACCAAGGTAGTTTCCTTCTTTTGACAGTTGCCAAGAGCTTTTCATCTCATTGTGTGATCGTACCAAGGTAGTTTCCTTCTTTTGACAGTTGCCAAGAGCTTTTCATCTCATTGTGTGATCGTACCAAGGTAGTTTCCTTCTTTTGACAGTTGCCAAGAGCTTTTCATCTCATTGTGTGATCGTACCAAGGTAGTTTCCTTCTTTTGACAGTTGCCAAGAGCTTTTTATCTCAATATGTGATCGTACCAAGGTAGTTTCCTTCTTTTGACAGTTGCCAAGAGCTTTTCATCTCATTGTGTGATCGTACCAAGGTAGTTTCCTTCTTTTGACAGTTGCCAAGAGCTTTTCAAAAGCCCCTATTGCTGTTGTAATTCTTTCTCGTATTTCCTCATTTGTAATTCGATGTCGGTGTGAGACAGGGTTGTACACTATCTCCAACTCTTTTCAGTATATTCCTTGAGGGAATTAAGAGTGAGGCACTTGGAGGTCACGATGGTACTGTCAAGATAAAGGTCCGAACGATTACCAACCTTCGTTTTGCAGATGGCATCGACGGGTTGGCGGGTTCAGAAGTAGAACTCCAGGAATGGGTCAGAAGGCTCGAATGAAACAACTTTTGACATGATATGGAGATAAACGCTGGAAAGACAACATTAATGACCAACAACGCCGAGGGCTTCAGCGGTAGGGTAAAAGCTAATGGTCAGGAACTCGAAGTGGTTGAAATATCTTGGGTAGATTGTCAGTGATGAACGATCAAAATGTGAGGTGTTGACCAGAATAGCACAGACAATAGCGGCGCGTGCACGGCTTAACAAAATCTGGCAAGATAAACGGTTAGCACTGTGCACGAAAATCATATTAATGCGTTCATTGATCCTGCCATTATTCCTCAATGCTTGTGAGACATGGACAATTACAGCTGTCCTTCAACGAAGGATACAGGCATGAGATGAGATGTTTCCGAAGACTTCTAAACGTCATGTACAAAGATCAAGTTACAGATGAGGAAATACGAGATAGAATGATAACAGAAACAACTGTCGAAAGAAGGAAACTAGCTTGGTACGGTCACATGTCGAGATCAAATGGTCTTGCAAATACGATCATGCACGGAATGATGCAATGCAGACGACGAAGAGGCTGCCCCTCAAAAGAGGGGAGAGGACAACATAAAAGAGTTAACCTGAGAGGACAACATAAAAGAGTGGACCAATCTCTCACCAGAAGAGACACAGACAGCGGCCGCTGACAGAAAAGTGTGGCGTCAGATTGTGAGTATGTCTTCATGTGTGCCCCAACGACCTCACTAGTTACGAAATGTCTTGACCTGAACTCGTTCTTTGTGCCTAACGTGTTTTGTAAGCTTTATCTTCACTTTAATAACAAAAAAATGTATTTGTAATTTTAAAGATAAAGGCACATTGCAGACACTGCCATCGGGGATGAAATGTTAGTCTTCATTGAACTAAGCCACATCCTTGTGAGATGGAGGTGGCCAGTTCCCTCCATCGCTGCCTTTTTATTTCCATAGCCGTCAGCCGGGAACAATTTTACAACTACGTCGACTGATGCCACCGGTAGCCGGAGTTGAACTCCGTTCCTTTGTCATGAAAAGTTAGGGCTCTACCACAGCGAGCATCAGGCGCTGATTTACCATCTTCTTCCTGAATGAGCTTTGTGTCGCTAGTTTACAGTTTAACTGCGATATTTGCACCTTTTGGTCCGACACATCCGTCTTTGGCAGGGCTCGTTTACCAAAATATCACAACTAAAAACAATATTTTGTAATTAAACAATAATTACTAATAAAATAGGTTTCTGTTTCTAAGAATCGACGTCACTGCACTCAAGATATACTCATAGGTGCTCAGTCTCTCTCAGAAAATGGTGCAGGGTCTAGGTGCTGATGGTGACTGTAGCTCGCTGGTTGTACAATCTCCTGCCCCGGTCTTACATGCACCCCACCGGGTCATGCTAACACAGTAAAATATAAGCCTGATAATTAAATTATGCATACCCATAGGCCCAGTGCCATTGTAATGGATCTGAAAACAAATATTGCGTAAGAGGAGAAAAGTTCGCCCAAATGCCGATCAGCCAATGGGCCCTCCTCAGCTTATCCGGCTCAGGGTACCTGGTTCTGATTCCAGAGTCACGAGAATAGGATCACTGCATAACTGAGGGAATGTCAAAAGGCGTCTAACAGGGATACCTAATTACTCTAGGTTAGAAGTTTCTCCAACTTATGATATGCGCATTCTGATGTTCACACAATTCAAACCTCTGCGGGGTGGGGATTGGTCAGGTCATCCCCTAACCGGGGAGGTCGTTGGAGTGTGGATTGGTCAGTTCATCCCGTAACCGGTGAAGTCATTAGAGTGTGGATTGGTTAGGTCATCCCGTAACCGGTGAAGTCATTAGAGTGTGGATTGGTCAGGTCATCCCGTAACCGGTGAAGTCATTAGAGTGTGGATTGGTCAGGTCATCCCGTAACCGGTGAAGTCATTAGAGTGTGGATTGGTCAGGTCATCCCGTAACCGGTGAAGTCATTAGAGTGTGGATTGGTCAGGTCATCCCGTAACCGGTGAAGTCATTAGAGTGTGAATTGGTCAGGTCATCCCCTAACCAGTGAGGTTGTTGGAGTGTGGATTGGTCGGGTCATTCCGTAACCGCTGAGGTCTTTGTGTGTGGATTGATCAGGTCATCCCGTAACCGGTGAGGTCTTTGTGTGTGGATTGATCAGGTCATCCCCTAACCAGTGAGGTTGTTGGAGTGTGGATTGGTCGGGTCATCTCGTAACTTGTGAGGTCTTTGTGTGTGGATTGGTCAGGTCATCTCGTAACTGGTGAGGTCGTTGGAGTGTGGATTAGCCTTCTGGATATGGAAAAGAAGCTGTAGAAACACTAGGGACAAAAAGACGACGAGGAAGGGAACTTACCACCCAAGATATGATGAAAGGACAGCGGTACGGGAAGTGAATACATTATTGTTCTGTGGATCAAAAGAAGAAAATCAGTGTGTGATTCACAAAGGAATAATAAGTCGCCAGCCATACATTAAAATCTTGTGCATCGCTAAAAAGATCAGGCCACTGAACGTGGCTGCACTTATTTGTATGTGTATGTTGTGTGTTTGTGTGTGGGTGAGTGAGTATGTATGTGTGGCTGTGTGTGTTTGTTTGTTTGTGTGAGTGTGTGTATGTGAATGAGTAAGCGTGTGTCCATGTTAGAATGAGTGAATGCGTGTGATGGTGTGTGTGGGTGTGTCTGTGTGAGTGTGTATCTGAGTGTGACTGTGTTTGAGAGTAGTGTGTGGATGCGTGTGTGGGTGGTATGTGTCTATGTGAGTGTGTGTAAGTGTGAGCATCTTTGAGAGTGTTTGTGTTTGTATGTGTGTGAGTGTATGCGTGTATGAGTATGTGTGTGTATGAGCATCTTTGAGAGTGTCTGTGTTTGTATGTGTGTGAGTGTATGCGTGTATCAGTATTTGTGTGTGTAAGCATCTTTGAGAGTGTTTGTGTTTATATGTGTGTGAGTGTATGTGTGTATGAGTATGTGTGTGTGTGTGAGCATCTTTGAGAATGTTTGTGTTTGTATGTGTGTGAGTGTATGCGTGTATGTGTGAGAGCATCTTTGAGAGTGTTTGTGTGTATGTGTGTGAGTGTATGCGTGTATGAGTATGTGTGTGTGTGAGTGTATGAGTATGTGTGTGTGAGAGCATCTTTGAGAGTTTTTGTGTTTGTATGTGTGTGAGTGTATGTGTGTGTGTGTGAGAGCATCTTTGAGAGTGTTTGTGTTTGTATGTGTGTGAGTGTATGCGTGTAAAACTGTGTGTGTAGGTGTGAGCATCTTTGAGAGTGTGTGTGTTTGTATAGGTGTGAGTGTATGCGTGTATGATTATTTGTGTGTATGAGCATCTTTGAGAGTGTTTGTGTTTGTATGTGTATGAGTGTATGCGTGTATGAGTATGTAAATGGGGGGTGTGTGTGTGTGAGCATCAATTCCATACGTGTGTGTATGAGTCAGTCACTCTAGGTGTGTGTGTAAGTGATGTGTGTATGTGTGTGTGTAAGTGATGTGTGTATGTGTGTGTAAGTGGTGTGTGTATGTGTGTGTAAGTGGTGTGTGTATGTGTGTGTAAGTTGTGTGTGTATGTGTGTGTGTAAGTTGTGTGTGTATGTGTGTGTAAGTGAATACGTTGGACAGAGTATGTGTGTATATATATGTGTGTGTGTGAGTTAGGGAGTGAACGAGTACTTTAGCTTGTGTATTAAGTGAGCCTGTGTGTGTTGAGTGTGTGAGTGAAAGTCAGTGAGATTGCGTGTGTTGAATGAGTGAGAGTGTGACATTAACTAAGTACCGTTTGTAGATCTCCAGATTGCCTATTATCTCCCCGGAGCCCCTATCTTTCATTATTTGGGTCAAATGTTTTCTGAGTGCAAACCCCCATATTTTACGCTAGTCTTACTTCGGTAAGCACTTGTAGAGACCATTTCTCCGTGCGTTTAACACTGTACATATATATTTCATATAATTGCTATGAACACATCTTAGCGCCTGTGTAAACCACGTAAAACAACGCCTTAAGCGGGATAGTGTGTGTATGTTTAAATAACCTTTCTTGTCACTCCGGCTAGGATTTAATTTGTGGAAGTTGTTAGTCGTTTCGGGTGCATTTTGTGTTTGTCAAATATTTTTCTTCTTCTTCCTCTATTTTGTTGATCTTCCTCTATTTTGTTCATACTCAAATCAAGGTCCCTTTTTCTCTTACAAAGCCCACCATTATTTGTCAGTCTGTTTTATCTCCATACAGCTTTTGTCTCGTATCTGTCTCGCGAGGCCACCTCTGTTCTCTCCCTTGCTGTGTGAGTATGCAGCTTTGTAGGGTATGTTCCAAGGTCATGGTATGCTTCCCACATGGGGGCCTGTCATCTGTACCAATGCTAATGTTGTAAAGATGACCCTTGAGGCTCTTATGCCCAGTTCTCAGTCTGAAGATGATGACATGCTCTTGTCTAGTTTCGTTATAGAAGCTGTCTTCTTTTCGAAAGTCGTGTTGATCAACCCATTTTCCCCTGAAGTTGGATTTAACACTATGGTCTTGGCCTCATTATAGGTGATGCTGAGGTCTGTTTGTGGGGAAAGCTCCTCCACACTTTGATAGTTTGTCTGCAGCTTCATTGCCTTCAATATTGCAGTGGGATGGAATCCATTATATGACCATCCGTGTGTGTTCTGCTGAGAGTTGTGTCAGGGAGCATATACATTTTTCGAGATTTTCATCTTTGTGTTCTTTTAGTACTGCAAATACTGACGAGGCATCAGCCAGGAAATACTATGCTTTCATCTTGGATTACAAGCTTGGCTGCCGGATTTCATGCCTCTGCCTCAGGTTTGTCAAATATTGAATTCTGAACGTTACCTTATATGTGTAACGCTGTTTTCTGTCTGCGTGATTGGGACTAACACCTAATCGATAGTTGGTAAATTATAGTACTCTTTTCTTTAAGGCGAATCTGAAAGTGTGCGTCCTAACCATGTGATTAAAGTGATCGACGAGCGACTATACATTGCTATCTTCCATCAAAGTTCTAGTTTCTGGTGACAACATAAATAGCTTGTTATTATTGAATTATCTTATCGTGTGTACATATTTATTTTTAAATAGTACTATATCACTTATTGTATGTGTGTGCGTGCTTGCTACCTTATTTTGTTTGTTTGCATAGCTGAATGATACCCTAGTGTCAACTTCCGTGTATGTCATGTCGTTATAGGAGATTGAAGAAGGTTGTGTTTGGGGCTAGCAACCTCATCAGTTGAACCGTTGTAATGAAAACCAGTTGAAATCCTCGAATGCAGTCACCGTTAAAGGTTTTAGATTTTAATGCCAGTAGTTGTGAGGAAACCAATGCTTCAGTAATGGCGGAATATATATATATATATATATATATGAAGGTGTCTGTCTGTATGTCTGCCTGTCTGCCAGTGTGCGTGTGTATGTATCTATGTTTGTATGTATGTATGTATTACTTACCTATATTTACTTTAACAGGGGGTGGTGAGGAAATAGATCAGGTCACGCATTTTGAATATATGGGCTCCAGAATTATCATAAATGGCGACTGCTCGAAAGAAATCAGAAGAAGACTAGCCATGGCAATGCAGAGACTGAACAGCCTGAAGAAATTATGGCAGAGCACTAACAAAACGACAAAAGTGAAAGTCTTAAGAGCCTGTGTTTTTCTAGTGACAGCTTATGCCTGCGAGTCATGGACGATTACCAAAACATCTAGACAAAGAATCGAATCCTTTGAGTCAAAATGTTACAGAAAGATCCCCAGAATACGATGGACAGGGAAAAAGAGAAATGTAGACATTCGGCAAGAGTTGAACATAGAGGAGAAGTGGTTTATAAATTCCATTTTGGCCAGAAAATGTAAATACTTTGGCCACATCATGAGACACACCGGTCTTGATAGAACAGTGATGAAAGGTATGGCGCCGGGCAAAAGAGGCATGGGTAGACAAAGAATACGATGGCACAAAGATATCCAGAAATGCCGGGGTATGACTGTGGCGAAGGCTGAAGTTTTGGCACGCGTTTCTTTCAGACTGTGATGGGAGCGACGTGTTATAAAGGACATGCTACATGATGATGATGATATTCATTCTTGAAGGTTTACCAAGTATATAAGAAAAGAGTCTAATAAGATGTCTTCATGTAGGACCCAAATGCAGTAACCACGGCAATGTGGTGGTCTTTCAGACGGTATCAATATGACTGATGAGAAGGATGCTTTGATGTGATTGCGATGTATATTTTTAATGGAAGACTTGGGAAGACAAGATTGCCACATGGAAACTGACTGCGGGTTTTGTGTGACACCTCTCTAAAAGGGAACAGCAGTAGCAAAGAGCTTATACTTTTCTCTACTGAGGCTAGTCTCCTTCTTCTTCGTTCGTTCTCAAACTCCTGCTAAAAATGGCTTTGTAAGTAGCAGAATGTAGTCCGGAGAACAGAATGCGTTGTGTCGTAGTTTACAGCTTGACTGCTATATTTGCACCTTTCGGACCGACTCATCCGATTTCAGGATAGTATTTTTGGATACCGGGTTAGCCAGCCTTTGCTCTTCGATCGCATCTCCTTAGCCAGTCTGCCCTGTTGCAACCTGTTGTCCAGGATCACCACGTGAGACTAGTCTGGCAGTAGCAAACAGCATGTTCCAGCACCGAAAAAGTCACATCAAAAAATGTTAGTTGGAACAACATACATATTGCACCACAAATAGATTACATTCTTATAAGACAATAAGGGATCACGATGCTGAGCAGCGCATGAGCTGCAGTGGTCAGCGACTCATAGCTGATTGCTAGCGTCAGGGCCAGCAAACCAAAGCTGCCAAGACCCTTCTACACCTCTACGCGGTGATCCTGGATAACAGGCTGCAGCAGGGCAGACTGGCTAAGGAGAAGGGATCGAAGAGATAATGCTAACCCGGTACTCAAAATGCTTGCTGAAGTCGGATGTGTTGGGCCAAAAGCTGCAAATATCACAGTCAAGCTGTAAACTACGACACAATGCATTCCGTCCTCGGGACTACATTCTGCTACTTCAGCCCTTTCAGAGTTTGGTAGTGGGAGATTGAGAACGAAAGAAGCCAAGCCAAGCCCATAAGACAACAAATAGAAGAATTAAATGGGCTCAAGTTTAATCACCAACATATGCATGAATATTGATCATATACCATCTGTAATGACGCAAATAACATCACAAAGGAGAAGTTAGAGAAGAGCAAAGTCAATATCGATCGAAAATGTCCAAATATTAGGAGAATATATTATCAAGGATTATGTGTGTCAAAAAATTACAAAGGTTTTGTTAGATACTTAATAGAGATACGGATAACAGAGGCAGTGAAATGCCCACGGCAGCTACACTCAAAATAACAATTGGTACAAGGAACTTTAGACATGGCTAAGGACAGAAACCAGAGAGCTTTGGAGAATGACGAGGTTATATAATGTAGACAGTTTAAAACAAAAGTCTGCAAGACATATATACCGTCCAAGGTGTAAAAAGATGATCCTGAGTTACCACCCCTCGTCTCGACCAGTAGTCTTGCCATTGATCCAAGATAACTCGGGAAAAGAGAGTGAAATTGATGACCTGCGCAGTTTATTTCTCACTATAAACTACATATAGCGCACATCACATTATTACAACAAAACCGTCCCATGTTGTGGCTATCATCACTTGCTATGGACAATAACTTAAAAAGATGATATCCCTTACCAGATCACCAGAGGAACACTAAAAGAATGCTACAAAACTCCGAAAAAGAAACTGAAAAAAATATATCTAATAACTGACATCAATATTCCAAAGTCGTCCGAGAGTTTTTATTTATTAAAAACAAACAAACAATCAAAGCGTTGTGGCTGTGATATGAGTGTTTCAGTCTTTCTTCAATCATGAACGATAAACGTGGATCCCGATATTTAATGAACATATCAGAAAAGGAGAACCAGCGGGGTCTTCACAATCCCAACGGGCTAGAATCCTGCCTTGCTCATTATGGCAGACGCGAATTTTTACATTTGTGTTTAAGTTGCTATGGCAACCTACCATACTGCACACCTGCCAAGAAATGTATAACAGCGAAATAGGTTTGTCAGTTGTAAGAGACACGTTCTCCAATGGACCGAGTACTTACTTAACTTGTATTAGTTTGTGTGTAGCAAGTGCATCTTCGTTTGATTACTATTTCGTGGTCACCAGAATTATTGACGGTAGATCCCAGATATTCAAAATCCCTTACATCTTCTATTACTACATTATCATTTGAGAATAAAGATTTCGTCTCCAATTTATCTCTTGTCAAATAGTTGGCTTTCTGGATGTTTAATAATAGATTCTAGACCTCGCTGTGTTTTTAGTTTATACAATTAGATTTTCCATCCCCATTTGGGTCGCCAAGTGTGTCATTAGCATACCTAATTTCTGGAATCTTTTTTTTTTTTTTCTGCGTTCGCCTTATTTCTCTAATCCCCAAGGCGGTGTGCGTTGCACTGTTGTTTTTATTTTGCGCCTGTCGGCCCAGTGCATCCGACTTCAGCATGCATTTTATGTAAGGGTCTGCTTCCTCCTGTATTTTCTAAGGGTTTGCTTCCCCGGGGTAACGGCCGGTCCTGTGATGGGGATCGAACCCAGCACCTTCGGGTTGTGAGCCGTGTCACTTAACCACTAGACCACGCCGTCCCCTATTTCTGGGATCTAATATCCGCCTATGTTGAAATCGTCACACTCGTCGTCTTCCTGGTCTTCTCTGACGTTCCTCATTATGGACATAGACTGTATAATCAAACAAGCGGGCTTCATATAACATTCGAAAGGACACGTCAAAGGCGAGAGCTGCGAAGATTAGGAGAACACCAGCATTATTTATCACCAGTGCAAACAACGTTGTTCTTAACCCATTACACCCTAACTTGCCCAATAAATTTGGTTAAAAAAAACGTAATTATCATTCCATTCAATGTAATTATTAACCTTTATTGTAAACTGCAACAGCATGTAAATCTCACGTGTAAACAAATAGTATATAGGTGAAACAAAGAAGCATCTCCTTGTTCTTATGATTAGATATTTCCTATTTCAAGACTTAGAGTGCAAAGGTTTAAGCAGATTCACGAGTTCGAGTATCTGAGCAGCGGGTTTTTGTTCAGTGAATGGAAGGTTTACAGAGATGGTGGCCTATAACATGCCAAGCACCGCTTTGCTGGTCATGTAGGCAGATGGGATGACGAACGCTGCAGCACAATAACCGGTCTGTGGTATCGACGCGGCAGAAAAATAGACCTCCTGGAAGACCAGCTTTTTGGTTTTTTGTTGTTACGTAGATGTTTGCCTCACTAGTTTCTACTGGCGAATCGCACCATTTTCCACCCCAGACCGTAGTCCATTGGGCGATATCAGGACGCATAAACCAGTGCTTGGATGAATGTATGCGTCTGTATGTACCAATGCTAGGTTTGTGCGCCGTCAGAAGCTAGCCCAACCAAAGTGCAATGGAAGGGCCTTACTACGAGGGTGCGTGTGAAAGTTGTGTAAGAGTATGACTGTAGGACAGAGTCAAATGAAACAGTGAGGGAAGAAGGGAGAGAAGGGAAAGAGTTGCCCCCAGGGTGAGTCCCTTGCAGAAAGTCATCCCCGCTTTTGGGGGGTAAGATTCGCTCAATCTTCACTCGAGACCTTGAAACGAACAAGTTCGTCTTCCAATGTGCAACCTGTATACGAGGCAGCCGATTGGAAACTGGAGTTTCGACCCGCACAAAATCAAAATACGCAGTACTGCTCGAGCCCAGCCCACTAACGGAGAATTGGACCTACACAAGGGATACCGCCCTTGCAGATGTGCAGGCCGACTAAAACTATGACAGTGAAGCAGTGCAACAACCGGACAGATGTAATGCAACCAACGACTCTGCTCAAATATGGCCTGCTGATCAGAAAAGAGATGGCTTACACCAACCCCAGCACCAACAGCTCAGACCCTGACAGCGCCAGCATGACCGACTTCAGTAAGCGTGAACATCCAATCGTCGACTGGTCACTTTGTGACACAACTACACGACTCAAGCTAGGGTTGGGACCCACACAAGATTATCTAACATAGCTAAGGTTGGGACCCACACAACATTATCCAACATAGCTAGGGTTGGAGCCCACACACGATTATCTAACATAGCTAGGGTTGGGACCCACACAAGATTATCTAACATAGCTAGGGTTGGGGCCCACACCACATTATCTAACATAGCTAGGGTTGGGGCCCACACCACATTATCTAACAGAGCTAGGGTTGGGGCCCACACAACATTATCTAACATAACTAGGGTTGGGACCCACACAAGATTATCTAACATAGCTAGGGTTGGGGCCCACACAACATTATCTAACAGAGCTAGGGTTGGGGCCCACACAACATTATCTAACATAGCTAAAGTTAGGACCAACACAAGATTATCTAACATAGCTAGGGTTGGGGCCCACACAAGATTATCTAACATAGCTAAAGTTAGGACCAACACAAGATTATCTAACATAGCTAGGGTTTGGGGCCCACACAAGATTATCTAACATAGCTAGGGTTGGGGCCCACACAACATTATCTAACATAGCTAGGGTTGGGGCCCACACAACATTATCTAACATAGCTAAGGTTAGGACCAACACAAGATTATCTACCAAATCTATGGTTGGACCCACACAAGATTATCTAACATGTTGAGAACGACAACGACGATGAGAAGCTTGTCATAGAAATGGAGACTAGATGTCAGAACGCATCTACTGCTACTTACTGCTTAAGCATCCGAACATCAACTTGGTAGCATAGCTGCAATTTACAGTATAAACAGTGTAATTATACTGACTCTGTGCCACAAGTGCCAAACTGAATTCTTGTCCAAGGCTAGAAATACTGAAACTTCATCGCTGAGAATACATGTAGCAGAGAGGACACCAGAAGAGGTCGATTGAGAAACGAGGACATTTGTAATGTGATTGAAGCTATCCCCTTGTGTTGAATGCACCCAGCTGGACTTCCACTGCTGGGATACAATCCAGGACTGTCACAAGAAAAACCAAATGGCGTCCGGATAGATGACGCAAGGATTATACAACAGCGCGGGTTTACAACCACCGACACAGAACATTTGAGTCAATGTAGACAACTTATAATATCACTCCACATGCCTCTTTCATTATAATATATATATATATATATATATATATATATATATATATATATATATATATATATATATATATATATATACTGGGGCTTCCAAATGAAAACCTTAAATATATATTTTTAATAAATGTATTCCGAAAAAGTGAAACAAAACTTAATAATTTGTCGACGTATTCACCATTGCGTTTGATACAAGTCCCCCTGCGCCTATAAAGTGTATGTATTTCTGAAGACAAAAATTATATCGGTACCATGTGTAACCACCCATGAACCATCTGCTGGACCTCTTCAGATGACATGAAAGTCTATCCGACGAATTCCTCTTTTAGTCGTCCAAAGACACGGCAATCACTTGTGGTTAGATCTGGTACGTTGGGCGGATGTGGAAGACACAGAAAGCGGAGATCATCGATGGTTGCAGTCGTTGCACGGGCAGTATGGAGTCGAGCATTGGCTTCGCATCTGAGTGGTCCTGGGTTCATTCCCCAGTTGAGGCGGTAATGTTTTTTCAGACCGCAACGGCTCCCGGGTCGACCCAGCCGTAAATGGGTACCGGTTCAGCCCGGGGAGTAAAAGGGAAATGAGATGGCTACCGCCCTCATATAGACGAGCCTTTGAAATGTGAGATCGCTAACACCTCACACCCTTACGGCAGTAATGCTATGGGTTACTTTACTTTACACTCAGCCGCACAAGTGGGCGGAAAACTAACTTTATGTACACGAAGGGGCTTCAAATGAAAACCTTAAAAGTGGGAAAGAAATTAGAAAAGCATGCCTTTCAATTGTAACTTGTTAATAGGGTTGCTAAGGAGGTCAAGAGTGTCCTGCACGTGCCATCATGGTACAGACGAGCAACATGACGTCATAGCTGCATTTAGAAGATGGCCGACCCACCATGCACAAAACAGGTGCAGTGTTCTGTTATCTGTTTTTTTAAAGCAGCGAAGGGGTAAAACCTATAAAAACACATCTACAAATGAAGGTCCAGTACGGTGAAATATGCCTTTCACTCCAATAATTGTATTGGTGGAGTAGGAACTTCCAAAACCACGTGAGTTGTGTGTCAGACTGTTCACAACCGGGTCAAGCACACCGAGTAGTGACCCCAGAGGCGACTGGAACCATTGACTGCCTAGTAAAGGAAAATCATCGATTGCCTGTAAATGAAATTGCCGAACATCTGGAAAACAGTCTAGGTTCATCACATCACATCATCCATGATGTGCTACAGTACCACAAAGTGTCTGCAAGGTGGGTGCCACAGAAGTTTACTTCAGAATTGTAACAACGACCCGTCGATGCCTGTCATGAATATTTTTTGCGACGACTTGAAGCAGAAAGTGATGGTTTACTACCAAGAACTTACTGGACAAGAAACCTGGGTTCACTAGCACGAACCTGAAACGAAGATAGTCAGCATGGAATGGCGTCATCCCTCTTACCCGAAACCGAAGACGTCTCGCGCGCAACAATCTGCAGGAAAGGTGACTCTCTTTTGGGATGAAAAAAACGTCATCTTAGAGCACTACATGCCCAAGAGGAACACTGTCACCAATGTCACGTATACAGATCTTCTCATTTATTATCTTAGAGCACTACATGCTCAGGAGGAACACTGTCACCAATGTCACGTATACAGATCTTTTCATTAATCATCTTCAACCTGCAATCAAAATCAAACGACATGGACTTCTGAGTAAAAGTGTCTTTTTGTAACTTGACAATGCTCAACTCCATACTGCTCGTGCAACTGCTGCAACCATCGATGACCTCCGCTTTCTGTGTCTTCCACATCCGCCTTACGTACCAGATCTAACCACAAGTGATTGCCGTGTCTTTGGACGACTAAAAGAGGAATTGGTCGGAAAGACTTTCAGGTCCTCTGAAGAGGTCCAGCAGATGGTTCATTTTTGTCTTCAGAAATACATACACTTTATAGGCGCAGGTGGACTTGTATCAAACGCAATGGTGACTACGTCGACAAATTATTAAGTTTTGTTTCACTTTTTCGGAATACATTTATTTAAAAAAATATATTTAAGGTTTTCATTTGGAAGCCCTAGTATACATTATATATATATATATATATATTATAATGAAAGAGGCATCTTTATAGAGGTTGTGCCCCTCGCCGTTTCCACCGCCAAGACCCACCCACGATGCCAAGAGCGAGGGATGGGCTTCCGCCTGAAATTAAGCCAGTTAGCAGACCCTCACTGGCAGGACGGATTTCTCCCGCTTCCTCTAATTATGGGAACATCGACCGAATCTGGACAGCTTTGCATGAGACTGAGCGCCGCTTTGTTGGAGTATTGACCCTCGGGAAAAACGCGGATCCTCTCGGGCCACTTTTCTGCACTCTTTTCTTTATCTCGCCGCAGCAACCGGGTCATTATTATCTGTGAAGGTGCCGCGGCCTAGTTTCGGACAGATTTCAGATTCCCGTACACGCAAACGCTGATTCGGTGAGATGGACGTGATTCATTACACCAAGAAGTGGGAGTACGTTATTCCATTCAGTCTGTTGGCATTACCTTAAGTCAATGGTTCTCATCCCTATATCCTCGAGGATTATGGCGCCCGCCGACTCTTCAGCGTGTGCCGGCCGTTCTTTTTTATTATTCTTCTTCTTCTTCGTACGCTGTCAGACGTCAACTTTTATTTTTTCAAAAAAAAGCAGCGGTCATCCTGAGGCTGTTGACACTGCATAGAGCTTGTCTAGTGTTACCACTGGTGATGGCCACATCTGCTTTCTCTGATCCTCGTATGTCGGGCAGTTTTGCAGCAGATGTTCAGTGGTAATTTTCCCAGTACCACATGTGCATTCATCAGTGCCACCTATCTTCAGTTTATTGAATAGGTGGTACCTCAGTCTATTGTGGCCAGTGCGAAGTCTGAAGACCACGACCTGCTCTCTTCTGTTCAACTGGTAATAGGCATCGTTTTTTGTGTAGCCAGTATGTTCTGTTTCCCATTTGGTCATGTATCTGGCCCTAATAAGCCTTTTTGACTCTTCGTATGTCACACTAGTATCTGGTTGTGGTAGTCTTGCACCTTCTTTTGCCAGTCTGTCTGCCTCCTCGTTGCCTTGCATGTTACAGTGGCATGGAACCCACTGTACCACAACTCTTTTTGCAGCGGACTGCTGGCATAGTTGACAGAGTACTGCTCTTAAATCATTAAGTTCAGTATTTTTCTGGCTTTTTAGTGCTGTGACTACGGCCAGGGCATCTGTAAACAGGACTATATGACTTTCATTTCTTTTGCCTGTCACCATTTCTTCTACAGCAGCTCTCAGTGCCTCTGCCTTCGCTCTGAAATTGCCCTTTTGTATTCGAAAGGTGCAGTGTCTCTCACATTATCTAAATAGTTGTCCTTGTCATCATCAGAATCGTCGCCATCATCATCTATCTGTCACTGCAGACGTCAGAGAATGGGGCCAAAGCTGTATTTGGTGTTCCCTAACCAGCTTTTTTAGTAAAATATTTCCATAGCAAAAAACAGTCACATAGTCTGTCACATATTTAACCTTCAATCCATCCACTATCAGTTGTTAAACCTTCAAGTCATCACATAGTCTGTCACATATTTAACCTTCAATCCATCCACTATCAATTGTTAAACCTTCAATCATCACATAGTCTGCAACATATTTAACCTTCAATTCATCCACTATCAGTTGTTAAACCTTCAATCCACCCACTATCAGTTGTTAAACCTTCAAGTCATCACATAGTCTGCAACATATTTAACCTTGAATCCATTCACTGTCAGCTGTTAAACCTTCAAGTCATCACATAGTCTGCAACATATTTAACTTTCAATCCATTCACTATCAGTTGTTAAACCTTCAAGTCATAACATAGTCTGCCACATATGTAACCTTCAATCCATCCACTATCAATTGTTAAACCTTCAATCATCACATAGTCTGCAACATATTTAACCTTCAATTCATCCACTATCAGTTGTTAAACCTTCAATCCACCCACTATCAGTTGTTAAACCTTCAAGTCATCACATAGTCTGCAACATATTTAACCTTCAATTCATCCACTATCAGTTGTTAAACCTACAATCCATCCACTATCAGTTGTTAAACCTTCAAGTCATCACATAGTCTGCAACATATTTAACCTTGAATCCATTCACTGTCAGCTGTTAAACCTTCAAGTCATCACATAGTCTGCAACATATTTAACTTTCAATCCATTCACTATCAGTTGTTAAACCTTCAAGTCATAACATAGTCTGCCACATATGTAACCTTCAATCCATCCACTATCAGTTGTTAAACCTTCAAGTCATCACATAGTCTGCAACACATTTAACTTTCAATGCATCCACTGTCAGTTGTTAAACCTTCAAGTCATCACATAGTCTGCTACATATTTAACTTTCAATCCATATATTATCAGTTGTTAAACCTTCAAGTCATCACATAGTCTGCAACATATTTAACTTTCAATTCATCCACTGTCAGTTGTTAAACCTTCAAGTCATCACATAGTCTGCAACATATTTAACTTTCAATTCATCCACTATCAGTTGTTAAACCTTCAAGTCATCACATAGTCTGCAACATATTTAACCTTCAATTCATCCACTATCAGTTGTTAAACCTTCAATCCACCCACTATCAGTTGTTAAACCTTCAAGTCATCACATAGTCTGCAACATATTTAACTTTCAATTCATCCACTATCAGTTGTTAAACCTTCAATCCATCCACTATCAGTTGTTAAACCTTCAAGTCATCACATAGTCTGCAACATATTTAACCTTCAATCCATCCACTGTCAGCTGTTAAACCTTCAAGTCATAACATAGTCTGCCACATATGTAACCTTCAATCCATCCACTATCAGTTGTTAAACCTTCAAGTCATCACATAGTCTGCAACATATTTAACCTTGAATCCATTCACTGTCAGCTGTTAAACCTTCAAGTCATCACATAGTCTGCAACATATTTAACTTTCAATCCATTCACTATCAGTTGTTAAACCTTCAAGTCATAACATAGTCTGCCACATATGTAACCTTCAATCCATCCACTATCAGTTGTTAAACCTTCAAGTCATCACATAGTCTGCAACACATTTAACTTTCAATGCATCCACTGTCAGTTGTTAAACCTTCAAGTCATCACATAGTCTGCTACATATTTAACTTTCAATCCATATATTATCAGTTGTTAAACCTTCAAGTCATCACATAGTCTGCAACATATTTAACTTTCAATTCATCCACTGTCAGTTGTTAAACCTTCAAGTCATCACATAGTCTGCAACATATTTAACTTTCAATTCATCCACTATCAGTTGTTAAACCTTCAAGTCATCACATAGTCTGCAACATATTTAACCTTCAATTCATCCACTATCAGTTGTTAAACCTTCAATCCACCCACTATCAGTTGTTAAACCTTCAAGTCATCACATAGTCTGCAACATATTTAACTTTCAATTCATCCACTATCAGTTGTTAAACCTTCAATCCATCCACTATCAGTTGTTAAACCTTCAAGTCATCACATAGTCTGCAACATATTTAACCTTCAATCCATCCACTGTCAGCTGTTAAACCTTCAAGTCATAACATAGTCTGCCACATATGTAACCTTCAATCCATCCACTATCAGTTGTTAAACCTTCAATTCTTCGCACTGTCACATATTTAACCATCGTATCATCATACCGTCTCTTTCACTTATTCCCTCTGTCACTCATTAAGTTCATGTTTTATATACGGCAATTGACTCAACAGGTGCGTGGCAAAACAGAAGGTAAATAGACGAATGTCAAATGTAGTAGACGCTTTACAAACTTCTGATAACTATAATTAACTAGAGCTGAACAGAATGCAGTCACTTATCGTACTTATATATGCCATAAATCAACAGAACTGACTTAATGTAAACGTTATAAATACTACTTAACGGGTTCGCTGTGTTTGTAGAAGTGAATAATTTTGTCCTCTATTTCCTAGGGTATTTCTGCAAATTACAAACGGAAAATCTTGTTAATTACTTTATAAATCCTGTTAGCAATAGTTTACTTTGTGAAACGTTTGTTAAATAATGTGCTTACTATTTCGTTCTGCTGTTCTGCAAATTGCTAACGGAAAACCGCGTTCATAATTTGTTAAAGTCTGCGAGCAAAGGTTTACTCTGTGGAACGTGTATGTTCGATCTAATGTTTAGCACATGGAAGTGACTTGCATTCTTCAAAAGGGATAAGCTATCAGATACTTTTAAGTCCGTATTTTATCAGTCATCCATTTTTATATGTAGTGGTTTTAAACGTTGTAAAATACTTTTAATCCTGGAAGCCGACTATTCATATATGGCGCACTCGTCCTGATATATCCAAAAAGACTGGTTGAAAGAATCGTTACTTGACCAAAATAAAGTGAAACTATACAGAAAAACAGCACCATCAGGCTTATAGCCTCGTTTTCAATTCGTATCCGTTATGGAGAACACGCCTCTTGGACGGCTTGCCCGGATGTACAAGACGTTCACTAGAAACTATAAGGACCTCGACAAGGATGCTGCTGATACCGCAAGTGACAGGGACAATAGCGATGGAGCGGCCATCTACCACTCTGATCAGGAACTCGTGGACAAGGATTGGGATTGTAAGTATATTGCTGGCTAAATTATTTATGTTGTATATGTTAAGTTCGTATTCGTCCAGATACAGGAGTGGGTGCCTTAGAGGTGAAGATACTGGCCTCTTAGTCTGGGGGCACGTGCTCAAATCCCGGTAAGACACAAGTCTAAGCATAAGTCTTCATTCTTCTTCATCGATCAACTGATGCAATGCCTCTAGTCCGGTACGGTTCACGTCTTCCCCGGTCCCCTACAGCTTTTCAAGCATGGTCGATCTCCTAGGCCAGGCCTCTTTGGTTTACATAGGAAGGGGATTCTTGCAGAATATGTTCTGGTATTTGCTCGGGTGCTCCACAATTGCACGTGGCAGTGTCTCTGAGACACATTCTTTCGAAGTGAGCCTTGAGTCTGCAATTTTCTATTCCGAGTCTGAAGATCTTTGTCTGCCCATCTCTGCCAAGTTTGTCTATGTTGTCATTTTCTGGATTGTATTATTTGTGCTGGTCTCTCCATTAAGTCCTCATAGATTATTTGATGAGTGTATTTGCTTCTTTATAGCTCTGTGGATGCGGAGTCCACGTACTGCTACTTCCGACTGTTGTGAGCTCATCTGCTTTCCATGGGCGTCAGTAAGAGGCACAGGTTCTCACCTGGGTAAGAAACACATGTGCTCATCTCGGTAAGAGACACAGGTTCGAGGCTCGGTGAGAAGTACAGGTTTGGGATTCGGTAAGATACTCTGGTTTGAGGCTCGGAATCATACTTAGGTTTGCGGATTGGTAAAAGTCAAAGGTTTGGGCCTCAGTAAATGACACGTGTGTTCATATCGGTAAGAGACAGAGGTTCAAACAACGATAAGAGACACATGTTCATTACTCAGTAAAAGACACATGTTCAGACCTCTGTAAGAGACATATGTCCATTGCTCAGTAATAGACATAGGTTCGGACCACAGTAAGAGACACATGTTCATTGCTCAGTAAAAGACATAGGTTCAGACCTCAGTAAGAGACACATGTTCATTGCTCAGTAAAAACCAAAGGTTCGGACCTCAGTAAGAGACACATGTTCATTGCTCAGTGATAGACATAGGTTCGGACCTCGGTAAAAGATACATGTTCATTGCTCAATAAAAGACATAGGTTCGGACCTCTGTAAGAGACACATGTTCATTGCTCAGTAAAAGACATAGGTTCGGACCTCTGTAAGAGACACATGTTCATTGCTCAGTAAAAGACATAGGTTCGGACCTCGGTAAGAGACACAAGCTCGGGACTCGGTAGGGTGCTTGTTTTTTGCCATCAAGAATTACATTAAAATCTATCGTGCACATTGATCAACGGTTGCCGACGTAGGTGGTGTTAATTCATTGGTCACCGAAATTAACCCTTGGCCTCACACCCTTCAGTCGACTGCTGCCTTCGTTAAAGTAATTGAAGTTGAGGTCTGAAGATGAAAGAGGAAGCACCCCTGGTCGAAACTTATATAACCAAAAAGACTATGTGGTTGAAATGAATGAACACCAACCAACAATTTGCGGTCAAACTATGAAGAGCAACTTGAAGCAATGAAAATTAAAAAAACACATCAGTTATGTCTCATATACATCGTGTATGTATATATATATTTATCTTGATCTTGATTACCAGTTCCTCAGCGTAGTCGCAGGTCCCAAATTCGTCTCTAGCGGACCCTGTCTTGTCCCACGGAAGGCGAGTGCGTGGTAAGTGCTCCTCTGGAGGCATCTAAGATGTTGCAGCGTACTACAAGGGAGTCTGACCAACGCATTGGTGGTCCTCCCCGCGGTCTCCTCTTACCTTGGGAGTACCAGATTGCTGTCGCTGTGCCCCATGGACCATCGTTTCGTCGCAACATGTGACTTGCCTATCAATGTTTTGCCTTGTCTGCGTAGATTACCACATTCTTCACCGGGGACAATCGCCTTATGTTAGAATTGTGGAGATCTTGTATACGTTGTTTCCGGATAGTGATTCCCACCAAGCGTTTGTCCTCTAGTGATTTTGTTAGTTTCCACGTCTCGGCACCGTTGCACATCGTAGAGAGTACAGTGGAATTAAAGAGGGAGGCTTGTAGGTCTTGGTAGCGCGGCGACGTCTTGTCAGTTCAGGTTCTAGATTATTCTCAATATTGAGAAGACGTCCAATATAAATGTACTCGTTGATATCCTCTAATCGTACTTCGCCAAGGAAGACTGGATCACAAGCGGTGAAGCGATTGCGCAACACTTTGGTCTTCGAGACATTCATCTCCAGACCCACTTGCTTGCCCTCTCCATCAGTAGCTGCATTATTTGGTTGGCTTCTGCTACGGTCTCTGTGATGAGCACTGTGGCAAATCAAATGTGATTTGAGGCGTCTGCCGTCAATAAGGATACCAAAGGTGTCCCAGTTACATCGGCTAATGACTGATTTAAACATGCAGAGAAGAGGTTCGGGGAGATAGGATTACCCTTTTGAATTGGTACCACAATTGGATGTTAGAATGGACAAAATGCGGTAATGCAGTTCGTATAACTTTTGGTGAGAACTCTGATGTAACCAGGATATCTACACACACACGCACGCACGCATATATATATATATATATATATATATATATATATATATATATATATATATATATATATATGTGTGTGCGTGAGAGAGAGAGAGAGAGAGAGAGAGAGCTTACAGATTAATCAATGATTAATCGATTCATCAAACTGATCGTCAATTAAAAATTATTCGATATATTCTAATAATATGATAGATTCTATTTTTTTGCTCACAGATATCATGATGCGATTGTTACACCTCGCCTAGTTGGAAGTGACCGAACAAATTTGATTTTAAAAAAGATATAGAAATAACTACAATGTAGAGAATAAAACAAAATAATATATCGTTTTCACCGGCCTCACAAATTGTATATGAAATACATTTTTTTTATAGCTTTTCATTATTACAAAAAATATTTATTGTGGGTCACCTAAGTGGTACCCTGGAGGGAAACAATAGAGCCACTGTAATCTTCCATGCATATCGTAAAATAGAGTTATGCATGGGCTGGCAAACTCGTCATGTAAATACATTGTCATTATGATCAGCCAGTCCTGAGGCTCGGATGCAGGCTTCTTGAAAAGGAACCCAATAGCAGTTAAAAGCTATGCTTCACATTGGGGCGACGATGTGAATAATTGCAAGTGCTTGGGGGCGGGGTTACTTTAAGGGGGGGGGGGGGTCAGGTTGAAGTGGTGACCCACGATCCACATCGGTATGAGAAGGGTGTTGTTGTTGTTGTGTTGTTGTTCTTCTTCTTTTTCTTCTTCTGCGTTTGTTCTCAATTTCCCGCTACCAAGCCATGTACAGGTCTTCGCAAGTAGCAGGATGTAGTCCGGAGAACGGAATGCGTTGTGTCGCTAGTTTACAGTGTTGTTGTTGCTGTTGTTGTTGTTGTATGTCCAAGATGAGTAACTTTTGTGTCCCTGAAAATGGCGTTAGGTGCAAAGAAAACAAAGAGAAGATGGACAGAATTTGTGTTTTGTTTTGTTCATTCGCCTTATTGCTCTAATCCCCAAGACGGTGTGCGTTGCACTGTGGGTTTTATTGCGCCTGTCGGCCCAGTGCATCCGACTTCAGCATACATTTTATTTAAGGGTCTGCTTCCTCCTGCATTTTCTAAGAATTTGCTTCCCAGGGATAACGGCCGGTGCTGTGATGGTGATCGAACTCAGCACCTTCGGCTCGTGAGCCGTGCCACTTAACCACTAACTCACGCCGTTCCCGGAAAAAAAATAGCAAACGCCACGTCTGCTTAAAGAGAATTGGTTGATGGCTTATGCACCAAAAAGCCATAAGGACAATTAACAAGAATATTCCAAGAATCAAACAAATAATTTGTTGAATAAATATGTTTACTCCTGAGTGCCAGCTGTGTAAATACCCATATGAAACCATTGATCATCATCACTTTCAGTGCTCAGCGCTCAATGATCTTAGGAAAATGCTTCTTCCTCCTTAGCCAGGTACGTGGAACACATTGTATGGCACTAGACAACAGCTGAAAAACACCTGCAGATACCATTACATGGCATTGGGCCGAAGAGCGAGAGCCTGGATGCTGTTGTATCCGTAACAACATAACAACAACAACAAATATGTTCATTTAAGTAAACTATCTCTACCATTTGGAGTTTACTAGAATGCGCACACGATTGGAAATTGTTTGGAATAAGAGTTTTCCTTCTCCTAAATAAATGTCAATCAAATCTTGCGAACTAGATTTACCCAGATAAATCGGGTTTTACAGCTTTAGTTTGGCACTTCGCCCTTTCTGCAGTTACTAACACCAGTCTAACCGTAAGGCCGGATCTTGGATTTCCTGTCGAGGGCCGCATGTCATGTATCCATTAGGAGCATTTACTTGAAATGTATAGTGCATCCTCCAATCTCGGCTCTGATTTCAATCCTGATAGATATGGGTTTATAAGTCACGCCAGTTTTTATTTCGAACATGTGGTATTTGGATCTATTTTTCAAATTCACGCCGTGTTGCCTGGAGTAAACCCGGGCAAAGATACGAAAATACCGTATGTACTTTATCCAGTTGTCTCGACTGGACCAATGTAGCTCAGGACGGGATTGTGCGGTTAGCAGTAGTGCAAACTCTCTTCAAATCAATCTTTATTCAAGCGTAGTGTCTAAGGTCTGACACTAAGGTCTGATTCCAAAAATATATCTATCTATCTATCTGTCTGTCTGTCCGTCCGTCCGTCCGTCCGTCAGTCCACCCGTCAGTCTGTTCGCCGTCAGTCTGTTCGCCCGTCAGTCTGTCTGTATATCTATCTATCTATCTATCTATCTATCTATCTATCTATCTATCTATCTATCTATCTATCTATCTATCTATCTATCTATCTATCTATCTATCTATCTATCTATCTATCTATCTATCTATCTATGAATTTGTTGGAGCCATTGAAGCGGATGTCTGATGCCAATCGAAGAAGAATCATCATCGTCATGTTCCCTGCCGGTTAGCGTTTGCGATTATGGACCTCCATCCACTTCAATCCTGTGTGTCGTTTACCAACTCTGTTATTCAATTTACAAATTATTCTGCAAAAAGAAAAGAACAGCGTTTACAGCTCTTCCGTAAACACAAACGAAGGCTCATCAAAAATGGAATGAAAGCTCTTCAAGAACAGAATTGAAAATTTGTTGAAGGAAAAACAAAATCGAAAATTTTTTGAAAGTTCTTCAAACATAAAGCTATTCAAAAATAGAATAAACAATTTTTCAAACTGAAATTAAAGTACTTCGTAACAGATTTGTAATTTCAGTCATCACCAAATAAAATTGTCAATTCTTATATTTAAAAATAGAATTGGAAATCTTCTTCAACATAATTAGAAGTTCTTCTACGAACGCAATGAAGAACACAGAGCTGTGTGTTTGAAAAACGAATGGCATTAATTTGACTACGGCAAGGGACATGGCACGTGGGATCGATTTGAAACACTGCACTAACTATCAAGGGGGAACAAGTTATTAGACTTTGAAGAATCTCTTTATCTGGCTAATCGATTACTGTGTAATGTTCGATAACATCTGTGGGACAGAATAAGGAACCACTACAAACTAGGTGAAGGTTATCGTAGTACAATATCAGGCAATAACAGGGTTGTGGAATCCGTGGGAGGGGGAGGTTATAATCTCAAAACTTCAACCTCAGTTGTAAAAAACGAAGAGGCACAGGACGACCTTCTTTGCCGAGGGTTTCCTGCTGTTTCTTCTTTATATCTTGCCACTGATCCAAGGTAACTCGAATGAGAGTGAGATTGATGACCATGCATATTCTTCCTCACTATAATCCAAACACAGCGCACATCACATTATTAAGACAAAGCTCTCAGATGTTACGGCCGTCATCGCTTCACGATGGGCAAAATTGAATCGGTCAACATCAAACAAAAGTAGGACCCCCAGGTCTATCCATCTACTCAGAGCCAGGCGCGCGAGACAAAGACGTGAAGAGGATATTCGGAAATGCTGTAAAACAGGAAGCACAAGCAACAGGGTAAAGTATCGGTTTGTAAAACATCGCCCATGCAGAATCAAGGTAATATGATTTATGCTATTTTATAAATATTGATGAAGCAAAACTTTGTTGGAAAAGAGTGGAAAACAGCCAAGGTCAGAACCTTGCAAGCATAATCTAATAGATAGATAATAAAAAATTTAAAAAAAAAATAAAAATAAATCTCCCAAATCAGAACAATACTTTTATAGAATTGGACCGGATTGAACCACTGAACCTCAAGAAAGACTAACAATTCCACGTAGCACAAGCAAAGTGAAAAAAAACACAAAATGAAAATAATACAATGGAACTGCAGAGGCCTACACAAAAACTTTAAGCCATACCTAGGACTGGCCAATCTGGGAAAAGAAACAATAATATATGCGATTCAAGAAACCATGCTCAACCCAACCAAAAGACTCAATATTCCAAAATACAATATAGTTAGGAACGATAGAGAGACAGGAGCGAAAGGAGGAGTAGCCTTTATAGTAAATGAAGAATACAAAATAATGGACTGGGATCCATTTAATACCGAAAACCTAGAAGGCCTATCCATTAAAATAGACAGTAGTCCAGCGAGCATCACAATAATAAACATATACAACCCAAGAGGAAAATTCACCACAAATGACATGGAAACAATCAAAGCACAAATAAACAATAGAACAATCATAGTAGGGGATTTCAACGCACATCATCCAGCATGGGGAGGAAGTGCGATAGACACGGCAGGGAAACAAATAATGACCTTCTGCGAAGAAAACAATCTAATAATAATAAACGATGGGTCAATGACCAGAATAAATAACAATCCAAATGGATCAGATACGGCTATAGACATCACAATAATGACGCCAAACTTAGCAACCATCAAATGGGAAGTTCTGGATAATGCAGGATCGGACCACCTGCCCATAGCAATTTATTTAAAAGAAAAATACATACGAAACACTGGATCAATCAGACCCTATTTCAACTACCATAAGGCAGACTGGAACGGATTCCAAGAAGATCTGCTCAGACTCAAAAGAGAAGACTTAATCTCAGATAACGTAGACGTATTCAACCATAACCTAACAACCAACATCCTGCAGATAGCTATAAAGCACATTCCCAACAAAAACATGCCAGCTAACTTAATACAATCCACAGGAAAAGAAAACCATTACCGTAACCGTAAAAACAACAAAACACCTGTACCCTGGTGGAATGAGGAATGCACTAACCAAATTAAAAAAAGACAAAAAGCTCTAAAGAAATACAGGAAATACAAAACAGAAGACAACCAAAAATCTTACCAAACAATTAAAAAAGAAACAGAGAAAGTAATAGAAAAAACCTTTAGCACACTGCATTGAGTTTTTCAAAATTTCTCACATTTTTTAATTTTGCAAATTTCAAAAATTATAACTGTTCTATTTGGTGGTCAATAAGTATGATTTTCTTGTGTTTATAGACACAATTGAATGAAGAACTTGTTGGTGTCGGTGTTGTTGTTGTGTGCTTGTTGGTTTCTGAGATACAAGAAGATGAATGTGAATTTTTCGGAAAAATTTAAATATTTGGACCTTCCCGGATAAGGCCTAGGCGCTCCGATGGAAAACCATGGAAACCATAACAAAGAATCGATACTGTGTTTACAATATCGACACAACTGTTGGTCTCCATTTCAAGCGTAGTTCTGTCATCTAAACAAGTAAAATGGGCGGATGTACAAGATAAAGATCTTTCCCAACAACCTACTTCACCTTTCCCCCCAAAAAGTCGGCCTGGCCCAATCGGTGGAAAAATAATAAATCGGTCAAAAGCCATTTGTGATCTAGCATGCGGCAAAAATCGTGTGTAGATGGACGTGACGAATCCAGCAGTATAAAAATGACTATTGGTAGGGTCACCGTACTTAGAGAAACAAAATATCAAATTTTTTCTTGTTGATAACTTGACGAGCTGGGCGTCTCAGACATCCTGGAGCGTGCTAAGGGCACACCATTTCTGAAATTCTATGACCACACAGTCTTCCATACCAAAATAACTGTGTGTACAGCTGTCACTTAGTTTGTTTTTTGTTTTTGTTTTTTTTGTTTGTTGTTGACCCAAAAGAGACCTTGATGCTGGGTTGTGAGTTTTGTGGGCAATTGATGAATTTGCACAAGCCTCACGGAGGTGGATGTCCCATTTTATGGCAGCATTATTGGCAGCTCCTGGCTCTGATTTACGGAAGGCAATACCATTCATCTCTTTGCTCAATACATGAAGAGAGTAGTCTCCCTGTAGGACAGACGTGTACCCTCTAGCCATGTGCCGGAGCGAGCAGAAATGCCCTGCTGACATGTGCGACCATCTCTAAGCGTTCTTGGTGGGCTGTTGGAGACATAGCAGGTCTTGACACTTTGTTTGGTGCGCAGTCCGACGATGCGTAAGATTCGTCTTTCCTGCGATGACTGCACACGGGGTTATTCTCCTGCGATGCAGGAGGTCCATTTTCCACGTGCGGAGTTGGATCTGAAAATGACAGTGGTATACCTCGCGACTTAAAAATGTGGTGCTTCGTGTGGTTACTTTCTACTAAATTTGACCTATTGTTGTCCGTGGGTAAATTAACACACAGGTGCCCATGTGGCGATAGACTCGGTGGATTGCTCTAGCTTGGCCACAGTTTCTGTGTCGCCTGTGCCTTGCACGTGGTGATCGGTGGTCGATGCTTGTGGATTCAGTGGGAGGATGCGTCGAATGATGATGTAACGGACTCACACTACAATTAGCCCATCGGTTATGTAGCAAGTGGGTGTGACAAATCACGAACGCTACAGTGTGCACACATGTAGATGTGCACATATGTAGGTGTGTAGATATGTAGGTGTGTAGATATGTACGTATGAGTATATATATGTGGACATTTTAATTTACACTTATGTATGTATTTATAGGTTTATATATGTATATCCCTTCTGCGGGCATCCTCACCACTATATATCCACACTTAATATAATTATACTACTACTACATCAACCTTTTTTATCTATAATTATTTAATCAATTATCTACCTTTCTATTGTTCTTCTGTTCCTGAGCCTACCACACATTCAACACATAATTGACTGCGAGAGCTAGAGGGCACAGGTGAGATGAGGGATCTACAAGGTGACACACAAATCAGTGAATCGCTTACAAGTTGGAGTACATGAATGCGATGGAAAAATATGAGAGCAGGCAAAACCTGATACACCAAGACCAGACAGAAGGAAGTCAACACAGATGGGCCTCACAACAGAAGGAAGACACTTTTCAATTAATTTATATTGTACTCTTAATCCTTATGTATCAAGTATATTGTTTGTTATATTTCCCAATCATTCCATCTCATTCATTCTCGTTGTACACCTCACTACACTGCTATCTTCACAATTGTGTATAAAATGTATGAGGGGGCTTTATATTTTTTTTTATAAAATAGAAGGGGAAAAAAAAAAAAAAAAAAAAGAAGGAGGGGGGGGGGGGGGGGGGGGGGGGGGAGAAAGAAAGAAATCAGGAAACAAAAAAAAAGAGATCCGAATCAAGTATGACAGAAAATAAAAATGGTCCCAGGAAAACTATTGTGCATATTTATGCAAATACCTACGGCGGACAACTAGGAACATCAAAAGCGAGGAACAACGGGAGGAACATCACGGAAATACCAGGCTAGGTACAAACAGATACACACACGCATCCAAGCACTGGTTTATGCGTCTTAATATCGCCCAAATTGACTGCGGTCTGGGTCGGAATAGGCGCGCCTCCGCCAGTAGAAACTAGTGAGGCAAACACATAACGAAAGGATAATTAGAAGCGAGGAACAACGGGAGGAACATCACGGAAACACCAGGTTAGGTACAAACAGATACACACACGCATCCAAGCACTGGTTTATGCGTCTTAATATCGCCCAAATTGACTACGGTCTGGGGTGGAATAGGCGCGCCTCCGCCAGTAGAAACTAGTGAGGCAAACACATAAAATAAAAAAATTTAAAAAAAACGATGGGCAATAACTAACAGTGTGTTGGTGATGTAGTGCGTCGATGGCAGTAGTTGCTTCCACAATTTTGACATTGAATGGAAGTCCAGAAGATGCAGCTTTACTGTTTCCCTTTGTCTGAAGCAATGATTCCATTACGGTGAATGATTTGCGGTCACTCTGTGTCTGTTTGTTTAAGGGCACGACCTAAACGTTGTACTCTGGTCGCTTCGGCTTAAGTTGCAGAAGTTTTCTTTGGGATTATTTTTGGTGCATCTTTGCGTTGTTGTTGTTGTTATTTGTGGAGTGCCCACAATGAGTAAGTCACGCTTTTGTGCTGGTTGCCACTCAGCTCCGATAAAACCAGTGATTCATGCTTTAAAACCTTTATCATGTGGTTTAAGCATGCTTAGGCAGCAAAGACTACGATTGGCTTGGTCATGTTCGACGAAGTTTGTATCGTCACGTCCCCAAAGATGTCAACCATGGTGGCAATAGAACAGTCTGACAACCACAGCTGGGGTTCAGATATGTATGTAAGCCTGACATGAAGACACTGGACGTGGAGATGATATCCTGGGCAGACGAAGCTGCAGACTGATCCATGTGAAGATGCACACTTAAAAGCCACCCCCTGTTTGGGGTACAGAAGCTCTTGCATCACGGAGAAGCGACGCAACAACACCGCAAGGAGAAATACAACCAATGTTCTTGTTGTTTAATGCCCACATTGGGTATATTTATCATTGTATGGGCCATGAAAAGGCCGTCAAGTGGCGAGTTGTTGAAGCTTTCATCACATCTCGAGCCTGCTGATGAAGGTTAGCCGTGGTCCTGTGAATTGCTGATTCATCTACTGCGAGGTCATCATCCAACAGGTGGTCATTGGCAGACTTGAAAGTGTCAGACCTATCTACATCTAGTGTGCTCATAATTAGTGCTTGTGAAACGAGGATGCCAGCTCCTTCCTTGCCCTGAACCTCAGCATGGGCAGGGCGGTAAATTCACATCAGCCCCTGCAGATTTGAGGCCTTTACAAATGTCTTCCACTCATGCTTGACACGATGATTGTTCCAATCTTAGAGCTGCAGTCGCTACTTATATCTTCATGCTGGTATTGAGCGTTGTCTTTATGCATGTTCTGCTTCACTAAAAACAACCTGACTTCTCACTCTAGCAGAGACACTCTAACCAGATATATCACTGTGTAGTATAAATTCATCCGTATATATGATATTATCTCCATAACTGAGGAGCTGGTTGCGCCACTCTTTGCATTCCCTACGTAAGGTTATGATGACGCTGTGGTAATCTGTCATTCTATCACCAATGTGGACCTTAACTATCGTCTCAACTGTGTTCATCTGCTCAATGGATCTCTCTACCTGTGCCATCCTCTCTGATTCGTGATCCCTTGATGTCTGAGGTTTTAACATGCAGCTGGCGATGCCTGTCTATGACAATCCGCATATTTATTTACTTATGGAGGTCACACAGAGACATACTTCCCAGCATGACCACATCATGAAGATCGGGGTATCTCTAGTGCATCTCAGAACCAATCGCATCCTTTCAATACGGATGCGCTCTAACCATTCACAATGATAGTGTGAGGATGCCGAGTCCACAACCAACAACTGGCACTATAGGATGAGAGCATTCGTTGTTCCGCGTTTGCCGCTGCCATAGTCGTTAGTGCTTCCATTCCCCGCGTACATCTCTGTGTGGTTTCATCGACGTAGTATCTGTCTGACAGTCTACGATCGACTCATCCCCCCAGCACAGGTAACATACGGGAGGTCACCCTTTACTATACAAGTATTCGAAGAACACCACATGATGCAGACCTTGTTAGGATGTATCTCGCCGCGGGAATCCTCACAACACTGTGAGATTGGGATCAAATACTGAGCAGCGCAAAAGCTGCAGCGGTAAGCTACCCGAAGCTGACTCCTAGCGTCAGGGCCTGCGATCCAGAGCTGCCAAGACCCTTCTACAGCTCCACTAGGTCTTCCTGGATAACAGGCTGCTATAGAGCAGACTAGCTAAGTAGAAGGGATCGAAGACGAAGGAGACCCGATGCTCAAAAATGCCTGATGAAGTCGGATGTGTCGGATTGAAAGGTGCAAATATTCCAGTCAAGCTGTAAACCACGGCACAACGCATTCTGTGCCGGACTACATCCTGTTACATGCAAAACCTTTGTAAGGGCTTGGTATATTGAGATTAAGAACGAAAGAAGAAGAAGAAAAAGAGGAACTGTGAGATTGCTTGCAAGGTCTCTTGGATGACTATGACCATCTCATACCTGTCTAAGTTGCAAGGTCTCTTGGATGACTATGACCATCTCATACCTGTCTAAGTTGCAAGGTCTCTTGGATGACTATGACCATCTCATACCTGTCTAAGTTGCAAGGTCTCTTGGATGACTATGACCATCTCATACCTGTCTAAGTTGCAAGGTCTCTTGGATGACTATGACCATCTCATACCTGTCTAAGTTGCAAGGTCTCTTGGATGACTATGACCATCTCATACCTGTCTAAGTTGCAAGGTCTCTTGGATGACTATGACCATCTCATACCTGTCTAAGTTGCAAGGTCTCTTGGATGACTATGACCATCTCATACCTGTCTAAGCCAGTTCTGTACGTCAGAAGACCTTTTAAAAAGTTAATGTGATCTCATCTTGTGGGTTGAATACCGGCCAAATGTATTGTGTTGATGCTGTAAAGTACAAATGAGATTCAGAACCTGAACCAGTCATGGACAAATTCCCGTCATTTTCATTGTCCAAGTTCTAGAGCGGAGTACACATGTTCTCTCCTCAAGGACATTCGATATCCAGCTCAGAGTCAAAGGAAAGTATTAAATAGAATGTGTTCAGGTTCTGCTTCTTCCATTTCTTCTTCTTCTTTGTCGTTCCTTCTCCAATTCCCGCTACCAAGCCCTGAACGTTCTCCAAATCCCACTACCAAGCTCTGAACGTTCTCCAACTCCCGCTACCAAGCTCTGAACGTTCTCCAACTCCCACTACCAAGCTCTGAACGTTCTCCAACTCCCGCTATCAAGCTCTGAACGTTCTCCAACTCCCACTACCAAGCTCTGAACGTTCTCCAACTCCCACTACCAAGCTCTGAACGTTCTCCAACTCCCGCTACCAAGCTCTGAACGTTCTCCAACTCCCGCTACCAAGCTCTGAACGTTCTCCAAATCCCACTACCAAGCTCTGAACGTTCTCCAACTCCCGCTACCAAGCTCTGAACGTTCTCCAACTCCCGCTACCAAGCCATGAAAAGGGCTCTGAAGTAGCAGGATGTAGTCCGGAGAACGGAGTGCGTTGGGTCGTAGTTTTACAGCTTGACTGCGATATTTACACCTTTCGGTCTGATACATCCGATCTCAGCATAGTATTTTTGGGTACGTAAGTTAGCCTTCCCTCTTCGACCCCCTTCTCCTTAACCAGACTGCCCTGTTACAGCGTTTTTATACAGGATCACCACGTTAAGGCGGGGAAGGGTCTTGGCAACGCTGTGTGGCTGCTGCTTGTAGTCAGCATTGGGTAGCGGAGTTCTATATCTCATGCACTACTCAGCATAATATTCTAGATGGGACATTATTTTTCTGACTACAATCTTCTCAATCAAATTGTCTTGGACATTCTGTTTATTCGATATAACTACTGATGACAAGTGTGGGGAGTGGGCGTAGATAGCTATAGAGTCATTTCTCCTGCACGAATAGGCATTACTTGGGGGCGGGATTACTCTAAAGGGGGCCAGGTTGAAGTGGTGACCCACGATCCACTTCGGTGTGAGAAGCATGTTGTTGGTGTTGTTGTTGTGGCTGTTGTTGTTTATGTTCCTGTTGTTACTGTAACTGCTGCTGCAGTTCTTCATTTTGTTGTTGTTTTTCTTCTTCCTGCTTCTCATCTTCTTTTTCTTGTTGTTATTGTTGCTGTTTCTGTTGTTGTTGTTGTTTGTCCAAGATGAGTAACTTTTGTGCTCACTGAAAATGGTGTTAGATAACTCATGCGAAGAAAACAAGGAGAAGCTGTTAATTTTCTTTTCTTTTTTTTTTTTTTGGTGTCCGTTTGTCTTATTTCTCTAATCCCCAAAACGGTGTGCCTTGCACTGTGGTTTTTATTTTACGCCTGTCCGCCCATGCATCCGACTTCAGCATACATTTTATGTAAGGGTCTGCTTCCTCCTGCATTTTCTAAGGGTTTGCTTCCCCGGGGTAACGACCGGTGCTGTGATGGCGATCGAACCCAGCACCTTCGGATTGTGAGCCGTGTCACTTAACAACTATATTGATTCTGAAATCATTCACCACATTTATAATATCTGTCTCTCTCAGCTACTTGGTGTGACAATACTGGACTCCAGCTGGACCTTTAGCAGTGTTCTTAGCTGAGCGTAAAATATATGCCAGCTCTGCTCCAGTTATTAAGTTTAACAAAGCCCCCATCCCTGGTGGGAGTGTCTAGAACATATTTCCTAATTTCCTGACGGGCATATTTATCCCCTGTGTGCAAGGCGAGATAAGTGTTGTCATTGCATTAGGGATCTTTTGGAAATCAACAGCAATTAAGTCCAACACAAAAATACAAATCTTCAACTCGAAAGACCGTTTTTCTGAATAGATCTGAGAAAAGCTAAAGCAACACCGGGAAAAAACTACAGATTCTCATACATGAGTGCCTTCGATGAATACAGTAATTCAAGATGTATGTTAAGATCAGTAATGTGGAACTGGGGATTGCGTGGCGAAGTGGTTAAGCTGTCGGCCTCGTGATCAGGTGGTGTGGGTTCGACTCTGGTCTCCGCCGTCGTTTTCACGGGGGCTTAATGCCGAGTCCCCTGCATCTCGTAGTCGCCCCCCTAGTCGACTTGCCACTGGGGTCGGTCAGTTCGAGACGAGAGAGTGAGGCTAAAAAGTAGCGCAGTTAATCCTTACAAAAAATAGCGCTAGCAAAATTAATGATGCCAACATCATCTACGATGGACGGGTACCTTTGCCTTTGCTTTGTGGAACTGATGGAGATAGCCATACATTCATCAGTTTAGCGTGGTGGGAGGATAAGACGATGGCGGTGGATTATACACACATTAGTGAAAGTCAGTTGATGAAGTCTCTGTTCTGAAATCCTCAGGTGAAGAGAAGTAGAGCTAGGCCATAACTCACATGTATGAATAAAAAGCACTAAAAAGCCAGAAAAATACTGAACTTAATGATTTTGTTGTTGTTTTTTTGTTGTTTTTTTTTTGCGTTCGCCTAATTTTTCTAATCCCCAAGGCGGTGTGCGTTGCACTGTGTTTTTATTTTGCGCCTGTCGGCGCAGTGCATCCGATTTCAGCATACATTTTATGTAAGGGTCTGCTTCCTCTTGCATTTTCTAAGGGTTTGCTTCCCTGGGGTAACGGCCGGTGCTGTGATGGGGATCGGACCCAGCACCTTCTGATTGTGAGCCGGGCCACTTAACCACTAGGCCACGCCCCCCCCCCCCCCCCCAACTTAATGATTTATGAGCAGTACTCTGTCAACTATGCCAGCAGTCCGCACCAAAAAGAGTAGTGGTACAGTGGGTTCCATCCCACTGTAACATTCAAGGCAACGAGGAGGCAGACAGACTGGCAAAAGAAGGTGCAAGACTACCACAACCAGATTCTAGTGTGACCTACGAAGAGTCCAAAAGGTTTATTAGGGACAGATACATTGCCAAATGCGAAACAGAGCATACTGCCTACACAAACAATGATGCCTATTACCAGTTGAACAGAAGAGAGCAGGTCGTGGTCTTCAGACTCCGCACAGGCCACAACAGACTGAGGTACCATCTATTTAATAAACTGAAGATAGGTGGCACTGACGAATGCACATGTGGTACAGGGAAAATGACCTGCTGAACACCTGCTGCAAAATTGCCCAACATACGAGAACCAGGGAAAGCACATGTGGCCATCACCAGTGCCAACACTAGACAAGCTGTATAGCAGTGTCGACAGCCTCAGGATGACAGCTGCTTTCTTCGAACAAATTCAAGTTTACGTCTGACTGCGTACGAAGAAGAAGAAGGAGAAGAAGATTAAGGACATTCGCAGAGTTGGGACGGATGACAGAAGCACTTGGTGTGTATTTATTGAAGACCTGTGCTCGATAAGGAACTGGAAGGTTTTAGTAATGATGAGGGTGACTATGTGCGTGATGTTTTATGGAGCGATGAGCTCTGTGCATGATCTTTTATGGAGCGATGAGCTCTGTGCGTGATGTTTTATGGAGCGATGAGCTCTGTGCATGATCTTTTATGGAGCGATGAGCTCTGTGCGTCATGTTTTGAGCTCTGTGCGTGATGTTTTGAGCTCTGTGCGTGATGTTTTATGGAGCAAAAAGCTCTGTGCGTGATGTTTTATGGAGCAATAAGCTCTGTGCGTGATGTTTTATGGAGCAATAAGCTATGTGCGTGATGTTTTATGGAGCGATGAGCTCTGTGCGTGATGTTTTATGGAGCGATGTGTGAGTTCAGGGAATGATGTTTCATGGAGCCATGAGCACTGTGCATGATGTTTTATGTAACGATGGATGAGCTCTGTGCATGATGTGTCATGGGGTGAAGAGTAAGCTGTGCCTGTGATGTTTCATAGAACGATGAGTGATCTCTGTGCATGATCTACGTGAGAGAGGAAAGGTAAAAAGGGAAGAAGCAGGAGAAGAAGGATTAGTAGAAGAAGACGAAGGAGAAAGAGAGAAAGAAAGAAAGAATTACAGAAAGAAAAGGAAAAGAAAGTAAGTGAAAGGGAAAAGTGAAGAGGGGAGGAAGGAAAGAAAGAAAAAATGAAAGAAAAAAAGAAAGAAAGAAAGTGTACGCCAAAGTGCTCCGCGAAAAATAATGTTTCTTCCAATTTTGCCACATTTTATGTGACTTTGCCCGGCTCTGTATAATTAAGCGTGCATTGAACTGTTTGATTTTTTGGAATGCTTTCTTCTCATTAGGCTGCATCGATTTCTCGGTGCGGATCAGTTAGAAGTATCAATATTTCGGACACTCATCTTTCAAGCGATTTAAGCAACTGGAAATCTAGGGGCCGTACTTCGAATAGGCGGAGACCTGGACCTTCGGGTTCAATTAGCGATGTGATCTCATATGGTGTTTAAGCTGGGTGTGGCTTTAATGACAAACTGTCAAACGTAATCAATTTCTCCAAACGCATGCGCAGAATCAAACCTCTGAGATTAGACATCTAGTATATGGCCTTCTAATGGCGGGAGTATTTCTACTAACAGAGCAAACGAAATGTGGATCTCTCTCGATGTGTGAATGACTTGGTTTATAAATTATCACTCTTCGTTTCTTTAATTGAACGAGAAAAACAGGAGCACGATCCAAGACACCCAATGGTTGGACATGAGGTACAGAGCACACAACTCAAATCCAGACATAGCTTCCTAAAATCAACGCAGACCATACAGAGAAACCCTGAAAGCCGCCGTATCGAGAGGTGATACGAATTACGCAGGCTTCGGAGGTGGAACTTCGGGAGGAACCTGCTCCCGAACAGCATCTACCATACACAACATGGAAGTCGCTGAACAGACTACTGCATGACCTTTCGCGGTGCAAGAGGAAAAATGCAGATGATGACACATGGGACTGCGGCGCAATACAGGAACTAGACAACCTGATGACATGCCAGACCTCTAGGAAACATGCAATAGATGATACGTACTGGAGGGAAATGTCAAGGTTGACATTCATCGCATAATGCAGGCAGTTTATGGTGAGAAAAGTGTGTTGAAGACAACAGTGACGAATTGGACAACGATATTTAAAAAGGGACGTGAGTTAACGTAACAATGTGCGCCTGACCTGGTCTCGGAAGATCTTTCGTTAACTCAAGTCATTTTTTAAACATCGTTGTTCAGTTCTTCCCTGATGTCTTCGACACACTTCTGTCACCATACACTGCCCGCATTCTGCGATGAATATACACTGGTCGACATCCTTCAGCTGTTAGAAACCGAATCACCGCTCGCTGATCAACTCTGGGCGGATTCCGTATTAAACCCGCCATGTTTTCAACGGTCTGCTGAGGAAACTATGAGTCGAAAGATAAAGAAATTTAACAAACTTGACGGTTTGTATGTGCTGTTTACACCAGAAGTGACGTCATCATGCGCATCGTACGTATGTTCACTTGCTACAGTTTGGTCCGGTTTCATTTGAATACGCCTTGTTCTGACGGGGGAAGGACTCTGGGCGAGCATATAACGCCCTTAGTTATATCAAATAGTATATTGAAGTAGATGAAATTCGTCACACTGAGAAGACAGTTCGTCTAGCGGAAGGAACACTCGTATATCAAAGCCACCTTCCGCCCTGTAGATGAGATTTGTTACACTGAGAAGACAGTTCGTCTAGCGGAAGAAACACTCGTATATCAAAGCCACCTTCCGCCCTGTAGATGAGATTTGTTACACTGAGAAGACAGTTCGTCTAGCGGAAGGAACACTCGTATATCAAAGCCACCTTCTGCCCTATAGACGAGATTCGTCACACTGAGAAGACAGTTCGTCTAACGGAAGGAACACTCGTATATCAAAGCCACCTTCCGCCCTGGAGATGAGATTCGTCACACTGAGAAGACAGTTCGTCTAACGAACGGAAGGAACACTCGTATATCAAAGCCACCTTCCGCCCTATAGACGAGATTCATCTCACCGGGAAGACAGTTCGTCTAGCGGAAGGAACACTCGTATATCAAAGCCACCTTCCACCCTATAGATGAGATTCATCACACTGGGAAGACAGTTCGTCTAGCGGAAGGAACACTCGAATGTCAAAGCCACCTTCCACCCTATAGATGAGATGCTGGCGTGTCATAGACTACCTAATGCAATCATGGTAAATGAGATTCTAGGTAGCTTATCTATGTGAAGGATGATTCCGACTATAAAATCACCAGCTGTCTTGTAGGTAGACTGGGAACAGGCAAATGCTAGGAAGATTCAACCTATCAAATTGGAAACAAAAGATTTGCTGAAAGCGGATGTGCCTGACCGTAAGGCGCAGATGTCGCAGTGGACCTGATGAATGGGACACAACGAAGCTCATCCTCGCACTAAAAAAAACCAACATCTTTACTAAAAAACTGACTTTCTATCTGAGAGTCCCAAAAGGCAGAAGATTTCTGGGTCCCAAACTTCGAATGGGCTCATGTAACAATGGTTAGATCGCATTTCAGACTATTCAGGCCGGGGCCATAGTGGCTGGCCAGGGAGGCAAACGAAGTGAGAAATGTTAGAGGAGGCTCTATAAGTCGTTAACTGGGAATGTCCAACTAGTGATATGTGCGCACATAATGCACCTAGTTTTATCTACAGTGCCACCGCAGCCGCGTCGTAATTTTTGTCTTTGCTCAGATTTTGCAAAGGCCTTTGATAGAATACCTTATTAAAGATTATTTCGAAAGTGAAAATCACTTGGAATAGGTGGGGAAGTTGCCAAATTTGATTGAAAATTGGTAAACGAGAAGAAGGCAGAGAGTGGGCATAAATAAGGAGTACTCTGAGTGGTGTGAAGTGAAAAGTGTGTGCCACAGGGCTCGGTTTTGGGACCAATTTTGTTCTTGATATATATAAACAATTTGGACATTGATATGGGATCCATGATTGCAAAATTTGCTGATGACACAAAACTATGCAGTAGTGTCTCATCTAAAGCAGACGTGGATATATTGAGGTCGGATTTAGATAAAATTCTAGAATGGTCTGTGAGCTGGCAAACGGGTACATCCAATATAGAACATAATTAGAGAATGGGAGAAAACAATATTAGAAAGATAGATAAGGAAAGGGACCTAGGGATAGATCATACAGGAAAGGTGAGTGAGCAACTTCGTGTAGTAGGGGAAAAGGCAAATGCAATGTTAGGTATAATAAAAAGAAATATTAAACATAAGAGCAAGGAAGTGATAGTCAAACTGTATACAGCATTAGTTAGACCTAGATTGGAGTACTGTGTACAGGTGTGGAGTCCTTATCATAGAGGGGACATAAACATGCTGGAAAGAATACAAAAAAGATCGTCAAAGCTGATAGTTGGATTCCAGAATTACAGTTATGAGGAAAGAAAACCGGCCTACAGTATCTAGTAAAGATAAGAATTCGAGGTAACTTAATACAGGTTTATAAGATGATCAGAGGAACGGAAAAATTAGACTGTAACAAGTTTTTTCAAAATAAAACCACATACAAGAACAAGAGGGCATACCTACAAATTAACTGAAGTAAGGTCCAGATTAGATATTAGGAAATATGTTTTTAGTCAGAGAGTGGTGAATGCTTGGAATGCATTGCCACAGAAGGTAGTGGAGGCAGGGACAATTAATGCATTCAAGAATAAATTGGATGCGCATAGCATTTAGAACAACGTAATGTAAATAAAACAGGTTGTATACAGACACTGTAGAGTCTTCTAAACCAGTATAAATACGTTAAGTTAAGTTAACAGTGATTGTAACGGCATGTTAATAATATCTCTCACGTGGAGCTGTGAAGAGAAGCAAGCAGAACACCGGCGTATAATCCAGGAGAGGACGCTGGCACTGGATAGGTAATACATTAAAGAAACCAGCTAATAGCATTACACTGTGGCATCTGTTCCGGAGTTCCCAGGGCAACATAGGTAGGAGTGAGTCCAAAACCATAATGGAAAAGATTGGTTGTTGTTGAATGCTCACAATGAGTAAACTTACTCTTGTGTACTCCCTGAAAAGGACATTAAATAACGGGTTGTAGAGCTTTCCTCACATCCCGAGCATGCTGATGAAGGTGGACAGCGGTTGTGCTAGGCTTGGCTTCATCTGCGTGGCGATCACTACTACGGAGATCACATTGATCCACATCGCGTCAGCCAAACTACCTTGAAAACAACCAGTTTCTAGGAAAAGCTACATGGAAGAGAGATTGTGGTCTTGGTCACTATATTTTGTCTGACCATGACGCGATGTTCTGGTCACTATACTGTGCCTGTCCATGACGCGTTGCCCTGGGTACTATATTGTGCCTGACCATGACGCGATGTTCTGATCACTATATTGTGTATGAGCATGACGCGATGCCCTGGTCAGTATATTGTGCCTGACTGGACAAGCATCTCAGTTCACCTAATGGAAAAGAAAGATCGAGACAAACATAAATAAAACTGGAAAGAAGTGGACAGAAGCGGATATCTCAGGAAAACAAGACTTAACGTGTGTCAGTTGAAGACATCTGCTCGACAGGGAGCCAAGCAAGTTTTAAATAATGAATATGATATGCTTATCAATTGCGTTGGTGGGTGATCCTCGCTAGTCGCTGTATTCGATTTTCGAGTGCCAGGAAATCTAGAATGTTTGTTATGTGCACACGGAAACTTCGATTTTCTCGTCACTGGTATTGGAGTAACTAGACGTCGATATAGCTGCGTCTAGAGCAGGGACTTGGAGAAATACCGTGGATAAGTGATGGTTTTGGATTTGGGAAAATATTGGGGAAAGTCGGGGGTTATAAATTTGAGAAAACTGGGGGCCGACGAGCGCTGATTCGGGATAATATCGGACGGTTAGGGTCGTGTATTTGTTTTCTTTTTTTTTTTTTGGGGGGGGGGGGGGGAGGTGGAAACTGTCGGTACATGATTTGGGGAAAAAAACGAGGGAGGGGGTGGGGTGAAATTGGGGAAATTAACGGATACGGATTAGATATACATAGAAAGTTATGTAAGAGAGTGTTGTAGATTTATGGAAAACGTTGGGGAAATGTGAGAGTTGTGGATTGTTGTAAAATATTGGGGAAATGTGTGAGTTGTGGATTGTTGTAAAATATTGGGGAAATGTGTGAGTTGTGGATTGTTGTAAAATATAAGCGTTTTGGATTTATGGAAAATATTGCAAATGTTGGCGGTCGTGAATTAAAGAAAAACATTGGGGAATGTAAGGGTCTGGATTTAGGGGAAAATAGTGCTTAATGTGAAGGTCAAATGTTTAGGGAAAGTGAGGGTTGTGAATTTATAATCAATTTTGATGTACGTGAATTTCGATCAATTTATTATAGTACAGAACATATTTTCATTTTTTTTTAAGAAAAAAGACTGAAAGTGAGATTGAGAATTTGTGGAAAACATTGATTAAAGTGTAAGTCATATATTTTAGAGAAAACAGTGTTTAAAGTAAAGGTCATATATTTGTGGAAAACATTGATTAAAGTGTAAGTCATATATTTTAGAGAAAACAGTGTTTAAAGTAAAGGTCATATATTTGTGGAAAACATTGATTAAAGTGTAAGTCATATATTTTAGAGAAAACAGTGTTTAAAGTAAAGGTCATACATTTTTTGAGAAAACAGTGATTAAAGTAAAGTTCATATATTTGGGGGAAAATATGGATTAAAGTAAAGGTCATACATTTGGGGAAAACATCGATTAAAGTAATGTATTTGGGGGGGGGGGGGGGAACAGTGATTAAAGAAAGGGTAAAATATTGTGTAGGGATCAAGATGCTGCAGTGGTCAGCCACCCATAGCTGACTGCTAGTGTCAGGGCCAGCGAATCATAGCTGCCAAGACCCTTCTAAACCTCCACGTGGTGATCCTGGATAACAGGCTGCATCAGGGCAGACTGGCTAAGGAGAAGGGATCAAAAAGGGAATGCTAACCCAGAACTCAAAAAATGCTTGCTGAAGTCGGATGTGTTGGACCGAAAGGTGCAAATATCGCAGCCAAGCTGTAAACTACAACACAACGCATTCCGTTCTCTGGACTACATTCTGCTACTCTCCCTTTCAGGGTTTGGTAGTGGGAGATTGAGAACGAACGAAGAAGAAAAAGAAATATTTTGTGGAAAACGGTGATTAAAGTAAAGGTCATATATTTTGAGGAAAACAGTGATTAAAGTAAATGTCATACATTTTGAGGAAAACATTGATTAAAATAAAGGTCATGTATTTTGAGGAAAACATTGATTAAAATAAAGGTCATGTATTTTGAGGAAAACATTGATTAAAATAAAGGTCATGTATTTTGAGGAAAACATTGATTAAAGTAAAGGTCATATATTTTGAGGAAAACAGTGATTAAAGTAAATGTCATACATTTTGAGGAAAACATTGATTAAAATAAAGGTCATGTATTTTGGGGGGTAACAGATTAAAGTAAAGTCAAAGATTTTGTGGAAAACATTGATTAAAATAAAGGTCATGTATTTTTGGGGATAACAGATTAAAGTAAAGTCAAAGATTTTGTGGAAAACATTGATTAAAATAAAGGTCATGTATTTTGGGGGGAAACAGATTAAAGTAAAGTCAAAGATTTTGAGGAAAACATTGATTAAAATAAAGGTCATGTATTTTGGGGGGAAACAGATTAAAGTAAAGTCAAAGATTTTGTAAAAAACATTGATTAAAATAAAGGTCATGTATTTTGGGGGGTAACAGATTAAAGTAAAGTCAAAGATTTTGTGGAAAACAATTGTGGTATTGAGGGTTGATGATTTATTTTAAATATTGGTGACAGAGTCGTGGGTTTTGGAAAACAGTGGCCAAAGCAAAGCTGATATGTTTGGAGAAAATATTGGTGACAGAGTCGTGGCTTTTGGAAAACAGTGGCCAAAGCAAAGCTGATATGTTTGGAGAAAATATTGGTGACAGAGTCGTGGGTTTTGGAAAACAGTGGCCAAAGCAAAGCTGATATGTTTGGAGAAAATATTGGTGACATAGTCGTGGGTTTTGGAAAACAGTGGCCAAAGCAAAGCTGATATGTTTGGAGAAAATATTGGTGACAGAGTCGTGGGTTTTGGAAAACAGTGGCCAAAGCAAAGCTGATATGTTTGGAGAAAATATTGATGACAGAGTCGTGGGTTTTGGAAAACAGTGGCCAAAGCAAAGCTGATATGTTTGGAGAAAATATTGGTGACAGAGTCGTGGGTTTTGGAAAACAGTGGCCAAAGCAAAGCTGATATGTTTGGAGAAAATATTGGTGACAGAGTCGTGGGTTTTGGAAAACAGTGGCCAAAGGAAAGCTGATATGTTTGGAGAAAATATTGGTGACAGAGTCGTGGGTTTTGGAAAACAGTGGCCAAAGCAAAGCTGATATGTTTGGAGAAAATATTGGTGACAGAGTCGTGGGTTTTGGAAAACAGTGGCCAAAGCAAAGCTGATATGTTTGGAGAAAATATTGGTGACAGAGTCGTGGGTTTTGGAAAACAGTGGCCAAAGCAAAGCTGATATGTTTGTAGAAAATATTGGTGAAAGTGAGCGTCGCAGATTTAGAGAAAATTAGTGATGCCTACAATTCCTATAAGATGTGGTTGGTCCATTCCACGCTTTGTTCAACTATTATATCTGTCTTCTCTATACGTGACCTATTTTGTGGGAGAACCGACCTGCTTGGCTTGGTTTGGCTTGGCTTGTCATGGCTTGGCTTCGTTCGTTCTCATTCTCCCGCTACCAAACCCTGACACGGGCCTAAGTAGCAGAATGTAGTCCAGAGCACGGAATGCGTTGTGTCGTAGTTTACAGCTTGACTGCGATATTATCACCTTTCGGTCCAACACATCCTACTTCAGCAAGCATTTTTTTAGTACAGGGTTAGCATTCCCTCTTCGATCCCTTCTCCGTAACCAGTCTGCTCTGTTGCAGCCTGTTATGCAGGATCATCGCGTGGAGGTGTAGAAGGGTCTTGGCAGCTCTGGTTCGCAGGCCCTGACGCTAGCAGTCAGCTATGGGTCGCTGACCGCTGCAGCTCATGCGCTGCACAGCATCTTGATCCGAATATAATATAATACTTCATCCATAGCCTTTTTTATTTATCTCTAGAAAGATCTAGCTAAAAACGTTGCCAGGCTCTTAGTTGACCTGTACTTCTACAGAGGCATATGCCTCAGCGAACGTGCCAGTTCTGGTATAAGCTAAATATAGCCGAGAGAACGGTAACTTGCTGAGCGGGCTAGGCTCGATCAGCTTCTTCTTCTTCTACATCGATCAACTGGTGGTGTACTTCTAGTCCGGTGAGATTCCCGAATGAGACTGTGCGTTTCGGGTCTTCGCCGGTCCCCCACGAGCATGGTCGCTCACCCCTGGCCAGACTGCCTCTCTTTGGTCTGCATAGGTAGGGTATTCTTGCAGAATATGTTCTGGTGTTTGCTTGGGTGCTCCACAATCTCACCTGGCAGTGTCTCTGAGACCCATTCTGTGGAGGTGGGCCTTGAGTCTACAATTCCGGGCAGCTGCTTGAGAAGCTCAATACTCCGCTGCGTTGGGACAAGGGCTTACGGAGGGTGGTTAACCGATGTGCAAGTCCACCTTAATTCAAACACTAGAGCAAATTAAACCCGCAGCCTGTTAGGCGCCATCTATGCTGCTCTTAACAAACCACTTAATCATGGCCGGTGTTGTGCCATATCACACAGTTAGTCGCCTCTTACGACATACTTTCTGAGAGGCAGTAGTGCTATTCTTGTCTCTACCATCCACAAAATCCCCGGCAGATCACTCAGGTACAGATAATAACATTGTTCCACTATAATTGGCACACTGATGTATATCTCCTCTATTATTTTTGCAACTGAATTATATAATCGACTATCCAGTCTTCCAAACTTTACCAAGTAATTTGTATAACATCCTTGTTGAAGTTTTTTTCAACGTATGCTTTCGTCTTACCATTAATGGCATTGCAATTTGAAAGAAAAAAACAGAGAGAACGATCATTACCGGAAACTCTGAACTTAAGAAAATAATATTGGAAATTGGGTCATTCTTGAAAATTGTGGAAAATAATAGAACTTGTAAACGCTTGGATTTTGCATGATGAGCCACTTAGAAGCTTCAGACCCGTCGTTACTTCTGTACGGTGGGACTTCCCAGATGGAAGGCAATTTTTTTTTTATAGTAAATATGTGATGTCAGTGTAAGTTATTTTGTTATACTTTGGCTGGAGAGAAAATGGCAGTACGAAGTGTACAGTTACTATCCTAGATTAAAAAGACTTTCCAACTTTTTGGGCGCTGTGGCACCCTGCTTTTAGAATTTCATACGAAGAAAGCTTCCAACATTCATGCTTCGTGCTGTAAAGAATTCCAAATAATGAGATCTTTTAACATTCTATCACCCACTGTTAGAATTCCACATAAGGAGAACTTCTAACATCTCGAATCTTGCCGTTAGAATTCCGAGTAATTAGAACTTCTAATATCTCGAATCCTGCCGTTAGAATTCCGAGTAATTAGAACTTCTAACATCTCGAATCTTGCCGTTAGAATTTCGAGTAATTAGAACTTCTAACATCTCGAATCTTGCCACTAGAATTCCGCATAATGAGAACTTCTAACATTCTGAAGATGATCGAAACATGTGAGAATGTGTGGTCACACGAACACAAGTATCGATCTGCACTCACTGCAAATGACGTGTTGGAGATGGCATGCTCATTGTAGCATAAATGGAAAAGAAACAGCGAAGATGGTTCGTCGCGCGTACCAGGGCTTCCATGCTAGGGAAGAAATAACAGGCCAACTGCATCCTTCTGTAAAAGATAACAGCTAAAGGCTGCTCTGTTGCATGCACTGCCATCGGGAGGAAGTGTTCGAAAAATCAGTGTTCTAAGTCTATATTTTTGGAATAAAGGGATTTGTTTTCTTTAACATTATATCAGGTAATCGTTTGAAAACTGGGTAGACAGGAACAATAAATGCACAACGTTTATTTATTCTGAGAAGTAAGCTGGTAACTACTTTGGTGCTCAGAATATGCGAGTGATGAAAGGCAACTGAGCAGGGCTGCGCATGTGGCTTGCAACCTGAACATACAAAATAATGTGATATTGTAACCAGCACTGCCGGGGCATACGTTTTGCTGGTAGGGCAACTGTAGTGGTGACCCCATGCTCCTTATAGAGTCAAATAATATATAAATTATTTCACGATATTATTCTCTGTCTCTCTCTGTATGTGTGTGTGTGTGTGTGTGTGTGTGTGTGTATATATATATATATATATATATAGAGAGAGAGAGAGAGAGAGAGAGATAAACAGTTTGATGCATCCCTCACTTGATAACTCTAAGGGTAAGTCAAGAAATAGGTCTCCAACTGATACGCGGTAGCTGAAAAATGTAGCTTTGAAAGGTACATTAAATGACAGCAACATCCAGCTCTGTGATTGCTATAGATGGCAGATATTATGTGTCGCATGCACGTACGCAGTACAACCAAAAAAGTAGAGCCCGTGCTCACAGAGTTTACAATCAAATAACAGCGTAGTCTTGTGCTTTTTTTAAAAACCGGTATGTGGAGAAGGTCTTTCTGCAAATTATATTCATAAGGAAATGCTTACTGTGAAGTTCTGTTGATGCTTTGCTGTGCAATTAGGAGATAATGGTGATGATTATATAATCCCTTTAGCTGTGAGCTGTCAGCTCTTGACAGCCGAATGCGTCCCGGCCAACAATACACGTTGTCCTCAATTGTTGTAGTGATGTGTAGAGTGAGTTGTGTATTTTGGAGTGTGGTTGGAGCAGCAGGTTCCGCAGATCACCCAGCCTTGGGCACACAATCAGGAGATGCTCGACTGACTCCTCGTGGTCGTGGCAGAATCTGCAGTTTGGTTCACGTAGTGGGTCTAATCTATTCAGATGATTGTTGAGAGGGCATGGCCTGTTCTCAGCTTGAAGATCAAACTCTGGTCTTTTCGGTTCAGTTTTTAGACTGGGTCCTGGGGATCTGGTTTTGCTTGGTGTTTGAAATATATTCGGCCTATCTGGCATGTGGCTCACTGATCTAGCCACTCCTGTCTATAGTTCGAAGAAAACGTCTATGACTGCTGGCTAGAGAAGTGCTGCTCCACCATGACAGTGCCAAACGTCTCGATTAACCCAGGAGAAAATTGACCAACTAGGGTGGCAATCACTTGAAAATCCACCTGACATCTTCATCTTAGCCTCTAGCAATTTCCACCTGTTTGGTGCACTAAAACTCCACCTTGGCGGGAGACGTTTTACGAATGGCGTGGAAGTTGAACGGGAAGTATAAATGTGACTGAAGCAGAAGACCAAAAACATATGATGCATGTTTTGGTGCACTGGTCAAGCCATTGGATAAGTGTATCAATGTTTGTGGAAATTATCTTGCGAAATACAGGGCAATCATGTTTTGGGGCACTGGTCAAGCCATTGGATAAGTGTATCAATGTTTGTGGAAATTATCTTGCGAAATACAGGGCAATGTTTGTTCAACAATTAATGGTTTTCAAGTTTGTATCTCATTTTAGTTTAGTTTAGTTGATGGATCAACGTCATTGCACACGGTTTAACCCATAAGTGCTCTGTTCTTCTTCATATTTGTGGAGAATCTCAGCCACAATGCACGAACTCCGTAGCACCGGCGAGGATCTCATAATACATTGGTAGATTGTCAATATAATGTTGCCCGGGCAGTGGCCATTAAGCCTACTCTATTCGATTGCTAACTGCCGATGGATGTTTAATGTCGTTACACTGCACACGAGTGTCCGATCTTTACTACCCAGAGATCCGGGGAAATGCCACAGTCCATGTGAAAAAAGGCGGTCTCCACCGTGATTTGAACCCGCGATCTCCAGACACCCGAGTCCGACGTCCTACCTCGAGACCACTTAGTCTAAATGTATCTCGTTTAGTTTGTGTTTAATATAGTATGTCTTTTAATTCATGAACAAGGTCTGAAGCAATTTTGTACTCTACTGCATGTCAGATCCAAATGATTTTTCGCATGCTGCCTTAGAATATCCATGACGCTAAAACATTGATATTATTTAGTCTATAGATGTTAAGACATTTGCACATCGGCGAATTATTTTGATATTTTTGAACCATTGCAAAGAAATGGCATTAAATTTAAGATTTTTCAGCATGAATTTCTCAGCATTTTGTTCACAGTCATGATATCCTTAATGTCTTGATAGATCAATTGATTGTTTGTGTTGCCTTTTATGTACAATCGTAAAAATAGCATCAATATGTAACAGTTAGTACAGCCCTTCGGTCATCATTATACCCCCAATGTTGTATCAATAGTACAGCCCTTCGGTCATCATTATACCCCCAATGTTGTATCAATAGTACAGCCCTTCGGTCATCATTATACCCCCAATGTTGTATCAATTGCGCAGCTAATTACATATTTTATTGCATTTGAATATTGAAATGTATTTGTTGCCATTGTATGTACACCTAATTGTTTTGATAAACATACATTAACTCATCCAAGTCTGCTAGTCAATATGTCCACACAAGATGATATTAATCATTCCGAATCTATCTATTCAAAGAGTTTGATAATTCTTACTGGTTGGACAAATTGTAATCCATGTCGTTGCTAGTACTGTTCATCTTCCCGGAGCACATGTTCAACACATTTCCTCCAGAACTGAATGTCTATTTATGAAAGGTACTCATGTGTCAGCACTTCAACACCACACAATTTAAATTCCCAGTTCTGTTCGGCAACTTATCATTTGACTTTAGATCACACAAGCTCTATAGAGTTTAGATTCGCGTGATATGCAGGCAGTCGCAGAGAAGTGTAACCGTACTCTTCAATGATTTTACATATATATATATTATATATACACCTTTGTCGTATGTGTCTTCCTTACACGATGTAACAACTCTTGCTTGAAATACGTGTCTTCGAAATACACTTTTTCCTTAACTAGCCATGTCTAATTGGAGCTTTTGTATTTGATGCAGTTGGTACTTTGTCTTCCTCTGACACTGCATTATGATATGATGCATTATCCATTACTAGACATGACGGTCTATCCAGAATTGGAAGCAGATCATACGTCACCCAGTGCCTGAAAATGTGTCCATTGCTGTCAGTGTGGTAGTCTCTACCGTAGGTACTTTTTGATATGAAAATAAGTTCAACGTCAAGGACAATCGTGTTTCACTGCTTCCGGCAGACGTTAGTTATATTGCGCTGTCATTTGCTGCTTGTAATTTGTCTTTTCTGTTCACCGTCAACTGATTGCCATTCTTTACCATAGGTCTGGTGAACATTGACCCAGGATTCGTCCAAGTATACAATATCTTAGCCTTGCCTGCGCCGTTCACGTATATGTTTCAGGTCTTTGCTTCGGGCTGCAATCAAATGTAGCTTTTCAAATATAATATTCCTGCCGCCTGAAGTTTTCCTGGATGTAAAGACGGCGGCTCTTACAATTTTCCAAAGAGTACTTTTGGAAACTTCAATACTGCAGTCGGATTGCGATGTTAATGTTAGTTTCCGGAGAGGGACAAGTTGATATTTCGTCAACAGTTTCAATATCTTCCGTTTTATGACTTCTCTGTCGAAATCGTCAAATTGTGTTTTCCTACCTTACTTGATATGAGTGCACTCTGAGTCCTGTCCAATCCAACGGTAAAATCATGATCTATTCAGACCAAACGCCAATTGCGTTCATTTCTCTGGGTCATGAATATCACATTATAAATGACCCATCTTAGATTCCCTGCGGAAGAACTGTTATAGTTAAACGGTAACCTTTTGCATTGTTATAAATGTACACTTTAAAATCATTATGAAATGTATATCAATGTAAATGTGGAAAAAAGCAACTATATGCCACAATAATTACACCTCAAATTATTAATGCCTATTGATTGGCATCCTGTCAGTCTCGAGAGACAATGTTCTCGCTAGAGAGGGGCCAGTCAGTTGTTGCTCTTGCTTTTGCCGCACACGTTTGGAGTCTGCATCTTGACACATCTTGTCTTCCACTGCCTGCAGACTAACACACAAAGTCTGCCTCCAGCTAGGTCTGTCTTTGGCAAGTTCCTCCCAGTTACAGGTGTTCATATCTAACGCCTTCAGGTTACGCTTGCAAACATCATTGAAGCGGAGCTCTAGTTAGATTTAATAGTCTCCCATCTGACCTAGTATGCATAAAGACCCCCTCTGTAGCAGTTCCAACGGCGTGTTTAAGCACGATGGCAAAGAAAATGCCGAATAGAGTCGGAGCCAGGACACAACCTTGTTTAACTCTGCTGTTAATGTCGAAGGCAGCCGATTCCTGACCGTCATGCAGCACTGTAACTATCATGTCCACATGAAAAGACCTAATCATGCTCAGTAGTTTAGGTGGGCCTCCAAATTTAGACAATACTTTGAAAAGACCATTTCTGTCTATCAGGTCGAATGCCTTGGTGAGGTCGATGAAAGCAAAAAGTATGGGCCTGTGTTGTTCTCTGCATTTTTCTTGCAGTTGTCTCAGTGAAGATATCATATCAACGGTGGACCTTTCTGCACGAAAACCACACTGAGACTTCATGCACACCCTGTCGGCCAGCTTTCGCAATCTGCTCAGGGTGGTGCAAGAAAACACTTTGCCTTCGGAATTGAGCAAATATATTTCCCTTTAGCTGTTGCAGTCTCCTTCATCTCCGATTTTCTTGTAAAGTGTGATAATGTTGACATCCGTCATGTCCTGTGATTCGGCTCCCAACTCCAACACTGGCGTATACGTTTATAACTATTAGATAGTTTCGCATGAATGACGTTTGTTGTTTTCTGCATTCGACAAAGTGTATAATTGGTGTACGAGATAATCAGGAATTTGTATTTACTGAGCATATTTGAGGGCTAAAATATATTTTTGTTAAAGAGCACATCTGTGTACCTTAAACATGTTAAAAATTATTTCCTATTCAGTGATAATGCTTTTAATATAGCCTAATGAATACATTTTTTTCAAAATACATCAAATTTCTTAGAGAAACAAATATTTCTATAACGGCATGGATATTCTAAGGCTGCATGCGAAAAATAATTTAGATGTGACGTGGAGTTTAGTAGCAAATTACTTCGGACCTTGTTTGTGAATTAAAAGACGGACTATAGCTATGGGTGACATATTTACTGACTATGCCTCGTAGTATACAGCATCTGTAGTATTATAGTAGCTAAATAATGTTCTGTCCAGCATTATATTGCGTCACCTCCTTTTTGTTGGGTTTCAAGTATCAGCCAAACTAGCATTAATTGGAACTCTGCTATCAAGAGGTTGACGTAAAGGGACACAACTAATGTTTCGTGACATGAAGGGTGAATGCCCTTCAAGAAGCAGCCCAGTTCTGGCCTGGACGTTAGTGGATGTACGAGCAGAGTGCGAATGACAGAAATTGGGCTTAATGAATGGTTGAAAATAGAACAGAAATGGTGAACTTGGGGACGATTGTCGGGAAATTGGCTTCCTCATTGTTGCCGTATCCAGCCCGCCCTTCTGGGCTCAAACTGGCACATGAAGCCTTCGATGGTTGGATCGATATTAGTGATTTATTCAGTTGTGATTTTATTTCGTTTTCTAGGCCGAATCTGTGCAGATGTGAGCTCTGGTTTGTGTTACTGGGTGATACGATATGTGATATATCTACGATATGCTGATGATATTGTATTGATAGCCCAGTCTGAAGCCGACTTGCAGGAAATGGTAAAAATGATTGTTCAACAAAGTGAAAAACAAAGGTCTCAGCTTAAATAAAAAGAATGTGGAAGTGATGGTGGTCACGAAGAAACCGGTCTCTCCAAAATTCTGGATCAAAGCGAATGGAACTGAATTGAGACAAGTTAACACATTTAAATACCTGGGCACATACATAACATCAGATGGAAGATGCAATTACCAAATGAAACGCAGAACAGCCTAAACAAAATCGGTCTTCCAGACCATGAAAGCAATATTGTGTAACAAGACCTGAGAAAAAGATTCCGCGGTTGCTACGTGGAACCAGTACTGACATATGACAGTGAATCATGGACAATTAGCAAGCAAGCGCTTAGATCTTTGGAACCAACGGTAATGTGGTTTTACATAAGAATACTCATAGACTGCAAAAGAAGACTAATGATACAGTACTCGAGGAGGCACAAAGATAACTTATTGCAGGGATCACTACAAGGCAGTCATTTTTGTGTGTGGTTTGTTATGAAAAGAGGCGTCTTGAAACACGCCGTGGCAATTCGAAAGATATCAAGAGAGATAGACAGAGGAAGGCCGAGTGAAAAGATGTTGGACAGCCTGAGATAATGACATGGGTGACAATCAACAAGAGAGTTGGTAAGCAGCACATGTCATAGAAATGGATGGAGGTACATGATCGCCAATCGGCAGGGCACCTGATGATGATGATAAGGGAGCAGATAATTAAACTGGTGTGCATCTATAATTAGCAGATACGAGATGAGTCTAGTCCCTTAGAAGCCGTTACTGGAGAAGATAAAGTATTAGAGACATATTTATACTATGGCAGTTCACTACAAATCCAGGACGTCAGGTCGCCATGGCACCCATAAATGTTGGTATTGCCTGATGGGCAGACAAATATCTTCAGATTTAGAAACTGGACATTATAGACGTAAGGAACACCTCCACAGAATTATTCTCAGAGACACCTCCACGTGCGATTGTGGAGCACCCAAGCATATACCAGAACATATCCTGCAGAAATGTCCATCTTACATAGAGCAAAGAGAGGCAGTCTGTCCCGGGGGAGTGACCATGCTAGAAAAGCTGTGAGTACTGGCAAAGACTTGAAACGTACAGTCTCCATCGTGAGCTTCACGAGGCTTGAAGCATAACATCCGTCGATCGAAACAAGAAAAAGAAAGAAGTAGAAGAAGCTGTAGCGACTAACCTTTCAACATTAGTGTCGCATTTAATGAAACAATTTCCTCCGTCGAATTATGTATTAAGGGACACAATATAGATTATTTCCCCGCTTAATTTCCTCCCCTTGTGCCGACTTTTAAGGTTATAGTGCCTGTGTCATGTTAGGCAGTAGCCAAGGCATAAAGCAAGTATAGAACAGCGCAAATAGGCAAGTATTACTTGTAAAATAAACATAAAGTTGAACATTTAGAATTCAGATTTCCAAGAACAATTCAGTTATACACTAGGAGGAACGTATCACGCAGCTCTATGCCGGCTCTTACATGTTTTACCTGGTACCTAGATCCTAAACATATCATTTCCTGGATTAGGGCTCAATTGTTATTTTAGTGAAGTGAGGTAGCCAGTTCCCTTAATTACCGAGTGTTCTTCCCTACAGTAAACCAGGTATCCATTATCAGCCGGGTCGACTGGAGATTGATAATGACAGTATGTTAGTGATACCGGGACCCGAAAAGGGAGTAAAAATAGTAGCAACTTCTTTATGCTGGTTTACAAGGCTGTTGAGTCTGTATACGACCGTTTTCTTTTACATTTACTTGATTACAATCTATTCTTGAATGCATTAATTGACCCTGCCGTCACCATTTCCTGTGGCAATGCATTACAACATTCACCACTCTCTGACTCGAAAAATATGTCCTAATATCTAATATGGACCTTTCTTTAATTAATGCGTGGCTGTGCTCTCGTGTTCTTGTAGGTGACTGTACTTTGAAAAAATGGTGTATGGTAGCCTTCAGAGCAAAAGAAAAAATATATTAACGATTATCTCATATATGAAAGATGAACACAAAAGGAATGTGAATAGAAGAAATAACAAATAGATTTGTTGCTTCGCTTTTTTTTTTTAGAAACAAATGTTGACCTTTCTTCCAAACCTAGGGCTTTCTTTCAAATCTAGATCTCCCTTTCAAACCAAGAACTTTCTTTCAATCTAGAGCATTCTAATAAACATAGTTTTCTTTTCTTTCAAACCTAGAGCTTTCATTCAATACTAGATCTTCCTTTCAAGCCAGGAGCTTTCTTTCACTCTTACCCTAATAAACATAGTTTTTCTCCCTTTCAAACCAAGACCTTTCTTTCACTCTTATCCTAATAAACATAGTTTTTTTCCCGGCCAAACCTAGAGCTTTCTTTCAAACCTAGATCTCCCTTTCAACCAAGAGCTTTCTTTCACTATAGAGCATTCTAATAAACTTTTCTTTTCTTTCAAACCTAGAGGTTTCATTCAAGCCTAGATCTCCCTTTCAAACCAAGAGCTTTCTTTCACTCTAAAGCATTCTAATAAACAAAGTTTTCTTTTCTTTCTAACCTATAGCTTTCATTCAAACTTAGATCTCGCTTTCAACCAAAAGCTTTCTTTCAACTCTAGAGAATACTAGTAAACATAGAGTTTTCTTTTCTTTCAAACCTGGAGCTTTCATTCTTCTTCTTCTTCATCGTACGCTGTCAGACAGTAACCATTAACTTTTCCAAAAAAGCGGCGGTCATCCTGAGGCTGTCGCCACTGCCATAGAGCTTGTCTTGCAGGTCCACTGGTGATGGCCACATCTGCTCTCTCTGATCCTCGTATGTCGGGCAGTTCTGCGGCAGATGTTCAGCGGTCATTTTGCCAGTACCGCACGGGCATTCGTCGGTACCACCTATCTTCAATTTGTTGAATAGGTGGTACCTCAGTCTGTTGTGGCCAGTGCGAAGTCTAAAGACAACGACCTGCTCTCTTCGGTTCAACTGGTAATAGGCATCGTTTTTGGTGTAACCAGTATGTTCGGTTTCCCATTTGGTCATGTATCTGGCTTTGATAAGCCGTTTTGACTCTTCGTACGTCATACTAGTATCTGTTTGTGGTAGTCTTGCACCTTCTTTTGCCAGTCTGTCTGCCTCCTCGTTGCCTTGGATGTTGCAGTGGGATGGGACCCACTGTACCACCACCCTTTTTGGTGCGGACTGCTGGCACAGTTTGCAGAGTGCTGCTCTTAAGTCATTAAGCTCAGTGTTTTTCTGGCTTTTTAGCGCTGTGACTACGGCGAGAGCATCTGTAAGCAGGACTATATGGCTTTCATTTTCATTGTTTGTCACCATTTCTTCCACTGCCGCCCTCAGTGCCTCTGCCTCCGCTCTGAAATTGCTTGTGTACTTACCAGTAGCGAATGACAGTGTTATTTTTCTGCCATTTGGTAGGTTCAGGAATGCTCCTGCCCCTCCGTTCTGCGTAGTGTTTGTTGCAGAACCGTCGGTGTATGCATGGGTCCAGTCCATGCTTGGGTAGCTTTTCGATATGAAGCTTAGGGTAGTATCTCTCCTTTCTTTTTCAGTCTGGCAGTTTTTGTTTCCAATACCTGGTATATTTTCTACCACCTCTGGAAATATATCCTGCCTCCAGGTAGGTTTTCGTACAGTAGTGATGGGTTTTGGTGTTGTTAGTGCGTTTATGGGATCTTCGTGCATCTTTGCTTTGGCTATTTCTGCAAAGTTTCTCCGCTTTAGTTTCCCATTTCCCAAATTGTTTAGTCTCTGGTGCATTGGATGGTCAGTCAGTCTTCGGAGTTTCTCTGCCTGCAGCTGGGCTCTGCAGTCTCTTCTATCGGTCATGGATTGCAGCTTTGTAATCTTTTCAAGTTCTACAATTGGCGTTGACTTCATGCCTCCTGTTATAACTCTCATGGCTTGGTTTTGAAGTTTGCTAACTTTATCGAAGTTCGCCTTTGCTGCTGTTGTCCATGCCGCAATGCCATACTCGAGAACTGGTCTCACTCTTCCAGTGTACAGTTTCTTTAGTATGCCTTCGTCTGCTCCCCAGCTTGTGCCAGCAAGTTTCCTCATGATTGCCATTCTTTCTCTGGCTCTCATTCGGTTTCTCTCAATCTGACTTTTCCATGTCATGCGCCGATCAAATGTGACTCCCAGATAGGTTGGGTTGTCGTTTGGCTGCAGGAATTTGCCATTTAGACTTAATTTGGTATTTTGGGGTTTTAATGAAAGCGAGAATATTGTGCATGTGGTTTTCTCCTCGTTTATTATGACCAGCCATGAGTTCGCCCACTCTTCCAGCGATGTTAGGGCCGTCTGCATCCGATTTCTTGCTATGGTGAGATTCTTTTCAGAGGTCCACATAGCCAGATCGTCTGCAAACATTGAGCTATGGTCTCTCCTTGGTATATTCTCTGTAATGTCGTTTATATATACCAGGAAGAGTGTGGGTGACAGTACTCCCCCTTGGGGTACTCCCTGCTCGAGTGTCACCTTTTTGCTCATCTGCCCTTGTACTTGGACTCTGGCCGTTCTTTGTTTGAGGTAGTGGTTGATCCACTTGTACATTTTCCCACAAACGTCACTTCTTCTTAGCTTGGAGCTTTCATTCAAACTTAGAATATTTCTTACAAATCTAAAGCCTTCTTTCTACAAGTCAATAGCTTTCTTTCAAACCTATATATTTTTGTCATATGTGGAACTTTCTATCCGTCCCAGTTGATTACTCTCCTCTCAGTTATGTGTGAAAATAGCATATCTCGTGATTTCTTTTAAAAGAATTCACATATTATTCAAATAAATCGGCATATTTTTCCACTGAAGAAAAATCGATGACTCGATTAATCATTCATCACTCAGTTGCAACGCAGAGTAAAATAAAATGGTGTTTTCCGTTTTCATCACGTCGAGCGAAGAAAATTTAAGAAATTCTGCTTCCCCCCCCCCCCTCCCCTTCCCCCTACCCTTCTCTCTCTTCCCCCCCCCCCCACCTTAATATAAATTTCCAAAGCAGACGTCACCTTCACTATGCGTTTTCCCATCAACCTCAGACGTTTTTCGGTGACGTTCTTTGTCGTCATGTGTAAACAGGTGTGGGAGGCGGGGTGATCGAGGGTGGGATGAGGCTTGCTTATATTTAGTGAGTGAAAGTTAATGAACGACAAGATTGTTGTTGTTTTTTCCCCCATTTTTTAGGTAACGTTGTGAGAAGACTGACGTATGGTCAGACAAAACATACTGATCAGATCAGGTTAATCAGGGTCAGATGAATATACTGACCAAGACCTCACCTCACTTCTATGGGGTTATCTCTAAAACCAGACTGTTGCATGGCAGTCTGACTGATTAGGTGGGGACTGACATGATCACTGCGCAATTGAGCGAAACCAGATGAAAGCAAGCATAGAACAACCGCATGGCTGAACCTGGTCCATTTTCATCAGTGCGCTCGGATTGTGAAGAAAGCTGCTGCAACTCACCACTGAACGTCCTTGCTAGTGCGCACAAATACACGTTTTTTTCAAACCTCGATCTTTCTTATAAACCTGAATCTTTCTTTCAAACCTAGAGCTTTCTTTCAATCCTAGAGGTCTCTTTTAAATCTAGAGCCTTTTTCCAAACTATTTTCTGTCAAATCTAGAACTTTTTTCCAAACTATAACTTTTCTGTCAAATCTAGAACTTTTTTCCAAACTATAACTTTTCTGTCAAATCTAGAACTTTTTTTTCAAACTATAACTTTTCTGTCAAATCTAGAGCTTTCTTTCAAACTAAAACTTTTCTGTCAAATCTATAGCTTTCTTTCAAACCTATCTTTCTTTCAAATCTAGAGCTTTCTTTCAAACCTAGAGCTTTCTTTAAAATCTAGAGCTTTCTTTCAAACCTAGAGCTTTCTTTCAAAGTTATTGCTTTCTTTCTCACCTTATTGACTAATCTATTCCGTGTTATGTGCGAAAAATGCACTGTGTGTAAATGTTTCTTTCTTTCTTTTTTTTTTTTTTCTTTTTTGTTGTTACTTGTTGTTTGTAGTTTTTAACTTTAAGGGGGTAACCGATCGCATGCCCAATCCTCCTGAGTTACCACTTGCAACATACTTGGCAAGTTACAATTTACTATTTGTTGTTCTCTTTACGGGCCCCGATATCACACGAACCTAATGTTTAATACAAAATAGTTTAGTGTTAAATAGGTCATTTTTTAAACACATTTTTCTGACATTTTCTGTTTGTAAATTTTGTGTGTGTGTGTATAAAGAGTAATCAGGGTTAGGCAAAACTTCCTGACCAAGATGTCACACCGTGTCTTCGTTCGTGTTTCTGTATGCAGCAGTCTGGCCAACGAGGTGGGAATTGACACTGTAACTATTATTATGGTGAGATTACTGAGGAGCTTCTCTTAGCACTAGAGGCAGGGAAATCCAGTTCAACCTACACTCGGAATTTGAGACGAGCCACTGTAACCTGCTACGAAAGAAACGTTGTCAAGACCTAACAGCTCAGCACGAGTAGCCTCGAAAACAGAGGGCGAGAATAACAATAAATATCCAAATATATAGAGGATCAGACGAACATAAGGAGGGAATTGTGCTCTAACGTGCACAGCGTTTACACAGGGCTTCCGAGTTTATCGTCTATCTCTTATAGGATAGACAATACGCCGATCTCAGCTCCATTGTGAACAGAGAACATTTAAAATTTGCGGAATTCAAACACCCACCGTTTATCGCATGATCTTGTTCGTTTCTTGAGAGGAGATGCTTGCCTTTCCTCTCAGCTGTAGCGACCCATATATGTGTGTGTGTGTGTGTGTGTGGGCGTGCGTGCATGTGTGTATGCATGCGTGCACGTGTGTGTGCGCATGTGTACGTGCATGTGTGTGTGTATGCGTGCGTGCACGAGTGTGTGCGTGTATGTGTGTGCATGCTGGAATGTATGTGTGCGTGAGCATATGTATGTGTGTGTGCGTTCGTGCATGTGTGTATGTGTGCGTGCTTGTGTGTGTGTGTGTGTGCATGTATGTGTGCGTGTGTGTATGCGTGTGTGTGCATGTGCGCGTGCGTGCATGTATGTGTGCGTATGTGTGTGTGTGTGCGTTCGTGCATGTGTGTATGTGTGCGTGCATGTGTGTGTGCGTGCATGTGTGTGTGTGCGTGCGTGTGTGCATGTGTGCATGCGTGCGTGCGTGCATGTGTGTATGTTGGCGTGTATGCATATGTGTGCGTGTGTGTGTGTATATGTATATGTAGAGCGGGGGGAGGGGGGGGGGGGCTGCACACTAACGTTTTGTGCAGGCAAAACAAACTGATCGCATATGTTAGTCCGGGTCATGTATGCCATACTGGTGGGCCAAGACTCTCACCTCACGTGCATGACCTGGAAATGCATGCCCGGTCTACCCTGGAAACGTGCATACTTCTTGCCAGTCTGGTTACCGTCGTGATCACCGTCCATAGAAGTGAGCGATATGCAGATGAAGCCAAGCATAGCATATCCGACTGGAGGACTCCTATCCACCTTCATCAGCACGCTTGAGATGTGAAGGACGCTATTCAACCCGCCACTTAAAACTCATTTCATGGCACAGAAAAGAGTAAACTTACTCATTGCGGACGTTTGCAACAACATAAACATATACATATATGCAGAACGTCGCTCCCATCAAAGTCCGTCTGAATGAAACTCGTTTTCTGCCAAATCTCCAGCCTGCTCCAGTCATGTTCAAACATTTCTTGACATCTTGGTATGATCGCCGTATTGGTCTGTCACTGGTTCTCTTTCCCGACACCATACCTTTCATTAAACTTCTCTTAACACCGATGTATTTTGATGTGGTCAAGGTATTTCAATCTCCATGTCAAAATGGAAATTATGAACCAGTTCTCTTCTATGCTCAACTCTTGTCGAATGTCTGCATTCTTGATTTTTTTATATCCATGGTATTCTGAAGACCTTTCTATAACATTTCGACTCGAAGGACTCGATTCTCTTCCTTGATGTTTGGGTAACTGTTCATGTTTCGCAGCCGTATGCTGCCACGAGAAAAACACAGGTTCTCAAAATATTCACTTTTGTTGGTTTGCTGGTATTCTGCTATAGTTTCCTCAGATTGTATAGCTTCTACATATATATGCCGTCCCGCCATTTCTTGAAGCAAAGGTCCAACAATGTATTTGACTTTCACTAACCAGCTTTTAGCAATGCCCGTGTTAGTCTTATGCGCTACGATTTCTTAGCAATGGTTGTACATGGTGATAAAATAAGTTAAGAATTTGGATTAGACATACACATACACAAAACAAAGACTATGATACTTGAGAAAAGTGACAAGAAACCATGTACCCGACAACAAATAAAAGATCAACTACTTGAACAGGGTACAGTTTCTCGTATCTAGGTCATATAATAACAAAAGAAGGCAGCTGTGAAAAAGAAATCAGAAAGAGAATAGGTATGGCCAAGATGGTAATCAGCGATATGCGACACATACTGACATCGAAACAGATAGGTCATATCTTGAAAATGAGAATTGTGCAGGTGATATATATACCCGTCATTGCTTTATGGCGCAGGAACATGGACACTGAATAACAAGTTGCAAAAGAGTATTGAAGCCTTCGAAATGCGGGTAGATAGAAGATTGGATGACATTTCTTGGAAAGAGAAGAAAACAGATTTGGAGGTTTTGAAAAGTTGGGTGGGGGACGGGGGGAATTTAATAACCGATGTCAGGGTTCAGTTAGTCATATAACAAAACATACCTTCTTGTTGAAGACCATACGGGAGGGTAGGGTGGAAGGCAGTCGATCAATAGACGTTTTAAGTGGGTGAATAACATCAGGAGATGAAGTATAAAAAAATCTCGCAGATTGTACCATTATAGCAAGAGATAGAGTACACTGTGGATCCAACTCAGCCGACGTTCAATGCGGAGATGGCACTTGAACTGAACTGAACATGGTGAGATTGCCTGTTCTATGTACACCTTTCTTTAGTCGGCTCTTGGCCTATCGTATTTTCCACGGTTATATTGCTCGGTTTATTCATCAGTGTGTATCCTCTCTATCCATTTCTGCTTTCTGTTAGTAATATCTTGATTCATTGCCTGTCCTGCTCTTTGTCATAGATATCGCTTTACTCGACTGGCACTTTAATGTATTATTTGTTAAGTTTAATTTGTTTGTGTTATTTCTTCTTCATCGGTTTCTTTTGCCAGAGAGAACGTGGTTTTCGCTCAATTATTTATCTGTCATTTTTGGGGGTGTTGTTTCTATAGTTTTCTTTATTGTTTCGCCTTCTTCTCCTTCTTCTTCTTATTATTATTACTGTCTCTTCTTCTTCTTCGTCTTTATCATAATGCTTTTCTTCTCGTTCTTCTGTTTACTTTGTTCTTATTTTTCTTCTTCTTCTTTCTCTTCTTCTTTTTCTACTTCATCGTCGTTTTCTTCTTCTTATTATTATTTTTCTTTTTCTTTTTCTTTATATTCTTTTTCATTTTCTTCTTTTTTTCAAATTTTGTCTTCTTGTTCTTTTTTCCCTTCTTTTTTCTCTTCTTCTGCGCCGTTTTCTTCTGTGTCTTTTTCTTCTACTTCTTCTTCTTCCTTGGCGTTCGTCATGTGCTGTTGTGTTGTTAAGTGCCCACAATGAGTAAGTTTACCCTTTTGTGCGCCCTGAAAAGGACGTTAAGTGGCAGGTTGTAGTAGCTTTCCTCACATCCGAGCATCCTGATGAAGGTGGACCGCGGTCATCCAGGCGGTTGTGCTATGCTTGGCTTCATCTGCGTGGTGCCCACTACTACGGGGATCACATCGGTCCACATCTCGTCAGCCAGGCTGCCTTGAAAACAGCCTGTTTCAATGAAATGCCAAATGGAAGAGAAATTGTGGTCTTGGTCAGTGTATTGTGACTGACCGTGTCACGACGTCCTGGTCATAATTTGCAGCAAGGCTGTGATATCTCGCCTTTCGGCCCGACAAATCTGATTTCAGCACGGCTCTTTTTGGACCGTTGTTACCTTCCCTCTGCGATCCCTATTCTCCGAGCCAGTCTCCATGGTTGCAGTTTGTTTCCAGGGCCGTCACATGGAAAGGGTCTTGGTCAGTTATGAACCAGTGATCCTGTTGCAAGGATCCAGCTGTGAGCCGCTGGTTGATGTGAATTCATTCACTGCTGCGGTCTTTGACTTCCGACCTTTCTTCCACACATAGACGGCTTAAAACTATACTCATCAAGTTTTTGGTCTGTGTGAACGTCCGATGTCATCGCATGAGTTGGAAGTTATTCAACCCTATGTCCGCTAGATCGCATTCTTTCACCAAATATGTTTTGGTCTGTGTGAACGTCCGATGTCAACGCATGAGTTGGAAGTTATTCAACCCTATGTCCGTTATATCGCATTCTTACACCAAATATGTTTTGGTCTGTGTGAACGTCCGATGTCAACGCATGAGTTGGAAGTTATTCAACCCTATGTCCGTTATATCGCATTCTTACACCAAATATGATGACGTGTAGTGTAAGGTTTGGGAGCTTTCTCAACAATTTCAAAGTAACCGGTTCAAATCCAGTGTCGTTCAATTTTACAGACCGGCCATGTTGCTGGTTCTTTCACGATATGACCGATTCTCCCAGTTAATCCAGCTGTAAATGGATAACTGACGAAGTACAAATGAATATGTTGGAGCCGCTGCCGGAGCTGCGGATTTCGGGATTTGCGCTCGGCGTGTTCAGAAATAAAAGGGACTGAGCACATATTGTGGCGTCCAGACGAAATTAAGTAGGTTCTATAAACCGTCTATTTTCAGTAATGCAGTGCGAGAAAGAAAGAGGGAGATAGCTAAATAAACAGATAGACAAATAGACAGAAAGACAGATAGAGAGAGAAAAGAGAGAAACCGACCGACTAACCAACCAGTAAAACATGCAGAGGGGTATACCCACCCCTTGTGTACTCACCACCTAGTATACACAGCCCCTCGTATACCCACCCCTCGTATACCCACCCCTCGTATCCCCACCCCTGGTATATCCACCTCCTCGATTACCCACCCCTGGTATACCCACCCGCCTGGTATACCCACCCCCTCGATTACCTACCCCTGGTATACCCACCCCCTCGATTACCCACCCCTGGTATACCCACCCCCTCGATTACCCACCCCTCGTATACCCACCCCTGGTATACCCAGCCCCTCGTATACCTACCCCTCGTATACCCACCCCTGGTATACCCACCCCTGGTATCCCCGCCCCCTGGTATATCCACCCCCCTCGATTACCCAACCCCTGGTATGCCCACCCCCTGGTATACCCACCTCCTGGTATACCCACCCCCTGGTATACCCCACCTTATTCCCCGATCAATACAGAGACGAAAGATGATGCTCTGGCTCCTTAAGGTCATTCGATTTTCATTCATTCCGGTGATTGATTACGCCACTCTTCATCACAACCCCCATAAAAGGGATCGTGCATCAAATTCCCGGCCGTTTGTCGGTTTAGCAAACACTCCCAAGTGTTTACGACACGAGAACGATTCACCAGCGAAACATAGGCCCGATATGTCGTAACATGAACTTTTTCACCAGCAAATATCCCAATATAAGGGCTTTTGTGAAACGGGGTGTCTGGGGATTGTCGCCAGCAGACATGATTTGTGTCAGCGATTTGGAGTCTCCTAGAAAGACAGGCACAGATGGTCTGTGAAATAAATTATGTCCTATATAATAAAGCCACGGATAAGTTTGTTTGTCCTGGTTGACCTCTTAACCTTCAGCGTTTGTTAGATCTGCTGTTTTTCGGAAATAAATCAAAGCTGCGACAGCACCCAGATTGACAAGTTGGTAATGATATCAATAAGTTTAGCGAGGTAACTGTCCCATACTTGTTGATGTTATTATCAACAGTTATTCAGAAAGTAGCTAGCATGTGCTTGCATGACGTGACGTCATCGACATATGTGTAAATTAAAACTGTAGCTATTATTAATTTCTAATTCATTTTATTTAGGTCGCTATAGTCACATCCTACTGTAGATACAGGCCTTATGACTCACAGAGAAATCCATTTGGAACGTCACATTCCACCGCTGACTAAATTACGAAATTGCATGTGTCAACTATCAGTGCAGCTATAATAATGTGTTGGAGAAACAATGATGGATTTGCAGTTGGTTTCAGTGCATAATTCTGCTCATCAGTGATTTGTTGTGTTTTGTATCGTGAATTTGTTGTATTTATCTGTGGGAAGCATGGAGTGATTATGAGCCTTGACACAATATGAGTTCCGTTATTTAGTCCGCGGTGGAATGTGACGTTTCATGAGTTTTCCCGGTCAGTCACACGGCCTATCTAAAGTAGGCCATGCTATAGTTCACCCCTCAAGAAACAAAAGCGCGAAACGACGGGTGTTCACATCCCACAAATTCCAAGAGTCCTCTGGTCTAGAAGTAAGTGCGATTGGCGTCTATTTCTAACGGAGATGGACGATAAACTCGGAGGTTTCGTGTATACGCTGTGCACGTTAGAGAACACTGACATACTTGTATATATTCTAAACGTAATGAAATTCCTACCCAATACTGGCACGAATTCTTGCATCTTTCCAGTGGCAATGTATAAAAACAAGACAGTAACAAACACCAAGAAAGACAATCAAATCCTTTTTAGCTAAAATATCACTGGAAAGTTCTCAAAATACTGCGAATAGCGAGAAAGAAAAACACGGAAATCCTAAAGGAGTTGGATGTAAAACAAAATTGTTTAGTAAACAATATTACGTCTAGGACACTAAAATACTTTTGCGACATCAAACGCATGAATAGAAGCTGTAATTTCAGCAGAGTGAAAATTCTATAGACTACTGTACCATCAGCGCGCATCAAGGGGGTATACCTGTTGATCAGTCAATCTTCACTGATTTCGTTTACGCGGACAACATCTTCCTATTTGACATTGACAGATCTGCGCTGCAGCGCTCGCTGGAAATGTTCAACAGTGAAACGCCCTCCCTAGGCCCAACTAAATCATGGGCCAAGACCACAGCTCAGAACCTCATTTCCGACACAGCACCCCAGGGTATTGAAACTCAGGGTTACACTGCGGTCGGCACCAACGAATTCATCTACCTCGGTAGCAGGATATTATCTGATGGGCGCAGCGGTCCCAATATGTCAAGGCGGATCGGATTAGTTGCGTCCGGTATGCACTACTTCCGACGTGTGTGGAGTAATGTCAAGATCTCCCTTGGGACAAAAATCCGCATTTATCAGTCCTGTGTGGTCCCAATCTTGCTTTACGGCTCCGAAACCTGGACATGATATGATATGTCGAGACCTGAAGCCTTTTTACATGCACAACCAGCGGCGTACCCTGAGTATCCGATGGTATGACTACATCCGCAACGAGGATGTCTCTGCTAAAACAGGCATCCACCCAGTTTCAGAAACACTTGACCGACGCCGAGTTTCTTAATTCAGTCATGTTGTTCGGCTGGACCAGGAAACCCCGGCACATAAGATACTACACAAGTCGTTCCTCAGCGCCAAAAGTCTTCCCCCAACAGGTTCCAGGCGCAGAAGAGGTCGTCCCCGAACAGTATGGCTCCAGCAAGTAGCAACCTCCTCCTCCGCCCTAGATGAGGCCTGGAACTACGCCCTAGCTGTGGGTCATGGATGTATCCGACCGACGCAACGGGCCTCAATCGCCTAAACGAACATTATTATTACTGCACCATAGCCTTTCGAAGTAAAGAAGGCTATGATTGCACACTGTAAGATAGATGTAAATAGGGTCTCAGCTTTGCTGGCCACGGATGGAAGGGGCAAAACTCAAACTGAAGCCAGGGATATATATGAATTAATAAAGAAAATGATAAAAAATTAACTTCAAAGACGAATGGCACATAGAAAACCCAGAATCGGATATAGCAGAAGCACGCTACCACTTTGCAAGAAGAGAACCAGTTACAATATTCAGACCGCGAACAGGCCACTACAGACTGACAAATCAAATGTTCAAGAAATATAAAATTGGGCACACAGACATGTGCACGTGTGTTGAAAACAAACAAACATACACTCATGGTATGCCGGCTCCACGAGACGATCAGAGTGACAACATGGCTCTATTCAGCCCAGTTGAGGCATAAGCTGTATGGCAACGAAAGAAACCTGAGATTGACGGCTAAGTTTAACATGGACATAGATGCGATTATTTTAGATCGAACGAAGATAAAGAAGGAGGAAAGAAAAGAAAAGGAGAAGAATGAGAAGACGGAAAGGGGTGGGAGACAGATTAGAAGAAGAATGAGGCGGAGAAGAACAAGTAGAATAAAATGATAAAAAGAAAATGTGAAGAAGGAGGAAAAGAAGAAGTAGGAGAGAGTGGAGGAAGTTGAAGAAGAATAAGAAAATGACGAAGAGGAATAAGAAAAGGATGATGAAAAAAAACAAAAACAGAATGAAGAAGACAAAGCAAAGGAAGAAGAAGAAAGGATACGAATACAAAGAAGAGAGAGACGGGAGGAATAATAAGAATCTTTATCATCTTCTCCTAATGTGTGCCATGCTATCGTTCTTCTCGACCCGTAAACTGCTTTTACTAGACTTAGAAAACAATCTATTGTACCAGCATTCTCCAAAATTATGTAGCAGTTCCTCAAGAAATGGCTTAGACTAAGATGTATTGTACCAGCATCCTCCAAAATTATGTAGCAGTTCCTCAAGAAATGGCTTAGACTAAGATGTATTGTACCAGCATCCTCTAAAAGTATGTAAGAGTTCCTCAAGAAATGGCTTAGACTAAGATGTATTGTACCAGCATCCTCCAAAAGTATGAAACAGTTTCTCAAGAAATGGCTTAGACTAAGATGTATTGTACCAGCATCCTCTAAAAGTATGTAACAGTTCCTCAAGAAATGGCTTAGACTAAGATGTATTGTACCAGCATCCTCCAAAAGTATGTAACAGTTCCTCAAGAAATGGCTTAGAGTAAGATGTATTGTACCAGCATCCTCCAAAAGTATGTTGCAGTTCCTCAAGAAATGGCTTAGACTAAGATGTATTGTACCAGCATCCTCTAAAAGTATGTAGCAGTTCCTCAAGAAATGGCTTAGACTAAGATGCATTGTACCAGCATCCTCCAAAAGTATGTAGCAGTTCCTCAAGAAATGGCTTAGACTAAGATGTATTGTACCAGCATCCTCCAAAAGTATGTAGCAGTTCCTCAAGAAATGGCTTAGACTAAGATGTATTGTACCAGTATCCTCTAAAATTATGTAGCAGTTCCTTAAGAAATGGCTTAGACTAAGATGTATTGTACCAGCATCCTCCAAAAGTATGTAGCAGTTCCTCAAGAAATGGCTTAGAGTAAGATGTATTGTACCAGCATCCTCCAAAAGTATGTAGCAGTTCCTCAAGAAATGGCTTAGACTAAGATGTATTGTACCAGCATCCTCTAAAAGTATGTAGCAGTTCCTCAAGAAATGGCTTAGACTAAGATGCATTGTACCAGCATCCTCCAAAAGTATGTATCAGTTCCTCAAGAAATGGCTTAGACTAAGATGTATTGTACCAGCATCCTCCAAAAGTATGTAGCAGTTCCTCAAGAAATAGCTTAGACTAAGATGTATGTACCAGCATCGTCCAAAAGCATGTAGCAGTTCCTCAAGAAATGGCTTATTGTGGTTTAGATAAAAATTGATTGTACGAGTATCCTACAAAAGTATGTAGCAGTTCCTCAAGAAATGGCTTAGACTAAGATGTATTGTACCAGTATCCACTGTACGAAAACCTACCTGGAGGCAGGATCTTTCCAGAGGTGGTAGAAAATATACCAGGTATTGCAAACAAAAATTGCCAGACTGAAAAAGAAAGGAGAGATACTACCCTAAGCTTCATAACGAAAAGCTACCCAAGCATGGACTGGACCCATGCATACACCGACGGTTCTGTAACAGACACTACACAGAACGGAGGGGCAGGAGCATTCCTGAACCTACCAAATGGCAGAAAAATAACACTGTCATTCGCTACTGGTAAGTACACAAGCAATTTCAGAGCGGAGGCAGAGGCACTGAGGGCGGCAGTGGAAGAAATGGTCACACACAGTAAAAATGAGAGCCATATAGTCCTGCTGACAGATGCTCTCGCCGTAGTCACAGCGCTAAAAAGCCAGAAAAACACTGAGCTTAATGACTTAAGAGCAGCACTCTGCAAACTGTGCCAGCAGTCCGCACCAAAAAGGGTAGTGGTACAGTGGGTTCCGTCACACTGCAACATCCAAGGCAACGAGGAGGCAGACAGACTGGCAAAAGAAGGTGCAAGACTACCACAAACAGATACCAGTATGACGTACGAAGAGTCAAAACGGCTTATCAAAACCAGATACATGACCAAATGGGAAACCGAACATACTGGTTACACCAAAAACGATGCCTATTACCAGTTGAACCGAAGAGAGCAGGTCGTTGTCTTCAGACTTCGCACTGGCCACAACAGACTGAGGTACCACCTATTCAACAAATTGAAGATAGGGTGTACCGACGAATGCCCGTGCGGTACTGGTAAAATGACCGCTGAACATCTGCTGCAGAACTGCCCGACATACGAGGATCAGAGAGAGCAGATGTGGCCATTACCAGTGGAACTGCAAGACAAGCTCTATGGCAGTGGCGAGAGCCTCAGGATGACCGCCGCTTTTTTCGAAAAAATAATGGTTACTGTCTGACTGCGTACGAAGAAGAAGAAGAAGAAGAAGTACCAGTATCCTCTAAAATTATGTAGCAGTTCCTCAAGAAATGGCTTAGACTAAGATGTATTGTACCAGTTTCCTCTAAAAGTATGTAGCAATTCCTCAAGAAATGGCTTAGACTAAGATGTATTGTACCAGTATCCTCTAAAAGTATGTAACAGTTCCTCGAGAAATGGCTTAGACTAAGATGTATTGTACCAGTATCCTCTAAAAGTATGTAGCAGTTCCTCAAGAACTGGCTTAGATAAGATGAATTGTACCAGTATCCTCTAAAAGTATGTAGCAGTTCCTCAAGAAATGGCTTAGACTAAGATGCATTGTACCAGTATCCTCTAAAAGTATGTAGCAGTTCCTCAAGAAATGGCTTAGACTAAGATGTATTGTACCAGTATCCTCTAAAAGTATGTAACAGTTCCTCAAGAAATGGCTTAGACTAAGATGTATTGTACCAGTATCCTCTAAAAGTATGTAACAGTTCCTCGAGAAATGGCTTAGACTAAGATGTATTGTACCAGTATCCTCTAAAAGTATGTAGCAGTTCCTCAAGAACTGGCTTAGATAAGATGTATTGTACCAGTATCCTCTAAAAGTATGTAGCAGTTCCTCAAGAAATGGCTTAGACTAAGATGCATTGTACCAGTATCCTCTAAAAGTATGTAGCAGTTCCTCAAGAAATGGCTTAGACTAAGATGTATTGTACCACTATCCTCTAAAAGTATGTAGCAGTTCCTCAAGAAATGGCTTAGTCTAAAATTGATTGTACGAGTATCCTACAAAAGTATGTAACAGTTCCTCAAGAAATGGCTTATTGTGGCTTAGACTAAAATTGATTGTACGAGTATCCTACAAAAGTATGTAGCAGTTCCTCAAGAAATGGCTTAGTCTAAAATTGATTGTACGAGTATCCTACAAAAGTATGTAACAGTTCCTCAAGAAATGGCTTATTGAGGCTTAGACTAAAATTGATTGTACCAGTATCCTCTAAATGTATCTAACAGTTCCTCAAGAAATGGCTTTAACTAAGATTGATTGTACCAGTATCCTCCAAAAGTAAGCAGAAGTTTCTCAAGAAATGGCTTAGACTAACATTGATTGTACGAGTATCCTACAAAAGTATGTAACATTTACTCAAGAAATGGCTTAGACTAACATTAATTGTACGAGTATCCTACAAAAGTATGTAACATTTACTCAAGAAATGGCTTAGACTAACATTGATTGTACGAATATCCTACAAAAGTATGTAACATTTACTCAAGAAATGGCTTAGACTAACATTGATTGTACGAATATCCAACAAAAGTATGTAACATTTACTCAAGAAATGGCCATAGACTAACATTGATTGTACGAGTATCCTACAAAAGTATGTAACATTTACTCAAGAAATGGCTTAGACTAACATTGATTGTACGAATATCCTATAAAAGTATGTAACATTTACTCAAGAAATGGCTTAGACTAACATTGATTGTACGAGTATCCTACAAAAGTATGTAACATTTACTCAAGAAATGGCTTAGACTAACATTGATTGTACGAATATCCTACAAAAGTATGTAACATTTACTCAAGAAATGGCTTAGACTAAAATGTATATTAACAATTATCCTCCAAAGGTATGTAATAATTCCTCAAGAAAATGGATCGTTGTCAAGTGTGACATTGACTGGTCTATGGAATAAATTAATGGAGCGACATGTTAGTTACACTGTCAAGAATGATATTCTTTGTCATCGTGTCCTTTCTCCACACCAGCCGGAGCATAGAACCGCGACTACAGTTGCCCACCTTCAGGAAGCCTGTCCAAGCACTCTGCGTGTCCATGTAGTAGTGGTTTGTCGCAATTTGTTTTTGACGTTGATGTTTTTTGCTTTGTACATATCAATCATGTGTTGCCTTGAAAGAAATGCACAGAGATGCGGTGGACCGATTCTGTCTTCCCCTTTAAGGAACTTCCGGGATGTATATGGGAGGCTCTGAACCACATCAGGTCCCACCGGTTAATATCGCCAAGTAAATTAAATGATCCAAATACGTTCTCAGTTAGTAGCCTCTGACAGCATCATCCCTAGCTTTAAGCAGATCAAATTCTTACTAAAAGCAAGAGGGGCGAGGTGCGAGTCTCTGGCATACTGGTGTGTCTGTTATTGTTCGAATTGCCAGCTCTGGTTTCTTCAGTCTTTACAAATTATCTGTAGTTGCTGCGGCTCTTGCTGAAGAAGGTGGATATTGACCCTCATGATAGCCAGATAAATACTGAACTTAAAGATTTAAGAGCAGTACTTTATCAACTATGCCAGCAGTTTGTGCCAAAAAGAGTAGTGGTACAGTGGATTCCATCCCACTGTAACATCAAAGGCAACGAGGAGGCAGACAGACTGGCGAAAGAAGGTGCAAGACTACCACAACCAGATTCTAGTGTGACCTACGAAGAGTCCAAAAGGCTTATCAGGGCCAGATACATGGCCAAATGGGAAACAGAACATACTGGCTACACACAAAAATGATGCCTATTACCAGTTGAACAGAAGAGAGCAGGTCGTGGTCTTCGGACTTCGCACAGGCCACAACAGACTGAGGTACCATCTATTCAATAAACTGAAGATAGGTGGCACTGACGAATGCACCTGTGGTACAGGGAAAATTACCACTGAACATCTGCTGCAGAACTGCCCGATATACGAGGACCAGAGAAAGCACACGTGGCCATCACCAGTGGCAACACTAGACGAGCTCTATGGCAGTGCCGACAGCCTCAGTATGACCGCTGCTTTTTTCGAAAAATATACAGGTTGACGTTTGACAGCGTACGAAGAAGAAGACCCTCATGATTGAAGTGCAGTGCAAGGCCTTTTAGCAAGTTCGTCACTGCAGGGATAATGCCAACCTCGACGGCGAGACTGCTATAGAACGTAATGTTTCCATGTGCACAAAAGCAAGGAGAGGTCTCGGTCAGTATGTTGTATCTTATACTGACAGTAGCAACTGTGCACCTCTCCTGCGCCATTAAACAAAATTGATGCGGGTAGATGAAGTTAGTCAACCATACGTGGAATTTATTCAGGATAAGCAAAACGACTTTAAGCCATCTTGCATGTAAGCTGGGGACAAAACACGATGATGTAAGAGTGAACTCAAATTAATAGGTTTGTCGAAAGAGGGCCCACCTGGACTTCAATCGCAGATTAGGCATTTCAACTGCAGGACAAAGAACCTATAGGCTAACGCTCCAATAAATATTCCTCTTCTTCTTCTTGTTCTTCTTTTTCTTCTTCTTCTTCTTCTTCTTCTTCTTCTTCTTCTTCTTCTTCTTCTTCTTCTTCGATCAACTGACCCCATGTTTCTTGCTCGGTAAGGTTCAAGAATAAAACTGCATTTCGTGTCTTCGCCGGTCCCCCACAGCTTTTTGAGCATGGTAGCTCCCCCCGGGTCAGACTGCCTCTAATTGGTCTGCATAGGTGTGGCAGTCCCCCAGGATATGTTCTTGTATTCGCTTGAGTGCTCCGCAATCGCATGTGGCTGTGTCTCAAAGACCCACTCTATGGAAGTGGGCTTTGAGTCTATAATGTCCAGTTCTGAGTCTGAAGATCTTTCTCTGCCCATCTTTGCTGCGTTTGTCTAAGCTGCCATTTTCTGGCGTTTATTCTTTCTACTGATCTCTCCATTCCGGCATCGTGGATCGAGTGTCATTGCTCATTTAAAGATGTGTGGAAGGCGAGTCTGCGTGCTGCCACTTCTGGCTTTTGCGAGCTCGTCTGCTTTCTCGTTTCAAAGGATCCCGCATCGAGTCCTAATCTTCTATAGAATTCAATCTCACAGTTATCCGATATTATATTTTATCTCGAATAAATAAAACCGTCGGCAAAATGCCCTCCTTTGTGGTCGGGAAGATTGTCTCTTCCCTCTGTGACCACCCAAGCTGCGACCTCCTTTACATGTATCTTACAGTGTGCCATCATGGCCTTCTTTACAACGAAAGGCTATGGTGCAGTTATAATAATGTTCGCTTAGGCGTTTGAGGCCCGTTGTGTCGGTCGGCCACAACTATGACCCACATCTATGGCGTGGTTCTAGGCCTCATTCAGGGCGGATGAGAAGGTTGCTACGTGGTGGAGCGCATTGCTTTTAGAGCAAGGTGATGTGAATTTAACTGGTTGTATACAGACTCTGCAGAGTCTTCTAAACCAGTATAAAGACGTTAAGTCTGACTTTTGGCCTAGTTGGTAAAGAAAGCCACATGATTCCACAGCTTTATTAATCTAGAATCCTCAAGAGCTTATCGCCGAAGAAAGTTGATTACTAAGAAGAAGAAGAAACAGTATACAAAGACTCACAATCGAAATTGTAATATTTAGTTTTTTTTATTTGTTGTTTGACCAGATAAGGGTCTTTCTTGGCGTGTTTTGTCATTTCCTGAGAATTAAATACCTTGAATTCTTATCACGCCGCCCAATCAGATCCGGGTATGCTCTATGTACGAAAATCAACATGAATAGGACGACTGCCACCATGACAGTATGTCGTAAGATCTTACTAAAATTGCAGTCCAACTCCTCTAGGTTAGTCCTTCTAAAACGTGTCAGTGAGGGGACGGCGTGGGCTAGTGGTTAAGTGACACGGCTCACAACCAGAAGGTGCTGAATTCGATCCCCATCACAGCACCGGCCGTTACCCCGGAGAAGCAAACCCTTAGAAAATGCAGGAGGAAGCAGACCCTTACATAAAATGCATGCTGAAGTCGGATGTACTGGGCCGACAGGCGCAAAATAAAAACCACAGTGCAACGTACACCGCCTTGTAGAATAGATAAAATAAGGCGAATGCACACAAAAACCCACACAAAAAACCAACTGTCAGTGTAACTGACAGTTGCGTATTTGTCCATTGCAGCAGAGGCCAGTTCTCCCTTTACTGATTATTAATTACTGTTCTTTTTCCAACTTATGAAATATGTGATTTTAATTTAATTATGTGTATGTCGAAAGAGTTTCATCCGTTTTTATAGGAAATAATGTGGCTTATTTCATTGTTTGGTCTAGAGCAATGCTCTTCAACCTTGGGATAATTGGCGCCCACTTTTATCATTTAGGGTAAATTGTCCTTTCCGCCCACTAAAATCTCATTTAGAAAATATTACGAATTAGTCCTAAAGTTTGTATATTTGTTATGTTTTTAATACAGCATGTAATTATTCTACTACCCCCGACCTGAAAGCTGAAATCGCCCACTAGTGGGTGGTAGTGCAATGGCTGAAAATCACTGATCTAGAGACTGTTTCTTCAAGATAACTCGAATCCGAAATCTAGGTTTTTGTCCAGTTTCATGATGACCTTTGCGGACCTAGGACTGATGGCTAGTGGAATTTATCCGGCTCGCTGGCGGCCATTTTGGAAAGCATTGCTCAACAAGTCTCCGCATTTCATGTATTACACACTCTGCTGTTTACGCAGGGCACAAACCGAGTGAGTGCGGAGTTTGAATGAAAGTTTTAAAAACAGTACAATACACGCCTCCTATATATGATTTCATTATCAACTTAGTCGCTTCTAATATATCCTTTGCTGTAGAGGTTTGTTAGAGAGAAAGCCATACCGTTCTGTTTTCCTCGCGGTCTGGTTATAGTCTTGTGCTTGGTTTCTCGAAGATTATTGTATGTTGACGTCCCAGTGGCACGACCAAGGGGATTCCGTGGCGAAGTGGTTAACCCCTCGGCCTCGTGATCAGGTTTTGTGGGTTCAACTCCGAACTCCGGACTCCGGCGTCTTTTTCACGGGTGCTTTGATGCGGAGTCCCCTGCATCTCTAGTCGCCACCTAGTCGTCTTGTCCGAATCTTGCCACTGGAGTCGGGCGGCACGAGACGAGAGAGTGAGGATAAAAAGTAACGGAGTTAATCCTTAATAAAAACAGTGCTAGCAAAATAAATTATGCCATCATCGTCTACGATGGACGGCTGCCTTTGTTGTCCTAGTGGAATTTTGGTTTCCTGGGAGTTTATGTTTTCCTGGCTCTTTTCTTCCGATGTGCGTTGTGGAAGCCGCTCTACTTTCATTCTGCAGACGTGACCACATCATCGCAGTCAGTGTTTCAAGGTCGTGTCTTATTGTTTGGTTTCAAACCTTCTCCGTTCTTGATAATCGGATAAACTTAAGCATCATGTTTGCTACATGACTACAGGAAGGATATTCGTTTATAGCGGGAGCCGAGGTGGCGTTTAGCTTGGTGCACTCGAACCCCACTGAGCGACTGGGATTCGATCCCCAGTTACTGTGGGATTTTTTATCGATGGCAAAACGGCTTTCGAGGTCCACACAGCCTCAAAAACTGGGTCCCAGAATAATCTGAGAAAGGGAAGGCGAACGACGTGAGCTTGATTACATCATAACTGGTGTGACGTTGGTCAAGAAAAGCATGGACATAGCACATTATTCCCAATATGCCACACAGGCGTGAAATCGTGATATGTGTTTTACTTTACTCCTTTAACGGGAGCTCAGAAGTCTTCATACCTAGACCCACGTGCCATTGTCCCTAAGATACGAAATATACCAAATGCGAATGCCTTTAAGTCTTGATCTCATTGTATATTTGGAATATATACATGCATATATCGATCTCCTACAGATTTTTTTTTTAATGACGAAAACGTTATGACATACACATCATTCCAGTGTGCCGTGCCATTTAGCGTTGACGATTAATTTCCTTCAAAAATATGTCCTTCGATTAGTTAAGCACTGCATATGCTATTTGTTATCTCAGCCTATTTCTCGGGACATATATGAACCAACGTGTATGTTTTCTTCTATTCCTGTTGTCATATTCTATTTCTCGTGACATCCATCAACTAACTTGTATGTTCTCTTCTATTCCTGTTGTCATATTCTATTTCTCGTGACATCCATCAACTAACTTGTATGTTCTCTTCTATTCCTGTTGTCATATTCTATTTCTCGTGACATCCATCAACTAACTTGTATGTTCTCTTCTATTTCTGTTGTCATTTTCTATTTCTCGTTCACCCATGAACTTACTTGTATGTTTTTTTTTCTAGTCCTTTTTGTCATATTCTATTTCTCGTGACATTCATGAACTAACTTGTATGTTTTGTTCTATTCCTGTTGTCATATTCTATTTCTCGCTGTCACAAACTTTTCAGAGCTTTTCTTTTTATGTACGTGATCAATGAATTTTGTTTGTCTTCATTGTTGTTTGATTGTACTGTTATCCTTTAACAATAAATTGCTACAAGGACAAGAATGACACAAATACCGCGTCGGAAAACAAAATGTAAACGCAACATACGTTACTAACAATAGGACTGGGGAGGAAGACTAACGTTTGGTCAGGCAAAATATACTGATCAGACATGTTAGTCACGGTCAGGCAAAACAGACTGGCCAAGACCCTCACCTCCTCTTAGCCCTTCCTGGAAACGGACTGTTTTTATGTCAGCCTGGCTAACGAGGTGAGAGATCAATGTGATCCCGGTACTAGTAAGTGACACGCAGATGAAGCCAAGCATAGCAAACCGCCTGGAGGACCCCGGTCCACCTTCATCAGCACGCTCAAGATGTGAGGAAAGCTACTGCAACCCGCCACTTAACATCATTTTTAGAGCGCACAAAATAGTAACTTACTCATTGTGAGCATTCGCAAACAACAACAACACCAAAAGGACTGTATCAGTGACGAATAATAACACAAAAGTATGAAATGTCCAACGCCTGTTCATTATTTTGTGTAGCTACATTTCGTGAGCATGGGATTCGCCTCGAGAAACACATGTACGTTGTTGTAAATGTTTTCATTGCGTGTTTCTTGTTGTCCATAGCTCATTTTCATATAGCAATTTAACACGCGCACATTCCCGATCCTCCACTGAATAATACACCACGCAATAATAAACCACCCATGGTGTTTTTATCGCATCAATATTATAATACATATGGGAAAATTATACAAGTTGCCAGTATGTTTTAATAACAGTCGATCAGCCATTCCTTTCTATTAGGAGCATGGAAGCACCACTGTAGCCTGTATCGTGTGGTGAATGTTCTCTTACAGTGGTGGTTTCTGTAGCAGTGTGTATGGCATGACAGACTATCCGGTCCTACGTTGCAATATCTCAAGCAGGACAAACATTGAACTCGTTTTATATACCATAATGTCGCTTGTAACGGGAATATTTCCTGTGGGACAAACATTTACCTCGCCTTATATTCCACAATGTCGCTTGTAACGGGAATATTTCCTGTGGGACAAACATTTACCTCGCCTTATATTCCACAATGTCGCTTGTAACAGGAATATTTCCTGTGGGACAAACATCCAACGCGCCTTTTTGTTGTTGTCGTTTAATTTCTACAATAAGTATGTTTACTCTTATTTGCGCCCTGAAAAGATTTACTCTTATTTGCGCCCTGAAAAGATTTATTCCTATTTGCGCCCTAAAAAGATTTATTCCTATTTGCGCCCTGAAAAGATTTATTCCTATTTGCGCCCTGAAAAGGATTTTAATGGCGGGTTGTAGTAGCTTGCCTCCCATCCAGAACGTGCTGATAAAGGTGAACCGCGGTCCTCCAGTCGGTTGCGTTATGCTTGACTGTATCTATGTGACGCTCGCTACTACAGGGATCACGTCAATTCACACCTCATCAGCCATATTGCATTGGAAACAGTCATTTTCCAGGAAACGCTACATGGAAGAGAGATAGTGTTCTCGGTCAGTATATCGTGCCTGACTGTACTAGCGTCTCAGTTCCCCTTAACTTTCCTTATATTCATCAAATGGACCTTTAACGACAATATCATCTTTGGGTCAAACCTATACTATCTCTCTCGCGTTTCTCGAACATCGAGGATCTACTCTCGGAGCGGAAATGTGTCACATCGATTCCCGCTTTTATCTTAAGATCACATGTTGCGTGCCTAGCGTGCAGATCTTAGATAATTTCAATTAAATTGATGTCCTATATACATAATTTAAACATTACAATGGAAATATGTGTGTATAATATGCCGTACTCCTGTCTCATTTTCACCAACCCACCTCACACGAATAACACGCAGGCAGATGTGTGTGTCTGTGTGTGTGTGTGTGTGTGTGAGAGAGAGAGTGCGGCCGTGCGTGCGCATAGTATATATATATATATAAATATATATATATATATATATATATATATATATATATATGTATATATATATATATATATATATATATATATATCCTTTTAGCTATACCTTCCTAACATTCCTTCCTAACTCTGTCTTCCTAATATTATCTTTGTAACTGTGTGTATGGATATATATATATATATATATATATATATATATATATATATATATATATATATATATATATATATATATATATATATATATATATATATATATTTGAGCAAGAGAGAGAGAGAGAGAGTATGTATGTGTGTGTGTCTGAAATTATGTATATACAAGGGGCTTGTCATAAGTTTTTACCCTGACTATGAAGGAGTAGGAGGAGAGAGTCGAAATTTGGCCACATATGTAGATCGTTCAATTTGTACTGGACTTGAGAAGTATGAATTTCCCTCCTTGACGGGTTTACCCGATATCGTACATGGCGCAACACACCTTATTGACCGGATCTGATACTGTAACGGTTTGTCAGAACAATGGAGAAATCAGAGGCCAGAACTGTGATAAAATTATAGATGTTGCAGGGAAAAGCACTTACAGAAACACGCAGAGAGATGGAACCACTGTTTGAGGAAATCTGTCCTTCGTATGCTTCTGTAAAAAAACTGGTGTAGGCAGTTTAAGTGTGGCCGTTCCCATGTTGCTGACCTTCCAAGGTCAGGAAGACCATCCTCAGAGTGTAGCAATGAAAATGCTGCAAGAGGGAAGACAATCATTGACCAGGATCGGAAAATGGCAATTGTAGAGATATCTAGGTCAGCAAAACTGAATGAAAGTTCAGTTTTTAGAACTTTACATACCAGACAACATGAGAAAAATGTGTGCCCGCTGGGTCCTGCGTCTGCTGACATGTGAAGAGAAACAAACGAGAGTTGATTGCTGTGGCCAGTTGCTCAAAATGTGTCGGTCGAAAAACATGTTGCAGGCCACTGTGACAGTAGATGAGACTTGGGTTCACCATTATGACCCAGAATCCAAAATTTTCAGTATGCAGTGGAAAACCCCGGGCTCACCAAGACATGTCAAGCCAAGAGCACAGAAATCTGCAAGAAAAGTGATGCTGACTGTTTTTTGGGACGTCTAAGGTGTCATATAGTAAGATTACCGCCTCGTGGCAACACGGTTAATGGGCTAATTATGAAGATTTCCTTACCAAACTATAAAAGACTGTGACCAGAAAATGAGGGATAGCGCGCACTCAAATGCTGCCTTTGCTTCAAGACAACTAGCCCTCACATAAAGCAAGGCGTGTGCTGCAAACAGCCAACGATTTGAATATTGAAATTCTTCCATACCCACCATATTCTCAGAATTTAGCTCCATCAGACTTTTTTCTTTTCCCAAAACTTAAAAAACAGCAGAAAAGAAATCATTTTGACAGTGGTGAAGATGTTATACTGACTTGTGATAACTGGTTTAGTTCGAAAAATAGGCTACTTCATTCTGAAGGTCTTTTCAAGGTCACGCAGAGATGGCAGAAATGTATAAATTAAGGTGGTGGCTTCATTGATACGGAATAAGCACTGTGCCAAATTTCAATTTTCTCCTCCTATTCCTTCATGGTCAGGGTAAAGACTTATGACAAGTCCCTTGTATGTATGTATCTCTGTGTGTGTGTGTGTGTGTGTGTGTGTGTGTGTGTGTGTGCGTGCGTTCCTGCGTGCTCGCGAGACCTAACTGCACCAAGTGAACATGCGTACGCTGCCTATGATGACGTAACTTATGATGTAAACATTACATCTCATCCGTCAAGTTTGCAAAATTTCATTATCCTCCGACTCGTAGTTTCCTCAGAAGACCGTTGAAAACATGACGGGTGTGATACGGAATTTGTCCAGAGTTGATCAGCGAGCGGTGATTAAGTTTCTAACAACTGAAGGATGTCGACCAGTTGACATTCATCGCAGAATGCAGGCAGCGTATGGAGACAAAGCGTGGCAATCTTGACGGTTGGTATGTGCTGTTTACATCAGAAGTGACGTCATCATGCGCATCGAGCGTATGTTTACTTGATGCAGTTAAGTCTGGTTTCATTTGAACACGACTCGCATATCTTTCTAGCGTTATCTATCTAACTATATCTTCTTCACTTTAAGCTGCAAACTATATCTTCCTCACTATACTTTCCTGATCATACCTTCCTAACTGTAACTTCCTAGCTATACGTTCCTGAACATTCCTTCTTAACTCTGTCTTCCTACCTATATATTGCTAACCAGTCCTTCCTAACTATATTTTATTAACTGTACCTTTCTAAACAGTCCTTCCTAACTATATTTTCTTAACTATACCGTCCTAACTATACATCCTAACTATACCTTCCTAACTATATCTTCGAAACAATTCCTTCCGAACTATATCTTCATTACTATTCCTTTTTCACTATATCTTCCTAACCATTCCTTCCTCACTACATCTTCCTAACCATTCCTTCCTAATTATACCTTCCTAACCATTTATTCCTAACTATACCTTTCTAACAATTCCTTCCTAACCATTCCTTGCTAACTATACCTTCCTAACGATATCTTCCTAACTATTCTTTCCTAACTATTCTTTCCTAACTATACCTTCCTAACTATATCTTCCTAACTATATCTTCCTACCTATACCATCCTAACTGTACCTTCCTAACTTACCTTCCTAAATATTTCTTCTAAACTATACCTTTCTAGCCATTCCTTCCTAATTATACCTTCCTAACCATTCATTCCTAACTATACCTTTCTAACAATTCCTTCCTAACCATTCCTTGCTAACTATACCTTCCTAACGATATCTTCCTAACTATTCTTTCCTAACTATACCTTCCTAACTATATCTTCCTAACTATATCTTCCTAACTATACCTTCCTAACTGTACCTTCCTAACTGTACCTTCCTAACCATTCATTCCTAACTATACCTTTCTAACAATTCCTTCCTAACCATTCCTTGCTAACTATACCTTCCTAACTATATCTTCCTAACTATATCTTCCTAATTATATCTTCCTAACTGTACCTTCCTAACTGTACCTTCCTAACCATTTCTTCCAAACTATACCTTTCTAGCAATTCCTTCTTAACTATATCTTCCGAGCTATATTTTCCTAATTATATCTTGCTAACTATATTTTCGTAACTATGCCTTCCTGATTATATCTAGCCAAATCATACCTTCTTTATTATATCTTCCTGGCTATGTCATTTGGAACGTATTATTCTAACTAAACATTCCTACAATTGTCCCTCTGAATATCAGCCTCCATATCAGTATAGTATCAAAGTGTTCAAACCCACACATATTGATAACATTCATCAAGGCCGTTCACTGAAAGTAGTGGTCCTCAACCTTCTAGCCTGTTAGTTAGGATTTACGAACCAAATCTACATCTTAAAATTCGTTTTAATTATTAAATATTTAGCATATTATCTTAACATTCACTTTTTTTATAGTGACCTAAACATCTGTCAATAACTGATTCCCTATGTATAGCCGATATATCTCCTCGCGAAGATCATGATCTCGTCATCATCTTGTTGCATGTCATTTACAGATCATCGCTCTCGCGACAGCCGATCTGTAGAACACTCGATCACTGGCCAGCCATCCCACAAAAGGTCGCTCTCACGATAGCTGTAACACTCGATCCCTGGCCAGCCATCCCACAAAACGTCGCTCTCATGACAGCCGATCTAATACACTCGATCCCTGGCCAGCCATCCCACAAAACGTGGCTCTCATGACAGCCGATCTAAGACACTCGATCCCTGGCCAGCCATCCCACAAAACGTGGCTCTCCTGACAGCCGATCTAAGACACTCGATCCCTGGCCAGCCATCCCACAAAACGTGGCTCTCATGACAGCCGATCTAAGACACTCGATCCCTGGCCAGCCATCACACAAAACGTCGCTCTCATGACAGCCGATCTAATACACTCGATCCCTGGCCAGCCACCCTACAAAACGTGGCTCTCATGACAGCCGATCTAATACACTCGATCCCTGGCCAGCCATCCCACAAAACGTGGCTCTCATGACAGCCGATCTAAGACACTCGATCCCTGGCCAGCCATCCCACAAAACGTGGCTCTCATGACAGCCGATCTAAGACACTCGATCACTGGCCAGCCATCCCACAAAACGTGGCTCTCATGACAGCCGATCTAAGACACTCGATCACTGGCCAGCCATCCCACAAAACGTCGCTCTCATGACAGCCGATCTAAGACACTCGATCCCTGGCCAGCCATCCCACAAAACGTGGCTCTCATGACAGCCGATCTAAGACACTCGATCCCTGGCCAGCCATCCCACAAAACGTGGCTCTCCTGACAGCCGATCTAAGACACTCGATCCCTGGCCAGCCATCCCACAAAACGTGGCTCTCATGACAGCCGATCTAAGACACTCGATCCCTGGCCAGCCATCCCACAAAACGTGGCTCTCATGACAGCCGATCTAAGACACTCGATCACTGGCCAGCCATCCCACAAAACGTCGCTCTCATGACAGCCGATCTAAGACACTCGATCCCTGGCCAGCCATCCCACAAAACGTCGCTCTCATGACAGCCGATCTAAGACACTTGATCCCTGGTCAGCCATCACACAAACGTCGCTCTCATGACAGCCGATCTAAGACACTCGATCCCTGGCCAGCCATCCCACAAAACGTGGCTCTCATGACAGCCGATCTAAGACACTCGATCACTGGCCAGCCATCCCACAAAACGTCGCTCTCATGACAGCCGATCTAAGACACTCGATCCCTGGCCAGCCATCACACAAAACGTCGCTCTCATGACAGCTGTAGGACACTCCATACCTGTCCAGCTCTCCCGCCTCTGCCACCGTCAAGCTGAAAGCCTCTTTAAAAAGCTCTTGTCTATCTTCCCCTCAGTCTGCCTTCTGTTTCTTGAACGAACTCCCATACCCTCAAAAATCGATCTTTCTAGACCATTGTGACATTTTATGTCGACAAAGCATGTACACTTCCTAGATGTAATGGTGTTGACTCACCGGATCTGTTCTATATCGAGCTCCTATAGGAATTCTGGGAATGGCAACGTGGCCTGCGGGCTAGTCGTCTAACGTCCGTCTTACATTTCCAACGCAGTCGGTTCGAATCCCACCGTGTCCAGTTTGACAGACACATGATTTTTATAAGTGCTATCACTCCTCTACGTACGGACAGTAACGACAGTCTACCGTACTGCACACCTGCCAAGAAATTTATAACAGCCAAATAGGTTGGCTGTTGTAAGAAGCCACGTCCTGCAAAGGACATCTTTTATTGGTTATTGTTACGTTGAGCAGTGTTGTTGTTGTTGTTTGCGAATGCCCACAATGAGTAGGTTACTCTTTTGTGCGCCCTGAAAAGGAGCTTAAGTGGCGGGTTGCAGTAGCTTTCCTCACATCCAGAGCGTGCTATGAAGGTGAACCGGGTTCCTCCAGGCGGTTGGGCAATGCTTGGCCTTATCCGCGTGTCACTCACCCGCGTGTCACTCACTACTAAGAGGATCACGTGAAACCTCACCTTGTTAGCCACATTTGTTAGCCGAAGTGGTTAAGTCGTCGGCCTCGTGATCAGGTGGTGTGGGTTCGACTTCGGACTCCGCCGTCGTTTTTACGAGTGCTTGATGCGGAGTCCCCTGTATCTCGTAGTCGCCCCCTAGTCGTCTTGTTCTTGACTTGCCACTAGGGTCGGGTGGCTCGAGACGAGAGAGTGGGAATAAAAAGTAGCGCAGTTAATCCTAACTAAAAATAGCGCTAGCAAAATTAATTATGCCATCATCGTCTACGATCACGGCGGCCTTTGCCTTGTCTTTGACAACAGCCCGTTTCCATGACGACCAAGAAGCAGGTCAGGTGGGGATGGTGGTGTGGGCTAGTATATTTCTCCTGTCCATGGCTAACATTGTCTTATCTGTGTGTTTTGCCTGACCAGCCGTTAGCCTCATCATCCCTTACGTTGAGTATACAAACATCTTTTATTGATTTTGGGTTACGCTCAGCATTAAAATATCTTTTCTTGATTTTGGGTTACGCTCAGTATAAAAACATCTTTATTGATTTTGGGTTACGCTCAATATAAAAACATCTTTTCGTTACAATAACTGCGTTACATTAAATGTAAGATAGGGGTGACACGCCAGTTTCAATACCAGTCACTTGACCGAAGAGGCGATGATGACCATGATTCTGTTGGTGAGGATAATGATGGTGTTGGTTATGATAGTGATGGTCTTGGTGATGGTAGTGATGGTATTGGTGATTATAGTGATGGTGTTGGCGATGATAGTGATAATGCTTTTTATGATAATTAAGGTGTTGGTTGAGGATAATGATGGTGTTGGTGATGATAGTGATGGTGTTGGTGATGATAATGATGGTGTTGGTGATGATAATGATGGCTTTGGTGATGATAATGATGGTGTTGGTGATGATAGTGATGATGTTGGTGAGGATAGTGATGGTGTTGGTGAGGATAGTGATGGGGTTGGTGAAGATAGTGATGGTGTTGGTGAGGATAGTCATGGTGTTGGTGAGGATAGTGATGGTGAGGATTTAGATGGTATTGGTGAGGATAGTGATGGTGTTGAGGATAAAGATGGTGTTGGTGATGATAACGATGGTGTTGAGGAGGATAGTAATGTTTCTGATGATAATGATGGTGTTGGGGATGAAAATTATGGTGTTGGTGATGATAATGATGGTGTTGGAGATGATAATGATGGTGTTTGTGAGGATAGTGATGATGTTGGTGAGGATAGTGATGGTGTTGGTGAGGATAGTGATGGTGTTGGTGATTATAATGATTGTGTTGGTGAGGATAGTGATGGGGATGATGATAATGATGGTGTTGGTGAGGATAGTGACCATATTCTATAATTACATCTGTCATGTCACGAAGGCCGTACAATATTTCACTATTCTATTACCATTTCAATCTGAACCCAAGTACTTTGAATTGTCTTTTTGTATTTCTGATTAGTTGCACAATACTGTCCCCATTAATTATCAGGACTACGATAACGGTACATACCAATACAGCCTAGACAAGACTGCTCTGTTTTTATTTCTAATCTGTCTGACAGAGTGTGTGTGTGTGTATGTGTGTGGGCGTGCGTGCGTGTGTGTAAATATTTTGTTTTTGTTTTTTTGCAATTGAAAAAAGCGGTCAAAACGACTTTCTCCCATATCTGGGGAAGTCGGGGGGGGGGGGGGGGCGCAAGCTTACAATTGGCTGGCTATGATTGTTTATTTCACCTCCAACAGAAAAAGAACATTTGCCATACCGGGATTCGAACCGCTGCCCTCCTTGTCGGCAGGAACCCCTCGAAACCATTTGGCCACGCGCACACCGTTTTTTAAATATGTTGGTTAACAGCGAAATGCCATCACCATGTGCACCGCCGATTCGCTCAGCCGACCATGTATCTGTGAATTGCATGTCTTCATCGTTCGTTCTCAATCTCCCGCTACCACGCCCCGAAAAGGACTTTGCAAGAAGCAGGATGTAGTCCGGAGAACGGAATGCGTTGTGTCGTAGTTTACAGCTTGACTGCTATATTTGCACCATTCAGTCCTACACATCCGACTTCAGCAGGCATTTTTGAGTACCGGGTTGCTTTCGCTCTTCGATCCCTTCTCCTTAGACAGTCTGCTCTATTGCAGCCTGTTATCCAGGATCACCGCGTGGAGGTGTAAAAGGGTCTTGGCAGCTCAGGCTCGCAGGCCCTGACGCTAGCAGTCAGCTATGGGTCGCTGACCACTGCTGCTCATGCGCTGCTCAGCGTCTTGATCCCGAATTGCATGTCTTATGTGCAGTATATTAAATATGCTTTCTAATGTCTTGTTAACGTAACTTAACGTTTTTATACTGGTTAAGAAGACTCATCAGAGTCTGTAGACAACCAGTTACATTTGCATTACCCTGTTCGAAAAAAGCTATGCGCATCAAAAATATTCTTAAATGCATTAACTGTCCATGGACAGAGTACTGTTCCGAGCTATACAACTATGAAGGGCGAAACAAACTGAGAAAACATTCCCCCCAACACCAACAAATATAGAGGATAACCAACTGATAACGAAGGAAGAGGTAATTGCAGCGGTAAAGACATTGAGAAGAGGTAAGGCGGCCGGCGTGGACAATATACCAGCAGAGCTCTTACAAGCAGGCGGAGAGGTAGTGGTGGAAGGCCTGACACACATCTGTAACAAAATATGGGCGACAGGAAACTGGCCGGACTTATGGACGAAATCTATAGTTATACCGCTACATAAGTCTGGAAACCTAAAGCTGTGCCAAAATTACAGAACAATAAGCCTCATTAGCCACCCTAGCAAGGTCATGCTTAAATTAATCCTCGACCGATTGAAACCCCAAGCAGAGAACATTATTGCTGAGGAGCAAGCAGGGTTCAGACAGGGAAGAAGCACTACAGAACAGATATTTAATTTAAGGCTGCTAAGCGAGAAATATCTAGAACAGCAGCAAACAATGTATCATGTGTTTGTGGATGTTAAGAAGGCGTTTGATAGGGTATGGCATAAAGCGCTTTGGGCAACCATGAGGATGTATAATATCAACGGAAATATTATAACGGTCCTTGAACACCTGTATAACAAGGCGTCTAGTGCAGTTCTTGTGAATGGGAGGCGAGGAGACTGGTTTCGCACATCAGTTGGTGTGAGACAGGGATGTACACTCTCTCCAGCTCTTTTCAATATATTCCTTGAAGGAATTATGAGTAAGGCACTTGGAGGTCACTTTGGTACTGTCAAGATAGGAGGCTGAACGATTACTAACCTTCGTTTTGCAGATGATATCGACGGGTTGGCGGATTCAGAAACAGAACTCCAGGAATGGGTCAGAAGGCTCGATGAAACAGCTCTTGACTATGGTATGGAGATAAACGCTGGAAAGACAAAACTAATGACAAACAACGCTACGGGCTTCAACAGCAAGATAAAAGCAAACGGTCAAGAACTCGAAGTAGTTGACCGTTTTAAATATCTTGGGTCGATTGTCAGTGATGAAGGATCAAAATGTGAAGTATTGGCCAGAATAGCACAGACAATAGCGGCGCTTGCACGGCTTAACAAAATCTGGCAAGATAAACGGTTAGCACTACGCACGAAAATCAGATTAATGCGTACACTGGTCCTGTCAATATTTTTCTATGCGTGTGAGACATGGACAGTTACAGCTGACCTTCAACGAAGGATACAGGCCTTGGAGATGAGATGTTTCCGAAGACTTTTAAACGTCACATACAAAGATCGAGTTACAAACGAGGAAATCCGAAATAGAATTACGACGGCAATAGGGCCTTTCGGAGATCTCTTGGCAACTGTCAAAAGAAGGAAACTCACTTGGTACGGTCACATATCGAGATCAAATGGTCTTGCAAACACAATCCTCCACGGGAAGGTGCATAGCAGACGACGAAGAGACCGGCCCAAAAAGAGATGGGAAGACAACATAAAAGAATGGACCAGTCTCCGACCAGAAGAGTCACAGACAGCGGTTTCTGACAGAGAGGGATGGCGTGGAGTTGTGAGTATGTCTTCATGTGTGCCCCAACGACCTTAGCGGTTACGGGATGACCTGACCTGACCTGACTAGACTATTAACTGTCTCTGCCTTTCTACAATGATTACGTTGAATACAAGACAATCTTGAATGATACCAGCTGGCGGATACTAAAGAAACGTTCACATGCAGTAGATTCACCTAACTAGGCAATACCGTTACCGGAGAGGCGAATGTCGTCTCCGAGGTCAACTTCAGGATTGCAAAGGAAAGATCTGTGTGTGTGAGACTACAGGCGAACGTCTGAACCTGACAAGAAAAGAAGAATAGAGCGAAGATGATTATTACGATGAAGAAGAGTAACAAAAAGAGGAAAAGGAAGAAGCTAACGAGAACAGGTGAACGAGGAAGAAAAAATAGAAGATGAAGAAGAAACGAAGGAAGAAGATGAACAGGAAGAAGAGAACGAAGAAGAAGAGACGGAGGGCCTATGAGAAGAGAACAACGAAGAAGAAGAAGAGGATGAAGAAGAAGAAAAAGACAAAGATGAAGAAAAATAGAAGGAAACTGATGAAAGAGAAATTGAAGAAAGAAAGAAGCAGCAGCAGTCTCTCACGCAATCCCACTCCAACCCGTACAAATACCGCTTAGAGAAATCGCGCTCAATGAACACACTTCCCAACCCTAACTTGTAGGGCTTGACAAAATAGAAAGACATGTTCTGTGACGAAAGTTCGAGTACATGTCGACCTTATTATCACGGTAGGGTCTGTAAAGCTGTGCAGAGAATTTTACACCTGCTCCTGCATGGCACTAGCTGATGAAATCGCGCGTGTGTGTGTGTGCGCGCGTGCGTGTACGCCCCGAGCATGTTTTCGTGTGTGTGTTGTTTTTCTTGACCTTGTCTATATCTGGTGTTGTCCCATAAATATACACGAGACCTGGATGTCATTCCCGCAAACCCCATCATTTCAAGGCAACGAGGAGGCAGACAGACTGGCAAAAGAAGGTGCAAGATTACCACAACCAGATTCTAGTGTGACCTACGAAGAGTCCAAAAGGTTTATTAGGGCCAGATACATGGCCAAATGGGAAACAGAACATACTGGCTACACAAAAAATTATGCCTATTACCAGTTGAACACAACAGAGCAGGTCTTGGTCTTCGGACTCCACACATGCCATAACAGACTTAGGTACCATCTATTCAATAAACTGAAGATATTTGGCACTGACGAATGCACCTGTGGTACAAGGAAAATGACCGCTGAACATCTGCTGCAAAATTGCCTGACATACGAGGACCAGAGAAAGCACATGTGGCCATCACCAGTGCCAACACTAGACAAGCTATGGCAGTGTCGACAGCCTCAGGATGACAGCTCCTTTCTTCGAACAAATTCAAGTTGACGTCTGACAGCATACGAAGAAGAAACCCCAGCATGGCCAGGACAGTAGATCCTCAGACGTTACAGGAGGTTCGAGGCCACTATGTCCACTCGTCCACACGTCACAGTCAACCCCTTCTGCACCTCCCATGCAAGGATTTAGAGTCGATTGAGACCACCACGGCACTCATTGGAGGTCCCAAATAGCCCCCTCAGAGCCGAGGTTGTTGCCTCGATCTCCACTCCACTTCAATGTGAAGCATAGCGCTGCCTAGGTCTAGTAAACCGTAGGAACGAAACTGCCCATACACTCAATACTAATAGTCAAAGGTGAGTCCGAAAGACAAATAAGAGAAGACTCTGGAAGACATAGTCTAGATTAATTTGTAGCAGAACATAACGATATCTTCTGACTACATGTCATCATACACTCATCCACTTGATAGAATACCAGAAGTTTTGTATTACAGTGAAGCATTTAGAACAAAGATGGCGCCTAATGTGTCGCGGTTCTGACTTTGCTCTCATGTTTTAGTCCATGCTATATATGACTTGGATTCATACCAGTTGACGACTTACACTTGTGTCCACGGAAACGTGTTGCGGTTTTTCCATTTGGATTAATCAATTCGTTCATTTTGTTTTGTTTTTCCCATCGTCTTTCCTGGCAATATCACCGGTTATTTTAAATATTAGTTCGGCTGTCCATTGTCATGTTTCCACGGCCCGGTGAGCATCACGCCTGAACTTCAATAGATTGGCGCCCTTCATCCTGTTTGCTGACGACACCTGGACTAATACATTATCCAGGAGAGATTGAGCCCTGCCCGGTTAGGGAGGCCACTGATCCCTTGGCGAACATTATTATAGAATTATTTGGGATCAAGATGTTGAGCAGCGCATGAGCTGGAGCGGTCATCGACCCATAGCTGACTGCTAGCGTCAGGGCCGGCGAACCAGAGCTGCCAAGACCCTTCTACACCTTCACGAGATGATCCTGGATAACAGGCTGCAGCAGGGCAGACTGGCTAAGGAGAAGGGATCGAAGAGGGAATGCTAACCCGGTACTCAAAAAATGCTTGCTGGAGTCGGATGTATTGGATCGAAAGGTGCAAATATCGCAGTCAAGCTGTAAACTACGACACAACGCATTCCGTTCTCTGGACTACATTCTGCTACTTAAGCCCTTTCAGGGTTTGGTAGCGGGAGATTGAGAACGAACGAAGCCAGGCCATATCATTATTTTTTACCACAGCTGCAGCAGGCTCATTTGAAAGTACACCGATTCCCAAGCTTTTGCCGTGGCTGATTATAATGTCAATGCATTTTTACATAGTGAAGTTGATATCACAACCCTCTTTAGTGTGCTTTTACGACTTGCTTGGAAGTCGGCAATTGTATCTTCTTTGCCTTTTGTTTTGCTGTTCATTAAACATTTAACAAAGTCTTATATAAATCACTATGCCAAGGCACTGTGCATTCTTGCAGATGTGGTTTCTGAGTAATGTTGTTCTCATAATGTGGTTGCTGTCTCTGTGAAAAGGTCATCTCTAGGAACCTTTGTACCAAAGCCGATCGAATTGATGGAGTTACGTCGCAGACGGTAAAGGGGTCTGCTCTGTCGCAGACGGTAAAGGGGTCTGCTCTGTTCTATTGCACTCTACACTCACTCTAAACCAATTCAAGTACCACTAAATATAAACACAATATAACAGATTATTTACTCAAGTAAAATGACCAACTCCAAACTTCTAACGACTTAACTTCTTTCTCTCACGCACTTCTCTAAAACACTCCTACCGCTAAACCTAACCTTATCGATACTGTTATTGCCCAGTTCTTTCTTCTTTACTAATCTGACCTGCTATGATCGAATTTTATTACGGATTGCCTCTGATGGTAAAGTTTGTAGGTTCAAATCTGTGTTCTTGTTCCTCTTTGTCGGCGGTAGATCAAAGAGGCCTCGACGTGATTAGGATAGGCTGCGCCAAATATGACCCATGGGGGTCACTGGAAAACTGCCTCTATCTACGATTGACGACTTACATTCACATGATCAAGGTGACGTTGACGTGATCGATGGGATTGCGTCAATATGATGAATGGGATGGTCGGAAGACTGCCTCTATAAGCTACTGACGACTTGTAATTACGACCACTACATAATATAGGGGTAGTTACCTTGCTTGCTGCGTGTCTATCACAACTGTCTCTCTGTTGAATGTTCCTCATTGAACGTCTCTTTCGAATCTACCTCTGTCTCTGAAGTGAACTGTCTCCTCATCTGTGGTTCTCAAATCAAAACTATGTTCAAATCGCACGATCTGTCTCAGTTTGTCTCCTCTGAAGTCTGTCTCTGAAGTAAAGTGTTTTCTCTCTGTGGTTCTCAACTCAAATCTTCCTCAACTGCATATTTCCGTCGCCTGCCCTCCACTGAGTGTCTTTCTCCAAAGTCTAAATTGTTATGTTCTTCACTTCCCTCCACCGTGATTTTTATTCGATCTGCATCCCCAGATCACGTGATTTCCAAAACGGCGCGCGTTTTTGTCAGTCTGCTAGCCATTATCCCCCATCCTGATCGCGCGGTTTCCAGACGACGCGGGTTTGTCGGTGGCAACGAGTTTACCTAGCCATCACCACTATCGTCTCACGTGTGGACACATGGCTGGTGTTACATCAGGTTACGTATGTTTACATAAACTCCCACCTGTGCAATTTGAGACAAAAACGTACGTGGTTCGTTTTAGAAACTTAAATTCTGAGTTCAGCTGCACGGACATAGTCCTTTAAATCCAAAGAAAGAGAACGAAAAAATAGTTGTCTAAGCTCTTCCTATTTTCCTCCCAACTCTGTTAAATGTTAAAACATGTCTAAGCTCCTTCTATGCATTGTCTCTACAGCTAAGATCGGTTACACCTTTACAATATACTTGGTATGCAGCAGTGCACCTTTCTATGCTCTTGTGTCCACCCTGTCCTGTAATTAGATTGCAATTTGCAGATTCACGTCTGTAGTCTGCTATCAATTAACAAATCTCCCTGGTTCAATCACTCGACACCGAGTTATCCGACAGAGGTTAATTAGAGCCAGCGGAGGGGTAAGGATCGTTCGGGCCTTTAGTTTATCTCATGTGAAATAACGTTTCGTGGTGTTTTTTTTCCTCCGTCTCTGCACTGTTAGGCAATCTGGAAACTAGGCCCTAACGGGCGAGAAATGTGTCAACGTTTATCGGTAATCATATTGTCTAGTTGGAGTAAATCGATTAGGACAAGCTCCCTGATTACACTAAATAACGACAGAGTTTTAGTTGGTTCTGTACTTAATAATAGTGTCTTTTGATGGTAATCGTCTTATTTATCTGTCACTCCAGATCCCGGAGAAGGTCTAACACATTTGGTTTATCTGTCACTTCATATGAAGGAGTCCAACACAACATTTGATCTATCTGTCACTCCAAATGTTGGACTAGGTCTAACACACTTTGTTTATCTGTTACTCCAGATGTTGGACTAGGTCTAACACATTTGGTCTATCTGTCACTCCTGATGTTGGACTAGGTCTAACACATTTGGTCCATATGTCACTCAAGATGTTGGACTATGTCTAACACAACATTTGGTCTATATGTCACTCAAGATGTTGGACTATGTCTAACACAACATTTGGTCCATCTGTCACTCCAGATGTCGGAGTGTTGGTCCAATACAACATTTGGTTTACCCTGAACTCTTAGTAGATCCTGAATCTATTTGTTTGCAGTATGGTTTCAGTAACAGTGGTTTTTACATGGTTAGGTTGCAAGCCACATGCACAGCCATCCTTCGTCGGTTATTGCTAGTATATATAACAATATATTCAACTTTATTTGCTTGTTTTCTTTTGTTGTTATTGGGTTATTTGAAACAGCTACAACCATCGTTTGATAAATACCAGATATTGTCCTTTTTATGCCATGCTTAAGTCGGATGTGTCGGGCCGAGAGGTGCAAGTATCGCAGTCAACCTGTAAATTACGACAAAACTCTTCCTCTTCTTCTGATAACATCCTGCTGCTTGCAAAGCCCTTTGCATGGTATGGTAGCGGGAAATTGAGAACGAACGAAGAAGAAGAAGAAGAAGAACAAGAACGAGAAGAAATATTTGTTTTAATCCATAACTTTGGAATGAACATATTCAGTGAATGTTTCTGTGGCAGCGTAGTTAGATGAATAGAACGTTTACTTCTCGTGACAAATGTACCAGGTTCGGTTCTCGGTAGCGATACGCTTTAGTCTACCCAGATGAAAACGGAAATCTTACATACAGTTAGGGAAGTCAAGGCAGCTAGGAAGGGAATTTACTACTCGCGACCTCACAAAAATACCGAAGCGTCATAGAAAGAAGTGCCAAGCACTTCACATCTGGCCGCAAGTGCATGCGGTGTGATGTATTTTTTAAATCCTTATAGTTATGTATTGGCGCGATAAGTTGGTCCGCCCCTTGCGATAACATTGTTATGTGTGTGTGTATGTTTTTATTTCATTTTTGGTATACTTTGTGAACCGTCTGTAGTTTATGTCCCACTGGTAGCGCATGCGATCATATCACAGTACCGCGTGTCTGTTCGATAGATTTGTCATAATTATGTGCTACGCTTTAACATTTAACTTAACGGATTTTTCGGATTTGTGAATTCAACATTCAAGAATATTGCCATAATTACATGTCTCACCATTTACAAATCTTTTGTCGATTACTGTTCTAAGTGAATATTCTAAAATATCACTATATTTATATTGTATTTGTTACGTTTTACAAATCTTTCGGACAATGTTGTATGCGAATATTCTATAATTGCACTATACTTCGATTCCATATTTTAGTACTTACAAATCCTTCGGACTGTTAGATGCGAATGTGCTATAATTGAACTATACTACTATTCTTAATTTTTCTTCTTACAAATCGTTCGAACTGTTAGATGCAAATGTTCTATAATTGTACTGTACTCCGATTTCATATTTACCTATTTGCTTATCTTTCGAATTATTTTAGATAGAAACGAATATTCTAAGAATACATTGATTCTGTATTACAAAACTTTCTGAAAATGTTAGAAGCGAAAATGTTATCATTATAATAAACTCAAATGATAAATTTTGCCTATTACAAATCTTTCGGACAATGTTAGAAGCGAATATTTTATCATTATGATAAACTCAAATGCTATAGTTTACCGTTTGCTAATTTTTCAGACAATGTTAGAAGGAAATTTTAAAGAATTGTATGGGTTTGGAATGCTTAGTTTTATTTGTGTTCTAATGAAAATGTTTTACTGTGAGTGATCTTTAAAGGTGTTACTAATGAGGCGTAAAGTTGACACATTTACTTAACGTTTGAAGTTAATATTACTATTCTTAGATACTGGGGGGTGTTAGAAGTTTCCGTTTATGTGTTTGTGAAAATGTGTGTTAAAGTTTAGGTTATTGGATGTTGTCCATAGATTTAAATATTTGCTCAAACACAAAAACAGGTCACATTTTTTTTGTTGCCCATTCTGAGATGGCTCTGCCGGTTGCATTCTCAATTTGGATCAGTCTGCGAAGTTAGTCTGAGGTGGTTCTCATCTACATTTCGAGAGGTCTGCAGCTATTTCTGAGGTGGCTTTTCAGGTTACATCTCCATTTGGATGGGTCTGCAGAAATTTCTGAGGTTATTCTCATCTACATTTGGAGAGGTCTGCAGCTATGTCTGAGGTGGCTTTTCAGGTTGCATCTCCATTTGGATCGGTCTGCATAAATTTCTGAGGTGGTTCTAATCTACATTTGGAGGGGTCTGCAGCTATGTCTGAGGCGGCTCTTCAGGTTGCATCTCTATTTGGATAAGTCTGCAGCTATATGTGAGGTTCCTCTTCAGGATGCATCTTCATTTGGATAAGTCTGCAGCTATATTTGAGGTGGCTCTTCAGGTTGCATCTCCATTTGGATAAGTCTGCAGCTATATCTGAGGTTCCTCTTCAGGACCCATCTTCATTTGGATCGGTTTGCAGCTGTCACCCCAAGATGTCAGAACCATGTGCACTTGCCTTCATGTCCCCGTTACAGACGCCTTTTAACATTAGATGTTGTGAGTCAATTGTTCTTTTACCAGACTCCAGTTGTCCATAGAGAATATCTTTGAGGATACGACTGTCTTCCATGCGACGAACATGACCAATCCAACGTAGTAAGGATTATTATATTGACAACTAAATAATCTTATTAACTTATCTTCAGATGTAGGTGTTATTATTTTTAATCAGGTATTTTCTGAGACCAGAAAATTCTTCTTTCAAAATAGAAAAGTCCAGAACTAATTGATCAGGTTGGAGTCTATCAATCACAATCTTTTAGCTACATGTAGAGCACAGGTCTTTAGTAAGTACGTGTTATGGGTCTCCTGTTCTGGTTCTATCCGTTCCCTTGCTGTCTTCGTCATTTCTGCGTATCTTGTCCCGGAAATACAGATTCTTATCAGCCAAAACACAACTACGAGAAAAACGGTCATTCTCCGAGCAATCTCAAGCCCTAAACAAGATAGACTCTCACAAAATCAAATATAACATGGGATTGCTGTTCTAACAAACAGATTGGTCATGCAGTGGATTTTGGCTCACTGTAGGATCCTTGGAAACGGCAGAGCAGATGAGCTCGCAAAAGCCGAAAGTGGCGGCAGGCAGACCCGTCATCCACAGAACTACAAATAAGCAAAGACACTCATGAAAATATCCACGAGGAATGAATGGAGAGTCCAGCACAGATAATACAAGCCATTAAATGATAGCATAGACAAACTCGGCATAGATAGGCAGATAAAGATCTTCAGACTCAAATCGGCATATTGCAGACTCAAAACCCACCTCCTCATAATTGGAATTAGAGACACAGCCATGTGCGATTGAGGAGCACCCAAACAAACACCAGAATATGTCCTACAGGACTGCACCACTTATGCAGACTAATGAGAGGCAGCCTGGTTCGGGGGAGCGGCCATGCAAGAAAAACAGTGGGGGACTGGCGAAGACCTGAAACACAGTCTTCTTCGTGAACACTACCGGGCTAGAACCAAAGTATCAGTCAATCAAAGAAGAACATGAAGTCGTGGAAATATAATAACTGAGGATGGAATATGGAAATCTTAAATGGATTAGAGATGGCCAAATCTGTTTTCACAAACATAATTCATAAATTATATCAAAAGAAGAAACTAACTTATAATTAAAAATGAGAGTGCTTATTATGATCTTTATGCACTCATTATAACTGTAGGACATAGAAACGTGGGCATTGAACAAGCAAGCAGTTGGAGAAGAAAAGTGAAATGTGGATATATAGGATAGTTTGGCGCATCTAGTGAAAAGAAAAGGCAAAAATAGGAAGTCTCTTGGGAAATTAGGAGTGCAGCGAGAATTTATCAACAAAATCAGAGTCAGACAGTTTAGATAATGTGATCATGTCTAAAGATATAACACTTTACTTAAAACAATACTGGAAGCAGTAACCAATCAATAATGAAGGAAGTAAAGCAAAACAGCGGAAATATACGAGGGACGTTAAGTCAAACCGGGACTTTTTATAAGGACAAAAGTTGTTTTTTCAAGTAATCAATATGCCATTTGTTTTTGGAAATAGTCTTCAACGTTTATGCACTTATCCCAGCTTTTAAGTAATGCTTGAAAAGCTTCAGCATAGAAAGATTTGTCAGTATGTCTGAACCAATCCAGGACATCATGTTTCACTTCGTCATCAGTGCTGAAATCCTGACTTTCCAGGAATTCTTTTAGGTGTCCAAACAGGTGGAAGTCGCTTAGGGCGAGGTCTGGGCTGTAAGGTGGATGTGGCAATACCTCCTAGCCCAGTTGCTGCAGATGGCACATAGTGCGGTGATCCGAATGAGGTTGAGCGTTATGTTGCAGGAGCAGGACGCCCTTTGTGATCAAACCAGGCCGTAATTTTTTTTCAGCAGACGGTTATGCACATCACTTAAAATGCGTTTGTACTGTTCATTGTTGATAGTGGCACCCCAAGGAGTAGAAAATCAACTTCCAGAATAAGGCGTTTCATAATCTGGATATTCACAGAAATGACTGGTAGGTTGAGAACCACCACGGCCGAGATCATCACTCACGGATGTACGGCCTTCTCTAAAACGTTTACACCATTCAAACGTATTAATATAAATGTGTCATCACCGTTTTGTGATCGCGGTCTTCTGTAAATTTTCGCAGGTTTCACGCTTTCTTTCACGAGAAACTTCATCACAACACGCTGTTCCATTCAAGCACTAACAGTGCTGTCACATGACTGACCCATTGCAAGTGGACCACCTAGCAGTAATATGACACAAGTTCCCCTAACTAATGACAGTAGTTCCAGCACGCTATAATAAATTCAGGTAGAACTAGAACAAAAATAATACCGGTTTGATTTGAACGCCACTCGAATTTCGAAATTATTGTTTTAGTCATTTTCAAATTCCTTTGAGGACTTATTGAATGTGAAATTGTGTGGTTTTTTTAAAAAGTTTTTATATCCCCAGTCTAAAAATGTGTGCGCATGCGAAGGTCAACATTCGCGACATCTCAAACGGTATGGACAGCCTTCGGTATCACAAATGCCGGTCATATCGGATATTCTTGATGTCACGAGCGTTGGACCAATGAATCGGTATTGTGACCCACGCAAAAAACTAGCAATACCTGGGCAGAAGTTCTGTACGTCATACTAACTGTCCAACGTGAAATATAATTACTAGCAATACCTGGGCAGAAGATCTGTACGTCATACTAACTGTACAACGGGAAATATAATTACTAGCAATACCTGGGCAGAAGATCTGTACGTCATACTAACTGTACAACGGGAAATATAATTACTAGCAATACCTGGGCAGAAGATCTGTACGTCATACTAACTGTACAACGGGAAATATAATTACTAGCAATACCTGGGCAGAAGATCTGTACGTCATACTAACTGTACAACGGGAAATATAATTACTAGCAATACCTGGGCAGAAGATATGTACGTCATACTAACTGTACAACGGGAAATATAATTACTAGCAATACCTGGGCAGAAGATATGTACGTCATACTAACTGTACAACGGGAAATATAATTACTAGCAATACCTGGGCAGAAGATCTGTACGTCATACTAACTGTACAACGGAAAATATAATTACTAGCAATACCTGGGCAGAAGATCTGTACGTCATACTAACTGTACAACGGGAAATATAATTACTAGCAATACCTGGGCAGAAGATCTGTACGTCATACTAACTGTACAACGGGAAATATAATTACTAGCAATACCTGGGTAGAAGATCTGTACGTCATACTAACTGTACAACGGGAAATATAATTACTAGCAATACCTGGGCAGAAGATATGTACGTCATACTAACTGTACAACGGGAAATATAATTACTAGCAATACCTGGGCAGAAGATCTGTACGTCATACTAACTGTACAACGGGAAATATAATTACTAGCAATACCTGGGCAGAAGATCTGTACGTCATACTAACTGTACAACGGGAAATATAATTACTAGCAATACCTGTGCAGAAGATCTGTACGTCATACTAACTGTTCAACGGGAAATATAATTACTAGCAATACCTGGGCAGAAGATATGTACGTCATACTAACTGTCCAACGTGAAATATAATTACTAGCAATACCTGGGCAGAAGATCTGTACGTCATACTAACTGTACAACGGGAAATATAATTACTAGCAATACCTGGGCAGAAGATCTGTACGTCATACTAACTGTACAACGGGAAATATAATTACTAGCAATACCTGGGCAGAAGATCTGTACGTCATACTAACTGTACAACGGGAAAGAAAGAACTGCAGTTCAACAATTTAAAAATCTCCCATTTTCCGCACCAATCGTCCACCTCACAAAACCTACCCATCCCCACTTCCTTGACCCCCACCACACTCAACCCCTGCATCACTAATATTAAGAAATGGGATGGCGTGGACTAGTGGTTAAGTGACACGGCTAACGCCTTGAAGGTGCTGGGTTTGATCCCCAACACAGCACCGGCCGTTACCCCGGGGAAGCAAACCCTTAGAAAAGGCAGGAAGAAGAAGACTCTTACATAAAGTCGGATGCACTGGGCCAACAGGCGCAAAATAAAAACATTTTGCAACGCACACCATCTTGGGGAATCAAGAGAAATTAGGCGAACGCTAAATATAAATAAATAATAATAATATTAATTTCAATTTTGTTTTGAAGATACAGTCATACTTATTGTAAATATAATAAAAGACTTGATTTTAAATAAAATATTCCATACATAACTGTGAAAAGGAGGAAGCTCTGTTTACATTTGTAAGTTTCGAGAACGCTGTGTTCGATAGTTATTAGAGGTACAATAGAAGAAGCTAAGCTGACTGCAAGCGATGGGTCAATTTAGATTACGTGTTACTAAGCGCCATCAGTACTACGCAACGTTTACAATTGGTGAAAGTTAGTTACGAGAGAATTCACAATAAGTGATAACACATTTGCCGTTTCAGTCAAACCAAAATATATGTTTTCTCATTAAGACAAACCTAGAAAATGATGTATCTTGATTAGAATACATGAACAACTTACTGATTACCTAAACTCAACTTTATCAGAGCATATAATAATTGTATGCAGCGACTTGGTGGAAAGTGGTTAACGAGTTCATCCACGGCCATCTTGATAATAATGGTCGTGGTTCATCACTGATAAAAGGCTTCATAAAGGTTGTTCTAGGTTGTATTTTTTTGTGACATGGATTTTCTGTAGCAGGGGACAACTATTTTTGCCCCAAACACCCTCTTCACTAAAGGCAGAATGGCACATCCTCCCCCTCCCCTCCCCCAACCTCGAGGTGCAATGAAATAGTTTCCACGAGCCATTTGCCATACATTTGCTTGGATTATTTATGCAGTGTTTTACAAATTATAAAGCTTTTGTAAATGTTGATGAGATAAAACAAAACATGAATAAACGCGGCCGTTTTATATTCATAACTAATGACTTCAAACTGATTAAACTGTAGCACAATTATCTCCCTTCTCACTGCCAGTTTCTGGATCCCTAGCAATTCGTCACACACATCTCGCCCTCCTTTCCCCCCCCCCCCTCCCCTCTTCATACTCCAGCCCTCTTCCCCCTCCATTTCTTTCCACTAAAAAAAAAAATAACAACATTGGGAAGGAATTTGTAAATGTTTACTTACTCCTCGGGTCAAGGTGTTGCGTTAAGTTCTCGATTGTTGTCCATACTTGTGTGAAAAGTTTCATTAGTTATTTGCACTTTACTAACTGTTTTGAGTTTAACTGTATTGTTTTCCGTAGTTATGTGATAGGTTTACTTAATTGTATGTCACTCGGGGACTGTTTTGAAGTGAATGTTTTCAATTGTTTCCCATAGTTATGTGGCAAGTTTGATTAGCTGTCTGTCATTAAGGAACTGTTTTGTAGTGAATGTTTTCAATTGTTGCTCATAGTTATGTGGCAAGTTTGATTAGCTGTCTGTCATTAAGGAACTGTTTTGTAGTGAATGTTTTCAATTGTTGCCTATAGTTATGTGGCAAGTTTGCTTAGCTGTCTGTCATTAAGGAACTGTTTTGTAGTGAATGTTTTCAATTGTTTCCCATAGTTATGTGGCAAGTTTGATTAGCTGTCTGTCCTTAAGGAACTGTTTTGTAGTGAATGTTTTCAATTGTTGCCTATGGCTATGTGGTAATCTTGCTTAGTTGTCTATCCTTCATGAACTGTTTTGAAGTGAATGTTTCGAGCTGTTGCTTATAGTTATGTGATACGTTTGCTGATCTATCTGTCCTTCGCGAAATGTTTCATATGAATATCCATTGAATTGTGTCGTAGTTTGTGACAGGCATTGAGTTGTTCATAACTTTAAGACAGACCGAATTACGGATGTGTTCTGTTGTTCTGTAAAGCACTTCGAGCCCAGGGCGGGATTTTTAACCTTGACCTGTCGACGTCTTCAGACAAACGTCACCCGGGATACTAACAAACAGTGGTCGGAATTCGATATAAACATCTCCTGTGCTGACGTCCAAGCTTCCATGTAGCATGAAGGCCACCATATTTCTCTTGGGATAATGGTTGAACCAGTTGGACATGCTAGTATGTCGGCGCCTATCGAGGAAGAAGATCCTAACGTTGATGAAGAGTACTTTCAGGTTGTGCCAAAAATTCGCACCGGACTTAAGTTGCTGCGTAAGCAGTCTTCAACGCTTGAAGCATCACAGTCCAGCAATGCTGAGGACGGTGGGGAAATGGTGCGATCCACTACCAGCTCAGGTAGTAGTCTCTGCGTTTGTGGTTGTTTTATTGTTGAAACTGTCTGCTTCGTTGTGCCTCCTTTAACGTTTTGTGTGAAACATCAGGTGACTTCTGCACCTGGGGCACTTACAGGGACCATTTATCTATTGTGTCTAATCACTTACTTGCGCTACCCTATCTATATGTCCCTTCTCTATCGCTCTCTATCTCTCTCTATCTCTATCTCTCTCTATCTCTATCTCTCTATATGTATATATATATATATACACACACACACATACACACGTTCTCTCTCTCTCCCTCTCTCCCGCCGTCTCGCTCTCTATCTCTGTCTCTACCTATCTATATTTCTCTCTATCCACTCACCCCTTCTCTCTTTCTCAATCTAGCTGTACCTCGTCTCTCTAAATGCAGCCCTCTCTCTTTCGCTATATATATATATCCATTACACTCTCTATCTATCCTCTCTCTAAATACATATCCCTTCTCTCTCTCTCATCTCAGTGTCCCTCTCTATATCTACCCAAATCCAACATTTCTGTCACTCACGCCCTCTCACTATCACTTCTCTCTCTCTCTCTCTCTCTCTCTCTCTCTCTACGGACCTATTAGTCTTTACTTCTCTGTTCCTATTTCTGTCCATCTCTCCCTCTCTCGGACTTCTCTCCTTCCGTCTTTCCTTCTCTTTATCTCTCTCTCTCTCTCTCTCTCTCTCTCTATCATCTCTCTCCTCTCTCTCTCTCTCGTCATGTGCTCGGTCAGTTTTGCGATGAACGAGAATCAACCGTTGTAAATGTCACTGTCATGCTGAGGTTGACTTGCGGATGGCCTCTAAGGGAGCCCTCCCTGCAGCGTGTGGGTCTCTTTCTGGTCGCCTACGACACATCACCCCTAGTGTACAATTAGTCCAGAAAAAGATGGACCTAATACCATATTCCAAAAAGGGCATGTTAACGGGATTTCCTTCTAATTCTCACGTTCTTTCTCTCTCTCTCTCACTCTCTTGTTATTTTTAAGTCTCTCTATTTCGTTATCTCTTTCGTTTTCTTGTTGTTTCCTTTTTCTCTCTTTCTCTATGTTATTCTCTCTGTGTAAGAAGGAGCAGAAGAAGAAGAGGAAGGAGGAAGGACACGAATAAGAAGAAGTGAATGGAGGAGAAGAAGAGAAAGCGAAGAAGAACGAGGAGAAAAACAAGAAGAACACGGAGGAGAATATGAAAAAGGATGAGAAGGAGAAGAAGAAGAATAACAACAAAAATAAGTAGGAAGGTAATACGAAGAAGGAGAAGAAGAAGAATAACAACAAAAATAAGTAGGAAGGTAATACGAAGAAAGAGAAGAAGAAGAATAACAACAAAAATAAGTAGGAAGGTAATACGAAGAAGGAGAAGTAGAAGCGAAAGACGAAGAAGAAGAAAGAAACCAAAGGAAGAAGTAGAAGACGAAAAACAAAACGAAGAAGTAGAAGAAGAAAAAGAAGATAAAGAAGAAAAAAAGAAAAGGAAGAAGTAGTAGAAGAAGAAAAAGAAAAAGAATAGGAAGAAGAAGAAAAAGAAGTAGAAGAGGGAGAAGAAGGGAAAAGGAAAAAAAGAAGATAAAAAAGAAGAAGATGATGATGAAGCCAGATGCTCTTCTTCCCGTGGTTCATGTTATTCGAGACGGTCGACATGGTTTCCGTTATATGAAAATCAATAACGTTTCCCCGTCTAGTTATGTCCAATCCAAGCCCGTGTCAGACCTGGGCAGAGCCAAAGAAGGCCCTGGTTTATAACCCGGTTTGCCATTTTGTAACTGGGTGATTCCCAACTTTTTACACACGCGGACCAGTTGAAAATATGGAGAAATGTGTGCGGACCGCTCATACAGAATTTTTTAAAACACTATTCACGTAGTATTTTGTGTATTCGATTTTTAAAATAATATTTAGTTCAGTTGAGTTCATCCCGTAGAATGACGACCCATCAGGTCGTTTGGGCACACTTGAAGACACTCCCACAATCCCACGCCATCTCTCTCTGTCCGCTGCCGCCAGTACTGCCTCACAGGGACGAAGGTTTGACCATTCAGGGATGTTGTCTGCCCATCTCTTCCTTGGACGACCCCACCCTCTCTTTATTTGGTACGGAACCATGCAGTATCGAATTTATAATTCCGCTGGACCTCGTGACGTGCCTATACCAAGCCATCTTTCGCCTTTTCATAGCTGTGAACAGATCATCAAAGGACCCAATTACGTTTTCCTTTCTTCGTCGTGACACGTTCCTTACATGTCACATTTAAAAGCCTTCTAAAGCACTTAATTTCCTTTGCGTGTATTCTGCGCTGGATATCCGCAGTAATGGTCCAAGTCTCACAGGCATACACAAATATTGAGAGCACCAATGAGCGCATTGGTCTAACTTTTATGCTGAGGGCGAGCCGCTTATCCTGCCATATTGGTTTCAAACGCCTAAGCAACGCTTTTTGTCTGTGCTATTCTGGAAACTATTTCAGGTTGCGAGCCATCGTAACTGATAAGGGATTTTATAAGATTATAAACTGAAAATTGTATAATTATATGGAATCAAGATGAAGAGCAGTGCATGAGCTGTATCAGTCAGTGACTCAAAGCTGACTGCTAGCGCTCGGTCAATGACTCAAAGCTGACTGCTAGCGCTCGGTCAATGACTCAAAGCTGACTGCTAGCGCTCGGTCAATGACTCAAAGCTGACTGCTAGCGCTCGGTCAGTGACTCAAAGCTGACTGCTAGCGCTCGGTCAATGACTTAAAGCTGACTGCTAGCGCTAGGTCAATGACTCAAAGCTGATTGCTAGCGCTCGGTAAATGACTCAATGCTGACTGCTAGCGCTCGGTCAGTGACTCAAAGCTGACTGCTAGCGCTCGCTCAATGACTCAATGCTGACTGCTAGCGCTAGGTCAATGACTCAAAGCTGACTGCTAGCGCTCGGTAAATGACTCAATGCTGACTGCTAGCGCTCGCTCAATGACTCAAAGCTGACTGCTAGCGCTCGGTAAATGACTCAATGCTGACTGCTAGCGCTCGCTCAATGACTCAAAGCTGACTGCTAGCGCTCGGTCAAGGACTCAAAGCTGACTACTAGCGCCAAGACCAGCAACTCAGAGCTGCCAAAACCCGTCTCCACCTCCACGGAGTGATCATAGATAACATGCTGCAACAGGACAGACTGGATAAGGGATAGGGATTGACGAGGGCAGACTGGATAAGGGATAGGGATTGACGAGGGCAGACTGGATAAGGGATAGGGATTGACGAGGGCAGACTGTCTAAGGAGAAGGGATTGAAGAGGGAAGGCTAACCCAGTTACCAAAATATGCCATGCTGAAGTCGGTTGTGCTGGACCATTGGATGCAAATATCGCAGACTAGCTGAATCTACGACACAACGTATTCCGTTCACTGGACTACATTCTGCTACTTGAAAAGTCCTTTTCAAGGCTTGGTGGCGGGAGTTTGAGACCGAACGAAGACGAAGTATAGTAATTTTTTTAACCAGAAACCGAGCAGTAAATAAAAAAATAAGAATAATAGAATGTCTTGAACCTTTGATAAAGCAATCACCATCATCATGCTTCGTGTCATTTGCAGAACGTCACTCTCATGGTGTCCTTTCTGTAAAACACACATTCCCTGCCCAGCTTTCCCGTCTCTGCCATTCTTAATACCAGAGCCTCTGTAATGTTCCTTGTCAATCTTTTCTTCGGTCTACCTCTGCCTCTTTTGCCAGGTACCATACCCTCTAGTATCGTTCTTTCTAAACCATTGTACCATTTGATATGACCGAAGTATGTTCATTTCATTATTTCGTTTATGTAAAGTTAGTGCGAAATCTGTTACTGCGTTAGTACTAGAATATTTGATAACCGTGGCTGCAGCGTTGTTTCTGTGAGACAAAGTGCTGTATTTGCATCCATTCGGTTTCTCTGTTTGTTCTGTTTCTGTGAGACAAAGGGCTGTATTTACATCCATTCGGTTTCTCTGTTTGGTTTGTTTGTGTGAGACAAAGGGCTGTATTTACATCCATTCGGTTTCTCTGTTTGGTTTGTCTCTGTGAGGCAAAGGGCTGTATTTACATCCATTCGGTTTCTCTGTTTGTTCTGTTTCTGTGAGACAAAGGGCTGTATTTACATCCATTCGGTTTCTCTGTTTGGTTTGTTTGTGTGAGACAAAGGGCTGTATTTACATCCATTCGGTTTCTCTGTTTGGTTTGTCTCTGTGAGACAAAGGGCTGTATTTACATCCATTCGGTTTCTCTGTTTGGTTTGTTACTGTGAGACAAAGGGCTGCATTTACATCCATTCGGTTTCTCTGGTTTGTTTCTGTGAGACAAAGGGCTGTATTTACATCCATTCGGTTTCTCTGTTTGGTTTGTCTCTGTGAGACAAAGGGCTGTATTTACATCCATTCGGTTTCTCTGTTTGGTTTGTTAATGTGAGACAAAGGGCTGCATTTACATCCATTCGGTTTCTCTGGTTTGTTTCTATGAGACAAAGGGCTGCATTTACACCCATTCGGTTTCTCTGGTTTGTTTCTGTGAGACAAAGGGCTGTATTTACATCCAGTCGGTTTCTCTGGTTTGTTTCTGTGAGACAAAGTGCTGTATTTACATCCATTCGGTTTCTCTGTTTGGTGTGTTTCTGTGAGACGAATGGATGCATTTACATCCATTCCGTTTCTCTGTTTGGTTTGTTTCTGTGAGACAAAGGGCTGCATTTACATCCATTCCGTTTCTCTGTTTGATTTTGTTCACTGACAGGACTGAAAAAGTCTTCTCATACAAAATCGGTAACCGAATATTGTTGTTCTGTTGTTCTGTTGTTTCGAATGCCCAGAATGAGTAAGTTTACTCTTGTGTGCGCCTGAAAAGGACGTTAAGTGGCGGGTTGCATAAGCTTTCCTCACATCCTAAACGTGCTGATGAAGGTGGACCGTGATCATCCAGGCGGTTGTGCTATGCTTGGCTTCATCTGCGTGTCGCTTACTACTACGGGGATCCCGTTGATCCCTCTCCGTTATCCAGACTGTCATGAAAACAATCTGTTTCCAGGGAGGGCTGCGCTTGGCTTCATCTGCGTGTCACTTACTACTACGGTGATCACGTCGATCCCTCACTCCGTTATCCAGGCTGTCATGAAAACAGTCTGTTTCCATGGAGGGCTGTGAAGAAGCCCAGGTGAGGGTCTTGGCCAGTATATTTTGCCTGCCGCAGATCAGTATGTTGTGCCTGACCCTGACTAACATGTCAGATCAGTATGTTGTGCCTGACCCTGACTAACATGTCAGATCAGTATGTTGTGCCTGACCCTGACTAACATGTCAGATCAGTATGTTGTGCCTGACCCTGACTAACATGTCAGATCAGTATGTTGTGCCTGACCCTGACTAACATGTCAGATCAGTATGTTGTGCCTGACCCTGACTAACATGTCAGATCAGTATGTTGTGCCTGCCGCTGACTAACATGTCAGATCAGTATGTTGTGCCTGATCCTGACTAACATGTCAGATCAGTATGTTGTGCCTGACCAGACGTTAGTCTTCCTCTCCCTGTAGCCGAATATACGGCGAACAATTTCATTAGTTTCCCACAAGGTGATCTCCGCTGTTACGGGGTTATATAGTAATAACTTGTTTCGCGGAGTGACATGGATTTCTGCGGACCGGAGCGGTCCACAAAGCGCATGTTGGAAACCTCTGCTGTAACCAACTAAGTTTCAAACTTCAAAGATGTCGTTTTTAGAAAAAGCAGACACAGGTAAAGATAGTCCAATGTCAGACACTGCTGTCGAAGATGAGGTGTTAGAGAATTAATTTGTACGAGGACAAAGTTTGTTTCTGAGATATGAAAGCATAGTTCCATTCGTCGCTTTCTTTTCTATCCGTAACAGTACATCAGGTAACTATTTACAGCTGAGTCGACTGGAACGCATCAGTTTGGGGTTTAACGCCGTATCTATGTCGTTGAAATCGATCCATTATCACTGCGTTAATCATACGAACTCAGAAACCATCGAAAAATTTAATAAGATAGGCTGTCACAGGAATTCATAAACTTCAGTCACAGTTTCAACAGTGAAAATGATGTGGATTTGTGAACACCGAGCAATGCGTGGGAATGAGGAGGCAGATAGACGATCCAAAGAAGAAGGAAGTAAAACTCAAACTGATGTCACGACAACGTACTAGACAATACTAAGAGTGTTCAAACAGAACCCGACCTTTGACCCGGAAAAGTACAATTACTCACATGGAGGAGTGAAATCCTAGTCCCATTCAAAGTACTGTCATTGGCACTTCACACACTTCTTCCTGCGGTACCGCCATTATTAGAAGTATTTTAGAAAAGCCTCTTTTGGGAATTGAGTACAGCTGGGTCGTTGTATTCCGTAGTGTCTTCTCGTGACTCCGGTCCCTTTCAGCGGAATTTTCAGCTTGGACAACAGTCAAAAATAGCAAGAAGCCATGTCGGGGGAATAGAAAGTCTGGCAAACCAGAGGAATGTTGTGTTTGGCCAAGAAAGTTTGGAATAGATATAAAGAATGAACAGGGGGGTTTGTCATGATGGAGCTGCCAAGTTCTCGTTGTCCACAGGTCCGGTCGTTTGCGTCAAACAGCATCACGAGGGCGACGGATGACCTCCAGGTATTTTCTTTGGTAATGTTTTGACTTCGTGGTGCGCGCTCGTGAAGTACAAGTCGGCGAGAGTCAAAGAAATCGGTCAACATTACAGGCCAATTCATCATTCTCTGGTTGGTCAGTTCTGAGACTGGTTGTAAGATTGTCTGAGAAGGTCACTCCATTTGATCCTATTATCTCGCTGGTCAGCCCTAAGACTGGCTGTAAGATTGTCTCAGCAAGACTCTCTATAGACCCTATTATCTCACTGGTGAGCCCTAAGACTGGCTGTAAGATTATCTCAGCAAGTCTCTCTATAGACCCTATTATCTCGCTGGTCAGTCCTAAGACTGGCTGTAAGATTGTCTCAGCAAGACTCTCTATAGACCCTATTATCTCGCTGGTCAGTCCTAAGACTGGCTGTAAGATTATCTCAGCAAGTCTCTCTGTAGACCCTATTATCTCGCTGGTGAGCCCTTAGACTGGCTGTAAGATTTCCCAGAAAGTCTCTCTATAGACCCTATTATCTCGCTGGTCAGCCCTAAGACTGGCTGTAAGATTATCTCAGCAAATCTCTCCATTGATCCTATTATCTGCAGCTCTTTTCATTTGAGTATAGGATCGCACTTTAACTTTTCCCTTGAATTTTGCCCTCTAGTATCTTCTGTGTTAACCAACTTAATCTTTGTTTTTGTATTTGTTTTCATTAGTTGTCCTTGTGCGCCTACCTCAGTAAGGACAGTGCCATTGAAACTTCTTTCCGTTCAACATACTCGTCTGTTCTACGGTAGCACTACATTCTAAACGCTCCCATGTGTGAGTAGTGATTATTCTTGTTCCTTAATTCTATCCAAATATGCTGACAATATTATATGATGGCGTTGTTTTTGACTTATTTTCCGTCTCATAGCTGGCTGCATCTGCGATTGTTTGCCTTAAATATGTCAACTTCTGTATTTGTACGATTATTTCCCGATTTGCCTGTGTTGCTTGGCTGTTTCCTTAGTCTTTGCCTGTAAACCAACTAAACAATATATATGTAATTGTTTATATACTAACTAGTATACAAGCCTCTCTACGACTGGCAATGTAGTTTTTCCGCATAGCTAGAAAATCTTATCGTTGTTGTTATTGCTGCAGCTGATGCTGCTGTTGTTGTTGTTGTTGCTGTCGTTGTTGTTTCTGTTGTTGTCGTCGTTGTTGTTGTTGTTGCTGCTGTTGTTGTTGTTGTTGTTGTTGTTTCTGTTGTTGTCGTTGTTGTTGCTGTTGCTGCTGCTGCTGCTGCTGCTGCTGCTCCTCCTCCTCGAGGATACTCGTGCTGAGTAACCTTTGACGACAGTTATTTGGAAGCAGGTTACTGTGGCTCTTCTTACATCCGGACCCGTATTTGAAAAGATGAACCTCTAGCTGTAGTGCAATGAGAATCATCATAGATAAGTTCACCACAGTGTCGATTCCCACCTCGTTGGCCAAACTTCTGTGACACAGACAGTTTCCAGGAACACGAGCTAGGACCTGAGAGGGGGGGGGGGGGGGTGTGTAACTTGATCAGTGTACTTCACCCTGATTGCTCTTCTCTATCTTCTTCTTGTTGTTTACGAATGCCCACAATGAGTAGGTTACTCTTTTGTGCCCCATCAACAGTAGCTTTCCTCACATCCCGAGCGTGCAGATGAAGATGGATCGGTGTCCTCCAGGCGGTTGTGTTATGTTTAGCATCATCTGTGTGTCGCTTACTAGTACGGGGATCACATCGATCCCCCCCCCCCCCCCCCCTCCCTTGTCAGCCCGGCTATTATGAAAACATCCCGTTTCCAAGTAGACGTACGTGGAATTGAGATTGGGGTCTTGGCCAGTATATTTTGTCTGACCCTGACTAATATTGTCTGATCAGTATGTTTTACCTGACCCTGACTAACATTGTCTGATCAGTATGTTTTACCTGACCCTGACTATCATTGTCTGATCAGTATGTTTTACCTGACCCTGACTAACATTGTCTGATCAGTATATTTTGTCTGACCCTGACTAACATTGTCTGATCAGTATATTTTGTCTGACCCTGACTAACATTGTCTGATCAGTATATTTTGTCTGACCCTGACTAACATTGTCTGATCAGTATGTTTTGCCTAACCAGACGATAGTCTCATCTACTTGCTGCATTTTCTTATAGTTTGAAAACCATTCGCAGTTTGTTAAAGGTTTATTTTGTTTCTGAAATGTTTTATTGTTACCACACGTGTACGGTCAAAGTAAAGGCCGTCTCATCGTACATTGCCACTGGGGATGAAGTGTTGTTCCTTATTGTACAACATCTCAACCTTTCATGTGTAATGGTACACTATAATGTAAAATCGCTCGATTTTTGCCAGGTTCCTGATAGGCAGTTATTTTTAGTAAGGATTAACTGCGCTACTTTTTATTCTCATTCTCTCGTTTCAAGCCGCCCGACCCCAGTGGCAAGTCAAGGACAAGCTTAATAATCCGCTGTTTTGGGACAAGCGCTTGCGGAGGGTGGTTAACCAATGTGCGAGTCCATCTTAATAGACTCAAACACTATAGAAAAGTAGACCCGCAGCCTGTTCGACGCCAGCTGTGCCACTCTAAACAAACCACCTAACCATGGCCGGTGTTATGCCATGTCACAAAGTTAGTCCCCTTTTTCGACATGCTCTCTGTTGGACAGTGGTGCTATTCTTGTCCTTGTCATATATAAAGCCGGGATTCCGTGGCGAAGTGGTTAAACCGTCGGCCTCGTGATCAGGTGGTGTGGGTTCGAATCCGGACTCCGCCAACTTTTTCACGGGTGCTTGATGCGGAGTCCCCTGCATCTCGTAGTCGCCCCCTAGTCGTCTTGTCATTGACTTGCCACTGGGGTCAGGCGGCACGAGACGAGAGAGTGAGGATAAAAAGTGGCGCAGTTAATCCTTGCTAAAAATAGCGCTAGCAAAATAAATTATGCCATCATTGTCTACGATGGACGGCGGCCTTTGCCTTACTTAAACTGTAAAAAGTACAACATGAATATCAATATGTCAGAAACAGAGACAATGGAAATAGGTAGAAAGCACACCACATCTGATATTCATGTAAATGAGGAAAGGTCAAGTTGGTATCAATACAAGATTTATCAGCTGTTGTTTAGTTATCAAGCTGATATTTGGGTGTTTAAGAAGTAGCGATATTTGATTAGTCACAGTGCAGGCTTCCTTACATCGTGTTTCTTCTTCTTCGTTTTCTTTGTCGTTCGTTCTCAAACTCTCGCCACCAAGCTCTGACAAGTGTTTTGCAAAAAGCAGGATGTAGTCCAGAGAACGGAATTGTTAGTTATTGTGATTAATCCCAGACTGGTTGCTACACCATAAAGATGGTATAAACACGTCCTAACATAAAATACAGAACATTAAATTAGCAACGAATTGATCTTCGCAGACGATCAATTTCTGATTCACCCAGATTCGATAGAGAGATAGAGACGAGAGTGCAGAGAGCAAACGGTATAAATTACCAGTTGGGATCAAGATGCTGAACAGCACATGAGCTGCAGCCGTCAGCGACCTATAGCTGACTGTTAGCGTCAGGGCCAGTGAACCAGAGCTGCCAAGACCCTTCTACACCTCCACGTGGTGATCCTTGATACCAAGCTGCAACAGAGCAGACTGGAAAAGGAGAAAGGATCGAAAAGGGAATGCTAACCCGATACTCAAAAAATGATTTCTGAAGTCGGATGTGTTGTACCGAAAGGTGCAAATATGAAGTCGGATGTGTTGTACCGAAAGGTGCAAATATCGCATTCCGTTCTCTGGACTATATTCTGCTACTTAGGCCCGTGTCAGGGTTTGGTAGCGGGAGATTGAGAACGAACGAAGCCAAGCCAAGACACTTACCTGCTGTCTCCACTATCAAGACTCGGACCACGGGAGAGGGGAAAGACAAATACATACCACGACACCGGGCTACAACCTAGTAGAAAGTGAGACATATCCAGATATCAAGAAGATATTACCGGAATGTCTAGATCTGTGGCTGAACGTGCCGTGACTCGCCAAAATGAGACAGGAATGTACCAGGTGTCAAAAGAAATGTTAACATAGATCAGTTTCCCATCCACTTGTGCCGGCGAGCGTCGTGGGGAGCTTAAGTCATCCTTCATGAGCATAGTGTGTCGCGTTGTAAGCCCGTTCGGTTGAAGGATCGCTCTTATGTTAAATATCCATCAACCACGGGAATCCCTTGTGCCCAGTAGCCGGAACCTGCCGTGTTATCAGCCTGCAGTGGAAGTCAATCAATCATATTCTCGTGAGTTGACTGAACGAACTTCCTTGAAATGTATTCAACACAAGGGACAGTACCCCCACCATATTTTCAATGTTTTCCTCTCTTATTATGTCTCTCCTAATGATGCCGATGCTTTTTTTTTGGAGATATTTCGTTTTCCAATTCCTTATTTTCATCTCTTGCGCATTGAATAGGTACCAAAGTGACTCTTGTAGCACAGCGTTTGTATAAATACAAGGTTTACCAGCTGCTGTTTAGATATCAAGCTGATATTTGTGTGCTTTAGAAGTAGCGTTATTGGATTATTCACAGTGCAGGCTTTCTGACATCGTGTTTCTTCTTCTTCGTCCTTTAAACTATCGCTACCAAGCCCTCGCAAGATCTTTGCAAATAACAAGATGTAGTCCCGAAGAACAGAATTGGTTGTGTCGTAGTTTACAGCTTGACTGCGATATTTTCACCTTTCAGTCCTACACATCCGACTTCATCATGGTATTGTTTGGTGCGGCCTTAGCCTTCCCTCTTTGATCCCTTCTCCTTAGCCAGTCTGCCTAGTTGCAGCATGTTATCCAGAATCACCCCGTGTTTCTATTTATCTATCAAGTCTTCTATCATCTAAGAAAATACTCCCCTGATAGTTGAACTCCTGAAGCTGGACATTGTTTAGCCGCACAGTTAGTGAATCTGTTGGCCGTCAAATAGTGTATTTGGCTTAGTTTGGCTTGACTTGGCTTGGCCTGGGACTGGCTTGGTTTGGTTTGGCTTGGCTTGGTTTGGCTTGGCTTGGTTTGGCTTGGCTTGGTTTGGCTTAACTTGGCTTGGCTTGGCTTGGTTTGGTTTGGATTGGCTTGGCTTGGCTTGGTTTGGCTTGGCTTGGCTTGGTTTGGCTTCGCTTAGTTTGGCTTGGCTAGGCTTGGCTTCGTTCGTTCTCAATCTCCCGCTACCAAACCCTGAAAGGGCTTAATAGCAGAATATAGTCCAGAGAACGGAATGCGTTGTGTCGTAGCTTACAGCTTAACTGCGATATTTGCACCTTTGGGTCCAACACATCCGACTTCAGCAAGCATTTTTTGAGTACCTAGTTAGCATTCCCTCTTCGATCCCTTCTCCTTAGCCAGTCTGCTCTGTTGTAGCCTGTTATCCAGGATCACAGCGTGGAGGTGTAGAATGGTCTTGGCAGCTCGGGTTCGCTGGCCCTGATGCTAGCAACCAGCTATGGGTCGCTGACCACTGCAACTCATGCGCTAAATAGTGTATTTGATTCGCAAAATGTCCTTTGTATTGTATATTCTGTTGTTTATCTTTCTAAGAATCGACGTCACTGCGTCACATAGCCATAGTTGCTCAGACTCTCTCAGCAAATGGCGCAGGGTATTAATGCTGATGGTCCCTGTCGCTCGCTGGTTGTACACTGTCATGCGCCCTTCTCCGCTCGAACCTCGTTTACTGTCAAAACGTTGCAGCCTGTGGATTACTGCTTCAGCTATTGCAGTATCCTCATCTAACAGACGGTCGTTTTTGCTTTCAAAATGCCATTCCTGTCCATCACTAACGTGCCAATTATGGTAGCTTTTGAAGCCAAGATTTCTGATTTTTCGTTGCACTGAACCCCAGCATGGCCAGGACAGTAGATCCATGTCAACCCCTGGAGGTTTGAGCTGCTATCCACTCGTACCTAAATATTCTATTTATACCAAAATTATGATAATCACTTTTTGTGTACCCTCGTTTAAGCAACAGTTAACCTCTTTGTGATGTGGAGGGGTCAGTTTCTTTCCTACCCGCTTAGTCGTCGCTAATTGTAAGTCTCGTACCTATGGTATGCTAGGTAGGCCGGACCGTGTCGAAACTAGGTATTTAACCCGGGGCCTTCCCGCAAAAGGCGAGCACTCTAACCGATGTACCACCACACCAATGTTCCATGACTACATTTGTCCACTAATAAAGGGCTTAAAGGTAGTGTCGATGGAGATGAAGTGTGTGAGACTTCATTGTTTTATGCATCAACTCATTTGATGACCAGCTCATAAATGTGAATCAGATATCCATTTCCATCACTGTAAACTGTGGCATATCGATACCTGTGATCGCAACGCGACACCTATTCCGTGAAAAGAAAGCTTTCTGCCACTATGATACCCAGTAACGCTTTCAAAGAACATTCCCCATACCCGCGGAACGTCTGATCAAATCAATGACATGCGTGTTTCCTGATATCCCATTTATTACAACGATTGGGCGTAACTGGGTATACGCCCATTCGACCCGTTGAGTATCATCTCTGAGAATGCTCAAAGATGTTCGCAAAATTATTCTTCCTCGGAGGTCAGATACGTGGGAGACTTTGAATAGCGTTAGGCAACAACTAACAAAACATTATGCAGAGACTATTACATGACATTGATCGAAGGACGAGAGCCCAGATGCGGCTGAATCCGTAACAACAACATCGAACTGAGAACGGGGGCGTCGTCATGTCACAAATAAGTAGCCGGTTTGAAGATGACATGTTCTAAAACTCAGCTGTTAATCGCTGATATTGTTTAGAAGATGACATGTTCTATAACTCAGCTGTTAATCGCTGATATTGTTTCAAGATGACATGTTCTATAACTCAGCTGTTAATTGCTGATATTGTTTAAAGATGACATGTTCTATAAATCAGCTGTTAATCGCTGATATTGTTTAGAATATGACATGTTCTATAACTCAGCTGTTAATCGCTGATATTGTTTAGAAGATGACATGTTCTATAATTATATTAATATTGCTTATTCAATCATAAATATATATATATATGATAATCATATCGCACCTGAGCACACAGACTTATTCTTGTCATGTATAGTTAGTTGCCTCCCCGCCCCTCTGAAACCACACTTTTGTATGTATTAGTGATGTATGGGTTTTCTTTAGGAACAATTCAACTGAAGTGCCGTCTCCGCAACGAAGGTTGGCTGCAACGAACCTCCAATATCCCTCAGTCTTGACTGTACACTCTGCCAGACTGACATGAGTCCATCTGTTGATGTTGCTCTCTAACTTATATCGCGACCCGCTGCGTGTCCGGTAACCTTCAAACCTTCCCCTCCAGCATTGTTTTCAGTAAATTATCGTGTGTTTTTTGTGTGTAAATGTTCAAAATCTTTGACATGCCTAATTTTAATGTCTGTTAAAAGTTCTCTACCCACGCTTACTCTCTTCATGCTGTGGCTGTTTGTTTGTTTCTCTTTCCACGAAACGCGACATATTCTTCTTAACTTAACACTTAACTTAACATCTTTATACTGGTTTAGAAGACCCTGCAGAGTCTGTATACAACCAGTTACATTTATATCACCTTGCTCTAAAATATATGCGCATCCAGTTTATTCTTAAATGCATTAACTGTCCCTGCCTCCACTACCTCCCCTGGCAATGCATTCCAAGCAGACACCACTCTCTGACTAAAAAAATATTTCCTAATATCTAACCTGGACCTCTCTTTAATCAGCTTGTAGCTATGCCCTCGTGTTTTTGTAGGTGGCTGTATTTTAAAAAACTTGTTATAGTCTAATTTATCGATTCCTCTGATCGATTCTGTGTACCTCTATTTTGTTCTCAAACTATTTGTTCATTTTCCTTTTCTTTTTTTTTTTTTGCTTAGATGTTTGCCTCACTAGTTTCTACTGGCGGAGGCGCGCCATTTTCCACCCCAGACCGTAGTCCATTGGGCGATATCAGGACGCATAAACCAGTGCTTGGATGCATGTGTGCGTCTGTATGTACCTATGCTAGGATGCATGTGTGCGTCTGTATGTACCTATGCTAGGTTTGTGCGTCCTCAGAAGCTAGCCCAACCAAAGTGCAATGGAAGGGCCTCACCATGAGGGCGCGTGTGAAAGTTGTGCAAGAGTGTGACTGTAGGACAGAGTCAAATGAAACAGAGTGAGGTGAGAGGAGAGAGAAGGGGAAGAGTGGCCCCCAGGCTGAGCCTCTCCTTCATGTTCTGAATACATGAGATACAAGAATATGTGGGGAATGTATGTGTATGAAAGTGAGAGACAGAGAGATATAGAGAGAGAATATTGGTTTTTGCATGTTCGATTTCTCACAGAAGGGGGCAATAGGAGAAGGGGTGGCGGTGGTTGTATATTTGCTGGTTTGTTTTTTTAACTTTTTTTGGCCACGCACATCGTCCATCTTGCCATGATGTCAGATTTGTTCTCGAGTTCGTCAATGATTTCCCCTGGCTAGCGTTAGCCCATTCTTCTTAAAGATGTCGATAACACTGTCTGTTCGCTTTCGTTTTGGCAGTAGTTGGCAACGTCCTGATCTGGCCCCTTCAAGGGTTTCTGTTTGGTCTTCTGAAGTTTATTCTTGGTTTTCCTCCATGTTCTTTTAATCTGCTATGATTCCTTCTTGGTTATCTACAGTCTCTTGTTCATTTTCTTCCGTTCTTTCTTAATCTGCTATGGTTATTTCTTGATCTGCTGTGGTTATTTCTTGATCTGCTGTGGTTATTTCTTGATCTGCTGTGGTTATTTCTTGATCTGAAATGGTTATTTCTTGATCTGCTATGGTTATTTCTTAATCTGCTATGGTTATTTCTTGATCTGCTATGGTTATTTCTTGATCTGATGTGGTTATTTCTTGATCTGAAATGGTTATTTCTTGATTTGCTTCGGTTCTTTCTTGATCCTCTACGGTCCTTTCTTGATAGTATACGGTTCCTTCTTGGTATTCTATGGTTCTTTCTTGATATTCTACGGTTCTTTCTTGATATTCTACAGTTCCTTCTTGGTATTATACGGTTCTTTCTTGATATTCTACTGTTCTTTCTTGATTTCCTACGGTTCATTCTTGATCTTCTACAGCTATTTCTTGATTTTTTTTAGTTCTTTCTTGAACTTTGTCGTTTCATTCTGGCTCTTTCTCAGATACTTTCTTGATCAATGTTCCGCTCTGAGTCTGAAGATATTTGTCTGTTTTTCTATGCTGGCATTTTCGGGTTTCTAATCTTTGTGCTGGTCTCTCCATTCCGTCATCGTAGATAGTTTTATGAGTGTCTTTGCTTCTTTATAGCTCTGTGGATGTCATACATGAATCTACTTGTGGAAAATGGAATCCTCGTATGATCTACATAAAGGTAAACGCAGTTCCACATCAGACACTGCTGTCGGGGATGCAGTGTTAAAGACTTCATTGTACAAGTTCTGAGCTTTTTATGAGGTGCTGCAGCCATTTACTTTCTCACTGCGTTTCCTTCCCCAACCGTAAACCAGGTGCCATTATACGACTTGATTAAGTGGTTGGGGTCGATATTGGACATTGGATATGGTACCTTAGCCGGAAAAACCGAGCACTACATCACCACGCGACTCGAGTCGGAAGATATACAGCTGGTATTTAATTGTACTTAGAGATTTCCTCCAAAAATATGCATCGCCATTGCCTTCTCGATAAAGGATATTAAATTTCTCTAGCGACCAGAATTCGGAAGGTTCAGTCTTAAGTCTGATGGGGGGATACATTACCAGCAAGAGTATGAGACACTGGAGTGGTGACCCAAGTGGGCTCTGCTCCCTTAGGTCAGATCAGGTCAGGTCATCCCGTAACCGGTGAGGTCGTTGGGGCACACATGAAGACATCCTCACAACTACACGCCATCCCTCTCTGTCAGATGCGGCTGCTCGTGACTCTTCTGGTCGGAGACTGGTCCATTCTTTTATGTTGTCCTCCCATCTCTTTTTGGGCCGGCCTCTTCGTCGTCTGCAATGCACCTTCCCATGGAGGATTGTGTTTGCAAGACCACTTGATCTCGATATGTGACCGTACCAAGTGAGTTTCCTTCTTTTGACAGTTGCCAAGAGATCTTCGAAAGGCCCTATTGCTGTTGTAATTCTATCTCGTATTTCCTCGTTTGTAACTTGATCTTTGTACGTGACGTTTAAAAGTATTCGGAAACATCTCATCTCCAAGGCCTGTATCCTTCGTTGAAGGTCAGCTGTAACTGTCTATGTCTCACAAGCATAGAGGAATATTGGCAGGACCAGTGTACGCATTAATCTGATTTTCTTGCTTAGTGTTAACCGTTTATCTTGCCAGATTTTGTTAAGCCTTGCAAGCGCCGCTATTGTCTGTGCTATTCTGGCCAACACTTCACATTTTGATCCTTCATAACTGGCAATCGACCCCAGACGGTCAAGAAACAACTTCGCCACCGGTGTTTACGGGGAACTCTTCTGTGGGATCATTTTGCATACTTTCATAAAATCTGGGAGAATGGCGGAACCACTGAAACAAATTTCACGTGTTCTAAATAGTTACTGTTTTCCCCTGTTCTTGACACCACTTACTTGCTTCTGTAACAGTTCCAGCTGGAGCATGGGCGTAAAGGGCAGTGGTGATGTGACCGGTGACTCTGGGAACCAAGGTTACCTGAATGTGTGCCAAGGTGAATCACCATATCGACACTAAGTCGACAAAGGAAACGAGGGGTTAGAGGAAGAATGTGTCTGGTACAGGTGGGGGTTAGGAGCTGACCACTATGGCATTCCGACTTAGGTAGTGGGGGGGGGGGGGGGGTGGGGGGGGGGTTGGTGGTAATCTGAGGTCTTCACGTTCTGCTGCTGCGACATTTAGCGTGACAGGAATTCTGAGTGATTCGTCCAATAACAACTAGTTAGCCTTAGATCCAAACTATGCTGATGACTAAGTCAGACAACCAGCAGAAGACTATTGGACAGCCATGAAGTTGTTTGAGATTATATAATACTCAAGAGATTGGCTGAGAGAAAGAGATAATGGGTTGCATAGACTATCTAGCAGGCTGTCTAGCAGAGCAATGGAGAGGCTGCTACTAGCTAGCAGGCTTATTATGAGTCTATGAGTGATAGATTGAGTTGCAGCGTGACTGAACCAACATACGCCTTTGAGTCTTGGCCAATCGCTTTATAAGTGTGTGTGTTGGACACCCTGTGACTAGAAGAGATCTGAATATGTGTGGTGCGTATATGGCACTGAATGAACGATGTGTGTCCTGAAGTATGTGTATACACAGATCGACTGAGTGTGTGAAGAAAAGTGAGTACGCGATTCGGACTATAAGTGACGTGATCTAGTTTCGGATGAACGTACAGATCACCTGAGTATGCGGGAACAGATCGAATGTGGATGTATAGATCACCTGCCTGAAGGGATCTGAATGTAGATATATAGATCACCTGCCTGAAGGGATATGGCTGTAGATGTATAGATCACCTGCCTGAAGGGATATGACTGTAGATGTATAGATCACCTGCCTGAAGGAATATGACTGTGCATGTATAGATCACCTGCCTGAAGGGATATGACTGTGCATGAATAGATCACCTATCTGAAGGGATATGGCTGTAGATGTATAGATCACCTGCCTGAAGGGATCTGACTGTAGATGTATAGATCACCTGCCTGATGGGATCTGACTGTAGATGTATAGATCACCTGCCTGAAGGGATCTGATTGGGGATGTATAGATCACCTGCCTAAGTACACAGACGACAGAGTACATAATACGATCGTGAAGACGATTTTTGTGAGAGTGTGTTGAGTGTGCAAATAAGGGGAGGGGAGTGTAGCGGCAAGAATCTTGGGTTAAGTAGGTTGGAAGAGTTAACAAAAGTTAATACTCAAAACGTCCGCTGTAGTTCTATATTAGGATTATTTAGTTCAAATGTATTTTTTTCTTTATGCTAATTCTATTGTGTATGTTGATTGTTATTAAATATGACACCGGTTGTTGGAGAGCGTTTGCTGTGTTATTTACTGTATGTGGTCGTGTCGTGATGTGGATGCATGTTGTAACATTCTAGATAGTAAAACCTCAGCAAAACCTGGACTCTGCCACACTTCCCCTGTCCTGTCACCATTCACTTACTTCCCCTGTCCTGCACCCCACTTACTTACTTCCCCTGTCCTGGACCCCACTTACTTCCCCTGTCCTGGACCCCACTTACTTACTTCCCCTGTCCTGGACCCCACTTACTTACTTCCCCTGTCCTGGACCCCACTTACTTCCCCTGTCCTGGACCCCACTTACTTCTCCTGTCCTGGACACCACTTACTTCCTTTATCCTGGACACCACTTACTTACGTCCACTGTCCTGGGGACCACCTACTTACTTCCCCTGTCCTGGACACCACTTACTTACTTTCCCTGTCCTGGGCACCACTTACTTACTACCCCTGTCCTAGCCACCACTTACTTCCCCTGTTCTGGACACCACTTACTTACTTCCCCTGTTCAGGACACTACTTACTTCCCCTGTCCTGCGCAACACTTACTCATTTCCTCTGTCCTGGACACCACTTACTTACTACCCCTGTCCTGGGCACCACTTACTTACTACCCCTGTCCTGGGCACCACTTACTTACTTCCCCTGTCCTGGGCACCACTTACTTACTACCCCTGTCCTGGAGACCACTTACTTACTTTCCCTGTCCTGGACACCACTTACTTACTTTCCCTGTCCTGGACACCACTTACTTACTTCCCCTGTCCTGGGCACCACTTACTTACTACCCCTGTCCTAGCCACCACTTACTTCCCCTGTTCTGGACACCACTTACTTACTTCCCCTGTTCAGGACACCACTTACTTCCCCTGTCCTGCGCAACACTTACTCATTTCCCATGTCATGGGCACCACTTACTTACTACCCCTGTCCTGGGCACCACTTACTTACTACCCCTGTCCTGGGCACCACTTACTTACTACCCCTGTCCTGGGCACCACTTACTTACTTCCCCTGTCCTGGGCACCACTTACTTACTACCCCTGTCCTGGAGACCACTTACTTACTTTCCCTGTCCTGGACACCACTTACTTACTTTCCCTGTCCTGGACACCACTTACTTACTTCCCCTGTCCTGGGCACCACTTACTTACTACCCCTGTCCTAGCCACCACTTACTTCCCCTGTTCTGGACACCACTTACTTACTTTCCCTGTTCAGGACACCACTTACTTCCCCTGTCCTGCGCAACACTTACTCATTTCCCCTGTCCTGGACACCACTTACTTACTACCCCTGTCCTTAGGACGCTTACTTACTTCCCCTGTCCTGGGCACCACTTACTTACTACCCCTGTCCTTAGGACACTTACTTACTTCCCCTGTCCTGGACACCACTTACTTACTTCCCCTGTCCTGGGCACCACTTACTTACTTCCCCTGTCCTGGACACCACTTACTTACTACCCCTGTTCTGGGGACACTTACTTACTTCCCCTGTCCTGGACACCACTTACTTACTACCTCTGTTCTGGGGACACTTACTTACTTCCCCTGTCCTGGACACCACTTACTTACTACCCCTGTTCTGGGGACACTTACTTACTTATCCTGTCCTGGACACCACTTACTTACTTCTCCTGTCCTGGACACCACTTACTTACTTCCCCTGTCCTGGACACCACTTACTTACTTCTCCTGTCCTGGACACCACTTACTTACATCACCTGTCCTGGACACCACTTACTTACTTTCCCTGTCCTGGGTACCACTTACTTACTTCCCCTGTCCTCGGCACCACTTACTTACTTTCCCTGTCCTGGACACCACTTACTTACTTTTCCTGTCCTGGACACCACTTACTTACTTCCCCTGTCCTGGGCACCACTTACTTACTTTCCCTGTCCTGGACACCACTTACTTACTTCCCCTGTCCTGGACACCACTTACTTACTTCCCCTGTACTGGACACCACTTACTTACTTCCCCTGTTCTGGACACGACTTACTTACTTCTCCTGTACTGGACACCACTTACTTACTTCCCCTGTCCTGGACACGACTTACTTACTTCCCCTGTCCTGGACACCACTTACTTATTTCCCCTGTCCTGGACACCACTTACTTACTTGTCCTGGACACCACTTACTTACTTCTCCTGTCCTGGACACCACTTACTTACTTCTCCTGTACTGGACACCACTTACTTACTTGTCCTGGACACCACTTACTTACTTGTCCTGGACACCACTTACTTACTTCTCCTGTCCTGGACACCACTTACTTATTTCCCCTGTCCTGGACACCACTTTCTTACTTGTCCTGGACACCACTTACTTACTTCCCCTGTCCTGGACACGACTTACTTACTTCCCCTGTCCTGGACACCACTTACTTACTTCACCTGTCCTGGACACCACTTACTTACTTCACCTGTCCTGGACACGACTTACTTACTTCCCCTGTCCTGGACACCACTTACTTACTTCACCTGTCCTGGACACCACTTACTTACTTCCCCTGTCCTGGACACCACTTACTTACTTCACCTGTCCTGGACACCACTTACTTACTTTCCCTGTCCTGGACACCACTTACTTACTTCACCTGTCCTGGACACCACTTACTTACTTCACCTGTCCTGGACACCACTTACTTACTTTCCCTTTCCTGGACACCACTTACTTACTTCCCCTGTCCTGGACACCACTTACTTACTTTCCCTGTCCTGGACACCACTTACTTACTTTCCCTGTCCTGGACACCACTTACTTACTTCACCTGTCCTGGACACCACTTACTTACTTTCCCTTTCCTGGACACCACTTACTTACTTCCCCTGTCCTGGACACCACTTACTTACTTTCCCTGTCCTGGACACCACTTACGTACTTCCCCTGTCCTGGACACCACTTACTAACTTCTCCTGTACTGGACACCACTTACTTACTTTCCCTGTCCTGGACACCACTTACTTACTTCCCCTGTCCTGGACACGACTTACTTACTTCTCCTGTACTGGACACCACTTACTTACTTCCCCTGTCCTGGACACGACTTACTTACTTCCCCTGTCCTAGACACCACTTACTTATTTCCACTGTCCTGGACACCACTTACTTCTCCTGTCCTGGAAACCACTTACTTACTTTTCCTGTCCTGGGCACCACTTACTTTCCCTGTCCTTGACACCACTTACTTAATTTCCCTGTCCTGGACACCACTCACTTACTTCCCCTGTCCTGGGGACGCTAACTTATTTCCTCTGTCCCGGAAACCACTTACTTACTTCCCCTTTTCTGGTCGAAAATTTATTATTTCCCCTGCCGAGGCACCACTTGCTTACTTCCCCTGCCCGAGGCACCACTGTCTTACTTCCCCTGTTCTGGTGACGCATACTTACTTCCTCTGTCCCGGACACCACTTACTTACTTCCCCTGTTGTGGTCGAAAATTTCTTACTTCCCCTGCCCGAGGCAGCACTTGCTTACCTCCCTTGCCCGAGGCACCACTTACTTCTCCTGTCTTGGGGACCACATCAGACATGTTTCCAATGTTCAACCACGTGGCTTACCTTGACATTCTTTATCAACATGCCATCCAATTGTACATGTTTGCCCCAGGTTTGGACAGATCATCAGAGGGCTGGATCTTGCCTTGCTCCACAATCGCATTTCATCATCCCTGTATCCCCATCTCTTCAAGTTATTTATGTTCAGAATCGTTTTAGTGACGTCCATGTTGCGTAAGACAAGTTGTGTCCAGACTCCTCGTGTAGTTCGAGGAAAGCCTCCATCAGTTTATTCCATTTTTCGATGCGGCGTTGCATTGGACTAGTATGAATGTGTTGTGTTGATTGTAAGAAACTAAGTATGGATTTATTTTTTTTATGCATTCCCCTTATTTCTCTAATCCCCAAGGCGGTGTGCGTTGCACTGCGTTTTTATTTTGCTCCTGTCGGCCCAGTGCATCCGACTTCAGCATGCATTTTATGTAAGGGCCTGCTTCCTCCTGCATTTTCTAAGGGTTTGCTTCCCCGGGGTAACGATCGGTCCTGCGATGGGGATCGAACCCACCACATTCTGGTTATGAGCCGTGTCACTTAACCACTAAGCCAGGCCGTCCCCGTCTGGATTTAAGGCTTGATCAGTCGAGTGAGAAAATTGTTAGAGCGCACAAAAGAGTAAACGTACTCATTGTGGACATAAGACATAAACTCTTCAACTATTTATGCCATACCTTTTCGTGTCTCAGGTGAAGTATGTCTATTAAGGGGTATATATTTATTTCAGTTGGAGTAGGTTTTAGGTACCCTTTAACTATCCAGCTGGTCTCATTTATTAATATGAGATTTCTCCCAGAACGTAAACCACCTCTGGTATCACGATGTTAAGAAGCAGATTAAAAATACTGGCTTGGCTTGGATTGCCTTCGTTCGTTCTCAATCTTCCACTACCAAATCCTGAAAGGGCTTAAGTAGCAGAAAATAGTCCAGAGAATGGAATGCGTTGTTTCGTATTTATAGCTTGACTGCGATATTTGCACTTTTCGGCCCAACACATCCGACTCCAGCAACCAATTTTTTTTAGTAGCGGGTTAGCATTCAATCCTCTATCCCTTCTCCTTAGCCAGTCTGCCCTGCTGCAGCCTGTTATCCAGGATCACCGCGTGGAGGTGTAGAAGGGTCTTGGCAGCTCTGGTTCGCCTGCCTTGACGCTAGCAGTCAGCTATGTGTCGCTGACCACTGCAGCTCATGCGTTGCTGAGCATCTTGATCCCGAATACCTGTTTCAGAAGTGCCCCAATTACTGACGGCACTTGACGCACTTATATCCACCTCCTCTTGATGTTCAAATCACTTCTCTGCAGATCCAGACCAGACTTTAGTTACAAATAAGTATCTTTGCAGTCTATGTTTGTCATTGCTATTATAAGTTGTTAGCTATTTTCATGTATGTTATTCTTTGTCCTTGATGAAGTTCTTGTGGTCGTATCGTAAGTTCTTTTTCCTCATGTTTCTGTTCCTACTCGATTCCTTCGTTGGACGTTTCCATGTTGTCTTACGTTTTATTGTGTTTTCTGTGTCTCCACAGTTTCGAATTATTGTTATCCCTTCCCTAGAGCCAGTAAATATCTTCCAGACGAAATCCCTTATTGGCAGCTTAATTTGATTCAATTATAACACAGTGTCCAAAGCATTTTACTATGTCTGGCTGGGCTCTGGATTGGTGGCGTTTTTCTCGCGTTCATGATTTCCAAGTTGTTCATTCGGTTACCTATTATTTATAATATTAACCATCATTATTTCTTTCTGTTCAAAATTCATTATTGCGCATACAAATTATAAGAATTTTCAAATGTGCACATAGTAATGGGAACAAATTTCAAACAAAAATTTGTGTGATGTGAAGTTTTGTTTTTTTTGTTTGTTTTGTTGGTGTTTTTCGTTCGCCGTATTTCTTTATTCCCTAAGGCGGTGTCCGTTGCACTATGTTTTTATTTGCGCCTGTCGGTCCAGTGCATCCGACTTCAGCATGCTTTTTATGTAAGGATCTGCTTCCTCATTTTCTAAGAATTTTTTTCCCCTGGGTAACGGTCGGTGCTGTGATGGGGATCAAACCCAGCACCTTCGAGTTGTGAGTCATGTCACTTAACCACTAGCCCACGCCGTCCCTGATGTGAAATGAAATGTAGTGAACATTTCTTATGAGACGAAACATGAGATGGTGGGAGTGATATTTTGTGAAAAGAATGGTGAACATCAATTTAAAATGTCACTCTGAAACCCGCGTTGTCTGCCGGGGTCTTTGTGTATGGCAAGGACAATAGTAGCACCACTGTCCCACAGAGAGCATGTCGTAAAAGGCGACTAACTGTGTCACATGGCATAACACCGGCCATGGTTAGATGGTTTTTTTAGAGCAGCATATATGGTGCCTAATAGGCTGCTGATCTACTTTTCTCTAGTGTTTGAGTCTATTAAGATGGATTCGCACATTTGTTAACCGCCCTCCGCGGCACTTGTCCCAACGCAGCGGAGTAATAAGGAACAAGGTGGATTTGGCTCTCCAGATTTCATTTGTTGATACAATATGCTGTCAGTATAGCAGCTAGTTTGAGGTTAAAGTGGCAATCTCCTGGATAAGGTGAAGGTTGTTCCTCTATAAGGGGTAGAGAAATGCCATATTCGTTTGATGATCTGGAGCTAAATTGTAGCAGAGGTCAGAACTCTTTATCATCGAAGAGGTGTTAAAGACATCGTTACTGAAGCAGACGACACACCAAAGACTACGCAATATGCTGTCCAGCGTGGCTTGGTAGGCTAAATGTTAACAATGAGAAGCCTGGAGCACGAGCATATTAAAGCCAGACCGTCCCCGTGGCTAGTGAGCTGTAAGAAGGAAGCCAATCACAAGGAAGAGCCTGGAACCTGAACACCCCAGAGCTGGACCTCCCCCGTGGCTAGCGAGCTGTAAGAAGGAAGTCAGTCACAAGGAAAAGTCTGGAACCTGAACACCCCAGAGCCAGACCTTCCCCATGGCTAGTAAGTTATAAAGGAAGGAACTCACAAGGAAAAGCCTTGAACCTGAACACCACAGAGCCAGACCTTCCCCATGGCTAGTAAGTTGTAATAAGGAATCCACTCACAAGGAAAGGTCTGGAACCTGAACACCTCAGAGCTGGACCTTCCCCATGTCTAGTGAGCTGTAATAAAGTAGCGACTCACAAGGAAAAGCCTGGAACCTGAACACCCCAGAGCTGGACCTTCCCCATGACTAGTAAGTTGTAAAGGAAGCCAATCACAAGGAAAAGCCTTGAACCTGAACACCACAGAGCCAGACCTTCCCCATGGCTAGTAAGTTGTAATAAGGAATTCACTCACAAGGAAAGGTCTGGAACCTGAACACCTCAGAGCTGGACCTTCCCCATGTCTAGTGAGCTGTAATAAAGTAGCGACTCACAAGGAAAAGCCTGGAACCTGAACACCCCAGAGCTGGACCTTCCCCATGACTAGTAAGTTGTAAAGGAAGCCACTCACAAGGAAAAGTCTGGAACCTGAACACCTCAGAGCTGGACCTTCCCCTATGGCTAGTAAGTTGTAAAGGAAGCCACTCATAAGGAAAAGTCTGGAACCTGAACACCCCAGAGCTGGACCTTCTCCGTGGCTAGGGAGCTGTAAGAAGGAAACCATCCACACATTTTACTGCCAGTCAATCAATCTGCTCCTTGCGGGGCATAGGCCATCGATAACCCTCTTCCATAAAATTCATCTTGAGCTGCCCTTTCTGTTCATCTCTAGTTGAGGTCAAGAGATCGAAGTTAATTTTCAGTCTCTTTTCCATGTGTATCTTTTTTTCAACTTCTCTTCGTCTTCCCCTGTATATTCCATGTCAGAACCTGACTGGTGACGTTTGATAATTTTTTTTTTTGGGATTAGATGTTTGCCTCACTAGTTTCTATTGGCGGAGGCGCGCCATTTTCCACCCCAGACCGTAGTCAATTGGGCGATATCAGGACGCATAAACCAGTGCTTGGATGCATGTGTGCATCTGTATGTACCTATGCTAGGTTTGTGCCCCCTCAGAAGCTAGCCCAACCAAAGTGCAATGGAAGGGCTTTACCACGAGGGCGCGTGTGAAAGTTGTGCAAGGGTGTGACTGTAGGACAGAGTCAAATGAAACAGAGTGAGGTAAGAGGAGAGTGAAGGGGAAGGGGAAGAGTGGCCCCCAGGGTGAGCCGCCTCCCACCAGCTGACGTTTGATAATGCTTTCCGAAGCGTGTGTCTTTCCAGCTCTTTTTCCTACGTGTGTCCAGTTGTTCCACTGGTTCTTGGCGGTTTCTTTCCCATAGGTCTTAATTCCGTACCATGTCTTTTAGGCTTATATTCATTATTCTCCGTAGACATTTATTAACGAATTACTGGAGTCTCCTATGAATTGCCTGTATTGTTCTCCAAGTTTCTATTTCGTACAGAAAATGTACCACTAATTTGCTACAAATATTTACTACTACTCTTGATTACTTTAACAATTGTTTTCCACGCGTGCGGCAACAGTCTAGTATAGGGGCGGAAATGTACGTACATGGGAAGTGCCTTCACTGACGACGGCACACTGGACAGAGAAGTCGAAAATAGAAAGCGAAAGGCAAAATAGATGGACTATCTTCTAGCCTCGATACTAAGACATCCAAATGTTATTTTGTCCACTAAACGGACGCTGATAAACACGCTGATAATTCATACGTGATGTTGTCATTGTCAAATGTGCGCTCAATTAGATAGGCACAAACGTCAGATCGAGAGATGTAAGACGTTAGATAGGCACAAACGTCAGATCGAGACGTGTGACCGTTAGATTCGTTGACCTGGGGGTTTTCGAGCGCGGTTTAAGATCCCAACATACTAGATTCGAATCACGTCGTGCTCAATTTGACAGACCGGGAATGTCGCAGATTTTTTCATGGTACGACTGCTTCTTCCAGTCTACCCAGACGTAAACGAGAAAAAAACATGAAAAAAAACAAACTAGTAAAAGTTGATTAAGGTTGAGCTTAATCAAAATTTAAAAATGGGTATGGTCAGATACCGCACCGAGACGAGAACACAAACAAAACCTACGTTACGACCAATAGGCCTTCATCAGGGACAACAACACTGAACTAGCAAATCAACATATAAGAAAAAAAGGGTCAACTCATCTGTTTCAGCTAGGAGACGCTTTCTGTCTAAGCGACCGGTTATGCCAAGTACTCGATAGAAACTGACGTAAACGGGTACCTGAAGAAGTCGGTGGAAAATGTCGAAGCCGCCGTAGGAACTACGGAGTTCGTGCTATGTCGTCATCAATGAAAGAAACTGAACACAAATGGGAGCTGCCAGATACAACGAACTCAGATCTTTGAACAATGTTCAATGAACAAAACAAAAAATACATGGTTCATTGAAAACATGAAGTAGTATCAAGGACCATAAGAACGTACTGGCCATACCATTCGTTAACCAAAAGATGTTAAGATTTCACCCATGACTGGCTAGTCACGCACAGTTTCGTCTGTCACAGATCAATCACTAGTACAAATTTATCTTAGTGTTGAGAACAGAAAGAGCCATTTCACGGTGGTTCAAAGCGTGTGTGTTACGTTACGTTAAGCCAGTGCTTCCCAAACTGCGCGCAAACGGCCCCCTGTGGTGTTGTGGCTAGTTTACAGGGGTGGCGAGAAACATTCCAACATTTTCATAAACTGCACGCTACAACTGTTAAGCTGGCTTATTTTCTGACCTGGTGCGCCGTGAAACTGGTACACTAAGCGTGTCGTGGACTGAAAAAGTCGAACCACTGCGTTTGAGCAGAATCCACTTCACTGGAGTACAGGCAATGTCAATGGGTGATAATGGTTTTACCGACTCTTCCATTCAGTTCTCCCTGGAAACAGGCGGTTTCATGACAGTCTGGCCAACGAAGTTGGGATTGACGAAATCCCCAGGGGATGTCTAGCACACCTATATTGAAATATGCCGTATCCGTATGGATATTCCCTTTATCCACATGGATGTTATCCTTATCCACACGGCTGTCCTCCTTATCCGCATGGATATCCTCTTTATCTACATGGATGCCTTCCTTATCCACATGACCGTCCTCATCCACAAGGACGTCCTTCTTATTCACATGGCCGTCATCCTTATCCGCATGGATGTCCTCCTTATCCGCATGGATGCCCTCCTTATCCACAAGTGTGTCCGTCTTATCCACATCGTTGATTCGTTCGCCTTATTTTTAATTATTCAATATTGTGTATTATGTTTGTTAACCTTATCCATGTGGTTTTTCGCCTATCCATACGGGGATTCCGTGGCAAAGTGGTTAAGCCGTCGGCCTCGTGATCAGGTGGTGTGGGTTCGACTCCGGATTCTGCCGTCTTTTTCACGGGTGCTTGAGTCGGAGTCCCCTGCATCTCGTAGTCGCCCCCTAGTCGTCTTGTCCTTGACTTGCCACTGTGGTCGGGCGGCTCGAGACGAGAGAGTGAGGATAAAAAGTAGCGCTTTATTGTGACATAAAATTATATTCCCGGCTTTATTGTGACATAAAATTATCTTCCCGGCTCTATTGTGATATAAAAGTATATTCCGGGCTTTATTGTGACATAAAATTATATTCCCGGCTTCATTGTGGCATAAAATTATATTCCCGATTGTACTGTGGCATACAATTTTATTTTCGACCTTATTGTGGCATAAAATTATATATTTGACTTTATTGTATCAGAAAATTATATTATCAGCGTTATGTCATAAACGTGTCGCCTGCACTTGGTGTCGTAAAATTATATTCTCGACTTTATTGTGTTATAAAATTATACTCTCGGCTTTATGCCTTGAACGTGTCTTCTCGATATGTGTATATAACTTGAACATAAGCCGTCTGTCTAGGACTGAAAATGTACTCATTCCTAATGATCACTGAGTTGTATCATACAACAACTATTGGACAGACAGACAGACATACATACACTATTATAGTACAACCAAAGGCGAACTGAAACTGAAATTTGGTTCAGACGCCAACATAATAATAATAGCTACGGGGTATAGAATTTCCAACCCATGACGTCTTTCAACCGTTCAAAGCAATCCATTCCGGAAAATACTGAGAAAGTCAGCCTGCACTTTTGAGATGTGCGCTCTCTCTCTCACTCCCTCTCTCTCTCTCTCTCTCTCTCGATATATATATATATATATATATATATATATACATATATATATGTTTCACACACACACACATATTATGTCATAAACGTGTCGTCTGCACTTGGTGTCTTAAAATTATATTTTCGAAATGATATCATAAATTCATCTTCTAGACTGTGTTAAACTTATCTTCTCGACTTTATAGTGTAAAACCAGTAGTTCTAAAACTGATTGCCTCGGCCGTGGTCCGAAAAAGTTTGAAAACTACTGCCGCATACGTAACATGGCGAAAATATGGTTTAAATGTTTCGTCTCGACTTTATATAATAAACATATCTTATGGACTTGACTTCATATAAGCCCTATTTGTCATTATTTTGTAACAAATACTTATTTTCACTACATTATACTAAAGTATCTTCTCAATTCTATGTTTTAAATCTATTTTTACGACATTGTATTAGAACATCTCTATTTTATGTTATAAACTTATCTTCACGACATTGTTTTAGAACATCTCCATTTTATGTTATAAACGTACCTTCACGACATTGTATTAGTACAACTCTATTTTATGTTATAAACGTATCTTCATGGCATTGTATTAGAGGATCCTCTCTATTTTAAGTTATAAACTTATTTTCATGTCATTATATTAGAACATATTCACTACTTCATGTTAAAAACTTATCTTTCTATCGGAAATGTTTATCTCTATGTATCTCCTAAACTTATTTTCTCGACTCTTTACAGGGTCCGGGAACGTCATGGACACACTGGACGAACTGCCTCAAGGGATTGGTCAATATGATGACTTTCACACCATTGATTGGCTACGGGACATCGCGCGCGATCGGATGCGACACCGACACATTGTCAAAAAGCGACAGGAGGGATTGTGGGAACAGATCAAGAGCGCCCACGATGCCTGGTCTGGGTGGGTGTGTGTTTTCCTAGTGGGAGTGGCTTCAGGTAAGAAAAACACCATTACATTCAACATCACCATTTACCTGTCGTTTCAGATAGCGGAGCATAGGTACAATGAGACACTAGTTCGGGCAGGCACGGCATGCTGACCAGGACATCGGGTCATGGTCATGCACAATATACTGACCAAGAACACTATCTCTCTTTCATGAAGCGTTTCCTGGAAACAGGCTGTTTTCAAGGCAGTCTGAAAGACGAGATGTGTTTTTGTTGTTTTGTTTTTTTTCATTACAAAAAAAAAAGTCACGGTTTGACTTGTACCCCCCTCTTATATATATATATATATATAAATACTGCTCACAGAAAGTAGGGAATATTGTAGCGGGACTCACCCTGGGGGTAACTCATCCCCTTCTCTCTCTTCTCACCTCGCTCTGTTTCATTTGACTCTGTCCTACAGTCACACTCTTGCACAACTTTCACACGCCCCCTCATGGTGAGGCCCTTCCATTGCACTTTGGTTGGGCTAGCTTCTGAGGGCGCACAAACCTAGCATAGGTACATACAGACGCACACATTCATCCAAGCACTGGTTTATGCGTCCTGATATCGCCCAATGGACTACGGTCTGGGGTGGAAAATGGCGCGCCTTCGCCAGTAGAAACTAGTGAAGCAAACATCTAAGAAAAAAACAAAAGGGGGGGGGGGAAATATTGTAAGCTGAGAGCTATTTTTGCAAAATGCAAAACAGATTGGTTTTTAGGTTATGATAGTTGTGTGAACATGACATACATACACTGCCCGACTCTCACGTGCAAATGGGTGCGGTCCGAGTGACACGTGCTTAGCAAGCCAATTCAAGAAGCAGAGTAGTGGCCCATTGCTAAATTTCACACGTGTTTTTTTTTCTCCATCCAAATGTGTGCAAGCCGTGTTCGTTGAGCACCACTCACCGTGGGCGGGTTTAAAATGGTTCAACAGCAACGGATAACATATATTTCTTTCTCCACGCAGAACAGTAACGAGGAATGGGCATCGGTACGTTGCAAACCGAAAGTCGGCATGTCGTTGTTGCTCGGAGTCTCAATGTTTTACAGTCAGTTGTCAGCAGGCTGTGGAATGGGTACCAACATTACGGCTGTTCCTGATTTACATCATCCTGGCCACCAAAGAGTGACTACACGCTGCCAGGACCGACTTCTCATGACTCAGGCTCTCATAATTGCGCTCAGAGGGTACTCAACTAGAACATTATCTTTAACAGACCACTGCGATCCGTGTCTCCGCCAAGACAGTACGAAACCGTTTGCACGAGGGGCAGTTGGCCTCTCGCCGACCACATTTTGCCGCTCACGTCACGACGCCACACGAATGCACAAATGGATTGGCGCGAACATCATTTGGCTTGGTTGGCTTCGTTCGTTCTCAATCTCCCGCTACCAAACCCTGACACGGGCCTAAGTAGCAGAATGTAGTCCAGAGAACGCAATGCGTTGTGTCGTAGTTTACAGCTTAACTGCAATATTTGCACCTTTCGGTCCAACACATCCGACTTCATCAAGAATTTTTTGAGTACCGGGTTAGCATTCCCTCTTCGATCACTTCTCTTTAGCCAGTCTGCTCTGTTGCAGCCTGTTATCCAGGATCACCGCGTGGAGGTGTAGAAGGGTCTTGGCAGCTCTGGTTCACTGGCCCTGACGCTACCAGTCAGCTATGGGTCTCTGACCGCTGCAGCTCATGCGCATTTGAGGATGGATCAGTCAACAGTATGCATCTGTGATGTTTTCTGATGAGTCCCGCTACAATCAGGATTTCCAAAATAGCCGAATACATGTCTGGCGGCAGCGAGGTAGCTGTTACCAGCCTTCTGCAATATGTATGGAAGTGCAAGATCTGGGCAGCCATCTCTTTGAATGCCAGAACCGACCTTCACATATGTCAGACCAACAAGACTTAGTGCTACTACCATGACATCATCTTCGACGGCATTGACCTGCCATTTGCTCAGCGGCACGGACCTGATTTCACCTGAACGTCCTCATCCTGTTTGCGTCGTTCAGGATCATCTTCAGAGGCAACCAATCCGGACGTTACCATGACCAGCCATGTCCCACGACCTCTCTCCAATTGAGCGTTTGTGTGACTTCCTCAGCAGGCTTGTCCGATAATCTCCAGCCGCTCCTCAGACCCAGCTCTTTACCCAGAGTATCAGAGAGTTCCCCAAGACAGCATCAGAAAGCTTAGTAACAGTATGAGACCTTACTGCGCTGCGTGATTAACGGCAAATAGGAGACCTACGTACCACTAAGATCATTGGGAACTTGTGAGGATGGTGTTTCGACTCCTCCTTGACTACCAGGGGGACAATCTTCATGTGACTAAACGTATGCCATTGTTTCTGTCATAAATATCTTGCTTGTTCTAGTTTACTTGTTCAACCGAATAAATAAGCTGATATCATTTATTTTGTCTCAGTTAATCAGTACCCCATACTTTCTGTGCGCAGTATATATATATATATAAATATATGGATGGGGGCGTGGGTAGGTTGGTAGGTAGACAGATAGATTAGACACGCAGACAGATAGGTTATTGGCATGAAGGTAGGCAGGTAGATAGATAGATAGATACATAGATAGATAGATAGATACATAGATAGATAGATGATTAGATTAGATTAGATTAGATTAGATAGATAGATATATGATTAGATTAGATTAGATAGATTAGATTAATATTTGAATAGGATATGGTTATAGTAGATTAGATTAGATTAATATTTGAATAGGATATGGTTATAGTAGATTAGATTGGATTAAATTAGAGTAGATTAGATTGGATTAAATTAGAGTAGATTAGATTGGATTAAATTAGAGTAGATTAGATTGGATTAAATTAGAGTAGATTAGATTGGATTAAATTAGAGTAGATTAGATTGGATTAAATTAGAGTCGATTAGATTAGATAGATAACTTGAACATTAGCCGTCTGTCTACGACTGGAAATGTACTCCTTCCTAATGATCACTGAGTTGTATCATACAACAACTATTGGACAGACAGACAGACATACATACACTATTATAGTACAACCAAAGGAGAACTGAAACTGAAATTTGGTTCAGACGCCAACATAATAATAATAGCTACGGGGTATAGAATTTCCAACCCATGACGTCTTTCAACCGGTCAAAGCAATCCATTCCGGAAAATACTGAGGAAGTCAGCCTGCACTTTAGAGATGTGCACTCTCTCTCTCTCTCTCCCTCTCTCCCTCTCTCTCTCTCACTCTCTCGCTCTCTCGCTCTTTATATATATATCGCACACACACACACATTTTGTTTTTTAAGTAATTTGTTCAATTAATTGATTTGAATTATTTATTTTACATCCTGTGTACCTACAAGCACAAACAGTTAGCGTCAAGATGGCTGCCTAAAACTGATTTTTTGATTAGCCAGAAGCTAATTTTAAATTGAGGTCAATGTGTTTTATTGGACATACCACTGTGTCTGGGAAAATATAAGTAGATTTGCTTAACTGCTTTATCTGTGCGGAGAAAAAAATTGTCTGATTAAGCTAATATTAGCTTGAACGGCGTCATACGATGGATTGTGACAGGCAATCAGAAAATATAAATTACTAGCCTGCAGAAAGTCAAGCATTTTTGTTAACAGTTTCAAAAGCCAATCGATGGTTGGGGTCGAACTGCTGAGTACGTATGGATGGGTTTACATAGGAAGACACTTGGTCGGATTAGGTAGGTAGATATTTTATTGGATTTGACAAGTAAGTAGGTAGGTAGGCACGTAAGCAGGTATGTAGGCAAGTGTGTAGTTAGATAGACATGTAGGTAGGTAACCTTGCGAGGTTCCTGGCCAAAAATAAAAATCAGGGAGGTGACCATCAGGGAGGTGCTTTTCGCTGATGATGCTGCAATTATGACCATCACTCAGCAGGGACTTCAGAGCCTGATAGATCATTTCTCCCAGGCGTGCAAAGATTTTATTCTCACAATAAGTCCCATCAAAACAAATGTGCTGGGACCGAAAGTAGATTCAACACCAACTCTTAGCATCGATAATTGGGAACTGACAGCTGTGCATCAATTCACATACATGGGAGCCCTCATCAACGGCAAGCTCTTACTAGACTCAGAAAGAGCTGCTGGCCCAAGCGCTCGCCTCACAGCGCGAGTTTAGATAAACTAGAAACTCATAATTAAAACCAAGGCCATGGTATACGATACATGTGTCGTCAGCACGCTCCAATATGGCAGCGAAACTTGGACAACCTATGCCAATGAGGAGCACAGGCTTGATATCTTTAATCTGCGATCCGTGTCGAAGTGGTAAAGCCGTCGCCTCGTGATCAGGTGGTGTGGGTTCGACTCTGAACTTCGCCGTCTTTTTCATGAGTCCTCTGCATCTCGTTGTCGCCCTCTAGTCGTCTTGTCCTTGACTTGCCACTGGGGTCGGGCGGCTCGAGACGAGAGTGAGGATAAAAAAGGAGCGCAGTTAATCCTTACTAAAAATAGCGATAGCAAAATACGCTATGCCATCATCGTCTTCGATGGACGGCGGCCTTTGCAAAGGTTCAATGTCGCACAGATCTTCCAAGCATGTGCACTCTCCATATGCAGCAGAGACTACAATGGCATGATTATGTTCGTCACATTTAAGATGGTCGTATTCTCAAAGACATCTTCTATGGACAGTTGACGGACGGCAATAGAGGAGTCGACCGACCACAGTTAAGGTTCAAAGATGTGTATAAGCGTGATATGAAGGCCCTGGACATGAGTATGACATCCTGAGACCGATCCAGGTGGAGATCTACCATGACCACATCCTGCTTGGTGAACAGAGGCGTTTCCAAAAATGAGAATTGAAACGACAACGTCGCTATGAGGAAGAAAACAACAACGCTAGATAGATACCACTCCAAGGTCGCATCATCTTATAGTCAGTCATTACTGACAGGGACTGCTGCTTGATTGGTAGGCAGCTATGTTGGTAGTGTAGTTATGTGAATTGGTGGGGTTGAGTGGATGGATATGTAGGTGTAGGTTCGAATTTAGCTAGTTGCTCAGGAAGTAGGTAGAAAAGTAGGTTGTATGTATATATTATTATAGATGGGTGGGCTTAGATAGGTAGGTAAGCTAATTGATATATGGGTGGATTTGCATCGGGTAGAGGCAAAAAAATAATTAAGAAGAGAAAGAAATAGACCATCAAGAGTTGTTGTTGTTGAATGCCAACATTGAGTAGGTTCCTCTTTTGTGCGCTCTGAAAATGACGTCAAGTAGCGGGTTGCTGTAGCTTTCCTCACAAGCCGAGCGTGCTGATGAAGGTCGACCACAGTCCTCCAGGTCGTTGTGCTATGATTGGCTTCATCTGCGTGTCACTCACTACAATGAGGATCACGTCAATCTCTCACCACGTTAGCCAGGCTACCATGAAAACAGCCCGTTTCAAGGGAGGGCTACTAGGAAGCCAAGGTGAGGGTCTTGTCCTGTAAATTTTGCCTGACAAGACGTTAGTCTTCCTCCCTAAGCATCATCAAGAGTAAATACATTCAAAACGAGTGAAACAAATATACAGAGAGTGAAAGGAATAAAAGAAAAGACGGAGGGAAATATAGAAACAAAGAAGGAAGAAAGTGTGGCGTACGAAATCGTAATCATGTCCCATGAACCGTCATAAATAAGCGTGAAACGCGATGTTTCATGACCTGACCTAGTCAATATATTTGGCCTAGTGGATGAAGTTAAAGAACTATTGATTTTCAGCAGGGCTCAGTACAGAGTTGAGAATTGGCTTTAGAGCAACCGGGACTTGACAAATCGCTGTCTGAAGAAAAACACGAGAGGTTAACCTTTCCTGGAGTACAGGCCCTTTCACCGTTTCTGGGCCTCAGGGAAATGGCATTTACAGAACCTTTATACTCCACTTGGGTTAGACCGCGATGTTAGTTGGGATTACATTATAATGTCAGTGTGGTAGGGGTGTTATTTTCTATATTATATACATAATGGATCAAGATGCTGAGCAGCGCATGAGCTGCAGTGGTCAGCGACCCATAGCTGACTGCTAGCGTCAGGGCCAGCGAACCATAGCTGCCAAGACCCTTCTACACCTCCACGCAGTTATCTTGGATAACAAGCTGCAGCAAGGCAGACTGGCTAAGGAGAAGGGATCGAAGAGGGAATGCTAACCCGGTACTCATAAAATGCTCGCTGCAGTCGGATGTGTTGGACCGAAAGGTGCAAATATCGCAGTTAAGCTGTAAACTACGACACAACGCATTCCGTTCTCTGGACTACATTCTGCTACTTAAGCCCTTTGAGGGTTTGATAGCGGGAGATTGAGAACGAACGAAGCCAAGCCATATAGATAAACTCTTATACTGCGCCGGATTAGACCGCACTGTCAGTCGCTCCTATGACATTTTGTTTCTAAGAATCGACGTCACTGCACTCCGGGCATACCAATAGGTGCTCAGTTTCGCTCAGAAAATGGCGCACGGTATGGATGCAGCTAGTCCCTGTAGCTCGCTAGTTGTACACTCTCCTGCGCCGTCCTCTCGTGCGCCACACTCCGCTCGAGTCTAGTTGAATGTCGAAACTTTGCAGCCTGTGGATTGCTGCTTCAACTATTGCGGTGTCCTCATCTAACAGGCGGCCATTGATTGATTTCAAAATGTCCCATGACAAAGTAACAGTGTGGCGGTGTCCTTATTCTCGTCTCAGTCACACATATAGCCCTTCTGAAGACAGCTCCCTAAAGTAATGCACGTATGAAACATTTGTACGGCATATTATGGTTGTTGTAGTTGAATGTCCACAATGAGTAAGTTTGCTCTTGTGTTCGCCCTGGAAAGAACGTTAAATGGTGGGTTGTAGTTGTTCACATCCCGAGCGTGAGGATGAAGGTGGACCAGGGCCCTCCAGGCGGTTGTGCTATGCTTGGCTTCATCTGCGTGTCCCTCACTACTACGGGGATCACGTCGATCCACATCTCGTCAGCCAGACTGCTTTGAAAACAGCATTGTTTCCAGGGAACGCTACATGGAAGAGAGATGGCGATCCTGGTCAGTATATTGTGCCTGACCATGATGGACGATCTGGTCAGTATGTTGTGCCTGACCCTAACAAAACGACCTGGTCAGTATGTTGTGCCTGACCGTGATGTACGACCTGGTCAGTATATTGTGCCTGACCCTGATGGACGACCTGGTCAGTATATTGTGCCTGACCCTGATGGACGACCTGGTCAGTATGCTGTGCCTGACCCTGATGCCCGACGTGGTCAGTATGTTGTGTCTGACCCTGATGCCCGACGTGGTCAGTATGTTGTGCCTGACCCTGATGGACGACCTGGTCAGTATGTTGTGCCTGACCCTGATGGACGAGCAGGTTAGTATGTTGTGCCTGACCGTGATGCCCGACCCTGATGCCCGACGTGGTCAGTATGTTGTGCCTGACCCCCTGGTCAGTACATTGTGCCTGACCCTGATGGACGCCCTGGTCAGTACATTGTGCCTGACCCTGATAGACGACCTATCAAGGGTGTTAAACCTGACCGGACTAGCGTCTCGGTTTGCTCTTATATATTTGTAAAAATCAACATTAAAGTTAGTTCCCATAATTAACAATGTCGTAGCGAATACGGACTTCTTTCATACCAGCTCTCACTATTTGGGAGGGTGGTCACTCTGGCGAAGTGGTGAAGCCGTTCGCCTCGTATTCAGGCGGTCAGGGTTCGAATTCGAAATGCATCTGTCGGTTCATGATGACAATTTTTCCGGAGATCCCTGGATTCATTGCTGTAGCTACGGGGTTCGTGCCTTGTGCGATGATCTCTGCAGGCGTGGATACCTTTCTGCTGAGAGAGCCACATGGAGAAACCTGCGCCGATGGAGTCCTCTCCTTTAACCTTTAAGTATTTGGGAGGTGGGGTTGACAATTGAGTTTCCTTCCTCGCCCACTCACCCCAACCACCCTAGCCTTAATTCAGGCACCCTGTAGACTTAAGCGTTTCATGTCACGACACGAACCCGATAAGAAACAATCGCTCTAACTAATCCGCCACTCCCTTACGAAAGTGATCTATAAAAGCTTTTGGGGATAAAAATAACTAAGTCTCTCTGTCTCTTTCGCTCTCTCTCTCTCTCTCTCTCTATGTGGATCTTGCACTTTATATCGATCTTCATCTCTTTCATTCTTTTTCTTTCTTTCCCACTGTGTTCACTCTAAATATATATATATATCTTCTTCGTACTCTCTTGCTCACTCAATCACTTTATCGCTCTCTTTCTCTTCTTGTCTGTTTTTTTCCCCTCTTTTCGTACTCAACATATCTCTTTTTCTCGCTTTCTTTGTGTTATGCTCTCCAATGTAATCGTTCCTTTTATCATTCTAACTCTCCCCCTCTATTTTTTTTCATTTCTTTTGTTATCTTTGTATCTCCTTAAATTTGTTCACACCTTCTATCTATTTCTCTGTCTTTCACCTTTTCTCTCTCTCTCCATCTCTCTCTCTCTCTCTCTCTCTTTCTTTCGCTTTCGCCTTTTCTCTCTCTCTCATTCTTCATTTCTCTGACACGCACACAGACCAACGTTACGTACCATATGAATGTTCAGTGAGGGACCTATGCTCTCACCACTCTACCACTGTGACGATCACGAGGGTTTAGTTCAAGGCCCATCTCCGCATCGAAGGCTGGCTGCAATGGATCTCTCTTGTACTCTATCTCTTGCCGTAATGGTACAATCTGAGAAGCTTTTTCCTGTCCATCTCCTGATGTTATCCACCCACTTAAAACGTTGTCTGCCTCTTGAACGACTACCATCCACCCTATCCTCTACTATGGTCTTCAACAAGGAGGTATGTCTTGTTATATTATTAATATAACTTAACTTTCTAAACCTTATTTGGGTCATTAATTCTCTTGTCGCCCCCAACTTTTACAAAACCTCCAAATCTGTTTTCTTCTCTTTCCAAGAAATGTAACCCAATCTTCTATCTACCCGCTGTCAAAGCTCATTTGGACGTCAGTACAGAGGAATACAAGATGTTATTTTACGTTATCATCCAATTGGTACCCAATTTGAATTGAATGTGAAAGGTGTAACATTCCTAGCATGGCAACTACAGAGGGTTGTGTATAGGACTGTAAGTTACGTCGAGTAAAGTCCCGAGTGGTCCGCCGGAGTCTTTGTGTATGACAAGGACTAGAATAGCACCACTACCCCACAGAGAGCATGTTGTAAGAGGCAACTAACTGTTTGGCTTGGCTTGCCTTCGTTCGCTCTCATTCTCCCGCTACCAAACCCTGACATCGGCCTAAGTAGCAGAATGAAGTCCAGAGAACGGAATGCGTTGTGTCGTAGTTTACAGCTTGACCATAAAATTTGCACCTTTCGATCCAACTTATCCGACTTCAGCAAGCATTTGTTTAGTACCGGGTTAGCATTCCCTCTTCGATCCCTTCTCCTTACCCAGTCTGCTCTGTTGCAGCTCGTTACCCGGGATCACCGCGTGGAGGTGTAGAAGGGTCTTGGCAACTCTGGTTCGCTGGCCCTGACGCTAGCAGTCAGCTATGGGTCGCCGACCACTGCAGCTCATGCGCTGCTCAGCATCTTGATCCCTCAACTAACTGTTTGACGTGGCATACCACCGTCCATGGTTAAGTGGTTCGTTAAGAACAGCATAGATGGCGCTCAACAGGCTGCGGGTCTACTCTGCTCTAGTGTTTGAGTCTATTAAAATGGTCTCGCACATCGGCTAACCACCTTCCATATCGGAATAATAAGCTGCTCGAGCCTAGCCAACTAAGCAGGTAATCTTCCTCCCGGCTACATCCAGCTCACGCCAGAGCTGGAACATGCACAGCGGAAATCCGCACCTGTAGAAGTACAGGTCGACTAAGCCATTGATATGTAACCACCACTGCAAATGCTCAGCTATATTCTTCTTGTAAAGACCCTGGCTTAATGGCTGCTCTATGCTTCTCCTAGTGTGTAAAGGAAAATCAATCAAATCAATATTATTACAGACATAACAGACTTCACAATAGTCCCGACTGACACATTAGTGTTGGGATTCTGTCAGCGAATAGTAAAGATTATGGATATTGATGGGGGACCCGGTGGTCTCGCGGCAAGGTGTTCGCCTCGGGTGCTGAAGGTCGCGGGTTCAAATCTTGGTGAAGATCTAAATTTCTTCACGTGAATCATCCGGTAAAAATTTCTCCTGATCTCTGAAACACCTGTGTGCAGTGGCGCGAACGTCAAAAATCCCTTGGCAGCTGGAAGTCAAAAATAGAAAGACAAAACATCGACTAAAATTATTTTAGAGATTCCCCACAGGGGACGGCGTGGCCTAGTGGCACGGCTCACAACCAGAAGGTGCTGGGCTCGATCCCCATCACAGCACCGGCCGTTACCCCGGGAAAGCAAACCCTTAGAAAATGCAGGAGGAAGCAGACCCTTACATAAAATGCATGCGGAAGTCGGATGCACTGGGTCGACAGGCGCAAAATAAAAACGCAGTGCAACGCACACCGCCTTGGGGATTAGAGATATAAGGCGAACGCAAAAAAAAAAAAACACCTCCCCACGGCGTCTAACTGATTTCCAAATCTCGCAATATGCTGATCGCTGATTCGACGACGGCATGGCCTAGACCACTACACACTGAGAAAAATCATCTGTTTAACAAACAAAAATTTAGCACACAAATATGTTGGGGAGAACGAACAAACTGCAGATTCTCCCCCGATCTGCCGGCCCCACGAGGAGAGCTCAGTGACGACATTGCCTGTCCCAAGCCATCTGCGGGATATACTGTATGGCGATAAAAAATGAGTCTGGGATGGGCTGCCCAGTCAATGATCGAAATAAACGTGAATTTTTGTGAGCGAACGACGTCGGAGAAGAAGAATCAGAAGAAGAAGAGAAAAATATGATGAAGAAGAAGGATTATTATTATTTATAAACTATAAGAAGGGGACGAAGAATGAGAGAGTAGGAGGATTATCTATGTTTTAGACGATGAGAAGAAGAAGGAAGAGATGAATAAAAAAGACGAAGAAGGTTCAGGAGGAGAAGAAGAGGAACACAAAGAAGAAGGAGAAAAAAAAGAGACAGAGTATGATAAGAAGAAGAAGTATGTGAGAGGGAAGAAGAAGAGGAGAGGGAGGCGAGGAAGAAGAAGGGAAAGAAGAACAAAGGAGGGACAAGAAGTTCTAGATAAATGACCACTTACGGTTAAGGAGTTTCAACTACAAAAAGTATTCTGGTTTTAGTGTGTATGATCGCACCTCACTCTTTCTCCTAGTAGTAGGAGAGGCCTCACCATAAGAAGGCCAGGGGTTGGGTTATGTGCATGCCTTGAAAGCATTCAGTTTTAATTACGAGGGGAGCTTCAAATATGTAAATCCACTTAGGCGAGGTTGGTTATTCATCCAGCGGCCTATGGGCTCCTGCCCTTTGACCCATTGCCATATAGTAGTATCTGCAAGTGTTTGTGAGCTAGTGTTTAGTTCTGTACAAAGTGTGCCATTTAAAAAAAAAAAATTTTTGGGTCTCTTTGGAAGAAGCTCTTTCCTAACACCAGAAAGCGCCGGACATTCAGAAAGATGATGCTAAACGGTTTCATAGGGATGCGTACACAGCGGGCACTCTGGGAGTATGTTGTGGTTGCATTCTGTTAAGTGACTTGTATGTGTTCAGTGTGAAGTCAAAAATAGTGCTTTGATCTTTCCTTTTAAGGACCCGTCTCTTACAGTCCATTTGCACAATCAGTGGCTGAATGCTAAGACGAGTGCAATGGAGATGATGTCTTTCCGATTTGAACTAACCAGGTGGTGTATGGCGTGAGAGGTGAGACCATGACGGAGAGGGCCTCTTCCCATCCTTGATGTCAATGACCTACTTTAGGAGCTGGTGGGTGGGCCACATCACACTCGGGCAACACGGTGATGTTACATCATGGTGAGGGTGTTCTTGAAACGTGTCCGTCGGGTGACTTCGTCTTTTTCGAGGCATTTCCGTCGGGTTACTTCGTCTTTTTCGAGGCATGTCCGTCGGATGATTTCGTCTTTTTCGAGGCATGTCCGTCGGGTTACTTCGTCTTTTTCGAGGCATGTCCGTTGGGTTACTTCGTCTTTTTCAAGGCATGTCCGTCGGGTTACTTCGTCTTTTTCGAGGCATGTCCGTCGGATGATTTCATCTTTTTCGAGGCATGTCGTCGGGTTACTTCGTCTTTTTCTAGGCATGTCCGTCGGATGATTTCGTCTTTTTTCGAGGCATGTCCGTCGTGTGACTTCGTCTTTTGAGACTCGGTCATACCAGTGGATCGTATGAATTCGCCTCTAACGTAGAAGGTTTCAATGCACTTCTGTTTCCACTGCAGAGTAGTTTAGCTTTCGGAACCGTACTTCAGGGTGACAACGACACAGGATGTGTAAATTCGTAGTTTGGTGTCAGTGAAAGTCTCTGCTGGCGATGCATGGCGCTCATAGAGGCGACAGCCAGACCGACTCTTCGAATGATGTCCGGGTAACTTGGTGCATCGGAGTTTTGTTTACTGCCCATGTTAAATCAATCCTGAGTGGAGTTGACACAGTTGCCATCGACAATAAGTCCTGCTGTTGTGTGATTACATTCAGCGTCTTGAATCTTTTGTTTTTGCCCGTTTTCTTTCTTTGCCCATGAGATCTGGACACATAACCTAGATACAAGGTCTTCTGAGTGCTTCTATGGTTTTATCATTGCTTTAGGGTGGGAAGCCTGTAATGACTAGGTCATCTGCATATTCGATCCACCACATGCAGCTGTCCGATGGTGATTCCTGGGTTGTACATCTCCAGCTGACTAAGGCCTGGACATAAATAGCAAGAAGACTTAATCTCAACTCTACAGGAGAACTCCAATTGAAAGATGAGCTCATCGAAAATGTCAATGTGTGTGTCTTCCTATGCCAGGAGATCAACAACAGCCACATCATTGGTAAGGAGATCTCCAGCACGAGAGTCGCGATTGGTTCTGATTCAGTCGCATTAAACCGATACTGCAGTAGATGACAGACGCCAAGTCCAAGGCTCACACCTTCAATAGAGTGGTTATTCTAACAATGGTGTATGGGTGTGAACTTTGGAGTCTACTCAAATCAGACGAAGGGAAGCTCCGAATTACCAAACAAAAGTGCAATGGAGCGTATAGTCCTGAATATCTCCATAAAAGACCACATCCGAAATACCAACATCTGAAATACCAACATCCGAAATACCAACATCCGAAATACCAACATACGAAATACCAAGAACTGAAATACCAACAACCGAAATACCAACATCCGCAACCACACTGAGCTCCAGGATGTCGTCGATTCTACATCAATACGAAAGTGTACAGATGGGCCGACCATATGGTCCACATGACTGAAAATAGATGGGCCAGCCATGTGGTCCGCATGACTGATGATAGATGGGCGAGGAGGGTGTCTTTCTGGTGACCATACAATTACAACCGCTCGTACTGCCGCTTGCCGACCAGATGGATAGATGACCTGCAACACACCTATAGACCATCATAGTACTCCAAGGCAAAGGACAGGCACAGATTCAAGCAGATCTCGGCTACCTGGCATCAGAAAACCTTGCCAGATTGAATGCTAGGATTCCAGTATTAAAATAAGCATCGTTTGAATCACTCACCTCCCAGAAACTCCTTCTTGTTTTCCTTCCCGGCCGTAGCAACATTCAGTACCCTTTCTTCATCTAAGCGATGATTCTGCAATGCATTTCTCCCAACAGGTACATGTGCAGGCTTTATTGATATCGGAGCTACCTGGATGTCAGACCTGAAGGAAGGTGTGTGTCTTGAGGCCTTCTGGTTCAACAAAGAGCAGTGCTGTTGGAGCGGCCCCAGCTTGAACTCAACATCTTTGGATGAAGATGATGGATGTACACAGGTGAACTGCTTTCTCACTGATTTTGTCTTTCTTTCTGCATCTCCCGACATGTTTTCTATTCTGTTTCTACGAATATACTTCATTCAACTCTGGGCACACCTATAGGTACCTGTGCCGTCCTCTTATACACTTCACTCCACTCGAACCTTGTTTGATTTCACAGTTCTGCAGTATGTGAATTTCTGATTCATCTATCGCGGTGCATTGTCATCATCTATAAAAAACGGTCATTAATAGACTTCAAAATGCCACTCCTATCCATACATAGTGTACTCATTTTCTTTCTTCTTTGCATCTTCTTTTTAGGATCTTTGATTATGCCAAATCTGCAGGCCAGTCGCCATGCAGTTGTCTTCATCAAGTCGGAGCAGCTGTCCCACAACTTTTGTCTCAATTCCGCACCCTCTAGCCAGGTTTGGTATATCATTTTCCTATAGAGTGGGCTCCAGAATTGACAAGAATGGCCACTGCTCGAAAGAAATCAGAAGAAGAATAGCCATGGCAATGCAGACTGAACAACCTGAAGAAATTATAGCAGAGCACCAACAAAACGACAAAGGTAAAAATCTTGAGAGCCTGTGTTGTTCCTGTGGCAGATTATGGCTGCGAATTATGGACGATTACCAAAACTTATAGACAAAGAATCGAATCCTTTGAGTCAAAATGTTACAGAAAGATCCTCAAAATACCTTGGTCGGAGAAAAAGACAAATGTAGACATTCGGCAAGAGTTGAGCATAGCGGAGAACTGGTTTATTAATTACATTATGGCCAGAAAATTATATACTTTTTGTCACATCAAGAGACACAACGGTCTTGATAAAACAGTGATGGAAGGTATGGTGCCAGGCAAAATAGGCAGGAGTAGACCAAGAAGATGATGGTACCAAGATATCCAGGAATACCTGGGTAGGACTGTGGCAGAGACGAAGTTTTGGCAAGGGAAAGAGACTGTGATAGGAGTAACGTTCTACAAAGGACATGATGCATGATGATAGAGTGGCATTCCTGTAGAGAGATGAAGAATATCATCAGAAATAAGTATATACACCAACAGAAAGAAGACAGAAACAAAAACAGTGCTTCCATAATTGGTACTTGTGAAGTCAGGATGTCAGATCTTTCATCTTCCTGAACACCAGCTCGGACAGAACCATATCAGCCCCTGGAGGTTAGAGAACACTACAACTGCCATCCACTCATGCCTTAGCCAGCTCTTCTGTACCTTCTTAAGTAAAGTCTGACAAAAGAAATGCCCTTGTTAAAGATGCCTCAGATAGTCATCTCGGAGCTGAAGTCACTGCTTCTATCTCCATTCACATATTGGATATTGTTGTGGCATCAAGATGCTGAGCAGTGCATGCGCTGTAGCGGTCAGCGACCCAAAACTGGCTGCTAGCGCCAGAATCTGCGAACCAGAACTGCCAAGACCCCTCTACACATCCACACGGTGATCATTGATAACAGGCTACAACAGTGCAGACTGGCGGAGAAGAAGGGATCGAACAGGGAAGGCCAACCCGGTACCCAAAAAATGACTGCTGAAGTCGGATGTGTTGAACCAAAAGGTGCAAATTTCGCAGTCAAGGTTTTAACTACGACATAATTCATTCCGTTCTCATGACAATATCCTGCTACCTGCAAAACCCCATTCAGGGCTTGGTAGCAGAAGTTTGAGGATGAAGAAGAAGGATCTTGTTGTCATGTATGCCCCACTTCACGTCAACAACAACTTGATTTCTCACTCTAGCAGAGAAACCCCAACCATTTATCTCACTACTTGACACCGTACCATCGGAATACGTGCCATAATCACTGCCATTGCTGTTATTATCTACCATCTTGTTAACCTCGAGCTCAGCTGTTTTCCTGTTATGCCATTCTCTTCTTTCCCTGCCTAGAGTTATGATAACACTGGGGTATAATCTGTCATTCTGTCACCATTGTGGGCCCATTCTTCTCCTTTGACTATTGTCTCGACTGTGGTCACAAGTTCACCTTGAACAAATATTTTAGCTTTAAAAATGTGTAATATAGCGGTGTAGTCAGATATTATCATTGGGGAATAAAGCGTTGGGTTATCAATTAATGAATTATCAGTATTGTAGCTGGTAATGCTGTCGACCGTGAAGTATCAATGAATACAGTCAAGTCGTATTACAGAGATGTTCGTTGGGAGATAGAGATGTAAATAAATGAATTATCAGTCTTTTTTGGCAGATGTTTTCATTGGGGGAGAAAGTTTTAGAGCTATAAATGAACGAAGTATCGGTCTTATGGCAGAGATGGTTGCTGGCAGATTAAGTTTTAGAGAAATAAATGAATGAATTATAAGTCTTATTGCAGATTTGGTCTCTGAAGTCTTAGAGATATAAATGAATGAGTTATCAGTCTTATTGCAGAGTTGTTCGTTAAGGGATGAAGTTTTAGAGAAATAAATGAATGAATTATCAGTCTTAGGCAGATGTTATCATTAGAAAAGGAAGTTTTAGAGATAACAGGGAATCAATTAATAACCTTATTGCTATCAGGGGTGAAGTGTTAGAAATGTCAATGAATACAGTTGTATTTCAGAGATGTTCATTAATGGGTGAAGTGTTAGAGATTGTTATTGTTTAAAGCCCACAATAAGTAAGTTTACTCTTTGTGCGCCCTGAAAAGGACATTAAGTGGTGGGTTGTAGTAGCTTTCATCACATCCCGAGCATGCTGATGAAGGTGAACCGTGGTCCTCCAAGCGGTTGTGCTACGTTTAGCTTCATCTGCGGGGCACTCACTACAACGGGGATCACATCGATCCACATCTCGTCAGCTAGGCTGCCGTGAAAACAGCCTGTTTCCAGGGAAGGCTATGTGGAAGACAGATTGTGGTCTTGGTCAGTGTATTGACCCTGACGCGACGTCCCAGTTAGTATTTTGTGCCTGACTGGACTAGCGTCTCAGTTACCCAAGTGTTCTTCTTTCTCTGCGTTCGTTCTCCATCTCCAGCTACTAAGTCCTGAACAAGGCTCTATAAGTAGCAGGATGTAGTCAGGAGAACGGAATGCGTTGTGTCGCTAGTTTACAGTTTGACAGCGATATTTCCACCTTTCGGTCCGACACATCACCCCAAGTGTTGAAGATATAAATGAATGAATTATCAGTCTTATGGCAGAAGTTCTCATTGGGAGAGGAAGCTTTGGTGTTATAAATGAATGAATGAATATCAGAGATGGTCGTTGAGGGATGAAGTGTTAGAGGAATAAGAATGATTTATCAGTCTTATTGCAGATATGGTCGCTAGGAAATGAAGTTTTAGAGATAACAATGAATCAATAAGTAGTCTTATTTCTGTCAAGGTTGATGTGTTAGAGATATCAATCAGTTAGTGAATTGTTAGTATTATATCTTATATTGCTTTCGAGGATCTCATGTTATTCCTGTTAATGAATGAATGATAAATCATTCTTATTCCTCTAACACTTCATCCTCCAACGACCATCTCTAATATAAGACAGATACTTCATTCATTTATATCTTTAACACTTGGGGTGATGTATCAGTTTTTATATAACCTATATTACTGTCAAGATTGATTTCAGCATGTGCCTTCACCCTACTCTATGCCAAATATATGGTAACAATCCAGATTGGACATAAATTCTGATAGTGCCACTTCAATGTTTATTCATCATCTGACTGTGACCAGTGTCTGAAAAGGTAGCAAGGAATAGGAACATTGCAACCTGCCAACCATGCCACAAGAGGTGACTAAGTAGGGTTGGACATGGGACTGGTTGCCCCATGCTGCAGAAACTAAAGCCACAAAGAAACTTAGCTAAGGCAGCATTGTTTACTTGACATGTATTTGTTGATGACCTGTCCTCCACAGGTATTTTAACAGATTTTGATTGATTTTTTTATTATTTAATAATTTATTCATCGTTATTGCTAATATATGTTAGGTTTTCATTGTTGGTGTTTGTTTCTGACGAAAACCGTTTGTTAAAGCCCACACAAGACCCCGAAGGTCTGAAATCTGATAGATCCCACGCATTACTTTACTTAACATCTTTATACTGGTTTAGAAGACACTGCATAGTCTGTATACAACCAGTTTCATTTATATTACCTGCTTTAAAAGTTATGCACATCCAATCTATTCTTAAATGCATTAATTGTCTCTACGTCTACTGCTTCCTGTGGCAATGCATTCCACGCATTCACCACTAAATATTTCCTATAATCTAATCTGGACCTTCCTTTAGTTAATTTGTAGCTATGCTCTCTTGTTCTTGTGGGTCTGGAAAGACGGACTTAGAGTCAAGCTAAGGAGAAGTGAAGTTTGTGGGAGAATGTACAAGTGGATCAACCACTACCTCAAACAAAGAACGGCCAGAGTCCAAGTACAAGGGCAGATGAGCAAAAAGGTGACACTCGAGCAGGGAGTACCCCAAGGGGGAGTACTTTCACCCACACTCTTCCTAGTGTATATAAACGACATTACAGAGAATATACCAAGAAGAGTCCATAGCTCAATGTTTGCAGACGATCTGGCTATGTGGACCTCTGAAAAGAATCTTACCATAGCAAGATATCGGATGCAGCAGGCCCTAACATCGCTGGAAGAGTGGGCGAACTCATGGCTGGTCAAAATAAATGAGGAGAAAACCACATGTACAATATTCTCGCTTTCAATCAAACCCCAAAACACCAAATTAAGTCTAAATGGCAAATTCCTGCAGCCAAACGACAACCCAAACTATCTGGGAGTCACATTTGACCAGCGCATGACATGGAAAAGTCAGATCGAGAGAAACCGAATGAGAGCCAGAGAAAGAATGGCAATCATGAGGAAACTTGCTGGCACAAGCTGGGGAGCAGACGAAAGTATACTAAAGAAACTGTACACTGGAAGAGTGAGACCAGTTCTCGAGTATGGCATCGCGGCATGGACAACAGCAGCAAAGGCGAACTTCGATAAAGTTAACAAACTCCAAAACCAAGCCATGAGAGTTATAACAGGAGGCATGAAGTCAACGCCAATTGTAGAACTTTAAAAGATTACAAAGCTGCAATCCATGACCGATAGAAGAGACTGCAGAGCCCAGCTGCAGTCAGAGAAACTCCAAAGACTGACTGACCACCCAATGCACCAGAGACTAAACAATTTGGGAAATGGGAAACTAAAGCGGAGAAACTTTGCAGAAATAGCCAAAGCAAAGATGCACGAAGATCCCATAAACGCACTAACAATACCAAAACCCATCACTACTGTACGAACACCTACCTGGAGGCAGGATATATTTCCAGAGGTGGTAGAAAATATACCATGTATTGGAAACAAAAACTGCCAGACTGAATAAGAAAGGAGAGATACTACCCTAAGCTTTATATCGAAAAACTACCCAAGCATGGACTGGACCCATGCATACACCGACGGTTCTGTAACAAACACTACACAGAACGGAGGGGCAGGAGCATTCCTGAACCTACCAAATGGCAGAAAAATAACAGTCATTCGCTACTGGTAAGTACACAAGCAATTTCAGAGCGGAGGCAGAGGCACTGAGGGCGGCAGTGGAAGAAATGGTGACACATAAAGAAAATGAAAGCCATACAGTCTTGCTTACAGATGCTCTGTCCGTAGTCACAGCGCTAAAAAGCCAGAAAAACACTGAGCTTAATGACTTAAGAGCAGTACTCTGTCAACTATGCCAGTAGTTCGCACCAAAAAAGGGTAGTGGTACAGTGGGTCCCATCACACTGCAACATCCAAGGCAACGAGGAGGCAGACAGACTGGCAAAAGAAGGTGCAAGACTACCACAAACAGATACTAGTATGACGTATGAAGAGTCAAAACGGCTTATCAAAGCCAGATACATGACCAAATGGGAAACTGAACATACCGGCTACACCAAAAACGATGCCTATTACCAGTTGAACAGAAGAGAGCAGGTCGTTGTCTTCAGACTTCGCACTGGCCACAATAGACTGAGGTACCACCTATTCAACAAATTGAAGATAGGTGGTACCGACGAATGCCCGTGTGGTACCGGGAAAATGACCGCTGAGCATCTGCTGCAGAACTGCCCGACATACGACGACATACGAGGATCAGAGAGAGCAGATGTGGCCATCACCAGTGGAACCACAAGACAAGCTCTATGGCAGTGTCGACAGCCTCAGGATGACCGCCGCTTTTTTCGAAAAAATAATGGTTACTGTCTGACTGCGTACGATGAAGAAGAAGAAGAAGTACTTGTGGGTGGTTGTATTCTGAAAAACTTGTTATAGTCTAATTTATCATACTGAGATTTCATAGATTCCACACAACTCTTAAGGTCTAAGACCTCATAGATACCACACAAGACCCTGAAGGTCTGAGATTGCATAGATTCCACACATGTGTCTGAAGGTCTGAGACCTTATAGATTCCACACATGCCTCTGAAAATCTGAGACCTCATAGATTCAATACATACCCCTGAAGGCTTGAGACCTCATAGATTCCACATATGACCCTGAAGGTCTGAGATCTCATAGATTCCACACATGACCCCAAAGGTCTGAGATCTCATAGATTCCACACATGACCCCAAAGGTCTGAGATCTCATAGATTCTACACATGACCCTGAAGGTCTGAGACCTTATAGATTCCACACATGACCCTGAAGGTTTGAGACCTCATAGATTCCACACGTGACCCCAAAGGTCTGAGATCTCATAGATTCCACACATGACCCCTGAAGGTTTGACACCTCATAGATTCCACACATGATCCCGAAGATCTGAGACCTCATAGATTCCACACATGACCTTGAAGGTCTGAGACCTCATAGATTCCACACATGACCTTGAAGGTCTGAGACCTCATAGATTCCACACATGACCTTGAAGGTCTGAGACCTCATAGATTCCACACATGACCTTTAAGGTCTGAGACCTCATAGATTCCACACACGACCCTGAAGGTCTGAGACCTCATAGATTCCACACATGACCCTGAAGATCTGAGACCTCATAGATTCCACACATGACCCTGAAGATCTGAGACCTCATAGATTCCACACATGACCCTGAAGGTCTGAGACCTCATAGATTCCACACATATCCCTGGAGGTCTGAGACCTCATAGATTCCACACATGACCCTAAAGGTCTGAGACCTCATAGATTCCACACTTGGCCCTGAAGGCCTGAGACATCTGTGCCCACTTATGCAGACAGTGATAATGATGATAATAATGATGATGATGATGTATATATTTAACCTTGTGTTTCTTTCTCTAGTGGTGGTCCTGGAGTCGTATTATGGGTGGAGACTTGTCAGGACCGGGATCCTACATCATCGGCTATCTCTTCTATGTTGTGTGGGCCTTGCTATTTGGCTTACTAGCTGCAACTCTTGTAAGGATGTTTGCACCATATGCCTGTGGTTCTGGTGTTCCTGAAGTAAGACATTAGTGCTTTCCATTAGCAGAAAATAGCATGAATTTAATTAAAAGTGAACCCCCATCCATAAAATATACCCCATAATTGTCATAGCAATACTCGAGATTAAAAAAAGCATCAGAGCAGAAATCAAACGAGTAAAACAGGAACACAACCCAATGCACAAAATGTCTGGACATCAAGTACAGAGCACATGACTCAAATCCAGAAATAGCTTCCTAAAATCAACGCCTGTCCCAGTGCATCAAAAAAAGCATAGTCCAGTGGATACCAGCCCACTGTGACATTCCAGGCAACGATGAGGCGGACAGACTGGAGGAATGCTGCAGCAGAGTGATACAGAAATCACATACAATAAGATTAAAGCATTCATCAGGGCAACGTACAATGCAAAATGGAAAAAAAACAACGAGGCCTACCATCAACTCTCCAGGCGAGACCAGGTGATCATTATCTGGCTACGCACAGTTCACATCAGACTGAGATGTCATCTGTACAACAAGTTCAAGATTGGCACTGTGGACCTTTGTGCCTGCGGCACAGCCCCCATGAAGGCAGAACATATTATGCATGTATACCGACAAAAGAAGTAGCATTTGGCAACAGCCAGTGTCCTTCCACGAGAAGCTGTACGGAAGTGTACAGAGCTTTGAGTCGACTGCTGCCTTCGTTAGAGTCATTGAAGTTGATGTCTGAAGACGAACAAAGAAGAAGAAGATAAAGATAAAATCCAGACACAGCTTCCTTAATCAATAAAGACAAGCCCGGAGAGCTGCCGTATCGAGAGATGGCACAAATTGATGCAGGCCCCAGAGATGGAACTTCGGGAGGAACCTGCCCTCGGGCATCATCTCCAATCCACAACATGGAAGTCACTGAACAGACTCCGAACAGGTGTATAACAGTGCAAGAGGAATATCAAACGATGGGGATACACAGATGATGAGATTTGTGACTGTAGTGCAATACAGGACTCTGACCACCCGATGACCTGCCCCAACCACCAGGAAACATGCAATAGGTGCAACATTCTGGAGGCAAATGACAAGGCAATCCATGTCACTTAATACTGGATGGATTCCATAAGTTGTGGTGATTGGACACGGAAACTTAACTATTAATAGTTATTAATAGAATAATCGCACTGCACTAATATGACAGGGCTACTAATAGCAAGCTTCTGGAATGTTGGGAAGGTGGCTGGGACACACGTTAAGGAGAACACTGAACAGTGTTACTTGTCAATCTCTTTTCTAGACTCCAAAGGGTAAGAGGCGTCAAAGATGACCCAGACACACTAGGAAAAAGAGAAGACTCCCAAACGTGGTGGAAGCTGGACAGATTATGCCATAGCTGGATGTATTTAAAGAAGACAGACAGAGACAGACTTAGCAAATGTTTGTTGAGGGCAAATACTCCACTGGAGGGGATAAAGACAATTGATGATGGTGGTGAGGATGACAAGAAAGTATGTTTTATAATCTACAAGGGGGTGAAGAGTAACATCAGAGTCAGATGAAACATAATGACCAATCCACATCGTGCTCCTGGAATTAAGCTGTTTAGCTAACGAGGTGGTGTTTGAAACTGTCATCCACAAAGGGGTTAGCTTATCGAAGAGCCTCAAATTGCACTACAACCAGAATGACACAGGTCTACTTTCTCAAGTATACGTCAGGACGTAATAGGAACCACTGTAACATGTCACCAAAGCAGTGTCATCAAGAGTTGAAGTAAAAGTGGCTTCTAACAACAGCAACATAATCAACAAAAAGGTTTTTGACAGATTCCGTCGTGAAAAACTAATTCAATGTCTCCAAAAAATGTTTTTGACAGATTCTGGAATGAGAAACAAATTAAATGTCCACAGAAGGGCTTTTCACAGATTCTGGTATGAGAAAGTTATTGATTCCATCATGAAATAATAATTAAATGTCTGATATAAATTTATGTAGATAGAAAAGCCACATGACTACTTGGCAATTAATACTTGACGCACACTGTGACAATAAGATCTGGCAGGATTATCGACCATATAAGAAATTATGCCCAGAATTGCGACAAGAATGCGTAATATTACCCCCATTTTTAATATTTATACAGAAAAAATTTGTAAACAGAGAAAATTTCAGGATTCTTTATTGGTAAAGTGTTAAGAAATAAGCTCAGATGAGGAGATGATGCGGTTCTGGAAGTTGATTGGAAACAATAATAGCAAGAATTCTGGAAACAAGTACAAATAAGCAAATCTACGCTGCAGATGTGCTGAAGGTCAAAAGTAAATAAAAATATATGTAGATAATGGCTCAATAACCGCACCAGGTCTTTTCACACAAACTGCTTAAGAAAGATTCATAGAGTTTGTTTGGCTAAATACCAACTCAAACCGAGAGATCTGTGCACTTGGGGCATTAGTCGCATGGCAGCTGAACACTTGTTACAGACCTGACCAATATTCACTGGTGGAAGGAGAGTCTTGTGGTCAAACCTGTATCACTGCATGAGAAGATGCACAGCAGTGTTGGGAGCCTTGAGCTGATTGCTGCTTTTGTTAGAATCGTGGATGTGTGATGACAAATGAGGATCAATTTATTTGCAGTGTGGTTTTAATGGAAATGGTTTTTACACAAGCGAGATGGCTATCCCCATCACAACCTCACCTGGTTGCCTGTGTCGCCTTTCCAGGAATTGAATCACCAGGATTTCTAGGCAAGATATGTGAGAGACTATCAGCAGCGCCAACAGACCAACAAACACATTGATCATCTGTTTTGTGAACAAATCTCCAAATCCCCGCTGTCTCTTAACTTCAACTTTCCGACTATGTGTACCCACATTTCTACTTACTTGTCTTGTTTTTTCCAACCATACATTGCTGATTTGAACTTCCTTGATTTGTCATTTGCTCGCCTATTTCTACTTTCCTAGGGAATGCCTGGGACTCCTAGGTGAGATATGTTGACAGATGATCAGCCGTGACCTCAGTCTAATGGAGATAGTGATCGTATGTTGCGAACAAACCATTTAGGCCCTGCTGCCTCTCAACAGGGCACTTCTACTACATCTATTGCCATCGCACAAACAACAAACAAAACCAGATCCCCAGGACCCAGTCAAGAAATTGAATCGAAGAACCAGAGTTTGGTCTTCAAGCTGAGAACAGGCTACGTCTCTCTCAACAAAGATCTGAATAGAATAGACCACTACATGAACCAAATTGCAGATTCTGTCACGACCACGAGGAGTCAGTCGAGCACCTCCTGACTTTGTACCCAGGGCTGGTCGATCTACGGCTACTCCCACAATACTTCACCGTACACAACACACTCTACACATCACCACAGCAGCTGAATAAGACCTGTGGTTTTGTCTACGAGGGATTGGGCAGTCAAGAGCTACCAGCTTACAGCTATAGGGATTATATCATCATCATTGCTGTTGCAATGCTATTCGTGCATGCCTTTTATGCATTGTCTGACATGTTATTTTTCCTACCAGATCAAGACCATTTTAAGTGGCTTCATCATTCGGGGCTACTTGGGAAAATGGACTCTGCTTATCAAGTCTGTAGGAATGATGTTATCAGTATCAGCCGGCCTCAGCCTTGGCAAAGAGGGGCCGTTTGTACACGTCGCTTGCTGCTGTGGAAATATTTTCTCATATTTATTCCCAAAATATGGCCGCAATGAAGCAAAGAAAAGAGAGGTTTGTAAATATTTGTCTCTATTTATTTCTTTACTCTTTCTTTCTGGAATCTTTTGCAACATGAAGTAGGTTTGTTAGTAATAGCGATTACAAAGACAAGTATTGTTCTGTACATCAAAAAAATAATAACGAACAACAGAAAAGAACAAGTGAAGTAATAGGCAGCCAGAATTCGAACCTTGGACTTCCAGGTGGCAAAAGTGCCTTGTTAAAATAGAGAGTTGAGTTATGGAAACATACGTCTTCCTTTTCTTCCAATCCCCAGGGGAAAAAATGAATCACTCTTACTCTTGTTTGTGATCTTACATGATCCACATGATGAAATAGTAGTGGAGACTAACATCTGCTTAGGCAGAAAATACTGATCAGACAATGTTAGCCAAGCAAAATATACTGATTGGACAATGTTAGTCAGGGTCAGGCAATAAATACTGGTTGGACAATGTTAGTCAGGGTTAAGCAAAAGATACTGACCTAACAATGTTAGTCAGGGTCAGGTGAAATATACATACCAAGACCCCCACATCACATCCATGAAGTCCTTCTTGAAAATGAACTGTTTCATGCCAGTCTGGCTGACGAGGTGGGGGACTGATGTGATCCCCATAATAGTCAGTGACATGCAGAGGAAGCTAAACTAGAAATGACAGGATCCGTTCCCAGTACGTTCAGATTATGAAACCGAATGCAACTAATTTTAAACAGTCAACTCATCGTGAAGATGCAACATATTGTAAATGTGCAACTTATCCTAAAGATGCAAATTCTCACTATTTTTTGTTTCAGATTTTGTCTGCAGCCTCCGCCGCTGGTGTTAGTGTGGCTTTTGGAGCTCCCATTGGTGGAGTGCTTTTCAGTTTAGAGGAGGTAAGATGGGCTAAGTCTGAGTAGTGCCCTGGTGCAAACAGTACCACTGCAGTAACATTCCAATCATATCATTAAAGGCAACAAATGAGAGTTGTTCATGAGACTAGCAATTACATCCTATAAAACAATCTGCTACTTCTTCTTATCCCCAGGAAAACCAATTACTCTCTCACTAATCCTTTTATGTAATAGGATGATCTGAAAAAACTCATATTCAGGAAATATGTAACTGTATGGCTCTTAAGCAGAAAAGATATAACTGTATTGCTCTTAAGCAGAAAAGATATAACTGTATGGCTCTTAAGCAGGAATGATATAACTGTATGGCTCTTAAGCAGAAAAGATATAACTGTATGGCTCTTAAAGCACTAAAAAGCCAGAAAAATACTGAACTTAATGATTTAAGAGCAGTACTCTGTTAACTATGCCAGCAGTCCGCACCAAAAAGAGTAGTGGTACAGTGGGTTCCATCCCACTGTAATATCCAAGGCAATGAGGAGGCAGACAGACTGGTAAAACAAGGTGCAAGACTACCACAACCAGATTCTAGTGTGACCTACGAAGAGTCCAAAAGGCTTATTAGGGCCAGATACATGGCCAAATGAGAAACAGAACGTACTGGCTACACAAAAAATGATGCCTATTACCAGTTGAACAGAAGAGAGCAGGTCGTGGTCTTCAGACTCCGCACAGGCCACAACAGACTGAGGTACCACCTATTCAATAAACTGAAGATAGGTGGCACTGACAAATGCACCTGTGGTACAGAGAAAATGACCGCTGAACATCTGCTGCAAAACTGCCTAATAAGCACGTGTGGCCATCACCAGTGGCAACACTAGACAAGCTCTATGGCAGTGTCGACAGCCTCAGGATGACCTCTGTTTTCTTCGAACAAATACAGGTTGACCTCTGACAGCGTACGAAGAAGAAGAAGTATGGCTCTTAAGCAGAAAAGGTATAACTGTATGGCTCTTAAGCAGAAAAGGTATAACTGTATGGCTCTTAAGCAGAAAAGATATAACTGTATGGCTCTTAAGCAGAAAAGGTATAACTGTATGGCTCTTAAGCAGAAAAGGTATAACTGTATGGCTCTTAAGCAGAAAAGATATAACTGTATGGCTCTTAAGCAGAAAAGATATAACTGTATGGCTCTTAAGCAGAAAAGATATAACTGTATGGCTCTTAAGCAGAAAAGATATAACTGTATGGCACTTAAGCAGAAAAGATATAACTGTATGGCACTTAAGCAGAAAAGATATAACTGTATGGCTCTTAAGCAGAAAAGATATAACTGTATGGCTCTTAAGCAGAAAAGATATAACTGTATGGCTCTTAAGCAGAAAAGATATAACTGTATGGCACTTAAGCAGAAAAGATATAACTGTATGGCTCTTAAGCAGAAAAGATATAACTGTATGGCACTTAAGCAGAAAAGATATAACTGTATGGCACTTAAGCAGAAAAGATATAACTGTATGGCACTTAAGCAGAAAAGATATAACTGTATGGCTCTTAAGCAGAAAAGATATAACTGTATGGCTCTTAAGCAGAAAAGATATAACTGTATGGCTCTTAAGCAGAAAAGATATAACTGTATGGCACTTAAGCAGAAAAGATATAACTGTATGGCTCTTAAGCAGAAAAGATATAACTGTATGGCACTTAAGCAGAAAAGATATAACTGTATGGCTCTTAAGCAGAAAAGATATAACTGTATGGCACTTAAGCAGAAAAGATATAACTGTATGGCTCTTAAGCAGAAAAGATATAACTGTATGGCACTTAAGCAGAAAAGATATAACTGTATGGCTCTTAAGCAGAAAAGATATAACTGTATGGCTCTTAAGCAGAAAAGGTATAACTGTATGGCTCTTAAGCAGAAAAGATATAACTGTATGGCTCTTAAGCAGAAAAGGTATAACTGTATGGCTCTTAAGCAAGCCATGTGTGAAATAATTTTAGATATAATATTCTGTGCTGTAGATTCCAGATTGGGATATGTCTAAATAATGAAAATAAATTCAAAGTTAACGATAAGGTTATCCAATGGGAGGACAGCAAATCAAACAGGGGGAAAATTTCACATACTTAGGGGGCACGTTATAGGCAGACGGAAGAATGACAGTGGAAATTCAACAAAGATGCAATAAGGCAAATCAGATCATTGGGCAATTAACACTGATGCTTAATTGCAAGTATGTGACAATAACTACCAAAAGAGCTTTGTACAACACTAGGGCTCGGTTTTGGGATCAATTTTGGTCTTGGTATACTCGTATATAAACAATTTGGACATTGATATCAGATCCATGATTGCAAAATTTGCTAATGACACACAACTATGCAGTAGTGTCTCATCTAAAACGAAAGGGGATTTTTGAGATCAGATTTAGATAAAATTTGAGAATGGTCTTCGAACTGGCAAATTGAGTTTAATATAGATAAATGTACAGTCATCCACATGGGCAGATCCAATATGGAATATAATTACAGAATGGGCGAGAACAATATTAGAATGATAGAAAAGAAAAGGGACCTAGATGTTATAATAGATCATACAAGGAAAGTCAGTGAGAAAGTCCAGGTAGCAGTAAAAAAGGCAAATTTAATGTTAGGTATGATAAAAAACAAATATTAAACGTAGGAGCAAGGAAGTGATAGTCAAACTGTATAAAGCATTACTTAGACCTAGATTGGAGTAATGTGTACAGGTGTACAGTCCTTATCATAGAGGAGATATGAACATGCTGGAAAGTATTCAAAGAAGAGCAACATAGTGTATAGTGGGATTCCAGAATTATAGTTATGAGGAAAGTGAGCAGGATCAATGTCCACCTTCTTCAGAATGGTATGGGCATAAGAAGAGCCACTGCAAACCCTTGTCTGAGACAGTTCATCCAGAATAGAGAACTCATTTATGGATAACTTGGAAAAAATCAATGACTTGTTGGATTATTTGTCTGTAATGACAGACTATAGTATTGTTGCGCCCATGCATGAGAAAAGTCTCAGAAAAACCGGCCTACAGTGTCTGGAAAAGAGAAGAATCTGAGGTGACTTAATACAGACTTAATTAGATAATCAAAGGAAAGGATAAATTAGACTATAACAAGTTTTTTTCAAAATACAACTACCTACAAGAACAAGAGGACATAGCTACAAATTAACTAAAGGGGGACGGCATGGCCTAGTGGTTAAGTGGCACGGCTCACAACCAGAAGGTGCTGGGTTCGATCCCCATCACAGCACCGGCCGTTACCCCGGGGAAGCAAACCCTTAGAAAATGCAGGAGGAAGCAGACCCTTACATAAAATGCATGCTGAAGTCGGATGCACTGGGCCGACAGGCACAAAATAAAAACCACAGTGTAACGCACACACGCCTTGGGGAATAGATAAATAAGGCGAACGCATTAAAAAAAAAAAAAAAATTAACTAAAGAAAGGTCCAGATCAGATATTAGGAAATATTTTTTTAGTCAAGAGAGTGGTGAATGTTTGTAATACATTGCCACAGGAAGTAGTGGAGGTAGGGACAGTTAATGCATTTAAGAATAGATTGTATGTGAATAGCTTTTAGGGCAACGAAATGTAAATTAAACTGGTTGTATATAGTCTTCTAAACCAGTATAAAGATGTTAACTTAAGTTAGCACAATTTTCTTCTTGACACTATGATACCAATGTCAAAACTGGACAAATGAAAAATGATAAACCGTAACAGCAAAAATGAAATGCCTGTGAAAAATATTGGAGGTATCATGGTTTCCTGATAAACAACAGAAGACCTAAGAAACTTAAATGCTTTGGTTACATCAAACGCCACAAGTCGTGACAAAATTGTGCTGCAAGTTATGCTACCTGGACAATGTGGCTTAGGCAGTCCGAGAAGAAGATGGACACACTACATTGAAGATATTCTGAATATGAAGGTGATGGAGATAGGAGAACTGGCTAAAGATCAAGTCTTATAGGGTGTCTGTGTTGTGAGCAAAATTCTACCAAGGACATGCAGCAAAGATGACGCAGTAACCGGCCATTGGTCTACACTACTCTGCTGTTTTAGTTCATTATGGATGCAGCCGAACCACGGGTTTGCCTGGAATGCACATTAGTTGACGACTTACACATGTGTTCACGGAAATGTGTTGTTTCCTATTTGGACTCGTTAATTCGTTAGTTTTTTGTGATTTCTTCTGTCTGATTATCCTGGAATGGACATCAGCTATATGAAAAGCACTATGCTTAAACCTTTGTCATATTTCATGGTCTAGTTCACATGGCTGAACTTCACCAGATTGGTGCCCTTTGCCTTAGCTGCAAACAGTGTCAATTTTGGTATGAGAATTCTAGACACTACTATAATGGACTGAACAGTGCGAGAGAGATATATTGAGTGATGTCCCTACGACCTCTTGCAGTTATGGGAAAGGCACGACACACAACTATTGATGTCATCCCTGCTCAACTGCCTTACGAGATACCTGTTTACGGAATTGGCTTCGGGAGTAAACCCTGAGGAAAAATCTGCGTCCTGTGCTATCTCCAGACGTCTCGATAAAATCTTGCCACTGGCCAATACTAGCTCAGGACCAGAGAGTGAGGTTGACAAAAGGCACAGTATCTTCCTCACTTTAATCCAAATCACAGCGCAAGTCAACCATTTCAGCAGACACAACAAGAGAAAAAACTGTCCACACGGCTGAACAAAGAGAGTGGTCTTCATCACATGTGAAGGACAAAGAACAACAGAATCAAGGACATGATATATGATAGTAGGGATATCTCTGGCATGGAATTAACTGTACACTTTTTTTTTCAGGTCAGTTACTACTTCCCATTGAAAACCCTGTGGAGGTCATTCTTCTGTGCCCTCATCGCAGCCTTCATCTTACGTTCCATCAATCCATTTGGCAATGACCACCTGGTCATGTTCTCCATAGACTACAATGAGCCATGGTCCTTGCTGGAACTGTTTCCTTTCATCCTCATTGGAGCACTTGGTGTAAGTTACCTAAAATAGTGACTCTCAAGTCATGAACCTCGAGGTCTGTACCACGCAAGAACCACAATCAATCAATCAATCAAATAGCCAAAGCAAAGATGCACGAAGATCCCATAAACGCACTAACAACACCAAAACCCATCACTACTGTACGAAAACCTACCTGGAGGCAGGATATATTTCCAGAGGTGGTAGAAAATATACCAGGTATTGCAAACAAAAACTGCCAGACTGAAAAAGAAAGGAGAGATACTACCCTAAGCTTCATAACGAAAAGCTACCCAAGCATGGACTGGACCCATGCATACACCGACGGTTCTGTAACAAACACTACACAGAACGGAGGGGCAGGAGCATTCCTGAACCTACCAAATGGCAGAAAAATAGCACTGTCATTCGCTACTGGTAAGTACACAAGCAATTTCAGAGCGGAGGCAGAGGCACTGAGGGCGGCAGTGGAAGAAATGGTGACACACAGTGAAAATGAGAGCCATATAGTCCTGCTGACAGATGCTCTCGCCGTAGTCACAGCGCTAAAAAGCCAGAAAAACACTGAGCTTAATGACTTAAGAGCAGCACTCTGCAAACTGTGCCAGCAGTCCGCACCAAAAAAGGGTAGTGGTACAGTGGGTTCCGTCACACTGCAACATCCAAGGCAACGAGGAGGCAGACAGACTGTTAAAAGAAGGTGCAAGACTACCACAAACAGATACCAGTATGACGTACGAAGAGTCAAAACGGCTTATCAAAGCCAGATACATGACCAAATGGAAAACCGAACATACTGGTTACACCAAAAACGATGCCTATTACCAGTTGAACCGAAGAGAGCAGGTCGTTGTCTTCAGACTTCGCACTGGCCACAACAGACTGAGGTACCACCTATTCAACAAATTGAAGATAGGGTGTACCGACGAATGCCCGTGCGGTACTGGTAAAATGACCGCTGAACATCTGCTGCAGAACTGCCCGACATACGAGGATCAGAGAGAGCAGATGTGACCATTACAAGTGGAACTGCAAGACAAGCTCTATGGCAGTGGCGAGAGCCTCAGGATGACCGCCGCTTTTTTCGAAAAAATAATGGTTACTGTCTGACTGCGTACGCAGAAGAAGAAGAATCAATCAATCAAAACACTTCAACTCCCTGTGTAGAATAGGCCCTCTACAAATATTCAATAAGTCTTCTTGACATGTGCCATCATTGTCAGCCCTCCCCTAACCTCCACCCACCTGGTCTTCCTGCCGTATTTAGGTTTGTTTCTACTTCCCTTTTCCATGGGTGACTAAGTCTATCCCAACTTCCCTTTCCCCGCGGGTGACTAAGTCTGTCCCGACTTCCCTTTTCCATGGGTGACTAAGTATGTCCTGACTCCCCTTTTCCATGGGTGACTAAGTCTGTCCCAACTTCCATTTCCCCATGGGTGACTAAGTCTGTCCCGACTTCCATTTCCGCATGGGTGACTAAGTCTGTCCTGACTTCTCTTTCCCCATGGGTGACTAAGTCTGTCCCAACTCCTCTTCCCCAGTAGTTTCCAGAACATTGGCTGCCTTGTAATGCACATCAGCTGGTTTCCATATAGTGTGTCTTATCCATTTCCAGCGCTACATCTGTCTAGTCCCACTGGCATCTGTTAAGTTCTCTCCCACGGCTCTACATTAATGTCTTTTTTCATACCGTTTTATTCCCTCAATTCAGTGCAAGCATCCATTGATGGAAGTTTGGACCTTTTGAGTTGTATTTTTCTTTGTTCCCTACATCGTATAGCCATACAATAGGGCAGACATGACATTGGAGTTGAAGATCTGCATTTTTGTGGCGGACTTAATACACAAATTCTCTAAAGCATTAAAGCCCCTCTCGCTTTTTTTATTCTTAATTTGATATCTCTGTCAGTACCTTCAAGCTTCTTTATATTACTATCGAAACATATGAATGAATCTAGCTCTCGGAGTACCGTGTCTCCCAGTACGACCTGATTGACGTTAGGTGCTTTTATTTTGATAATCTGTGTACCCTAAGATCTGCTTTTAGTGATGTAGGAGTCAGTATATTTATTTTATTTTGTATTTGGTTGTGGTTATGATAAACCACTTTATACCACAAACATATTATTTTAGAAACATTACGATGCTCGTTTTGAATTTTTCAATTGGGACCTTATGTCAACAAGCTTCATTAGGTGCCCCACACATGCTAGGGATGGCCCTGGTCACATATATTTATTTATTATTTCCTTTTATTTACAACTTCTAGTTCTATGGTCACTTATCTTAATATGGTTTTGCTTATATTTAAATGAACAACTTTTGTTTACTGAACAATGCAGCTTCATGTGTATTTCTTCTTCTTCTGCGTTCGTTCTCAATCTCCCGCTACCAAGCCCTGAACAGGGTTTCGCAAGTAGCAGGATGTAGTCCAGAGAATGAAATGTGTTGTGTCGCTAGTTTACAGCTTGACTGCGATATTTGCACCTTTCGGTCCAACACATCCGTCTTCGGCGAGTATTTCTTCTATTTATGGGTCAGTGGATAGCAAAGTGATTAGTGACCATCATGCATGATGGCATCTTTAAGAGCAGGAATAAACTCTGTAACTTAGGTCCAGTGTCAGTGACTACCAAAGTGGTCAGTGACTACCAAAGTGGTCAGTGACTACCAAAGTGGTCAGTGACTACCAAAGTGGTCAGTGACTACCAAAGTGGTCAGTCACCATCACACACAATGACATATTTGCAGTTAGAAGTAAACTTCCTCCACTTCAGCATGTCTGCACCATCCCTTCATATAGTATCCAAGCTCTTATTTATAATTTTATTTCAGCTTCTGCAGTTTTTTTGCCAGATTGTCTAAAGCTGTCCCCATTTTTGCATTCATTCTGCAATCAATACCATCACTGATAAAAACACAGATAGGTAATGGTTCAGTGGCCGCACCAGGACAAAAACGAGGCAGTACTTACATTACAGACAAAAGGCCTTCATTGGGCACAAAAAACAAACGAAAACAACTAACAAATAACATCAAAAAACAAGACATGATATAAAATGAGCATAAAAAGAATAGAAATGAGAATACAAATTACATAAACTACTTCTACAAGAGCTAGCACACATTTGCTTTGACCAAGCTTCCTGTAAGGAGCCAACTACAGTGGTGGCTCTATGCTTCATAAGGAGCAAAATGGACAAGAAGAATATGTGATCACATCATGCAGCACAAATCAGATGCTGTCACCATCTTTGCAATGGCTAATTATTATTATTGTTATGATAAGAACAATATGTAGCAATCTCGAAGCCCAGCTCCTGCAGATACGAGTGGAGCAGTCCCAACTACAGTGGTTTGGCCATGTCTGTAGAATGGAAGAATATCGGATACCAAGACGATCATAGGAGACAAAAAGTCAAGGACGCAGTGAAGACAACATGCGACAGTCCCAAGCTGACCGAGGACTGGATGGAAATAACTTAACTTAACGTCTTTATACTGGTTTAGAAGACTCTGCAGAGTCTGTATACAACCAGTTCCATTTACATCACCTTCCTCTAGAAGCTGTACGCATCCAATCTGTTCTTAAATGCATTGACCGTCCCAGCCTCCACCACCTCACTTGGCAATGCATTCCAAGCATTCACTACTCTCTGGCTAAAGAAATACTTCCTAATATCTAATCTGGACCTCTCCTTAGTCAACTTGTAGCTGTGCTCTCTTGTCCTTGTTGGTGGTTGTACTTTAAAAAACTTGTTATAGTCTACTTTATCCATTTTTCTGATCATCTTATACACCTGTATTAAGTCACCACGAATTCTTCTCTCTTCTAGACACTGAAGGCCAGTTCTTTTTAATCTTTCTTCATAACTGTAATTCTGGAATCCCACTATCAGCTTTGTCGCTCTTTTTTGTATTCTCTCCAGCATGTCTATATCCCCTTTCTGATAAGGACTCCACACCTGTACACAGTACTCCAATCTAGGTCTAACTAATGCTTTATACAGTTTGACTATCACTTCCTTGCTCCTATGTTTAATATTTCTTTTTATCATCCCTAACATTGCATTTGCCTTTTTTACTGCTACCTGAACTTGCTCCCTCACCTTACATGTATCATCTATTATAACCCCTAAGTCCCTTTCTTTATCTATCTTTCTAATATTGTTCTCTCCCATTCTGTAATTATGTTCCATATTGGATCTACCCATGTGGATGACTGTACATTTATCTACATTAAACTCCATTTGCCAGATTACAGACCATTCTCGAATTTTATCTAAATCCGACCTCAATATATCCACTTCTGCTTTAGATGAGACACTACTGCATAGTTTCGTGTCATCAGCAAATTTTGCAATAATGGATCCCATACCTATGTCCAAATCATTTATATATATCAAGAATAAAATTGGTCCCAAAACCGAGCCCTGTGGCACTCCACTTTTCACTTCACACCACTCAGAGTACTCCTTATTTATACCCACCCTTTGCCTTCTTCCCGTTAACCAATTTTCAATCCATTTCGCAACTTCCCCACCTATTCCATGTGATTTTAATTTTCGAAATAATCTTTGATGAGGTACTCTATCAAAGACCTTTGCAAAATCCAGATAAATAACATCCACTGGCTCCCCTTTATCTAACATTTTGGTAACCTCCTCCATGAATTCTAATAGATTTGTTAAGCATGATCTCTCTCGGGTAAACCCATGCTGACTATTTCTAATTAGATTAAATTTGTCTAAATGCATTACAATGTTTTCTTTGATTATTGACTCAAACAATTTACAGACTATGCTCATTAAGCTCACAAGTCTATAGTTTGCTGGATCTGCCTTTTTGCCCTTTTTGAATAAGGGGATCACTCCCGCATCTTTCCAATCCCGTGGAACAATCCCTTGTGCAAGTGATTGAGAACATAATATAGCCAATGGTTTTGCTAATTGGTCTCTAATTTCAAACAGCAATTTTGGATGAATACCATCTTGACCTGGACATTTATCCACTTTCAACCCCTCCAATTTTTTAAAAACCATTTCCTCTGTAATACAGATTGATCCTAATCCTGCTGTATCCATGTCTCTTTGAAAAATATCTACAGGCTCTGGGATCTTGGAGCAGTCCTCTTTTGTGTACACTGTGCCAAAGTAGTGATTGAGTAGATTTGCTGCCTCCCTATTTTCACTTATTTTTCTTCCTGTGCTGTCTATGAGAGGGCCTACTTTGTCCTTTGATCTTTGTTTATTTCTAACATGAGAAGAAGCTTTTACTATCAGTCTTGATCCTCTGAGCAAGTTTCTTTTCAAAGTCTATTTTTGCTGTTTTATTCACTTTCTGAGATATGTTCTGCTTGTCCAAATATTTTAAATATGTTTCTTTTTTTTTTTTTTTTTTTTTTTTCGTTCGCCTTATTTATCTATTCCCCAAGGCGTGTGTGCGTTACACTGTGGTTTTTATTTTGCGCCTGTCGGCCCAGTGCATCCGACTTCAGCATGCATTTTATGTAAGGGTCTGCTTCCTCCTGCATTTTCTAAGGGTTTGCTTCCCCGGGGTAACGGCCGGTGCTGTGATGGGGATCGAACCTATGTTTCTTTTGATTTACCTGCCTCTATATATTTTTTCCATGCTTTATTTTTAGCTCTTCTACATTTAACTACAATTTTAGTTATCCACTTTTTACGCTTGTGGTTTACTTCCCTATATGGAACACATTCCTCTTTTAGCGTTTCGAGAACTGCTTTAAAACTCACCCACTCCTGTTCTTCTTCTTCTTCTGCGTACGCAGTCAGACAGTAACCATTATTTTTTCGAAAAAAGCGGCGGTCATCCTGAGGCTGTCGCCACTGCCATAGAGCTTGTCTTGCAGATCCACTGGTGATGGCCACATCTGCTCTCTCTGATCCTTGTATGTCGGGCAGTTCTGCAGCAGATGTTCAGCGGTCATTTTACCAGTACCGCACGGGCATTCGTCGGTACACCCTATCTTCAATTTGTTGAATAGGTGGTACCTCAGTCTATTGTGGCCAGTGCGAAGTCTGAAGACAACGACCTGCTCTCTTCGGTTCAACTGGTAATAGGCATCGTTTTTGGTGTAACCAGTATGTTCGGTTTCCCATTTGGTCATGTATCTGGCTTTGATAAGCCGTTTTGACTCTTCGTACGTCATACTGGTATCTGTTTGTGGTAGTCTTGCACCTTCCTTTGCCAGTCTGTCTGCCTCCTCGTTGCCTTGGATGTTGCAGTGTGATGGGACCCACTGTACCACTACCCTTTTTGGTGCGGACTGCTGGCACAGTTTGCAGAGTGCTGCTCTTAAGTCATTAAGCTCAGTGTTTTTCTGGCTTTTTAGCGCTGTGACTACGGCGAGAGCATCTGTAAGCAGGACTATATGGCTTTCATTTTCACTGTGTGTCACCATTTCTTCCACTGCCGCCCTCAGTGCCTCTGCCTCTGCTCTGAAATTGCTTGTGTACTTACCAGTAGCGAATGACAGTGTTACTTTTCTGCCATTTGGTAGGTTCAGGAATGCTCCTGCCCCTCCGTTCTGTGTTGTGTTTGTTACAGAACCGTCGGTGTATGCATGGGTCCAGTCCATGCTTGGGTAGCTTTTTGTTATGAAGCTTAGGGTAGTATCTCTCCTTTCCTTTTCAGTCTGGCAGTTTTTGTTTGCAATACCTGGTATATTTTCTACCACCTCTGGAAATATATCCTGCCTCCAGGTAGGTTTTCGTACAGTAGTGATGGGTTTTGGTGTTGTTAGTTTATGGGATCTTCGTGCATCTTTGCTTTGGCTATTTCTGCAAAGTTTCTCCGCTTTAGTTTCCCATTTCCCAAATTGGTTAGTCTCTGGTGCATTGGATGGTCGGTCGGTCTTCGGAGTTTCTCTGACTGCAGCTGGGCTCTGCAGTCTCTTCTATAGGTCATGGATTGCAGTTTTGTAATCTTTTCAAGATCTACAATTGGCGTTGACTTCATGCCACCTGTTATAATTCTCATGGCTTGGTTTTGAAATTTGTTAACTTTATCGAAGTTCGCCTTTGCTGCTGTTGTCCATGCCGCAATGCCATACTCGAGAACTGGTCTCACTCTTCCAGTGTACAGTTTCTTTAGTATGCCTTCGTCTGCTCCCCAGCTTGTGCCAGCAAGTTTCCTCATGATTGCCATTCTTTCTCTGGCTTTCATTCGGTTTCTCTCAATCTGACTTTTCCATGTCATGCGCCGATCAAATGTGACTCCCAGATAGGTTGGGTTGTCGTTTGGCTGCAGGAATTTGCCATTTAGACTTAATTTGGTACTTTGGGGTTTTAATGAAAGCGAGAATATTGTGCATGTGGTTTTCTCCTCGTTTATTTTGACCACCCACTCCTGTTCAACATCTGTTCCTCTGACAATATCTTCCCAGATTATGTGGTTCGCTGCCTCTTTCATCCTCTTAACATCTGTCTTAGAGTAGTCATATGTTCGCGTGTTTATGTTCACTTCTTTCCCTGCAATAAGATCCCATCGGATGATTTGATGGTCACTTGAGCCAAACAGTTCCCCTACGGTAACGTTTTCAATCATATTTTCCTCTGTAGTAAAAACTAGGTCGAGTATGTTTTTGCCTCTGGTGGCTGCTACTACATGATGAATTAAAAAATTTTCAGTTATGCACTTAACAAAAGGTTTTGACTCTACAAGTGCTTCTGCCATATCCCATTTTATTTCTGGAAAGTTGAAATCCCCCATTAATAATAAATTCCTATCACTTGCCTTTACTATGCTACTAATCAGCTCCTCATCTTCCTCCTTTTGACTTGATGGACATCTATAGCACACTCCAATCACTGTTTTTTCACCCCCACTTTTTATTTCACCCCATACACTTTCATTTTTGTTACCACATGATAAATCCTTTCTGCTAGTTATATTAACAGAATTTATACAGTATAATAAAACACCACCCCCCTTAGCCTTGTCTCCAACTACCCTATCCTTCCTTAACATTGTATATCCCTCTATTTCAAATTCACCATTTGCAATGTCCTCATATGCCCATGATTCTGTTAACCCTATTATATCTGGTTTTTCTTCCTCTACATACAGTTCCAATTCTTCTCTTTTATTTACAATGCTTCTCACATTTGCATAAAAACATTTTAGTTTGCAATTTTGTTGTTTTTCCACTTTTTGTTTTTGCTGCATCATTTTAATGTTTGGTTTTCCACTACTTAATTCCCACTTCTCTGACCTAAACTCTCCCCTTTGACTACTTCCTCTATAGCACCCTATTTTAGGCCTATCTTTAGTCTCATACTTTGTGCGCAACTGTGTTGCCTGGACGGAGGGTGTGTTGACCAAGGTCCATGTGGTATCCAGAGAGGGAACTCTATACTCCGCTGCCTCGCGAGAAGGGAGAGTTTGACGAGTACTCCTTATCGTATGTGTCGGTGTGATATTTGTGGCTCTCTTTGTAGTGCCGAGTACCGTGTGGATTTTTCTAAATTTTCTTATTCCTCCTCTTTTTCCCCTTTTGTTTTTTGGCTTCCTTGTCCTTCTATTTTGTGCGAACGAGTTTTTTTTTTTGGAGGATGTTGCGTTCCCGCAGATGTTTGAGTATTTTGTTTGTGCATGATGATATTGAAATGTGGCCAGGAGAAAGACTGTAGATAGAACAGTATGGCGTTACCTCTATATCTCACGGTAGAAGAGTAGCAACTAAGTCATGATAAGATTGACTCTTGCCCTTATGCTGGTATATGTGAAAACATACTGCTAGAGAAGGTAAATCAAGGGGTAAGGAAATTAATCACTCCACCTCTCAAACAATGAAACCTCAGAAAAACAACACTTTGGAACAATGATATCTCAGAACAAAGAAGTCTCTAACACTTCATCCCTATTGGCACTATCTGTTATGGTCATGTCATGGTTGATGTGTCTTCTTCCTCAGGGTTTGTTTGGCAAGTTTTTCATTATGTTCAACATCATGTGGTGCAGATACAGGAAGAACTCTCGCCTCGGGAACTACCCAATCTTTGAGGTCAGTTTAGGGAGCTATGTTTTTTTTAATGTGGCTATTATGATCGAGGTTTGTTAATGGCAGAGTGGATAGAGAGATTGCTTCTCGTGGCAAAAGTACGGATTATTTTCCTAGTAGCAAAATACTTCATTCTACCCAGTTGCAAATGGGTATCTTACTTATACTATTTTTAGACCGCAGCGCAACAAAGTAGTTGGTTACCTCTACCGTGCAAAAATAAGGTAAATTTCAGATGTAGATCAGAGTAGCAGATGGTCAAGTGATTTCGTTGTCTGCCTTTGTTCATGATCAAGTGTTCAAATCCTCAGTGCGGAATAGGTATTCTTTTATCAGGGATCAAATTAAAAACCTAGGCTGTGCAATGCATGGTGACTTCATGGGCAAGCAGCCTTTATTTTTCAGCTATATATATCCTTCTTGTAGACCACAACAATAGAAAAAAACATTGTAGTGATAATATTGATATCAGGTTCTGCATGGGGGACTCAGTGGTCTTGAGGTAAGGTCCCACCTTAGGTGGTGGAGGTCGCAAGTTCGAATCACGGTGGAGACCGGTATTTTCTTTACAAATATCTTCTGGTAAAAATTCCCCTGATCTCTGGGTAGTAAAATCGAACTACCGTGTTGAGTTTCGAGCACGTTAAAAATTCTTTTGCAGTTAGAAATAGAAAAGAGTAGTCTTAACAGCCGCTGCCCGGACAAAATTCAAAATCCTAGTTAAAAATCTACCCAAATTATTTGTACCTTCCCCGAGACCTAGTAAGCCTCAGGAACTTTAAAATACCTACAATGGATAGCATTCGGCTACCTGGCAATAGACATTAACATGCCTGTTTGAAAACCAGGATTCCAAGTATCTTAACTAAGTAGGTTCTGCGCAAAATCTGTTTTTATCTTTAGTTTTCATATGCACAAGAGTTAAGAATGTTATTTCTTCTTCGTACGCTGTCAAACGTCAACCTGTATTTTTTCGAAGAAAGCAGCGGTCATCCTGAAGCTGTCGACACTGCCATAGAGCTTGTCTAGTGTTGCCACTGGTGATGGCCACATGTGCTTTCTCTGGTCCTCGTATGTTGGACAGTTTTGCAGCAGATGTTCAGCGGTCATTTTCCCGGTACTACCTGTGCATTCGTCAGTGCCACCTATCTTCAGTTTATTGAATAGGTTGTACCTCAGTCTGTTGTGGCCTGTGCGGAGTCTGAAGACTGTTATTTCAAATAGATATATGGTGGTAAAGACTGTATGGCCCATTTGAAAGCCTCTCAAGATTTTACATGGGCCACCAGGTTTGAAACCACCTTGTTTATATTAATGATGGCTGTGCTGTCAAAGTTCAAAACTTCATTTCTGACACAGCACCCCAGGGTATTAAAACTTATGGTCACACTGCAGAGGGCACCAATGAATTTATCTATCTCGGCAGCATGATATTATCTGATGGGTACAGCGGTCCCGATATGTCAAGGCGGATCAGACTAGCTGCATCTTCTATGCATGACCTCTAACTAGTATGAAGTAACGGCAAGATCTCCCTAGAAATAAAAATCTGCATCTACCAGTCCTGCATGGTCCCAGTCCTGCTTTACAGCTCCGAAACCTGGACATTACTTAAACATGACATGTCCAGACTGAAGGCCTACCACGTGCATAATCAGTGGCATATCCTGGGCATCTGATGGTATGACTACATCCGCAACACGGAGGTCTCTGTTAAAACAGGAGTCCTTTCAATTTCAGAAACACCTGACCAGCTTTGTTCGGTCATGTTGTACGGCTGGACCAGGAAATCCCGGCCCACATTTTACTCAAGGTAATTTAGCAAAGGCTTCTTAGGGAAATGAGACTAATGTCCTATCAGGCAAAATGTCCTGATCAGACTTTGTTAGTCCGGGTCAGGTGGAACAAACTGATCAAGAGTGTACTTCATTTCCAAGTGGTTCTCCCTTGAAACTAATTTTTTCATGGCAGTCTGGCTGATGAGGTGGGGATCTGATCTGTGACCACATAGTGGTGAGACTTGCATTGCACTACAGCCAGAAGGACCCTGGTCCATCTTCTTAAGTATGCTTGGGAAGTAAGGAGAGCACTGTAACCCACCATTAAAGAAAGTCGTCTGCCTGACGCAAGTGTCGATGGCATTAGCAACAATGACGTAGGTCTCTTCAAGAAATCTTCAAACTTTCATCAGTGAATGTCTACGCCACATACAAGGTTTGAAGTGGTATGATATGATCTCTAATGTAGACCCATAGCATACAACCAGACAGACTCCAGTAATGTATGAAGTGATGAGAAGACACTAGTGTTGGGTCAGGCACACATTACGAAAGCCTGCTAATAGTATTACTAGACAATTCCTATTCTGAAACTCACAGGGCAGACGATGTTGGGGCATACCTAGACACACATGGAGAAGTGAGCTTGTGGCAAACTTGAAAGAAAGAGGTTGTGGCCAGAGCTTGGCCTGTTGCCATTGGATAGGCTGATGTGATAAATATTTATGAAGACTTATGCTTTGCAGGGAGCTAAGAAGTTTTGATTGATTGATTGATTAATCCTCAATTTTTTTTTATCACCTCACTCTACTATCATTACAGAATATTTCCCATTGTTAAGATCTGCTTGAAGGTTTTATAGGACCATGGAATGGGAATGCACTGAATATTATATATGTATTCGATTTAGTGCTGAATAGTGCAGTAAATGAACTATTCGTATTCAGCCAAATGCACCCTGCAAACGAATATGTGTAGGTTAAAGGTAGATGTGATCATTTTACAATCATAGTATGCATTAGCTAACTAGGCAAAAGATAACCGGTTAAAAACAAATGTATAAATATCAGCATCTGTTTTTCACCTCACACTGTAACTGCTGCATTGGTTTAAATCATGCTTTGTTGTTTTGCTATGTTTTATAGTGGCTGTTCATATACACACACATGCATACGCGAAGTTAACTTTTATTGAACCTTGGCGAAAAAATTTACTTTTTGCATTTTCTCTGTAGACTCCTTGTTGTGTTAACACCAGTTTTGCCATAGAAAGAGCTGAATAAAAACCTAGACCATTTCCGCCCATCCCGATAACAATACAATGGCGATTTTGACTTTAGATAATTTTTTTACAATTTTTTTTCTGTTTCACATGGATTTGAAAGGTTATCCCATTATTGATTGTGGTAAAGTTAAGTTGTTGCAACAGGTTTTTCAGAGGTAGGTCTGTTTAGTTTGTTTATGTAGATGTTATAAATACGTTTGTAGGGGAAATTAACAGATATGCCGATCTGATTAGGAGTACTATCAGTGCTTTCTGGCAATTTTATTGGATTTACAAGACAACCAGGTGTACCCAAACATGGGTATGTCTAAATGTTTGTGACATAATTTTAAAATGTGGAAACTAGAAGGCTATAGAAAAGCTTCTAACAAAATAAGACACAGCCAATCAGAAACAGTGTTGAAACGTGAATATTGGATGTGAGAATTGTTAACGATCTGTTCTCAGGTGCTGGCTGTAACTTTCATTACAGCCCTTCTGAGCTTCCCGAACCCATACACTAGAATGAATAGCAGTGAGCTGATCAGGTTGTTGGTCAGCCGATGTGGACCAGAGGACGATGGTGAGCTCTGGTATGTGGGCATCACTTAAATTTTCTGTTCATGAATTTCTATTCATGTCTGTGCAATGCCATTCTTAATTTAATAGTGTTACCAAAATATTAATCCAGGAAATTGAGATCAAGTGTCAAAAAGCAAATATGATTTCATACCATTATTGAAACACCCTAACATAAACTTGTCCACAAAAAGAATGCTAATCAACAGTATATTCATGCCAAACGTGGACTTTAACAAAAACTCTAGAGAGAAAGATCACGACATGTGAGATGAGATGCCTCCTGAAAACAATCAACATAACTAGGAGAGACAGAATGAGCAATGAAGATGTGGGAAGAAAGATCTCGACATGTGAGATGAGATGCCTCCTGAAAACAATCAACGTAACTAGGAGAGAGAGAATGAGCAATGAAGATGTGGGAAGAAAGATCTCGACATGTGAGATGAGATGCCTCCTGAAAACAATCAACGTAACTAGGAGAGAGAGAATGAGCAATGAAGATGTGGGAAGAAAGATCTCGACATGTGAGATGAGATGCCTCCTGAAAACAATCAACGTAACTAGGAGAGACAGAATGAGCAATGAAGATGTGGGAAGAATAGTTGAAGCAAGACCATGCTCTGAGTATATTGATGAAGCGAGAATCAAGTGGTTCGGCCACCTAGTGAGAATGCATCCTGACCAACTACCCCTGTGCACCTATAATGCACGACATTCGGGTTTTTGCAACCGTGGCAGACTGAGAACTAGATGGATAGGAAATGCTGCGGATATTCTAAATCGTCAAGGGATGACGACCACTTCAGTGACACATCTAGCCCTGGACAGAAAACTACGGCTCCTCACGATGCCTCGTGAACAAGTGGATTAGATGACAAAACAAACCTATTTTACTTTCTACTCTACAGGTCAAAATAGACCATTAAATACTGGAACTGGTCAAGAACTTTACATATCTTGAAAATAAAATAATAGAAAATGGGAGATGTAAAATGAAAATCAAGAAAGGGATCAGGATGCTGAGCAGTGCATGAGCTGCAGTGGTTAGCGACCCAAAGCTGATTGCTAGTGTCAGGGCCAGCAACCCATAGCTGCCAAGACCCTTCTACACCTCCAAGCGGTGATCCTGGATAACAGGCTGCAACAGAGTTGACTAAGGAGGAGGGATAGAGTATGGAAGGCTAACCCTGTACCCAAAAATGCCAGCTGAAGTCAGATGTGTTGGACCGAAAGGTGCAAATATCGCAGTCAAGCTATAAACTACAACACAACGCATTCCATTCTCCAGACAGCATCCTACCACTCGCAAAGCTCTCTTTAGGTCTTGGTAGCGGGAGATTGGGAATGAATGAAGAATAAGAAGAAATCAAAAAGCGAATAAGGATAGCTATTTTCACTATGACATGAGTCATACGAGGTAGCTTAAAAAAATTCTAAGAATAGTCTACGTGTTTGAACGAAAGATAAATGACATGGCAGACATGACCGTCACATATACTCTCGAACAGAAGTTACAGAATTTTGTTTGTGTGTTGTGCTCATTGCATCGTTGGAGTTGAAAATTGAACAAATGTCAAATTCTGTGTTCTGCTTAGGAAGTCACCCTCAGAGACACAAACATTGCTTAATAAAGCATATGGTGATATGCAATGAAGAAATCACAAATATTTGAGTGACGCAAGTGTTTCCGTGAAGGTTGTGTTAGTGTCGATGATGATATATGCAGTGGACGACCATCAACAATAAAAACATTGAGCCTGTTCAAAACGTTGTGTGGGCTGACAGAAGACTTTGTGTCGAGAAAATAGCCTCAGAAGTTGGAATATCAGTTGGTAGTATTCTCCACAATGAACTGCACATGCACCGTGTTTGTCAACACATGGTTCCCAAAATGTTATCTCCTGAACAGAAAGAAACGAGATTGACCCTGGCAGGAGACCTAATCACAATGGCTGATCAAGATAGCAATCTTCAACAACATCACAGGAGATGAGACCTGGTGTTTTTTGTACGATCCTCAGACAAAACGTCAGTTCTCTGAATGGAAATCTCCCACATCTCCCCGGACATATAAATTTCATTTGGACAAGAGCAAAGGAAAATATATGTTGGAAGTTTTGTTTTTATTTCCAGGTTATAGTCTATCATGATTTCATTCCTGAAGGCTGAAAGGACAGCGATTCTAGGATGCATTATCACCAATGCAACAAGACAGCTGAGAGAGGTGTCAAAGAATGGGTTCCACGAATCTTTCCAGCAGCTGTATGCACGTTGGCAAAAGTGTGTATTTGCAGAAGGGAACTACTTTGAAGGAAATGTAGCTGTCAGTGACCATCACACACGATTGCACTTTTCAAGACAGCAACATACTTTCTCTGCTTCACTCAGTCTGCAACCATCCTTCCTGTGGTGCTCCAAATCTAGATCTTTCAATCCTGGTATTCAATCATACATGTGTGTGGTGCCAGGTACCCAAATGTTGACTCAACCCATTTTGCTCCTTTGCCTTGGTGTACCATGTTGGGCTCAGGGCCTCCTACAGGCCATCTCTCCACCTCTGCCTCGGTCGCTCACGACGGTGTCTAAAGTTATAGAGCCACCACGACGTCACTCTGCATGTCCATCTGTTATTCGACATGCAAACCACATGACTGGCACATTTGAATTTTGATAAAAGCATGCCATCTATGATGTCAGAGAATGAAGTTCAACATCTGATCTCTGCGTTGTGGATTTGGTTTCAAATGGAGATCTTCAGTATTCTTCGCTCCATCTCTCGTTGGTTGGACACATGTGGAGTCTATCTGTATCAGCTTTCTGTAGGTTCCACACTTTGCTGTCATATACAATGGCGGAATAACCACACTGTTGAAGATGTGAGCCCTAGTATTGTCATTTCACATCTTTTGCAGTTGAAGCTGAGCCAACCCGCTGCTATCCTTTGCAAGATCTCCTGATTTATTGAATAGGAGTTCACGATCTCTTGGCCCAAGTAGATATACGAATTTACATTTGTGACAGGACAATCTCCAAAGCACATATCTCATTTTGGACAGAAGATGTTGAGCATGAACTGGGTTTTCTTTCTATCAATTTGTAGGCCAACTGCAGCGCTTGCTATGCTGAGCTGTAATTCGTGATTTTCATTTCAGGTTCTTTTGTTCTTTGCACAATTATCAGGTCAATCTTTGTTCCGCAGTCCATCCTGAGGTCCGTGGTATGTTGGTACCAGCAATAATATCAATGGCTATGTCCCTGATATGGTCAATCCAATGTGTGGTGTCTCATCTGTCTTATTATGTCAGTGGTCCAAATACTAACATAATAACATTAAAACAAAATATTTTTGTGACTGCATTAAGGAAACCAATGTGAGTGAAGCGTAACATAAGGGACAAGTGAAACATACCTGACCAAATTCACATCTCATTTCCTTGTTTGTGCTCCTGGAAACATGTTGTGTCACAGTAGTCTGGCCAACAAGGAAGGGATAGACACTTTAATCCCTGTAGTGGTGACCTGGCTGAGGAGCATTGCAGTACACTATAGTCAGGACGAGAATGGTCGACCCTTCTCAAGTGCGCCTTCAGATGAAGGAAGAGCCACTGTAAACCACCTCCAAAGAAACATTGTCAAGACTAAACTTGAACTTGGCATGAGGGGCTTCAAACAATAGGAATAAGGAAACTAACTGATATCATTACAGGGAAGTTTGTATTCTAACATCAATTGGGTAGGTGAAATAGAGGGAGAACAAAGCACACACGGAGAAAAGAGCTTAAGACAGACACCTGTAAAATAAAACAAGAAAACACATGTATATGTTTGTCTGTCTTACAAAAAATTTGGCAAAAAGGAGCTCTAACGACATGAAATTTGCGCAGTTCATTCTTTTTTAAATTTCTAAATCAACCCAACTATTTTCAGCTCACTGTGTTGGTCCATTCCTGAGTTTATTAATATTAACTAAATATTTATTTCATAACGTTTTTGGTATAACACACAGTGCCGTTTTGTAAGCATACGAGACTGTTCAAGCCCCAGGACCAGTCCATGCCTGAATGATCAACATAAGAAATCATTCCATTTTTATAAGCGTGGATACTCAAGGTCACCTAGGACCAGTTCATGCTTGGAACTGATCAGTGTAAGGTGAGGTCAGTCCTTTGACCTTGGACGAGTGCAATTTTTTTGGCATGGTCGCTCAAGGTACTTGGATGCAGTGTTTTTCTGATGGAGTTTTCTGTGTAAAGAGAATATATTTAAATTTGTCACGACCAAATTGTGTGTATTAAAAAATGATGTATTTCCTAGGTGGACGGGCATCAAATTTCTGGTAAGTAATAATGAAGTCATGGAAAGATCCGGAATAGATTGATCAGGAGTGAAAGACTTTGTATCTGTCTGTTGGAGACTTGTGCTGCACTGGGAGCTGGACACCATTGATTGATAATTTATTGATCAATGTTTTTCTTGCAGTTAACAATTCATTGTAAATATTTTCTAATTTGTTCTTCTGTGTGTTATTATTTTTATATCATTTAAATGTATATGTTATCACTATTGTTCTTACAGCGACTACCACCGCAGTCCTAATCTGACTGATCCATACAAGTACTCGGCAGTCTCAGGATCAAACGTCAACAGTGCCATGTGGAAATTAGTTCTTGCACTCGTCTTTAAGCTGGTGATCACAGTTTTCACCTTTGGTATCAAGGTAAGTTTGTGGTTGTTACAGGCAGGTAAACTAACAAGTTGTTGATGTTTTAGACGTTAACTTGTAATGGAATTCCTCAATCAATGTCCGTCACTCCTTTCTAGGCTTAGGCCATTAACAACCCTAATCCAGCAAGTTTGATCTTGAGCTGCCTCTTGCGAATTGAGGTCCAGGGACCGAAGTTCATTTTTACAGTCTCTTCTCCGGGTCTTTCTTGGTCTACCTCTCTTCCACTTCCCATGTGAAGTATTTGTCAGTGCCTATTTTAAGTTGGGCTTTGCAGTTTTCACCTTTGGTATCAAAGGAAGTTTGTGATTGTTACTCTGTCATGACAGACAAATTAGCGAATAAGTCGTTGATGTTTTAGAACCTAACTCGTATATAAGTTTATCAATCAATGCCCATCGCTCCTTTCTGGGCATAGGCCATTAACAACCCTCCTTCAGCAAGTTTGATGTTGATCTGCCTCTCTCTGGTTGAGGTCCAGGGACCAAAGTTCATTTTCACAGTCTCTTCTCCTGGTCTTTCTTGGTCTACCTCTCTTCCAGTTCCCATGTGAAGTCCATGTCAGTGTTTGACTTATGTTGGGCGTCACATCTGATATCAAAGAAAGTTTGTGGCTGTTACTTTGTCTTAACTTAACGTCTTTATACTGGTTAAGAAGACTCTGCGGAGACTATATACAACCAGTTTCATTTACATTTCTTTGCTCTAACAGATCTGCGTATCTAATTTATTCTTAAATACATTAATTGTCCCTGCATCCACTTCTTCCTGGGGCAATGCCCCTTTCCACCCTGGGCCACATCTTTTTAGGTGATATCAGGACGTATTAACCATAGCTTGGTTACATGTGTGTGTGTACCTATACTAGTTAAGGTGATCTCAGAGGTCAACCCAATGAAAGTGAAATGGAAGGGGTTCACCCTGAAGGTGCGAACGAAAGTTGTGTAAGAGTGTGATTGTTGGACAGAGTGTGATTGTTGGGCAGAGTGTGATAGTTGAACAGAGTCAAATGAGACAGAGTGTGAGGTAAGAATAGCAGAGGAGGCCTTGTGGTTTTTTCTAATTTCTATCAATCTTTTAAGGTTTCAATTTGAAGCCTCGTAATCATACAATTACGGCAGACTTCAGTGTATGCGTGGGTCACCTATGGACAACGTCTGTATGTGATATGGCCATCATGTATCCTGTCACAGCTCAATTTTTTGGTGCTGCAGCAATGAGTCTCTCCTTGACGATGTGAGCACTCTGTGTGGCGACAGTGGGTCAGGCTGTAATTGTAACAGTGACTATGATCTTAGAATGTCATTAGTCCGGCTATTTAATCCTGTAGCAAATATAAACAGCAAGCAAAAAACGAAAGGGCCCTCTTGCACTCCATGGCCGAAGAGGGCAACAATGCCTTGTCAGGAGACTTACTACACCTTACCCCGTCTGCCCTGTTTATAGAAGGTCAAGCATGGGCTTGGCTTTTGCTGCCAGAGGCTGTATTGCACATGCCTTTGGGACATTTGGTTAGATCTCAAAGTGTATCCTCAACTCTACTCCCGACTATGACAGCATTTTTTTCTTTAGTGTTCGTCCTAAGAAAATATGTTGTGAAGTAGTCTACAGCGAGGCTGCAATATCTGCACCTTTTGGTTGGACAAAACTGATTTCAACTAGCATTTTTGGGTACCGAGTTTGCCTTTCCACTGCGATCCTTATTCTTTAGCCAGACTACACTAGTGCAGCCTGTTTCCAGGGCCGCCACTTAGATTAGAAATATGGACCTGGTCAGTTGTAGTTTGCTGATCCTGATGCAAGCAGTCAGCTATGAGTTATTGGCTGCTGTCAGCTCATTTACTGCTACATCTTCGATCTCTGACAGCATTTGAGACCTTATGTTATTTTGCTCTACCTGATGATTGGTTGTTTCAGGTCCCTGCAGGACTGTTTATTCCAAGCATGGCTGTTGGGGCTATCATCGGCAGACTGATTGGTGTGGGATTTGAGCAGCTGGTGGTGTAAGTAGCTTATGTAGACTTCTTGTGTGAGTGTATGGTTGGGGTTGTAAGAAATTTATGTAGACTTCTGTGAACTTCTTGTGTGAGTGTATTATTGGTGATGTAAGTAGTTTATGTAGACTTTTTGTGTGAACTTCATGTATGATTGGTGATGTAAGTAGTTTATGTAGACTTTTTGTGCGAACTTCATGTATGATTGGTGATGTAAGTAGTTTATGTAGACTTTTTGTGCGAACTTCATGTATGATTGGTGATGTAAGTAGTTTATGTAGACTTTTTGTGCGAACTTCATGTATGATTGGTGATGTAAGTAGTTTATGTATACTTTTTGTGTGAACTTCATGTATGATTGGTGATGTAAGTAGTTTATGTAGACTTTTTGTGCGAACTTCATGTATGATTGGTGATGTAAGTAGTTTATGTAGACTTCTTATGTGGGTGAATGATTTATTGATGGTGTAAGTAGCTTATGTAGACTTCTTGTGTGAGTGTATGGTTGGGGGTTGTAAGAAATTTATGTAGACTTCTGTGAACTTCTTGTGTGAGTGTATGATTGGTGATGTAAGTAGTTTATGTAGACTTTTTGTGTGAACTTCATGTATGATTGGTGATGTAAGTAGTTTATGTAGACTTTTTGTACGAACTTCATGTATGATTGGTGATGTAAGTAGTTTATGTAGACTTTTTGTGCGAACTTCATGTATGATTGGTGATGTAAGTAGTTTATGTAGACTTTTTGTGCGAACTTCATGTATGATTGGTGATGTAAGTAGTTTATGTAGACTTTTTGTGCGAACTTCATGTATGATTGGTGATGTAAGTAGTTTATGTAGACTTTTTGTGCGAACTTCATGTATGATTGGTGATGTAAGTAGTTTATGTAGACTTTTTGTGCGAACTTCATGTATGATTGGTGATGTAAGTAGTTTATGTAGACTTTTTGTGTGAGTGTATGATTGGCAGTGCTGTTAGAGCACTTGTCTTACACATGATAGGGCAGGGTCCATGGCCCAGTGTACGTTTTTTCATGAGTACAAGAATATTTGTTTTTACTATTATTGTCTGTGTTTGTGGTTCTAGAGTCAGAAAGGGGAGTACAGAATAACAACACTGTAAACTGTCATAGCTTCTGGTGTGTTGCAGGAGTCAGAAATGGGAGCACAGAATAGTAATACCGTAACCTGCCAGGCATAAAATAAGGGGTGACTACGCCGTTTTCGTCATGGAACCAACTACCCAACTTGTTGAACCTATCTGTTATCTGTAATCCTGGTATTCAATCATGAATACAAGGGTCTGATGATTCCAGATAACCTTCTTCTTCTTTGTTTGTTCTCAAACTCTCGCTACCCAGCCCTGAAAAGGGCTTTGCAATTAGCAGAATGTAGTCCAGAGAATGGAATGTGTTGTGTCATAGTTTGTAGCTCGACTACGATATTTGCGCCTTTCGGTCCGACACCTCCGACTTCAGCAGACATTTTTTAGTACTGGGTAAGTCTTTCCTCTTTGATCCCTTCTACTTAGTCAGCCTGTTGCAATCTGTTATCCAGGATCATCGAGTGAAGGTGTAGAAGGGTCTTGACAGTTCTGGGTCACTTACCCTGACAATAGCAGTCAGCTATGAGTCGCTGACGGCTACAGCTCTTGCACTGCTCAGCAATTTGATTTTTTTCTATAGAAATAATCTATTTTGTTTTGAATTTTCATTATTAAAGAAAAATTAATCTTGTTTGATTTTAAACTTTTCAGAAATAACCCAACAATCGTGCTGTTCAGTGGCATATGTGAATCTCCTGACAAGTGTATTATAACACCTGGCCTTTATGCCATGGTTGGCGCAGCAGCTGCCTTGGGTGGGGTCACCCGCATGACAGGTGAGTACTCTATTATTATCCTCTTTGAGCATCTCAAGGCACCCTTTTTGGTACAAAGTTATAGAACCTCTTTTGTCTCAGTTTTGATGCCAATGAGGTAGTAAACAAGAAGACAGCATTCATGCTGCCAAAGATGAATTTATCGAACCGAAAGGTGCAAATATCGCAGTCAAACTGTAAACTAACAACACAATGCATCCCGTTCTCTGGACTACATCCTTCTACTTGCAAAGCCCTGTTGAGAACGAACACAGAAGAAGAAAACAGCATTCATAGATGACTGATTGTGACAAAGTCAGTGAATGTTTATGTCAAGGTCAGTGAGTCAGAGCTGTCTAATACTGCCATCCTCCTTCAAACAAGGTTGCACCCATTTAGCCTTGCTGGGAGAATATGGATCAAAGAGGCAAAGCAAACCCAGTCCTAAAAATGTGCTGGGCTGAAGCCAGATATGTTGGCAGATATCAAACCCTCGTTGTAAACTATGAAGCAATGCAACATACACATTCTTTTCAGGACGAACGACGAAGAAGAAAATGAAGAAATAAAATGAGATTTGCAAAATCATCGTTGGAGAAAAAGATTCATTGCATGAGCACACAATGTGCTTTGTTGCAGTCTTCCTGTAAGGAGCCATTTATAGTGGTGACATTATGCTTCATAAAGACAGCATGAGTAAGAAGAATTAGGTAAAACTGTTAGAGAGAATCTTCCCACTTGGAATCCTGGTATTCAAACAGACATATTAATTGTCTGTTGCCAGATAGTTGAAAGCTATGGTCTATCCGTAGTAGGTATTTTAAATTACCTGCGGCTTCCTAGGCCTGTGGGAAAGGTACAAATAATTTTGGAGGATTTTTAACTTGAATTTTGAATTTTGCCCAAGCAGTGGCAGTTAAGTCTACTTTTTTCGATTTCTGCCAAAGAATTTTTAACATGCTCAACACTGAACCCGGAAGTTCGATCTCACTACCCAGAGATCAGCTGAATTTTTTACCAGAACTTCACTTAACTTAACATCTTTATACTGGCTTAGAAGACTCTGCAGAGTCTGTATACAACCAGTTTTATTTACATTTCCTTGCTCTAAAAGCGCATCCAATCTATTCTTAAATGCATTAATTATCCCTACCTCCACTACTTCCTGTGGGAATGCATTCCAAGTATTCACCACTTTCTGACTAAAATAAAATTTCTTATATCTAGTTTGGACCTCTGTTTAGCTAATTTGTAGCTATGCCCTCTCGACGTGAAAAAATCCCAGTGTCCATTGTGATTCAAACTCACAACATCCGGCACTCGAGGCAGACACCTTACCTCGAAACCACTGAGTCTCCATGGAATAATTTCAATCAGGCAAAATAAGTGTCAATGTCAGGTAGTCAAACACAGAAGAGCATGCTGTTCTTTCACTGTACACTGTGTCAGCACTGATGCCATTTTGTATCAGAACTCCAAAACATAACTACAAGAAAAACAGTCATTCTATCAGACTCCAGTAGTGTACTCCAAGCCATCTCAAGCCCCAAACAAGATAGACTCTCACATGAAATAGAATAGAACGTAGGATTGCTGTCTCAAAAAACAGATTTAGTCCTACAATGGATTCTGGCCCACTGTGGGATTCCCTGGAAATGAGAAAGCAGATGAGGTCGTAAAAGCCAGAAGTAAAGGCACACATATTCACCATCCACAGAGCTATAAAGAAGCAAAGACACTCACCAAATATGGAGAGACTAACACAATGAATACAAGCCAGAAAATGGCAGCATAGACAAACTTGGCAGAGATGGGCAGGCAAAGATCTTCAGACTTGGAACAGGACATTGTAGACTCAAGGTCCACCTTCACAGAGTTAGTCTCAGAGACACCTCCACGTACGACTGTGGAGCACCCAAGCAAACATCAAAACACCAGAACATATTCTGCAGGACTGCCCCACCTATGTAGATCAAAGAGAGGCAGTTTGGCCTGGAAGAGCGACCATGCTCGAAAAGCTGTAAGGGATCAGCGAAGACCTGAAACGCAGTCTCTTTCGTGAACCTCACTAGACTAGAAGCGTATCATCAGTTGATCGATGAAGAAGATGAAGTATCTGAGTTGCATGTGACACCTACATCTGCTATCTACAGTAATCACAAAACTGGATGTTGCTGCTACCTAATGACAACTATAGAAGCCACCAACTACACTTTTCACCAATCCCTTGTCAGTTTCTGACCTACTTACTGACTTAACCTCGTATATTAAAATATGCTATCTTCTTCTTCTTTTTTTATTCTCAATCTCCTTCTAAAAAGCCCTGACAAGGGCTTTGCAAGTAACAGGACGTTGTCCTGAGAACAAAATACGTTGTGTAATAGTTTACAACTTGACTGCGATATTTGCACCTTTCGGTCCAACACATCCGACTTCAGCAGATATTTTTTCAGTACTGGGTTAGCCTTCCCTCTTCGATCCCTTCTCCTTAGTCAGTCTGCTCTGTTGCAGCCCGTTGTCCAGGATGACCGCAAGGAGTTGTAGAAGCGTCTTGGCAGCTATGGTTCGCTGATCCTGATGCTAGTAGTCAGCTATGGGTCACTGACCTATGCACTATAGCTCATGTACTGCTCAGCATCTTGATCCTCAAATACGCTGTTAATATTGATGTACTTTTTAGAGGTGATGATGGGGAAATTCCCAGTAGTAAGACCTCACATAATTTGTATTTTTTGTGTGTGTTCGCACACTCTAACTTCCCAAGATGGTGTGCATTGCACTATGTTTTTATTGTGTGTCTGTCGGCCCAGTGCATCTGACTTCATCATACATTTTATGTAATGGTCTGCTTCCTCCAGCATTTTCTAAGGGTTTCACTTCCTCGGGAAAACAGCCGGTGCTGTGATGCGGAGTGAACCCAGCACCTTTGGGGTGTGAGCTGTGTCACCTAGCCACTAGCCCACACCGTCCCCCTCACATAATGACAGCTTAACAGTTACCAACTCCACCAAAAGCATCATGCACCCCCTATACTGTTGTGTAGGCTAAATGTCAACAGGGAAAATACTAGATGCTGGACACCCTAGCGCCGCATGTTCCCTTTTCCCTGTATGCAGCAAGAAAAGAAACCACCTACAAACGTACTACTAACAGCCAAATAAAAGTCCAGAAGACAAGCCAGGGAAAACATAGAACAGCACCTTCTAAAGTGTGACAGAGTCCAGGTTTTCACTGGGGTTTTTCTATCTACAATGTTACCACATGCATCCACATCATTCAAGACCACACACAGCAAATCACATATCTAACGGTATTTAGTAGTCTGTGTTTATTAACATCACTAAAACCAACTAATCAGAACAATCATAAATGATATTATTACAAATGAACATACACAATATTATTGAAGTGAGTGCAATGAGATTACAAACAACACAAGAAATACATCTTAACTAAATAATCATATCTTATCATTTTTCTGTATTATTAATAACTTTGCTGAGGTTGTAAGCATAAGCTTTTGAATATTGCCCAGTTCTAGCCGCACACTTCCCTCCTCTTTTCTGCACCGTCAACACACTCTCAAAAACTCGTCCTCGCGAACAGATTACGTACTCAGACGAATCTGTATGCTCCCATATAATCAGATCATGTATTCAGGCGATCTGTACATTCGTGTAACAATTCAGAACATACATTGTCCACAAGGTGTCCTGCACATAGAACACACATTGAGATACCTTCAGACAGGTGATTTTGGCATATCACATTCAATCTATTCACGTAGACTCACATGTGATCACACACTCAATCGATCTGCATATAACCATACTTCGAAACATACATCGTTCTCTCTGTATCCCTCACACACCACACACACATCCAGATTTCTCCTAGTCACATGGTGTCCAACACACACCTTATAGAGCGACTGGCCAAGACCCAAAGGCGTATGCTGGTTCAGTCACCCTGTACTTCATTCTATCTCTCTAACATTCATAAAACAGCCTATCAATTGCTCTTCTATTGTCGGCGAGCTAAACAGATCCCTAGCTAAACTCTCAATCACCCACTCTCTCTCCATGGTCAGATTGCTTGAGTTAAACTTTGTATAGTATTATATAGTCTCAAGCAGTATCAGAGCTGTCCAATGGTCCTCTGTGGGATGTCTGACCCAGCCATCCTCTACTTTGGATCTACCTCCACTTAGTTGTTATCGGAACAAATCACTGAGCTTCGTCTCCAGCGGACCCTGTCTTTGGCCATGTTAGTACAATGTGTGGTAAGTGCTCCTCTAGAGGCATCTCGGATGTTGCAACGTGCAGCAAGGGAGTCTGACCAACGCATTGGAGGCCTTCCCCGCAGTCTCTTCTTACCTCGGGGGTACCAGACTGCTGTTGCTGTGCTCCATTGACCATCATTTCATCGCAACATGTGACCTGCCCATCTTTGCTTTACCTTGTGTTCATGGATTATCGCATCCTTCACCAGGGACAATCGTCTATGTCAGAATTGTGGAGACCAAGCATGCATTTTTTCTGGAGAGATTCCGACCAAGCGTTTCTCAAGGGAGGCCTGCGTCACTCTCAATTTGTCCTCTAGTGATTTTGTTAGTGTCCATGTCTAGGCACTGTAGCACATCGCAGGCAGTACAGTGGAATTGAAGAGGGATGCTCGTAGGTCTTGATCATGACAACCATCCAGGACCGAGTTAATAGGCGAGAAAGCTGCCCAACCCGCGCTGCGACATCTTGTCAATTCAGATTCCAAATTATTCACCATATTGAGAAGACGTCCAAGCTAAATGTACTCATTGACATTCTCTAATCATACCTCGCCAAGGAAGACTTGATCACAAGTGATCCACTTGTTTATTATTCCCCATTTTCTTGCCTTTGTTAGCTTACCCTTATTCCTCATGTTCTTATCTTCTTTAGCCTACTATTATTCCTCATTTTAATATTTTTAGTTTACCATTATTCTCAATTTCCTTGTCTTTAGCTACCTTTAATCCCAATTTCCTTGTCTTTAGCTACCTTTAATCCCAATTTCCTTGTCTTTAGCTACCTTTAATCCCAATTTCCTTGTCTTTAGCTACCTTTAATCCCAATTTCCTTGTCTTTAGCTACCTTTAATCCCAATTTCCTTGTCTTTAGCTACCTTTAATCCCAATTTTCTTGTCTTCTTTAACCTTACCCTTTTTCCCAATTTCCTTGTCTTTAGCTACCTTTAATCCCAACTTTCTTGTCTTCTTTAACCTTACCCTTTTTCCCAATTTTCTTGGCTTCTTTAGCTTACATTTATTCCTAATTTTTTGGGTCATTTTTAGCCTAAACTTTTTTCTCTCATTTTCATGTGTTTTTTAGCCTACCCTTATTCCCCATTTTTGTGTCGTCTTTAGCCTACACTAATTCCCCATTTTCGTGTCGTCTTTAGCCTACCCTTATTCCTCATTTTTGTGTCTTCGTTAGCTTACTGTTGTCTTCTTTGCCACTTTCACACTCACTACCATTCCTTCTTTCATTACCAATGTTGATTCTGTCCTTCCAGTTTCTCTGGTGGTGATCATGTTTGAGCTGACTGGAGGACTGGAGTACATTATGCCCATGATGGCTGCAGCAATGACCAGTAAATGGGTAGGAGATGCCTTGGGCAGAGAAGGGATGTATCCTTTTGTATAAAACCACATAGCCTTAGAAAATGCAGGGCCACTTTGGGGAATGCTGACAGGGCCTCTTAAAAATGTTAAATTAGTCATTTAATGTTTAATTTTTCTTACTCTGCTGTCTCTTTTTCTTTCTTTCTCTCCCCTCTCGATCTTTCTCCATCTCCTTTCTCTCTCTTTCACTTTCTCTATCTTTCTCTCTCTCATTTTTCTCTCTGTCTTTCTCTTCCTTATCTCTTCATCTCCTCTCTCTCTCTCTCTCCTATCTATTTCTATCTCACTTTAACTTTCTCTCTTTCTTTTCTTCTATCTCTCACTTTCACTGTCTTTCCGTTCTCTCTCTCTTTTTTCTGTCTTTCTTTTTTCTCTCTCTATTTCTCTTCTTTATCTCTCTCCCCTCTTTCTTTTCGTCTCTCTTTTATTCTGCCTCCACCTCCCACCTTTTTTAAAATAGTAATATATTGCTGATTTGAATTTACTCACTTCCTTAATTCTTAACTTAACTTATACTTAACGTGTTTATACTGGTTTAGAACACTCTGCAGAATCTGTATACAACCAGTTTCATTAAAATTTCCTTGCTCTAAAAGCTATACACATTAAATCTATGCACGTCCAATTCTTTACTAATACAAAACTTTGGGTGCATCCTCAAAATGACAGGAAGTATTGTCAATAGCTGTCATGTCAACTTCATCGAGGATTCCATTTTCATGGGCAGCAAACATAACTCTGATACCCGAAACTACCCAGTTATCATTCCTAGAGTCGGCCTGGCTGCCTCTACGAAAGCCTTGCATCAAGTCTGGAACCAGCAGAGACTTTTTTAACTTAACTTAACATTTTTATACTGGTTTAGAAGACTATGGCAGAGTATATAAACAACCAGCTTCATTTACATTTCCTTTCTCTAAATGCTATGTGTATCCAATCTATTCTTAATTATATTAATTGTCCCTGCCCCCACTACTTCCTGTGGCAATGCATTCCAAGCATTCTCCACTCTCTAACTAAAAAAATATTTCCTAATATCTAATCTGGACCTCTCTTTAGTTAATTTGTAGCTTTGCCCTCTTAGTCTTGTAGGTTTTTGTATTTTTAAAATTGTGTTATAGTATAATTAATCCTGTCCTTTAATTTTCTTATAAACAGGTATTAAGTCACCTTGTCTTCTTCTTGTCTAGACACTGTAGGCCGGTTTTCCGGAGTTTTTCTCCATAACAGTAATCTGGAATCCCACTATCAGCTTTGTCGCTCTTTTGTATCCTTTCCAGCATGTTCATATTCCCTCTACGATAAGAACCCACACCTGTACACAGTACTCCGATCTAGGTCTAACTAATGCTTTATACAGTTTGACTATCACTTCCTATGTTTAATATTTCTTTTAATCATACCTAACATTGCATTTGCCTTTTTCACTGCTGTCTGGACTTACACATAATGTAGATTAAGTGTAGTATTTGTTCGACAAAAACTGAACCCGGTGGATATTTTACACTCAGTTTTACTTCAGCACACTTTTTGTTTGCTAATATTTGTTGTGTATTGCTTATCTAACATTATTATCCCTGTCCCAAACTTTAGTCTCCTCTCCCTTTGTATTTTGTTATTTGTACCAATGTAAAATTAACCATTCTTATTGTTATGGGTAATTACAATCAATGGCCTTAACAGACATGAAGATATGATGCTCATATAGCGTTGAATGGGTACCCATACTTGGACTCCAAGGAAGAGTTTACCCACACCACCATTGCAGCCGATGTGATGAGACCACGGTAAGAAGGTCACACAGATTAGCGTCTAAAGCTCAGTAAATCTTGATATTACAATAACACTTTTAGCATTAATCACATAAAACCATCTAGGGCATTTTTGAAAAAAATCATTTTGCATTAATTTTAAAAAAAACTTTTGGGATACATTTTTTCTTCTTTGAAGTTCGTCCTGAAAAAGGCACTGTGTTGTAGTTTACTACATGGCTACAATATCTGCGCCTTTTAGCCAAACACATCTGATTTGAGCAGGCTGTTTTGGGTACCAGGTTTGCCTTCCCACTGTGATCCCTGTCCTCTTAGACAGACTACACTAGTGAAACTTGTTTTCAGGGCCGCTCATTGGAGGAGGAATAGGGTCAGCTCTGGTTCATTGACTCTGGTGCAAGCAGCCATCTATGAGTCGCTATCTGCTGTCTGCTCATTCACTGTGCTGCATCTTCAATCCCTGGGACACCTTTAAAATAATACTTTTAACATTCATCGCAAAAATTGTCTCTGTTATTTTTGCAAAAAACACATTCAATATTAATTCCAAAACTTTTCTGGGATATCAATCCCAAAACTCATTTAACATTAACCTGAAAACTCTTGTGGGATTTCTATCCAAAAATTAATTTAACATTAACTTCAAAACTCTTCTGGGATACCTTTCCAAAAACACATTTAACATTCACCTCAAAACTCTTCTGGAATACCTTTCCAAAAACACATTTAACATTCACCTCAAAACTCTTCTGGAATACCTTTCCAAAAACAAATTTAACATTCACCTCAAAACTCTTCTGGAATACCTTTCCAAAACCTTATTTAGCATTAATAGCAATGCTCTTGTTTTGGTACTTTAGTGGGATCTAACGTTTTCATTTACCACAACACAAGTTGTTTACCAATCAACCACACAGCTGCCAAGCACTATTTAATTACTAATTAATCAGCTCTCATCAAGATTAAATCAAGACCGACTGCCACATGATCAAGAAGGCAAACATGCCCTGTTATAGCCAAAATGACACCGTTTGTTGAAAGAAGCCTGCCTGAACAAAAGGAAACTAACCAAAACAAAGAAGAAAAGGTGTCTTCTTAAGTTCCATCCGTGAGACCCCACTACTTTAGCTTCCTCTCCTGCCATTCTTTCCTTGATTTCTCTGATATTCCTTTCTTCTCTTTTTGCATTTTCTGGATGGACAAGTGACAAATGCAGATTTTCATTCTTGCACCAGCCTCCCAAGAATGTACTCTTCTTAGACGGATCTGTGCTGTGCAGCAGGACATCGAGCTGGGGCTTCTCAGCTAGAGTGAGAGGATAGGTCATTGCTGAGCGGAGTGGGGCATACACATCAGTAACCTCCAGTTTCAGAATGGAGAGGGAAGCAGTGACCATGGCATTAAGATGGCTGAGACTCCTTTAACAAGGACAATCATTGGGACTGAGGCGTACTTCGGAAGGTGCAGAAGGGATGGCTGAAGTACGAGTGGATAGCAGTTGTTGAAGCCTCACACCTCTAGGGGTAGACATGGATCTAATGTCCTGGTCATGCTGGGGCTCAGGGCAACGAAAGAGTTGACATCTTCGCTTCACAAGCTCCCATCATGAGCACGATAGTCGACATAAGTGACATTTTGAAATCAATCAATGGCCGTCTGTTAGATGAGGACACTGAAGTAATGAATCAGCAATCCACAGATGGCAAAGTCTTAACATCAAACAAGGTTCGAGTAAAGTAGAACGCATGAGAGGACAGAGCAGGAGAGAACAACCAGCGAGCTACAGAGAGCATCAGCATCTATACACTGCACCATCTGCTGAGAAAGACTGAGCACCCATGGGTATGCCCGGAGTGCAGTGACATTAATTCACAGAAACAGAAAGCAGTGAAGACTATGATGGTTTAGTCATATTCGCTACATGGAAGATGTTTGCATTCTCAAAGATATTCTCTCTGGACAGTTGACGGATAGCAAAAAACCAGTCGACATCACCACAACTGAGATTCAAAGATGTGTGTAAGTGGGACTGAAGATCAGGCCAATCCAAGTGGAGATTACCATGTAGAGCCACCTCAGACTTGGTGAAAAGAAGCTTTTGCAACACACAGAAGTTAAAATATGACATCGCAAGGAAAAATAAAATAATAAATTATATAGAAAGTTAACACTCCAAGGTTGAATCATCCTATAGTCAGTCATGACAAAAAAGGGACTTAACCAAGGACTGCCTTCACAATTATTTAATACCAGTTACTTTACCCTAAAATCTAAAGAATTTGTGTAATGCAATCTTTAGTACTTTATTCTTTATGTATTCTCTGTGCTTTAGGACTTATTTTAACCTTCCTGCTGCATGTTGTAGCCTCTTTCAATATTATTCTAATAATTTCCAGCATATTGGAATATAAATTTATGTATAATTTCATTTTTCTTTCAAATTAATGCAATATTATATCCTGAATCTTGAACTTTCCTGTATATTTTATTACTATTATTTCATTATTTTACAAATTCATCTCATGGTCTCTCAATTTTGCAGATTGAGTTTCAGGTTTGCTTTTTTATTTTATTTTATTTTATTTTATTTATTTATTTATTTTTTTATTTTTTTTTAGATTTGAGTTTCCCAATACCTTGTTTACCTAACCATTTTTCACAGAGTTTTGATAACACATGCTACCTTTTACTGGTTTTTGATAACCCAAAACACTTTTTACTGTGTTTTAATATCATTCTGTCTCAGTTTTCTTATTTAGTTTTGCATATTTTTTTAGAATGGATTCACAAACTTCATATTTGATATTGGTGTGTTAATGGATGTTTTGGTAATACCATTTTTATAATTTTTTTTATATCCCCTAGCCCTAATTGTAAAATTGAATACATTCACATTTTTTTTATTGCAGAATCAATTACCTTCACATTTTTTGTATTACAGAACCAATTTTCTTCATTTTTTTGTACATAATCAATTACTTTCACTTTTTTTCTTTACATAATCATTTACCTTCACGTTTTTTCATTACATAATTAATTACCTTCATATTTTGTTTCATTACATAATCAATTACCTTCACATTGTTTATTATAGAGTCAATTACCTTCCTGTTGTGTATTACATAATTAATTGCATTCTTATTTTTTAATTACAGATTTATTATATTCACATTTTCTATCACATAATTAGATACATTCACATTTTGTATCACAATACTAGAGACATTCACATTTGTAATCACAAGGCTAGAGACATACACATTTTGTATCACATGACTAGAGACTTTCACATTTTGTATAGTAAGCAAGACTAGAGACATTCACATTTTGTATCACAGGACTAGAGACATTCACATTTTGTATCATAGGACTAGAGACATTCACATTTTGTATCACAAGACTAGAGACATTCACATTTTGTATAACAGGGCTAGAGACATTCACATTTTGTATAACAGGGCTGGAGACATTCACATTTTGTATAGCTAGACTAAAACACATTCATCATATAGATTAAGTAATAATCAATCACATCTGAACCAAGTTATCTATAATCTTCCATGTATCAAGTAATCTATAATCACATCTAAACCAAGATATCAGTAATCTTCCCCAGATTAAACAATATGTAATCACAACTTCACCAAAAGGTCGATAATCTTCCATAGATTCAGTAATCTGTTATCACATATTGACCAATTCATCTGTAATCATATATGAACCAGGAGATCGTTAATAATATGTACATCATTTAATCTTTCACTATCTTCACAGTAATCTCAAATCTATATACAACAAAATGCCCAATAGTTCTAACCAGTCTATCATTCTTTAAATATCTCCCAAAAGCTACTGGCGTTATGGGATTGGAGTGTGAGTCTGCGTTTTTAATATTGATGTCTCGCATTTTTCAGGAGGCGTGTGTTGCTAGTGCCCCTTTTGCTTGCTAATTGTTGTGTAGGAGTACTGACTTGTTTGTGGTGGTTTGTACTCTAGAAATGTAGATTGAGTAGCTGCGTTTTTAACTTAACTTAACTTAACGTCTTTAGATTGATGTAGAAGACTCGACAGAATCTGTATGCAACAAGTTTCTTGGAGGGGGGGTTTAACCAATATGCGAGACCCAAACACTAGAGCTAATTAGACCTGCAGCCTGTTAGGCACAATCTATAGTTGCTCTTAACAAACCACCTGGGGAAAACTTGGGTGGATTTTTAATTTGAATTTTGTCCAGGCAGTGGCAGAATTGACTCATTCACTCCCGAATATTTTGGACCTCTGGACACAATTTTTTTCTTATGTAAAACTCAAACACAGCAACACTTAGTTGCGATCTGTTGATCTTCAATAAAAGTTCTCTGAAATAACACATGATATACCAAACTGTTCACAATTGCAGCCAGAATTCAATGAAATACATATATTTTGCAAATGGAGGTGAACATTTGTGAATGATGGATTATAGTTGCATAATCATTTTTGTTTTTAAAAATAATGAGAGAAAAATTGTTTCCCCTCATCAGCACATTATTCAGCTCTTCTTCTTCTTCTTCTGCATCCATTCTCAATCTCCCTCTACCAAGCCCTGAAAAGGGCTTTGCAATTAGCAGGATGTCGTCCGGAGAACGGGTTTGCGTGGTGTCGCTAGTTTACAGTTTGACTGCGATATTTGCACCTTTCGGTCCGACACATCTGTCTTCGGCAGTGTTCAGCTCAAAACCAATACAAGAATAACTTAATTACTTTCTACTGACGGTAATCCACGAGGGAAGATGTTCTGAAAGTTACACTTAGTTTTCACAGTTTTTATATTTTGCTGAAGGCAATGATATTGAAAATGTCCTAAAAAATAAAAGCACTGATCAACATCAGTGTGAGTGTTTACAATTTGCGCGCACCCAGAAAAAATTTTCCCGCTGTATTAAATATATAAGTATACACATTTATATTACATAAACTAGCATTGCTGTGCATGATATTGAACCTTTACTGAATTTGACAATTGTTACTACCGTTGCTTGAGACAAAAGAGAGCACCACCCCCTCGTCAGTAGATTTAGTTTCACTTTCTTCGTTCAACTTAGAACTAAGACTAGATAATGAAATTGAAATATCGTTATCAGAACGACAGATATCTTTATCATCATTTCCGTTAGCAATAATATAATGTAACCATTACCAAGGTTGTACCTTAAAAATCTATTTGGTCTGACTGAAGGGAAATGTTCGAGAAGATGTGAACATTGAAAGTTTCGACCCATTTACGATTGGGGGGGTACGAGATTCCAGAGTTACGATACACAGATGATACAGTGATACTACCAAGAAGTGCAGGAGGGCTAGAGCAGCTACATTCAGCCGTTAATGGACATAGTAAAAATCAAAATCTGTTCATAAACAAAAATAAAGATAATGACCACCGACAAAACAATATCAGCATAAATTTATAGTGGGTGGTGAGGAAATAGATCAGGTCACACATTTTGAATATCTGGGTTCCAGAATTGACAAAAATGGCGACTGCTTAAAAGAAATCAGAAGAAGACTAGCTATGGCAATGCAGAGACTGAACAGCCTGAAGAAATTATGGCAGGGCACCAACAAAATGATAAAAGTAAGAGTGTTAAGAGCCTGTGTTTTTCCTGTGGCAGCATATGGCTGTGAATCATGGATGATTACCAAAACTTCTAGACAAAGAATCGAATCCTTCAAGTCAAAATGTTACAGAAAGATCCTCAGAATACTCTGGACAGAGAAAAAAACAAATGTAGACATTCGGCAAGAGTTGAGCATAGAAGAGAACTGGTTTATCAATTCCATTTTGGCTAGAAAATGCAAGTATGTTGGTTACATCAAGAGACACAATGGCCTTGAGAGAACGGTGATGGAAGATATGGTGCCAGGCAAAAGAGGAAGGAGTAGACCAAGATATCCAGGAATGACTGAGTATGACTACATGATTATGAAGGGACATGGGCTAGATTCAAGGCTGTCCTCCGAAAAAAAATATGGTTTCGAAATACAAAAATAAACACTTTCTTAATTAAACACACGCTAACTCTTTTGGAAATGAAAAGTACAAAATCTGGACTTCCGCCAATAACCAAAATAAAATATTTCTGAAAACTATAAATGGGAAAATATGTGATTTTGTTAACATTTTGTGAACACAGTCGCAAAAGCCGATATATCGGCTCCAGAGTTTTCTGTAAAAATCTGGAAGCCAATCTATAGGCTCGTTGGAGTGAATGAGTTAAGTCTACTCTTTTTTATTTCCAACTGCCAAGGAATTTTTAACGTGCTCGACACTGAACACCAGAGTCCGATCTCACTACCCAGAGATCAGAGGAATTTTTACCAGAAGATTCACATGAAAAAAATCCCAATCTCCACTATGATTCGAACACACGACCTCCAGCACCCGAGGCGGACATCTTACCTCGGGGTTGTGATTTTACTTTGAGTAAAATAAAAACTATTATTACTGAGTTGTTGTTTTTTTTCTCAATGCTTGGGTAAGTAGATATCCTGTTAACACGCCAGTGTGGCACAATGGGAATTTTGTGTTACGCCTATATTTTTATTGACCAATGGCACACTAGGGGTGATGTGGTCAACTTTACTTTCCCAAATTATTTTGGTACCCAATTTTTTAGGCTGGGTCGACCCCTGGAGTCATTTTGCAATTGGAAAAATCCAGCGCCAACTGGGGACTGTACCCCAATTGCTCGACAGGATAGCCAGTACACTAACCACTGCATTATCTCGGCTCCTCCACAACTGGGGTACTCTGGGATTATTTGTAAAGGCTGCTGTCCTATGCAGTTGCCACCTAGTCAACAAACTTGTTATTTTATTTCCCGATATAGCTGTCATTGTTGTTTTTGTTCAATGCTACTGGTTCTGAGTTTAGTTAACTCTTGACATTTCTTTGGTAGCGGGTTACAGTGGCTTTTCTTACATCCAGAGGCGTAATTTAGAAGTTAGATCAGATCTTTGTGACTTTAATGCTAAATGAGGTGCCTCAATATTCTCACCAGTGTGGGGATTATTGTGTCAATCCCCACCTCATTACCCAGACTGCTGTGATACAGCATGTTCCCAGGACCATGAACAAGGATATTTTGGGGGACCTTAATCAGTTTATTTGACTTTTTGCTTCCTGCAGAAAAAGTCTATATCTTGCTGAAGTTTTAAACACGTAACCTATTAGTCAGAAGGCTGGTTTTGAAACAATTCGAGAGGGGCAGAGAAGAGAGAAATAGTAGAGACAGAGATGGGAAGAGAGGAAAAGATAGTGAGGGAGTGGTTAGAAGAGAGAAAGAGTGAGACGTATAGGAAAAGACAGTGGAAGAACAGAGAGAGAGAGAGATTGAAAAGAAAGAGAGATTAAGTTAAAGAGAAAGAGAGCTTAAAGAGAGAAAAAGAGAATGAAGTAAAGAAGAAAAGAGAAAGTGAAACACATCGAGGAAGAGAGAGTAAAGAAAAAAGAGAAAGGAAGAGCCAGCGAAGAAGAAAGCGAGACATATAGAAAAACAGATAGTGAAGGAAAAATGGATATGAAGAGAGAGGGAAGGCAAATGAATTGGTGAGTGAGTGTGAGTCTGAGAATATAGGATAAACTAGAGTAGATCTGAACAGTTATCATTTGATGAGGGTAAGTCAATAAATAAGTTACAAGTTAATAATTGAGATTCACATTTTTGGGGGTTTTTTTTTGGCATTTGCCTTATTTCTCTATTTCCCATGGGTGGTGTGCATTGCACTATGTTTTTATTTTGCGCCTGTTAGCCCAGTACATCCAACTTTGGCATGCATTTTATGTAAGGGTCTGCTTGCACCTGCATTATTTAAGGGTTTGTTTCCTCGGGGTAACGTCCGGTGCTGTGATGGGGAGCGAACCCTGCACCTTCGATTTGTGAGACGTGTCACTTAACCACTAGCCCTCGCCGTTCCCTAGATGCAAACTTGAAAACCATTTTTTATTGCACTTACGTTGTCCCTTGTTTCTCAACACAATTTCCATCAACATTGATACACTTATCTCCGCGCTTTATCAGTGCACCAAAACGTGCAGCATTGAAGTCGTTGGTCTCCTGTCTCAGTTACATTTGCACTTCACGTTCAAAATCTTTGTCATTCATGAAGCATCTATGCCAAGATGCAATAATGTATTTTACTGTGAGCCAAACCATATGAACACCCTAATGCAGTTGCTACACTGTCTATCGTTTCCCACCTTGTCAGCTTGAAACATCTCCCTACCCACTGCTATCTGAACAGGACGACCAGGTCAGGCATCATCAGCAGCTGTTAACTTAACTTAATGTCTTTATACTGGTTTAGAAGACCCTGTAGAGTCTGTATACAACCAGTTTCATTTACATCACCTTGCTCTAACAGCTATGCGCATACAATTTATTCTTAAATGCATTAACTGTTCCTGCCTCCACTACCTCCCCTGGCAATGCATTCCAAGCATTCACCACTCTCTGACTAAAAAAATATTTCTTAATATCTAATCTGGACCTCTCTTTAGTCAACTTGTAGCTATGCCCTCTTGTTATTGTGGGTGGCTGTATTTTAAAAAACCTGTTATAGTCTAATTTATCCATTCCTCTGATCATCTCATAAACCTGTATTAAGTCACCTCGAATTCTTCTCTCTTCTAGACACTGTAGGCCAGTTTTTCTGAGTCTTTCCTAATAACTGTAATTCTGGAATCCCACTATCAGCTTTGTCGCTCTTTTTTTTTCTTTTTTTTTTTTTTTTTTTTTTCAGAGTGCCATTTGAGAAAATAAATTGACCCAGTTTTGCACCGCTTTGCATAATAAACACTTCTCATTGTAAACAGGAAGCATTTTTTTATGAATATCCTTTGCGGAAAGTACTTTTGTCCTTCCACCCTCCACCTAAGAAAAATACACAACAGTGCCCTGTTCCTTGTTTGTGCACTATGTGAGCACTGACACCATTTTGTATCTACGCTTTGCATGTGCATGGACACTAACATATACTGTCTACAGTAATTACAAAGCTGCATGTTGCTGCCATCTAGTGACACCTTTAGAAGCTACCAGGGGACAGCGTTGGCCAGTGGTTAAGTGACATCGCTCACAATCCAAAGGTGCTGGGTTCGATCCCCATCACCGGCCATTACTCAGGGGAAGTAAACCCTTAGAAAATGCAGAAGGAAGCAGACCCTTACATAAAAATGCATGCTGAAGTCGGATGCACTGGGCCAACAGGTGCAAAATAAAAACCACAGAGCAACGCACACTGCCTTAGGGAATAGAGAAATATGGCGAACGCAAAAAAAATTTTTTTTTTAAAACTACCAACATTTTTCAGCTATTCCACATCAAGTTGTACCCTACTTACCGACTTACCCTCATACTAACAATAAGTTGTATCACTGCTGCTACATCTTCTAAATCGGAAACAAATGATGGACACATTTTTTTTTCTACAAAAATGTTATGCTAAGTAGTGTTTCACTGTGTTGCTTGTATATTATTTCTGCGGATTAATATTTGCTGTGTTTTTCTTGTTGTTTTACATATCAGCTTTGTGCTAAATTACTTGGTTTGATTTACATATCAGCTTTATGCTAAATTATTTGGTTTAGGGTGGCTTTACAAATAACCCTGCTATTGTAGATGTATGAACTGTTAATAAATGTATATGTACTTGAACCAACTCACTAACCATACATGTCAAGTTGCTAAGGTTGGCTCATGTTTTTTTGTAAGATTTTGTCAGTGTAAGGCTGTACAATACACCTGAGTTATACCTGCGTGGAATGAATAGGACCAGAGAGTTGTGCTTGATGCTCGTAACTACGAGAGATATTCAAGTCGAACTGAGACTTTTTGTTCTAGTTCTACCTAAATGGGTTGGTTATAGCATGCTGGAACTACTATCATTAGGGGCACTTGTGTCCTATTACTGCTTGTCATGAGCCGGTCACGGTATAGATAAATAAAAATGGGGCACAACACTGTTAGTGCTTGTAAGTAACAGCGTGTTGTGATGAAGTTTCTTGTGAAAGAACGCGTGAAACCTGTGGAAATGTACTGAAGACTGCAATCATAATACGGTGATGAGACACTCAGCCACAGGAAGACATTTGATTGGTGTAAACGCTTTAGAGAAGGCCCCTACATCCGTGAGTAATGATACCAACCGCAGTCATTTCCTGCGAATATCCAGATTGGGGAATGTCTTATCCTGGAAAATTGACACATAACCTATCACGAAATTGCACGAGGCAAGTCTTTCTCTGGGTACAGTGAACATTATTATTCATGAACATTTGCATTTTTGGAAGACTAGTGCACGTTTGGTGTAAAGACAGCTTTCCGCATTTAACCGGCAGAGAAGAGTTCAAGCCTGCTCGACCTCATATGGCTTACCGCACTATGTACCATCTGCAGCTATTCGGCTGAAAGGTATTGCCTCATCAACCTTACAGCCTAGACCTTGCTCCAAGCAATTTTCACCTAGTTTTGACCCCTAAAAGAGTTCTTCGGAAATCAGCATTTCAGCACTGACAACGAAGTGAAACAGGCTGTCCTGGATTGGTTTAGACATACTGACAAACCTTTCTATGCTTTTCAAAACGCTTTCTGAAGCTTTTCAAGAATAACTTAAACAGTAGGATAAGTTCATAAACAGTGTAGAGATTATATCGAGAGATAAAAAATGCTATTCCTTACTTTTGTAAGTCCAGGTTTGACTTGAACACCCCTCGTACATTGAGTAAAATCATTGTTATGACACTACCATTGCAAGTGAAGGGAAATGGCTTCCAATGAAAGGACCATGCTGAGGGAGTGACCCTATGCTTTACTTGAATCAAAATAGTAAATCAGTCAATCAATCAAAACAGTACAATTGTCTTGCAGGACTGATTTTTAAAATGATGTTGGCAGAATGCACGACACCCACAGACGACTGCTGCTACTGCATGTCATTCTGCATACACCGTTACTATTTAGTTTTAGCACAGCTTCATAGGGCAATCTTTTTGACTAAATTGTGAAGTGAAATAAGAGATTGAAATGAACTAAACTTAAATAATTCAATAATATTATAATAAGACCGACACAGGAAGTTCAACCACAATGTTGCCAATGTGTCATGCAATAACAACGCCACCTGAAGTCCCGTCTGGCTAACACTAGACAACTTTGATTTGATGGTCGTTGGAAGACTCTTGTAAGACCAATTCTGATTTTAGTGATGTTTAATTGTGGCACAGACAGCTCTGCGCTGCAGCGTTGTCTGGAAATCCTAGACAGTGAAATGCCCTCCCTAGATTTGTCTTTATCCTGGGCCAAGGCCAAAGTTCAGAATCTCATATCTGACACAGCACCTCAGGCTATCGAAACTCAAGATCACACTACAAAGGGCACCAATGAATTTTACCTATCTAGGCAGCATGATATCATTCGATGGGCGCAGCAGTCCCGATCTGTCAAGGCGGTTTGGGCTAGCTGCATCTGCTATGCACGACCTCCGACGTATGTGGAGTAACGACAAGGTCTCATTTGAAATAAAAATCTGCATTTACCAGTCCTGCATGGTCTCAGTCCTACTTTATGGTTCCGAAACATGGACATTGCTGCAACATGACACGTCAAGACTGGAGCGTATCCTGGGCATCCGATGGCATGACTACATATGCAACATGGAGGTCTCTGCTAAAACAGGCCTACTCCCAGTTTCAGAGACGCTTGACCGCCACTGAGTTTCTTTGTTCAGTCATGTTGTACGGCTAGGCCAGGAAACCCAGGCTCACAAGATACTACAAGTCATTCCTCAGCGCCAAAGGTCTTCCCCCGACCAGCTGGAAACGCAGAAGTCTATAATATGTATGACCATCGTCAGTACAATTCATGAACAAACTGTATAGAGATATCATTAACCTCACGATGATCACTGCTTTGGGGAGGAAGACTTACATACTGATAATACATGTTAATCTTGGTCAGGCAAATTAAACTGGCCAAGACCTTCACCTCGGCTTCCCTGTAGCCCTTCCTGAAAATGAACTGTTTTCATGGCAGCCTGTTTAACTAGGTGATGAATCGACGTAAACCTCGTAGTAGTGAGCGACAGGCAGGTGAAGCCAAGCATAGCACACCAACCTTCATCAGAATGCTTGGGATGTGAGGAAAGCTACAACAAACTGCCACTAAACGTCTTTTTTAGGACGCACAAAAGGGTAAATCCCCCCATTGTCATTGTGGGCATTCCTTCAATAAAAAAACCATTTCTTTAATTATATATATATATCTTTCAGTTCTCGTATGGCTTCGTTCATTCTCAATCTCCCACTACCAAACACTGAAAGGGCTTAAGTAGCAGATTAAGTAACTGGTTGTATACAGACTCTGCAGGGTCTTCTAAACCAGTATAAAGACGTTAAGTTAAGTTAAGAAGCTGTTCCCGCACAGTATGGCTCCAGCAGATAGCAACCTCCACCTTTGCTCTGGCCTAGTACCACGTCGCAGCAGTGGGTCAAGGATGTGGCCGACCGACGCAACTGGCCTCAGACGCATTAAACCAAAATTATGTTGCTGTTGTTTAATGCCCATAATGAGTAAGTTTTCTCTTTTGTGTGCCCTGAAAAGGGCGTTGAGTGGCAGGTTGTAGTAGCTTTCATCACATCCCGTGCATGCTGATGAAGTTGGACCGTATTCCTCCAGGCAATTGTGCTATACTTGGCTTCATCTGTGTGGTGCTCATTACTATGGGTCAGCCAGACTGCCTTGAAAACAACCTGTTTCCAGGGAACAGTACATGGAAAAGAGGTTGTCGTCGTGGTCAGTGTATTGTGCCTGATTGAACTAGCGTCTCAGTTCTCCAAGCCAATATTATTATTATTATATTATTAATTGCGGGAAAATGTATCTCTTAGAATAGAAGAAATAGGGTATTTTACAAATATACAAGTTTGGTAATGCAAAGTATTTATGTTAAAAAATTGTTAGAATAATATAAGGCATATTTAAAAAACTTAACATTCCAAAATATTTACATCAAGAAAGCATTATTCAACAAATATAAATAGTGCTGTGTTGCAAAATGTGTATATAATGATAGTGCTATGGTTCATATATTTATTACATTGCAAAATTTATAGATAAAAATTAGAAATTTAGAACATAATTTCTAATTTATTACATTTTATACTAACTAGCGTAACAAAACCCTGGAACAAATACTTGTTGTCTGTGTTGTCGTTTTTGTGAAGCTTTTCTTCTTACTTATTTGCACCGCATTTTATATTTCTTGTGATGAAGGCTATTGTTACACTCTTAACTTGTGTTTTATTAATAGCATCAACATATACTCAATATGAGGCCAACCGAAAACCTGATTCAGAACTTTATCCTCCATTTTAAAATTTGTTTCACTTGTTAAACACTATAAGACTTTAACTATGCATTAATACTTTATTGGTGAGACTTATATTTTAGGTTGGTCCATCGCTGTTTTATTGGTATTACTTTAGATGGGATCAGAGCTTCACTACTTTATTAGTAGCACTTTAAATGAGATCAGACCTTCACTACTGTATTGGTTGCACTTTAGATGAGATCAGATCTTCACTACTTTATTGGTAGCAATTTAATGAGATCAGACCTTCACTACTTTATTGGTAGCACTTTAGATGAGATCAGACCTTCACTACTTTATTGGTAGCACTTTAGATGAGATCAGACCTTCACTACTTTATTGGTAGCACTTTAGATGAGATCAGACCTTCACTACTTTATTGGTAGCACTTTAGCCAAAGGCAGCCATGTTCTGGTTAATGGTAATATATAAGATTATTTGTTTTAAAGTAAAACAGATTTGATTTCTTTTATTTTATTTTCTTGTGTGAAGGTCCTATGCCGTGTTTTGTTAACCCATATTACTTTATTAAGGCAGAAGTAAGCATGTTATTATTGGTTTATTGGTGATATTGTTGACTGGCTAGAGCTGTTAAGCTGCAGGATCTTTCACAGTAAGCATGTTGTACAACTGTTAATGTAAACATGTTTTTTAAATTATTACAATATGTCTGTTTGAAAATATTAAACAATATACACTATTGTATTATATATCCATGTATATTTTATCTATATACATACATAAATAATAGTTGTCCATCACAAGTGATGAAGACCACTCTCTTTGTTCAGCCGTGTGGACAGTCGTATCACTTGCTGTGTCCGCTGAAATGGGTGACTTGCGCGGTGATGTGGATTAAAGGGAGGAAGAAACTGCGCCTTTTGCCAACCTCACTCACAGAGCCTAAACTACCTTTTGCCAGTGGCAAGACATTCATAGCATAGGATGCAGATTTTGCCTCAGGGTTACCACCGAAGCCTTTCCGTAAACATGTAACCCGCAGGGTAGAAAGGTGGGATGGCATCTAACGCAGTTTGTCGTGCCTTTTCGATAACCACAAGAGGTCGTATGGACAACACTCAGCGTGTGAGTGGGTCTGGCATCTCTCCCCAGCTGTATTCAACTCATCATAATAGCATCTAAAATTCCCACACGCCAAATTCGTGAAGGTGAACCGGCAGAACTAACCTGTGAAATACGTCACAGGTATAAGCGTAGTGCCATTCAGCCGGCGTCCAGACCAGGATAAACGGATGGAAGAAATCACAAAAAAAGAACGAAATAACAAGTCCAGACGGAATACAACATTACGTTTCAGTGAACACAAGTGAAGTCGTCGACTAGTGTGAATTCCAGGCAAATCCGTGGTCTAGCGGCATCCATAATGATCCAAAACAGTAGAGAAATGTAGACTCGCAGCCAGTTATGGCGCCATCTTTGCCAGATTTATATTTTATCTATATACATACATACATACATACATACATACATACATACATACATACATACATACATACATACATACATACATACATACATACATACATACTTGCATGCATGCATACATACAAACATACATACTACCTACATATATACCTACCTACACACATACATACATACATACATATATATATACATACATACATACATACCTACATATATACCTACCTACACACATACATACATACATATATATACATACATACCTACCTACATATATACCTACCTACACACATACATACATATGTATATATGTATGTATGATCGGCCTCACGCTCCACAATCAACGTTTGAAAGGTCTTCACAACACTGACGACACAACAAATATCATTAGTGAAGGATACAGTTACCCACGCAGACAAGGTAAGGCATCGCTGGGCTGGTCACCTGCTTCGGAGAACTGATGACCGTTGGAGCACAGCGATAGCAGTCTGGTACCTACGAGACAGAAGATGACCACAGGGAAGACCACCTACGCATTGGTCTGACTCCTATGAACTCAGAAACAATATCTACGATGCTACAAATGGGAAACTCATTACCCACTGATCCACCTTGGCCCAAGACAGAAGACAATGGAAACATAGTTGGGACCCGCAGCGGCATAACCACCTGTAATATATATATATAAAGTGGCAGAGCAGTAGAGTACTTACCTTTCACTGTGGTCATGGCTATAAAACCTGGTCAAATAGTGCTCTGTCTACACAGGTGTAAAAAGCTACCTGACTGCTAGACTTAGCATAGGGGTAAGGAAGGAGAAATGGTCAATCCACCTCGAAAAATGTGAGATCTCATAAGTTTAATGCTCTACCATTTCATTCCATTATATCCAAAGAGACTGTCCGAGGTTGAAAGAGGTGTACTTTATGTTAACAAGATGAAACTATTTATTGTCATTTGACAGAGTGGCATAATATAGTGGGCAGTCAGACACATCACCTTACTGTAAGTCATGCTGGAAAAAAAAATAGAGAGCAAACGTGTCCGAGGAGAAATAATGCTCTAA